>CAWUFW010000028.1:650000-1360000 GCA_963921515.1 Calotriton arnoldi
TATATATACATACACATGTAACTTAAAAAGTAATTTAAAAAAGTTTATTTTATAAATTAAAATATTAAAATATTTAATATTTTTAAACCTACATTTTGCACTACATTAAGTGCAACAGTAGAAGAAATGTTGGAGAGCGGCGGGGTAAAAATTACTATTCCCACTACAGCGAGTGCAACAGAAGGTAAAGTGTTGGATAGCGGAGAGGTAAAAATTACTATTCCCACTTCAGCAAATGCAACAGTAGGGAAAGTGTTGGATAGCGGAGGTGAATAATTTACTATTCCCACTCCAGTGAGTGCAAAAGTAGGGAAAGTGTTGGATAGCGAAGGGTTCAAATTTACTATTCCAACTCCAGCGAGTGCAACAGTAGGGAAAGTGTTGGATAGCGGAGGGAAATAATTTACTATTCCCACTCCAGTGAGTGCAACAGTAGGGAAAGTGTTGGATAGAGAAGGGAAAATAATTACTATTCCCACTCCAGCGAGTGAAACAGTAGGGAAAGTGTTGGATAGCGGAGGGGTAAAAATTACTATTCCCACTCCAGCGAGTGCAACAGTAGGGAAAGTGTTGGATAGCGGAGGGGTAAAAATTACTGTTCCCACTCCAGTGAATGCAATAGTAGGGAAAGTGTTGGATAGCGGAGGGGAATAATTTACTATTCCCACTCCAGTGCGTACAACAGTAGGGAAAGTGTTGGATAGCGAAGGGGTAAAAATGAGTGTTCCCACTCCAGCGAGTGCAACAGTAGGGAAAGTGTTGGATAGCAGAGGGGTAAAACTTACTATTCCCACTCCAACAAGTGCAACAGTAGGGAATGTGTTGGATAGCGGAGGAGTAAGAATTACTATTCCCACTCCAGCGAGTCCAACAGTAGGGAAAGTGTTGGATAGCGGAGAGGTAAAAAATACTATTCCCACTCCAGTGAATGCAATAGTAGGGAAAGGTTTGGATAGCAAAGGGGAATACTTTACTATTCTCACTCCAGTGAGTGCAACAGTAGGGAAAGTGTTGGATAGCGGAGGGTAAAAAATTACTATACCCACTCCAGCGAGAGCAACAGTAGGGAAAGTGTTGGATAGCGGAGGGGTAAAAATTACTATTCCCACTCCAACGAGTGCAACAGTAGGGAGTATGTTGGATAGCACAGGAGTAAAAATTACTATTCCCACTCTAGCTAGTGCAACAGTAGTGAAAGTGTTGGATAGCGGAGGGGATAAAATTACTATTCCCACTCCAGCGAGTGCAACAGTAGGGAAAGTGTTGGATAGCGGAGGGGGAAAAATTACTATTCCCACTCCAACGAGTGCAACAGTAGGGAATATGTTGGATAGCACAGGAGTAAAAATTACTATTCCCACTCCAGCGAATGCAACAGTAGGGAAAGTGTTGGATAGCGGAGGGTAAAAATTACTATTCCCACTGAAGACAATTCAAATTTAAAAACAAACAAAATATCAACTACAACACAGAAGATAATAAAAACAAAACATATATAAAAATATAAAAAACTACAAAAGATAGAAACATATAATGTTAAAAATTCTAAAGATTACATACAAAGATTAATTAAAAAAATTTTTAAAATTATTTACCAACAAAGAACTATTTTGTAATAAAAATTATTTATAATCAAAAACATTAATTATAACATAAATTTAATATTTTTTTCCCTACCCTATAACACCACACAATTTACAACATACATCTACATTTTTAAAAAAAGTGTACCTCCATAATTAACACAATTAATTATCAATTAAACAAATATTATTAATTAAAAAACACATTAAAACAGATAAAAATTATTGTACTAATCAAACGTTACCCCTATAGAACTAAAAACCACAAACAAAATAAAAATAAACAATTATCAAAATTCTTTATCAATTAATAAATGAATATTGTTCAAGTAATTATTAATTTAAACTAAATTACTTTCCACCCTTTACCCCAATAAACACCACAACACACACCTAAAAATAATTACACAATTTCCATAACTAATTTTACATTATTAAATTAATATAAATTAACCACAAATCATTAATTAAAATTTCTTTACTTCCCACCATTTACCACTATAAACCCCACAACTCACACATCAAATTACACAATTGCCATATTTAAATTTTAATTAATTAATTAGCATTAATTAACAAATAATTAATTAATTATAAATAAATTACCTCCCACCCTATTCCCTATAAACCCCACCACCAATTTCTTAAAACATGACACAATTAACATAATTAATTAACAATTAATTAATTAATTAATAACAATTAACAAGCAATTTATACATAATTATTAATAAATTGATTCCCACAATTAACACTATAAAATAAAATTAAATAAATATTACATAAAAAATATTAATAAATGTATTAAAATTAAAATACTTCCCACCCTATTCCCCTTTCAACCCACAACCCGCACCTTAAAAATTGACACAATTAACATAATTACCAATTAATTAATAACTAACAACAAATTAATAAATAATTATTAATAAATTAATTCCCACAATTAACAGTATAAAATATTAATTAACTATTAATTAATAAGAAATAATAATAATTTGATTATAATTAAATTACTTCCCACCCTATTCCCGTATAAACCCACAACCCGCTCCTAAAAAAAGGACACAATTAACATATTTACCAATTAATTAATAAAAATTAACAACCAATTATTAATTAATTAATAATAAATTAATTCCCACAAATACCACTATAAAATCTAAATTAAATAAATACTAATAAATAAAAATTAATATTTAATTTATTATAATTAAATTACTTCCCACCCTATTCCCTTATAAACCCACAACCCGCTATGGAACTAAAACGCAAAATTTAATTAACATAAAATTAATAACTACTAAAAATTTAGCACATATATTAAAAAACAAAAGCAATACTTAGACAAAAAATAGAGCACATACATTTAAAATACATACTAAACTATATTTTTGCAAACGATATTAATGACTTCGATATTTTTAAAAACGATATTTCTTACCTCAAACTTGATATTCTTGACCACGACATTCTTGCTGTCGATATTTCTGTATCACGATATTTCCAACTCAATATTTGTGTAGATCGACATTTCCAACTCGATATTCTGTCTGCATACCATATATATATATATGTTCTTATGTGCATGTAGATATACATACACATATACAAATTCATATATATATGTGTGTATATATGTGTGTGTGTGTGTCTATCGATATATATATATATATATATATTTTTTTTTTTTAGATCCAAGAATACGCCGCACTCTGTAAATCTGGGTTCATTTCTTGTTTAATCAGAATGCTTCTACTCCACCAACGCGTTTCCGCCTCGCAAGGCCTTTCTCACGGTAGGTGAGCATTTTTTCTAAAAAAAATTATATACTCCTCCCACACTTGTATGTTATGAAGCATTGTGGGAGTTGAAGTTTCATTTTAGTGCATATTTGCCAATACTTTTTTGTTGTACACAAAATTTGTTTGTTTTTAAATTATTCTCGTGATTGTTTGTCTGTCTAGTACAACATTAAGGAATATGCACTTTTAACAATCGACAATTACTTATTGTTTTTGACATGGTATAAATTATTGTCTTAAAGTGACTTGTATCATGGTGTATTTTTGCCATGAGGGTATTTACATAGATATACAATTAAGTATCAGTTATCTATACTTTCTTGTTGGTATAGTACCTTAACAAATTTTAACTCTGTATTGATAAGTCCATGTCGATCAATCATCGTTCCATTGTAGGTGTAACATAAGGGCACATTGTTGAATGTTTACTGTTTGGGGGTTCCTTTCATAAATGTACATATAGCTCCTCCTCATTGTTCAGACCTATTGCTGTCTGAGTCTGATGATGTAACGTGACTCCAGTTGCCACAATTATTTTGGTTTTGTCATCTCCACCTTCGTTTTGAGGGATCCTATCTAATCCGAAGAATCACATTTCTCTCCAATCACTGTTTTGAGACTGGGCCATGTGTTTTGCTCTGGCGTAGCTCATATCTTCATTTTTTACAGCTCTTATATGCTCTAATATTCTTTTCTTCAACATGCATGTTGTACTTCCTATATATTGTAGTCCGCAAGTACATTGAATCACATAAATTACAAATTTAGTGTTGCAAGTAATTTTCTGTTATATTCATTGTATTGATTCCTATTTTGCATGCCTTGCAGTTGTTACACTTTGTGAATCCCTTTTGTTGGTCTTCTAACCAGTTCTTTTTTGGCTTGTCTTGTAGGTGGCTTTGTACCAATTGCTCTTTCAAGGATTTCGTTTTCCTGTAAGTTACTAATGGCCACGGTCCTAGGGAAGTGCCTATGTCTGGATCATTTGATATGAAATGCCAGTATTTTTTAATTAAGTTGATTATTTTTTTGCTTTCTTTGCTGTATGTTATTATTAATCTCTGTGCTTCTTGTTTTTGTTTTTATTATCAACTCCCACAATGATTCATATTGCGCAACTGTGGGAGGAGTACATAAACCTTTTTAGAAAAAATGCTCACCTACTGTGAGAAAGGCCGTGCGAGGCCGAAATGCATTAGTGGAGTAAAAGCGTTCTGATTAAACAAAAAATGAACCCAGATTTTTCTTGGATCTTGACATTGGGCCACTTGGTTCAGCCCCACACTAGCACCCGCGGTTGTGCGCACGAAGGAGAACCACATTGTTTGCAATGTATATATATGTGTGTATATATATATATATATATATATATCATAGAGATTTCGCTCACTCATTTCCTTGTTGCGGATGAACGAACACGGACTCTAATTGACTGGTGCTGCTTACTTTTTTGACGACATTCCACCATGTTGCGTTTCAGCCTCACCAGGCCTTGATCACATGACGCAGCTGCAGTAGGGATACTTAATATCAGTGGCCAGTTCTTTAATTATATTTCTTAATCTGCCTTCTTGTATGTTGAACGTGAGGATTAACCTAGTTTCCAGCTCTCCCTTTTGTTTCAGTGTTGCTGTGAATATATATATATATATGCCAGTAGGTTATATATATATATATGTATATATATATATATATGTATATATATATATATATATATATATATATATACATACATACATATATATATATATAACCTACTGGCGGTCGCCAGTAGGTAGTTATAGTTAGGACCTCGTTTCTATTCAAAAAGCGTTTTTTCTTTTCCCAATAACCTTGGCGCCCGTTGACGAATCTTCGCGAAATGTTCAAAACTAGTGGGGCGCTCCGGTCAGCTCCTGTCTTGAAAGTTTCGGGGTGATTCGTCAAGCGAGGGCCGAGAAAAAAGGGGGGTCCCAAAACGCGTTTTCCCCATGTTAATTTCCATAGGAAACTTTAGACAAAGCTACAGCCCGAACTGCTGAACGGAATTACACCAAATTTAGCAAAAAGGTAGTGCTTGGTTCAGAAAGCGACCTTTTTTTTAAATGGTGTAAATCCGTTCAGTAGTTCCTGAGAAATTAAAAAAAAGAAAACTTTCGATATCTGGGCGGAGCCTAAGCACACAAGCACGAGCTTGCCTCTGATTGGCTGCCAACACTTCAAACCAGGAAGTGTTGGCAGCCATCTTGTGCCTCGGACGGAGGGAGAAATAAAAAGGTAAAAGAAAGATAAAAAAACAAGAAAAGGGGGCAGGGTAAAAACACCCTGACCCCCCAGGCCTGCTCAGGGGGTCCCACGGGACCCCCAGGCCCCAAAAAAGCATTAAAAAAAAAAAAAATTCGGGCGGGGTCGTGTTGGGTGCGCGAATCCGTCCGAAAATTTTAAAAAACGAAGCGCGGTCTCCCGCGCTTCATTTTCAAAGCCCTCCAATCCAACCCTCTCCTCTGTCCCCCCATGCAGGAAAGAAGAGGAGGTGAACTGCTTGGTGTGCCCGGAGAAGCTGAGCCCGAGCAAGGTAAGAGCCCCCGCGAGCACCGCTTTCTCCCCCCCTTGCCTGAGAGTCCCGGGGCTGCAGAAACGGTTGTCATAGGTACAGATAGATTAGCGGGTAGAACACCTGATGCACAGATCTCCGTGTAACACGAAAGGGCACACGTGTCATCACTCCCGTAAGCCAGCTCTGCGGGTGAATGTGCATGCTGTGGAGATCACCATGCAGCTTGCTGGCCAAATATTCCAATCTCATATAGGTATGCTCTGTGGCAGATTTTAAAAGATTGCTGTGCTCATACTGCGGGGCACACTGGGCAAGAAGTGCCAACCCTGGCAGGGCCGCTTCCGCCCGTCATCCACCAGTGTTCAGTGAAATGGGCACCATGGAGCGTACCTACCAATACCTACATGATGCGAACATCTCTGTGTGTTCCTCAAAGTGAGGCATTTCACATTTTTCATTGCTTCTCAATAAAGCGTCATTGCAGTGCAAACCTATCCGAAAACACCTCATTCGAAGGATTATGTTGAAGAATAATGGCAGGAAAATGTATGAAAATAACCAGCACAACTTAGATCCTTTTGAACTATATCCGAAGTAATCCGATTGCACATTACTGGCACCTGTAACTTGATTGGCAAACGGTATGTGCTTTTTAATTCCTTTAATCGCTGGGAGATTCTCCCTTCCAGCCCATTTCCCACTTTTGGGGGGGGGGGAGGACTGTATCAGGCGTTGCTTTCCATTTTTTAATTTTGATTCAAAAGAAGCGCCCCGAGCCCCCTCCCCATTTGTGGTCGGGTGATGTGCCCACGATCAACCCGTGAATTGTTCTGCGCCCCACCTGCCTGGCACTGAAGGGGCTGAGATGGAAGGAAGTGAGGAGGCCTTATTTAGACAGTTTCAGTTTCCATTTGACCTGTTCTCTTAGCCCCTCCACGGTCGGCACAGCGCTCGTTCATTCTCGCTAGGAATAGCGCATTGACAGGCCAAGAAGGCGCTAGTTTCGTGTATTGTCTGCAGCAGTCCTGCTCCCACAGCAGGAGCAGTGAGAGAAAGGGGGAGATAGCGGCCCCTGGAGCACTCGAGGCTGCCAGCCCGCAGTCTCCGGCCTCACCCTTGTCACTACGGGTGAGTGACCTTGGTTCTCTGACAGGTCAGCCCAACACTGCAGCCAATGCATTAGATTATTCGCGTCCTGGGAACTTGAGGAGCGTGGCAGCCCCCCACAACCTTTCTCTTGCTCGTTTCTCCCTCTCTCCTTCATCTCTCGCCTTCCCTCCCGTTCACCCCCGCCGGATTGGCGCCTCTCTTTCCATTTCTACCTCACCCTCCAACCCTCGCGCCTGAGAGAGTTAAAGGAGGGGAAACTACGTGAAGGAAAAAGGCAAAACGAGGCTGACGGAGTGTGTGGCCAGAGAGTTCACCACTGTTTTTCTTTCATTACACCCCTTCTCTCTCCCTTTTATCTTTCTGCTTCCGTCACTACCGTCTCTCTTTTCACACACATTCTCTCCCTCGTTTTCTTTCACCCTCTCTCTTTGTCTAACTCTATCAGGTTTTAAACCTTGCTCTCCCCATAGATTTTTTCCTTCTGGTTTTCCTCTCTCCTTTGAGCGCTCTGCCTGTGCTGGCACCCCTGCTGTGTATTTTCTCCCCCCCCTCCATTTCTGTCTAATTTCTTTCTCTGCGTGTCCCTCTCTTTCTTTCTTCCACCCTTGGTTTTCCTTCCTCCACGCTTCCGAATTTTCTCTCTCCTTTCATTTCACTCACTGCTTTTCTCCCTTTTTGGTCTTCTGTACTTTCTTCTCCTTCCTTCCTCCTCATCTTCACCGGTCACTTCTCCAAGAATAGATATAACGTGCCCTCATCACCCACCCTGGTGTCCTCATCACCCACCCTGGTATCCTCATCACCCAATCTGGTGTCCTCATCAACTATCCTGGTGTCATCATCACCCACCCTGGTGTCCTCATCACCCACCCTGGTATCCTCATCACCCACCCTGGTGTCCTCATCACCCACCCTGGTGTCCTCGTCACCCACCCTGGTGTCCTCGTCACCCACCCTGGTGTCCTCATCACCCACCCTGGTGTCCTCATCACCCACCCCGGTGTCCTCATCACCCACCCCATTGTCCTCATCACCTACTCTGGTATCCTCATCACCCACCCTGGTGTCCTCATCACCCACCCTGGTGTGAGCATCACCCACACTGGTGTCCTCGTCACCCACCCTGGTGTCCTCGTCACCCACCCTGGTGTCCTCATCACCCACCCTGGTATCCTCATCACTCAATCTGGTGTCCTCATCAACTATCCTGGTGTCCTCATCGCCCACCCTGGTGTCCTCATCGCCCACCCTGGTATCCTCATCACCCACCCTGGTATCCTCATCACCCACCCTGGTGTCCTCATCACCCACCCTGGTGTCCGCATCACCCACCCCGGTGTCCTCATCACCCACCCCGTTGTCCTCATCACCCACCCTGTTGTCCTCATCACCCACACTGGTGTCCTCGTCACCCACCCTGGTGTCCTCGTCACCCACCCCGGTGTTCTTATCACCCACCCCGGTGTCCTCATCACCCACCCTGGTGCCCTCATCACCCACCCTGGTATCCTCATGACCCACCCTGGTGTACTCATTACCCACCCTGTCCCCAATCCCAGCGGCCTCCTTCGAACCCGACTCTCCTGACGCACAAGTGCCCTCGGGAAGTGACTCTTAGGAGCTCCCACGAGGTCACAGTCCGAGCCTCTGCCGAGAAGGGGTCTCCGGGTTTGTCCTGGCACCATGATTCCCGCCAAAGACACAAATGGAGCTGCGGGCCAGACCGGAGTTTCCGCAAACCAGTTGGGGGTTTGTGGCAGGGCAAAGCGCGCTGGGGGAAACCCCAAGTCCGGATGTCTCTCTCTCTGCATCTATTTCTGTCTCTCTTCTGTCTCGCCCTCTCTCGCTGCCCCTCTCTCTATTTCTCTCTCCCTCTCCTGTGCCTGCTCTCTCTACCTCTCTGCCTTTAGCCTGTGTCCCTCTCTTTTGTGCCCCCTCTCTCTACCTCTCTCTGCCTTTAGTCTGTCTCTCTCTCTTCTGTGCTCCCCTCTCTCCCCCTCTACTTCTTTCTCTGCCTCTATTACCGTCTCTTTTCTGTGGCTACCTCTCTATTTCTCTGCTTCTCTCACATCCCCTCTGTCTGCTTCTGTCTGTCTGCATTTCTTTCTTTTTCTCTGCGTTTCTTCTTTCTCTCTCTGTCTGTTTCTCTCTCTCACCCTCCATTTGCCTGCTTATCTCTCTGTGTCTGTCTGCCTTTCTCTCTGCCTCTCTATTTAATTTGTCTCTGTATTTATTGTGTTCTCTGCTTTCCTTTTGCTTTCTGACCCCCACTCTCTCTGGATAATAAATATATATATATATATATTCACTGAAAAAACCATAGGTTTCAGGCACGTTATAGTTAGAAATTAGCATTTAAAAAACCTTAGAAATTCACTGAAAAAACCATAGGTTTCAGGGACGTTATAGTTAGTTGGACATTTCACTCGTACAAAACCATAGAAATTCCGCCGTTATAGTTAGTTCAGCTAACTATAACTCGCGCCCACGCAATGCACTGCTGATGACGCCACATATTACATCATTCATGACATGGTCAGTGACATCACTGATGACATCACTGATGACATCTCAAATGACATCACTGATGACATCACTGATGACATCATCCAGTGACTGTGTGTTTCTTTAAAGTTTAAATATGTATTATATATATGCCAAGGTGTATTGAAGAATGAGTGTGTGTATAAGTGTCTGGATGGAGGATTTAGTAGGTGCGTGACTGACTGTTTAAGTGAGTGATTACATGTGTCTTACTGAATGCATGGGTTAGTGACTAAACTGTGTGAATGTCTGTATCAGTCTGTTGTTGTATAAGCTGCTGCATGGGTTGGTCAGTAGCTACATGAGTGTCTATATGGGTTATCGATTGGTTGCCTGAGTATTTGTATGGGTGCCTGAGTGTGTGTGTGGGTGGGTGGGAGGTGTGTGACTGTGCATAGATGTTTGAGTGGTTGATTCACTGGGTGTATGGGTTCAAGAGTGCATGTGGAAACAGCTGTATGGGTGGGTGAGTGTGTGTATGGGTGTGTTGGTGAGTGAATGGATGTCTCAGTGGTACATGTCCAAGTAACTACATATGTAAAAGGTAGTGTATGTGAGAGTTGGAGTATATAAATGACTATACGTGAGAGTCAGTGATTGTGAGAGTGGCTGTATGGATGAGTGTGTACTTGTATCAGTGATTGTATAAGAGAGTAAGTATGCGTTTGTTTCTGTTTGAATAAGTGATGTGGTGTGTGTATAACTGTATAGGTCAGTAAATGGAAGTGTGATTGATTCTTTGCATAACTGACTAGGTGTGTGAGTAACTCTGGATGAGTGGTGGTGTGTGAGTGTCTGTATAGGTGTATGAGTGCATATGATAGTGTTGTATTGATGAGTGACTGCATGTATGAGTGATTGTATGGGTGAATGAGTGGATGTGTGTGTAGACCTAGGAATCAGTGAGTGCGTATGTAGTAACTGGTATTGGTGTGTCGATGGTTTCGAAAATGGTAGTCTGTATTTTACAGTGGGTGTATCAAATGTTATATTAGAGTGTGAGGAGGTGCATCAGATTTTCACGTGGATGATGTCATCAGTGATGTCATCAGTGATGTCATTTGAGATGTCATCAGTGATGTCATCAGTGATGTCACTGACCATGTCATGAATGATGTAATATGTGACGTCATCAGCAGTGCATTGCGGGGGCGCAAGTTATAGTTAGCTGAACTAACTATAAATGCGGAATTTCTATGGTTTTGTACGAGTGAAATGTCCAACTAACTATAACGTCCCTGAAACCTATGGTTTTTTCAGTGAATATATATATATATATTGAGTACTGGGTATTGAGGAAGGCAGTCGCCGAAACGCGTCTTGTGTGTGTTTTTTACCAATAAATGTGGTTGAAATTTCCCCCGCGAGTGCTGTACCTTGTGTACAATGGAGCTGCGATATATATATATATATATATTCATTAAAAAACACAAAGGTTTCAGGGATTTTACAGTTAGGTTCAGATTTTACAAGCACAAAACCATGGAAATTCAGCAGTTATAGTCATACTTATCTCAAGAAACTACAACTCATGCCCTAAGGTAACTATAGCTCGCAACCCCACCATGAAGTCATGAACAGTTTTCTCATCAATAATGTTATTGGAAATGTTACAGTGATATTATCAATGATGTCATAGAAGAGGTCATGACTGATGTGGGATATTTAGCAGGGCATGGCAAGGGCATGAGTTATAGTTATCTTAGGGCACAAGTTTATTTTTGAATAACCCCCAGGTGGGCCAGGTCCTTGGGGCATTTGATAAATATAGGAGAGAGCACACGGGATCCTCCCTCTTAGGGCTTATCAAAGCCCCTGGAATTGCCACCTCCCCGGGTACTTTTAATTATGTATGTGGGTGGGCCCGCCCCAGCCCCAGGCCCAGGCCCAGGGACCGCCACCTCCCCGGAGCTAATTACCATTAATCTGGAGGGGCCTCGCGGACCCCCCCTGCCCTGGGGCCTGCCACCTCTCTGGGGCAATTACAATATTATCGGGGGGCCTCGTGGACCACCCCTGCCCCGCGGGCTAAACTCTAAAGTGGGAGAGGGGCCGCGTGGCTCCTCCTCCCGAGCCGTTCTCGGCCCTGGGGACTGCCACCTCCCCGGGGAAGGCCCTAAAAGAAGAAATGAGGGGGGCCACGTGGCCCCCCTCCTGGCGTCATGCACAGCCCTGGGGACCGCAACCCCCCAGGGCCAGCTCCAGCAATGTCACGGGGTGCCCACACCCGGGACATTGCATTTTACTATGGCTTGTTGGGAGCATCGCTCACGCCAAGCCATAGCAAACACTCTGCTTTCAGCAAGCGGGAGCAGAAAATGCTGAAAGCAGAGCATGTCTGTTTCCCTGCTGCTGTTAAGCGAGCAGGGAAACAGACATTGCTTTGAGATCCAGGGAGCTGCATGTTCAGCAGCTCCCTGGGTCTCAAAGCAATGTCTGCTCCCACAGGAGGCGGGGAGCCGGCAGGGACCGCGGGAGCCTTGAGGCTCCCCATCGTTCCAAAAGTGGGTGCCCTGGGTGACTGGGGCACCCACACTACTGGCCGGGCCCCGGGGATGGGGTCCCCGGGGCCGAACTCAGCCCTGGAGGGAGGTCGCGTGGCCCCCCCTCCCTTGTTGGAAAAAAAAAACAAATTTTAAAAAGAGGGGCATGCCCCGGGGATGTGGTCCCTGTGTGTAGGAAATTGCCCCTTTTTGCATGGTTACCCCCTACTTTTTGCCTGACATCTGATACATTTTGACTTGATGTGCCCTGGGTCCCTGCCAATCAGGTTCCTAGAGCCTGTGTTCTTTCCCAAAATGGTACCTTTGTACCCACAATTGGCACATCTCTGGCCACAAGTAAGCCCCTTGTAAAAGGTACCATGGGTGCCAAGGGCACTGTGACCAGGGAAGAACTCTAAGGGCAGCAGCACCTATTGTGCTACCCATAGAGGCCCTGTACCTACACCCACACACTGCCATTGCATGCTGCGTGTTTTGGTGCAGAGAAAAGTGAAGAGTCGACATGGCACACATCCGTGTGTGCCATGCCTGCAATCCACTGCTTGTGGCCTAGGTAAGCCACCCCGCTAGCAGGGTGCTCTAGACAACAGGTGAGGGTACAGTTACATGAGCACTGTACCCCTACAGTTTCTAAAGTCCAGTCTTAGACATTGTAAGTGCAGTAAAGCCATAAAGAGTATATGGTCTGGGAGTTGGTCATTATGAACTCCACAGCTCCATAATGGCTTCACTGAAAACTGGGAAGTTTGGTAGCAAACTTCTCAGCACATTAAACGCACACTGATGCCAGTGTGGGATTTAATGTAAAATGCACACAGAGGGCATCTTAGAGATGCCCCATGAAGATCGACCAGCCTTGGTGTGGTTCCTGAATGGCTGCCCACTATTTGCCACCACCGGACAGGTTTGTGGACTCCTGGGTGGAGAGCCTCCGCTCTCTGGGTCCAGAGACAAAGCCCATCCTGGGCAGAGGTGTCATGCCTCCTCCCCCAGGATAGGCTGGGTCCATGAAGGGGAAGCTTCAAAGGCCTGCTGCCTTTGTAAGCTGTCCCTGCCTTTTTCGGCCCCCAGCAACTGGCTCCCTCCAGTTCTGACTCCCACTCTGGCTGGGAGAATCAGTGGGAAAACCGAGCTAGGAGGAGAGGTATGCCCACCTTTGCCAACCCCACCCCTCAGGTGGGGGAGACGAGGTGAAGCACACATCTCAGTCCCCTCCATTTTGAAGATGAGGGGACCCAGCCAATTAGGGAGAGGCTCATGCCCCCCTCCCACTGGAGGGTGGCATAATTGGGGGTGTACTCACCCAGAGGAAGGGACTCATTGGTCCTGACCTGCACACTGCTGTAACACCCCTAAATTTAGTATTTAGGGGCGACCCTGAACCTTGCCTCTTCAGATTCAAGGAAGAAAGAAGAAGGACCGAAGAGCTGTGCTGACCCAAGAAGAAGAGAACACCAACTGCTTTGGCCCTAGCCCTACTGACCTGTCCCAACTCCAACCTGACTACAGCGGAAACCCCAGAGTGTCCCCCAGGCCCCGGAGGACCTGCCCTGCACTCACCTTAAAGACTCTGTCTCCCGTGAGCACTGGACTTGCTCAACCAAGACTCCAAACGCAGAACCCGGATCCAAGCGGCGCCGCGATTCAGCACCACTCTGCACCCGACGCTCACGGCCCGAGTTCGAGTGGCCCAGCACCACTAGGAGGTCAGTGATCCTGACCTGATGATCCCAGACCTCCCTCAAGCCGACGCCTGCAGCCTCAACCTGAAGGGTCCCCCAAACCACGACCAGAGCTGATGAGATGATCCGTCAAAAGACACCCCTGCACCTGACGCCCCACGGCCTTGGGTGGCCCAACTGATGGTGTCCAGGCATCCCCCAAGAACCCAACTTACCTCTCCAGCTGATGGTCACCATCAAGAAGCCTCCCTGACCGAGCTTGAAGCATGTTTTCCAAAGCGGAGATCTCCATTGCCATCCACAGGGCTCCGGACATCTCCCTGGCACTGTGCATCCGGCGGCCCGGTGCTGCTGGTGGTGCAGCTCCTGTCCTAATTATTGACCCCTGTAGTGCTGGTCCTAAATAGAGGAGCTCTACCCCCACAACCGAGCGGCTTGCTCGTAAGCAGCCCATGACCGAAGGCCCCCTTAGCCCCATTGGCTAACATTGGGCCCCTGCACCCGGCCGCCCCAGTGCCGCTGGTGGTGCAATTTGAGTGCCTAACTGGACCTTGGAGAACCTTGGTCCTACCCCCCAAAAGCCATACTTGTAAGTTGTTTACTATCTATAAACCTTTAACGCTCTTTTTCCCATAGGAACCAATGTTACGAGTTTTCTGTTCCTAAAAATGTCCGTGTTGACATGTGTTTTGAATGGAAGAAAAGTAACTGTATTTTAAACCTGAAAAAGTATTACTTACCTCTGTATTGTAGGATCCACTGTCTGATATCTAGGCATATCACCCTGAGTAGTCGATGTGATCCAAAAGTAATCAAAAGTAATTTCTATGTAATTTAAACTGTTTTAAGCATATGCAAACCTGTAACAATTGCAAATCCATTCCGAATTGCATTTCCTTGTAAAGCTTTACAATTGAAAGTACATTTTACCTACCTGTACCAAGTCCTGCTTGGTTCTAGAAATAAAACATAAGTATACCTTTTTTATACTTGCCCAATTTGTCTGGATTCTGTCTCTGAGTGCGTGTAATCAGTCCTTGATTGAGTGGATACAATAAATGCTTAACACACTCTCCTGATAAGCCTAACTGCTCGCCCACACTACCACAAAGAGAGTTGCTAGTGATTATCTAATTTAGCCTCTGCTATACCTCTGAGGATCCCCTGGACTCTGTGCACACTTTACCCTTACTTTAGTATAGTATATACAGAGCCAGCTTCCTACACCGGGGCTGAAAATGGCCTGGGTGGGGCTGCCGCTCAGCCTCCCTCCCTTTCAATTATAAAAAAAAAAAAAAAAAGCCCGAATCCCCGGGGCCCAAATGGTCCAGGGAAAAGGAGCCACTCGGCCCCCCTTCCTAACAAAGAGGGGATAAAAAAGCCAGCAACTCGCCAGAGGCCCGGCCCCTTTCTTCACTACTCTGCAAACTCACCTCCTGGCACGCTCCTGGTTGGGGGATGAAGTCCACTTGGCTGCTGAGGGACTAACAAGACCTACTGTTTCCTCCAGTTAGCCCACACACTGGGATTGCTGAGAGGTGGTCGAAGGCCACGCCCCCTTTCTCCACCACTCTGCAAACGTGCCTCTCAACGCATTTCTGGTGGGGGGATGAGGTCCTCAGGACTAAAGTAGAATTCTTCTCCCAACCAGCAGTGCGCCATGAGGTGCATTTGCAGAGTGGTGGAGAAAGAGGGTGTGGCCTCTGACGACCGCTCAGCAATCTAGCTGTGTGGGTCTTACTGGAGGTAACAGGAGGGCTAGTTGGCTCCCATGGACCTTCAAAAGCCAAGGGGAATTTATCCTCCAACTAGTAGTGCGCCAGTAGGCGTGTTTGCATAATGGTGGACAAAGGGGGCGTGGAAAACCTCTGAGCAAACCCACTGTGTGGGACTTGCTGGAGGTAACAGGAGGGGTAGTTGGCCCCCAAGGATCCTCAATAGTCAAGGGGACTTCATCCCCCTACTAGTAGTAAGCCAGGAGGTACTTTTGCAGAGTGGTGGAGAATGATGGTGTGGCCTCCTACTAGGTCTCAGTAATCCTGCTGTGTGGGATTTACTGGAAGTAACAGGAGGGGTAGTTGGCCCCAAGGATGGACTTGGGGGTCAGCTACCCCTCCTGTTATCTCCAATAAGTCCCACACAATGGAATTGCTAAGAGGTCTTCGGAGGCCACGCTCCCTTTCTCCACCACTCTGCAAACGCGGCTCGTGGTGCACTACAGGTTGAGAGATGAAGTCCACTTTACTCCTGAGGGACCTTGGGAGCCAAGATACCCCCCTAGTACCTCCTGTAAGTACTACACAGCGGGATTCCTGAGAGCTGGTCGGAGGCCCAGCCCTTTTTCTCCACCACTCTGCAAACGCGACTACTAGTTAAAAAAAACATAGAAATTCACTGAAAAAAACAAAGGTTACAGAGACGTTATAGTTAGGAATTAGCATTTTTAAAAAACTTAGAAATTCACTGAAAAAACAAAGGTTACAGAGACATTATAGTTACGCTCAGGTTTCACTCGTACAAAACTAGAGAAATTCAGCAGTTATAGTTAACTGAGCTAACTATAACCCACGCCCCCGCAATGCGCTGCTTATGAACTCACATATTACATCACTCATGACATGGTCAGTGACATCCCTGATGACATCTCAAATGATATCACTGATGACATCATCCAGTGTGTTGTGCGTGTTCTAAAAAGTTTGTGTTAAACATATATACTAAGCTACTACAAAAGTTAAATCAGTATACTTTGTCTACTACTAATTAGTAATGCTATTTCTAACATAGATTGTGTGAGTGGCTGTGTGACTGTGTGTATCTGTGTGTGAGTGGATGTGTCAGTGGCTGTATGGGTGTGTGAGTGGCTATATGGGTGAATAAGTGGGTGTGTGAGTAGACGTATGGGTGAATAAGTGGGTGTGTGAGTAGCTGTATGAAAGTGAGTGGCTGTGTGAGTGGCTGTATTGTTGAGTGAGTGGGTGTGTGAGTGTCTGTATGGGTAAGTGAGTGGCTGTATCAGTGGGTGAGTAGGTGGGCGAGTGACTGTGTGGGTGAATAAGTGGCTGTGTGGGTGAATAAGTAGCTGTGTGAGTGGCTATATTGGTGAGTGAGTGGGTCTGTCAGTGGCTGTATGGGTAGGTATATGAGTAGGTGAGTGGCTGTAGGGGTAAATAAGAGGATGTGTGAGAGTGAGTGGCTGTGTGAGTGGCTATACTGTTGAGTGAGTGGGTGCGTGAGTATCTGTATGGGTAAGTGAGGGGCTGTATCAGTTGATGAGTGGGTGGGGGTGACTGTGGGTGAATAAGTGGATGTGTGAGTGGCTGTATGGGGAAGTGAGTGGCTGTGTGAGTGGCTGTATTGGTGAGTGAGTGAGTCTGTCAGTGGCAGTATGGGTAGGTGTATGAGTGGGTGAGTGGCTGTATGGGTAAATAAGTGGATGTGCGAGTGACTAAATCAGTGTGAGTTGCTCTATGGGTGGATGAATGGCTGTGTGAGTGGTTGTATTGGTGGGTGAGTTGGTGTATGAGTGGCTGTATGCATGGGTTTTTGGCTGTTTGAATGGTGTTTGATGAAATGAGTTGATGTGTGAGTGACTGTATTGGAGAGTGATGTCTGGGTGAGCGACTGTATGGGTGAGTGAGTGGGTACGTAAGTGGTTGTATGGATGTGTGAATGGGTATGTAAGTGGTTATGTGGGTGTGTGAGTGGATGTGTGAGTAGTTCTATGGGTGAGTGTACAGCTGTGTTCAGAGATTATATAGGTGAATGAATAGCCGTGTGAGTAGTTGTATGGTTGAATAAGGGTGTGTGACTAGCTGTATGGGTGAGTGTGTGGCTGTGTGAGTTGTATGGGTGAGTGAGTGGTTGTGTGAGTAGCTGTATGGGTGAGTGAGTGGCTGTGTTAGTGCTTGTATAGGTAAGTGAGTGGGTGTATGAGTGGCTCTATTGTCGAGTGAGTGGGTTGGTAAGTCGTTGTATGGGTCTGTGAATGGGTATGTAAGTGGTTGTCTGAGTGAGTGTATGAGAGGTTGTATAGGGGTGTGGGTGGGAGTGTGAGTGGTTCTGTGGATGATGTCATGAGTGATGTCATGAGTGATGTCATTTGAGATTTAATCAGTGATGTCACTGACCATGTCATGAGTTATGTAATATGTGAGGTCATAAGCAGTGGATTGAGGGGGCCTGAGTTATAGTTAGCCCAGGTAACTATAACTGCTGAATTTCTATGGTTTTGTACAAGTGAAATGTGAGCCAAACTACAACGTCCCTGTAACCTTTCTTTTTTGTAGTAAATTTTGAAGTTTTTTACAATCCTATTCCCTAACTATAACTTCCATGTAACCTTTGGTTTTTTCAATGAATTTCTAAGGTTTTTTAAAATTCTCTTTCCTAACTATAACGTCCCTGTAACCTTTGTTTTTTTCAGTGACTTTCTACATTTATTTATTTTTATTTCCTAACTGTAACCTGTCACCTTTGAGAGTGGGTGTGTGAGAGGCTGAATAAGTCAGTAAGTAGGTGTTTGAGTGGCTGTATGGGTCTGCGAGTGAGTGTTTTGATGGGTGTGTAAGTGGCTGTATGGGTCAGTGAGCGGGTGTGTGAGTGGCTGTATGGGTCTGTGAGAGGGTGTGTGAATAGCTGTATGGGTCTGTGAGTAGATGTATGAGTGGCTGTATGGGTTTGTGAGTGGGTGTGTGAGTAGCTGTATGGGTCAGTGACTGAGAGTGTGGGTGGCTGTATGGGTGTGTGAGTGTCTTAGTGGGTGTGTGAGTAGGTGTGTGAGTGTATCTATGGGTTTGTGAGTTGGTGTGTGTGAGTACATGTGTTGGACTGTGAGTGGGTGGGTGAGTGCTTGTGTGGGTTTGTGACTGCCTGTGTGGGTCAGTGCGTGTCTGTGTGAGTGACTGTGTGGGTGTTAGTGGGCCTGTGAGTGCCTGTGTGGGTGTGTGAGTAGGTCTGTAAGTGCCTGTGTGGGTCTGTGAGTGGATGTGTGAGTGCCTGTGTGTGTCTGTGAGTGGTGCTATATATTTTGACCATTTGCATGCTTAAGGGTATTTAAAAGGGAGATCCTTGGATTCTGCTCTCACCAGGAGACGAGAAGAAAGAAACTACCATCACAGTCACTACAGATCAGATTGTGCTCCAGTAGATTAACAATGCATTCACCTTCATTAAGGATTTTGTATTGTTTTTCAACATGGAATACAAGAGGAAACATGCTTGCTTTGCCTTTGCGAAGACCAAGAAGGTATGTTATGTTACCTAGTCTTATAAAGCACGTAGCTACCCAGGACCGGGCTTCCCAGTGCTGACAGGAATCATGAGGAAGAAATGTGTTGGTAGGCGAAGAGGTGGGTCTTCAGTTGCTTTCTGAAACTTAACCAGTTGCTGTTGGCACTGAGGCTGGGCAGGGAGTTCCAGAGTTTAGACACCCGGTATACAAATGATCACCCTCCACCCTTGGCTTTTTTTTAATTCTGGGGGTAACCAGGAGGGAGCGACTGTTGGATCTTAACTCCCTTGTATTGTAGTATAGTATGATAAGGTGACTAAGGATATGTGGGCCATGAGTGTATTTCACCTTGTGTGCTATGCACAGGGCTTTGAATTCAATTGTTTTGCTCACCGGCAGCTCACGAAGTTAGGATCGTTTGAGCTTTACTGAAGTGGAGCTTCAACTGGGACTCCTGCTATATTTTGATTTGTAAGTGCTTCCCATTGAGGTTTAATTACTGTGAAATGAGCATCAGTGCCGAAATGGATCCTCAGTTTTTTCCAAGAAGGGTCCACAGCTGAAAATGTCATCCCAACTAGAGTACGTTCTACTGGTTAATTAGTAAGTGCTACCCTATTGGGTAAATGTCTACTGCATATTCTAAACTACAGCTATGTAAAGGACCATGAGGTAATGTCTCCAGTGACCTTGTGTGTATGTAATTTGGGCAATATGATTGTTCCTGCAGCGTCTTCATCCACAAATCTTTGATAACATGAATGCTCGTCAACAGAAGATGACGATACTACAAAGGGGTGAATTTCCACCAAACAGGGGTACTTCTTCCTAACTACATGAAGTAAGTGCTTGTTTGTTTAGTGGTGATATCCTCGTATTCCACTGCATCAAGAACGCGTCACCAAAATCGGCAGGACACGCTCGGGGACCCTTTGGTAAACTGTCCATCAACGTTGGAAAAGGCAGGAAGACCTTTGCATACTATTAAGGAAAACGAGGCGGGTTAAACAAATGGAGCTTGCAGATCATTTTGGACATTTGCATACTCAGGGTAATTAAAAGGGAGAACCATGCACTCTGCTCTCACCAGGAAAGAGACGACATGAAAGAAACCACTTGTCACAGTCACCTCTGATCAGATTCACTCCAATAGATCAATGATGCATTCACATTCTTTATGGTTTTCAAAGGGAGGGGGCCCCTGCTGGGAACGTAGTTACTGTTTGCTCTCACTTGGTGGGAGTTGTGAAAGCTCCAATCAAGCGAGAAGAAACAGCTATGTCCCGGGAATGTGCACCTGTTATATTCCATATAGGTACCCCAATATAGGCCAGGGTAACATCCCAACCTTTCACCTATATTCGTCCCTACACTACATACATAACGTGCTGCTAGGACTGACCCTTTACCTAGTTACAGTACTGCTTACAGAACGTGGGGTTTTCCCTGAACAATAGCCTCATACATTATGCATGAGGATCCTTGGATTCTTCGAATCTCAGCAGGACTACCATCTCCTGCATAATAGCTATGTACATGGGTCAGTCCTGACGTCATCCTAAGTCCGACAGTGGCACAGCAAGGTATAACCCCTGGGGATAGCTTCGGGTATATAAACATCACATCTTGCTGAGATAGAGAGAGGAGATCAGGATTTCCCTGCCGACACACACTGCCGCGAGACGCTGAGGTTCCTGCATGCAGATACTCCAGCTCGCAGTGGTCTAACATCCCTTGCGGGGTGTCCAGCTCGAGACCAAGACAGGGTCCCGCAGACTCTCACTTCAGGTAATGGGGTTGACTTTATCCTAGAGGGATTCTTGGCTTAACACCTACATACATGCTAGGTACACTTAGGTACATCTAGTTAGGGTAGCATCGTAGGAGTACGCATTCTATTGTCATGTATTTTATATACTTGCCTGTATTTATGATTATAGCAAAATGGTAGACATCTACCATCCTTTTACTTTCCTAGTGCTTCTAATCATCTATATCTGTTACTGTCTAATGATTGTTTCAGCACACCTATTTTACACTAGAATAACGACTGTTCAATAAATACTTATTGAAAAACGTCCCTCCCGTTTATTCTGTGTATCTCACTGAGACCAAGTGAGCACGAGTGACTGAGCGAAAAGTAGTACACTGTTTCCATGGTCCTGAGTGATAAGGGTTGTCATGTTCGATAGTTGCCAAGAACTATTCTCTCCTTGGTAAGAGGAGTTTCTAGTGGCACTGTGAGCTAGCTGGTATACAGGCCAACATATCCGGTGGGGGTGTCTGGAATCAGTCTGGACAACAAGCCCGCAGTGGATGTTGTCCAACGCGTAGATCCTGTATAGGTTTTATAGGAACTACACGACATGGCGACGCCTAAGTTGGGTGGGTACTCATTTAACAGTCAAATCTGAGTAGTTCAGTCGTGCTATTCTCAGAGACCCCTACTCACATTTCCCCAGAGATGTCTGGAGTGGGAGGGAACAAAATCCACCGCAGCTGAGTAGGAAAAATCCTATGTATTGGCTGTTGGTTTAATCAAGCTTGAAGGACACTTTGTTCCTATTGTGCATAACACCCTATCTCAGTTCCCTTGAAAAACTCTTCTAACTCATAACAATGACTGAGCATGGAGACACTGTACGTGAACTGCATATAACAGAGGAAGAAGAAGATGCAGATGCAATACATCTTTCAGAAAATGTTAGAAATGCCATCACCCTAAAACTAGCTTCATTTGGTTTAACAGCTAAGGGTGGGTCAGTAACATTCGTGATTGAGGCACACAAATCATTTAGAACAGAGGTATTCTATTCATGGGTTACATTCCCACAGGCAAATGCACTAACAAAGACATTTCATTACTACACGGAGGATGAAATACAGGACGAATATTGTCCATATGAGGACATTGAAGTTCCGCTCACTTATCAGGAGCATTTATACTGGTTTAAAGGCGCCCTACCCCATACAAGAAATAAAGTAAGACTCGGTCCGCTTGGAAGAGACGGAGCAACATGGCCAGTATTAGCAGCGTACACACCACATCCTGACATTGAAACAATGCCAGAAGGAGACTTACTTACACAGCATAAAGAAATAATAAAACTTTACAGAAACATGACACAGTTCGTGATGCAGACACTCACAGTTCAGCCAGCAACGGCTACACCAACATGTCTGATTCAAACATCAACAACTAAAATTACACCACAAACATTACACGCAGTGATGGGTAAAATGCCCACTAAACGTGAACAAATGCCATTCTGGGTGGCTCAAAAAATAACACAGCTAGAGGCGAAATTTCCAAACACCAGCCCACATGAAAAACACAGAATGTTAACAATTTGCTTGCCCATGGGGATAACACCCCAGATAGAAGATTGTACCTCTTGGGGTACAGTTTTCGCTGCCATATATACCAGAACTCATGTTATCCCGTCATTAGCAGTAATACCAGATGTATTAAGACAAATACAGAATGAGTATGGAGGAGCACCTCCTCTGAACTTAGGGATGAAGTTACTAGGTAATTTTGCCCAGGTATCAGCTATAATATTAGCAAATATTAAAGGGGAAGCAGCATCGGTGGCAATACGCCAACACTTAAAGGAGTTCTCTCCTCTACACCAGGAACATAAATTACCCAAAATAATTGAAACTGCTTATGCAGAATTAGGCAGAGACAGTTTGGGGGGTAGAGCAATAAAACCTCAACTAATGGGTAGTCCCGAAAAGGATACTTTTAAGCAAGCACCTGCTTCTTCAAAGAAGAAATGGGATAATAACAAACAACAAAAGAATAAAGACCAAAGATCTCAATCCAGAGGTAGGTCTCCTCAGCAGGAGCCCTCCGAAAGGAGGTATAACCTTAGGAATAGAGATAACATTAAAAAACCTGACAGGTATCAGGACACTGATGCACGTTCCTCTCGTTCCTTTCAGGGTTCATCAAAAAACTCAGAGAGGGAAGGACGGTCAGAACACAGACAAGAAGAGCCCACGCAACGCACTTCAGACTACGCTTCCAAAAAAGAAGAGAAACCTAAAGCAAAACCTCAATTCAAAAAGAAGAAAGTAGAGGGTCTAAAAATTAGACATGCCCAGAATTCTGAGGACTCAACTACTGAACGGGGAATGGGCTCTGACGATGCTAGACAGCGCAACAGAAGTAACAATAGCTCGCCAGAACCTGATGGAATTTCTGGTGACAGCGGAGTTGAGTGAACATATCACAGTGGAAACGCCTGATAATAGGGTAAGTGTCCCACATAGGTTACATGAAATAACACTACAAATGGAAGGGGACAAGCCCAGATAAATTAAAGGCCTCTTTTGGGAGAACCTGACTTTTGGCTACAACATTCTTTTAGCTGAAAGAGATTGGCCGCCTACTATTGTTATGGATTGCCCAAAGGGAGAAACGGTAATTATGTCAGCCTTTTCCGACCTCGTTCCCCAATACTTAAAACACACATATGCGCGGGAGTGGGCAGTAGCCCTTGCTCCTGCACTATATCACAACCATGTTGGGTGGGATGAAGAGTCAACTCACCACGTGATACCACTAAAATCTACTCCAACTCCACAGAGACAGTATCCAATAAAACAGGAAGCAAAAAAACAGGTCAGGGAGATCTTAGATCAACTTGAATACCAAGGTGTGATTGAAACTTGCACCTCTTCAATGAATAATCCTTTGTTTCCCGTAATGAAACCCGATAATTCGGGGGGGCGTGTCTAACTGCCAAGCATGGCGGACGCGAAATAGCAGAGCTCCGCGCCGAGCCCCGATACCCTGACAAAGATCCTGACACTGTGTGGCCATCTGCACTCGGTACGCAGCGCACTGGACGACTGAAACACTGGAGCGTGCAGCGATACCAAAATAACGAGCCTACACAAAAACACGGCGGAAGAAAGACGAAGCCTCGTCCAACTACGCAGCAACTGACGGCACGAAGACCTGCCGGAATCGGTGAAAACACCCTGTAGCATCGGGTTTAAATACAGTGCAGACGGTAGCGGAGAACAGTGGAACCGAATATTGACTAACCTGGCCGCAGATGAAACGGAAACGCCGCATGCCCTGGGACAATGGATTGCAGCTACGGGGAGACCCGAGAAAGACAGCAAGATGGCGGGCGCGGGCCTTCACGGGACTGAAATATGGGCATATCCTTGAATGCACTGCTTGAACTGAAACGGGCATACGCATGTGTGATACGCCGTAACGACGCTGATTCTGGGGGCCATAGAAATATAGATGCAGTTGCAATTATAATACTGCACAGATCGGGCCTCAGATAACGCCATTGAACTGCGTCATGGAGAACAGATAGTGGGAAGCGGGTGAGAGAGTATTGTTCACCGTGCTTTCTCCCATACACAGGCCTATGATAAGCGTGTCACTAACAGAGGATTTGACTCATATAAACAAGGGAAATGATGGAATTATAGCGGCGGCGGTGAAAGCTGGACACACAAGCGTATTGGAGGAGGCACTGTGGAGAGAATGCGGTCATCAGATGGAGACGGTGGGGGCAATAAGAGGAGACACGCATGGCGCTAGCGCAGACTGAATGGCCACTCTTCCTAATACAGGCATTGGAGGCACCAGAGCATAAATGAATGCTGAATTGCCCCTTATGCAGAACATTCAGACTGATGTTGCGGTGAGAGGCACCGACGAAAGCACAGAGCATAACAGCATAGTTTGAGCCGTTGGGGCCTTACTAACCTGCAGAGTATTGGAGGAATTGAGAGATAGAGCGTATCAAGGGTAATCTACTTGTAACCTGCAAAGGACAGTAAAAACAGGAGCGAGAGAAGCACACTCCGAGTGCAAAAGATCAGGGGATAATATTTACGGATTATCACGCCCAAAAATGGGGCGCACAAAAGCCAAACAGCCAGATCCCACACCTACAGAGGAGACGGGGCACACATTAACCAACGATCAAACGCAAAACTCGGATCAAGACGTGGTGCCGCCTACGGAACCTGAAACCCCGACCGACAAGCTAGATCTGATACTGAAAGAAATAAGGGAGTCTCGTACAGCTATTGAAATGCAAATAGGCACCTTGACCACTAGCTTTACCTTGTTGAAGGCAGACCATGCAAAATTGGCCGAAAAGGTTAAAACTAACAAAATAATGCTAGATGATATAGCACCGCGACAACAAGCCCATGCTTCCCAAATAGAACAACTAAAATGCCAACTGGTGGGGCTACAAGACAGGGTGGATGACGCAGAGGGGAGATCCCGCCGAAACAATATCCGAATTCTGGGAATACCGGAGCGGAGTGAAGGTGCCAATCCTACCCAATTCATGGAGAAGTGGCTACGAGATCATGTTGCACAGATGGGGCTTACAGACTTGTATAGTGTGGAGCGGGCACACAGAGTACCACCAAGGCCTCCAACCCCTGGTGCGCTGCCTAGACCGATCATAGCGCGTATATTGAACTATAAAGACCGGGACACGATCTTGCGGGCCGCCAGGGAAAACGCTCCAATTCAATACGAAAATAAACGTATCTCATTGTATCCGGACGTTACTATGGCGGTACAGAAAGCAAGAGCCACATTCCAAGATGTTAAAAAACCGCTTCAAAACCACAATCTAAAATATGCGCTGCTCTTTCCTGCCCGCTTGAAGGTTATATATGGACAGAAAGCCTTGTTTTTTGACAACCCAGATGAAGCGGTGGAATGGGCGGAAATTACACTGACACCGATGCGTCACAGGAGTCGTCCCGTGCAGGCCAACGGCGGCAACTTCCATCACGCAGAGTGGGGAACGCAAAAATGAACAACAACAAGAAAACACGAACAGCCCTGGATATGAACCCTACCCCGGAACAGATCTCAGTAAATCAGAAGGACGCACTACGAACGGCAGCGGAAATGACGGAACAAGATACAGCATCTATCGCTGACTCTGGTGCCTCATCGGAGGACACTACAGTCCACTTGGACTCTGAAAACAGTTTGGCATTGTTCCCCACGATCACCCCGCAGACTGCAAATGACTATTTGGGATAAGTACTGCAAATACCTCATTTTGGCTGGCTGCACGGACAGATGAGTATGAAGCATCTTTCTAACATGTTTATGGATGGTCACAGTGTATATTATACTCCTACTAGGATGGGGCTTGAGCGGGAGAGCCACATATGTAACTGTTGTGTGATATATCATGCATGTTAAAAGACTGGTGGTTACCGCCTCCCCCGTGGCGACTGCACTATGTTATAGAGTTTACAAGATTCATGTTGACCTTGTTTTCATTGTTTGGTCCTCTAGTGTTATGAAGGGGAACCTGGTATTGGGAGTTATCGGGGGTTTTATACGCACAGACTCAACTATGGCTTATCCTATTGAAAATCAGCAGAGAGGGGCAAGCGCCCAACACGCTACTACACCGCATCACACAAAGACAAATGGCTCACTCCGGTAAATACACATATCTGCCTTGGAATGTGCGGGGTCTTGGCTCGGTACACAAGAGACACCGAATACTTGCACAGCTTAACCGTAGAAGAGCGCACATTGTCTTTCTTCAAGAATCTCATCTTGCACACACAGAGGCCCTTAAACTACAAAAGAAATGGAGAGGGCAATTATTTTTCACATCCTACTCTGCATTTGCTCGTGGAGCAGCGATATGGATAAGAAACAGTATCTCCTTTACACTACTAGAACAGAGAATAGATATCAATGGTAGATATGTATTATTACATGGCATATTAGATGGGGAACATATAGTACTGGGCAGCGTATACGCACCGAACTCAGAACAAGACAAATTCTTAGGCATTCTTACCAACGCATTGACGGGATGGGATGCTTACCCCTGGGTACTGGGAGGGGACTTCAATGCAGTATTAGATGTAGAACTAGATCGATCACACCCCCCACTACAGGGCACTGGTTGTAAAAAACAGGCAGATGCGCTACGGGGATGGGCAGAAGGATGGAACATTGTTGATGTATGGCGTAAACAACACCCTGATAGAAAAGAATACTCATTCTTCTCACCACCACATAGGCTACATACACGTATAGATAGAATTTTCTGTTCAACGCGTTTAATCACCAATGTAAAGGATACCACATACTTGGGTAAAACTTTATCGGATCATAACCCTCTTGAATTGACACTCAGGGGCCGATTCCGATCTGGGCCGGAAAACTCTCCGACTGAGCCGGATCCGGAGAGTTTTCCGACCGAGCCGGACTCCAGCAGTCCGACCGAGCGAGTACGATGCAGCCGCATGCCGCCGGACTCGACTCGGTCGGACTCCCATTGAAGTCAATGGGAGCCGGTCGTACAACGCGTACACGGGCTCCCATTGACTGAATGGGCACGTCGCGAACAGGGGGGCCCCCTACAGTGGGTACGCGTCGGTGTGACTCGCACCGTACATGCATGTTTAGGGGGGACCCTTGGGTCCCCCCTGTGTGCGACTCACGCGGCTACACGTGCAGGGGGGTCCGACACGGACCCCCGAAGTCCGGCTCTGACAGCTCTTCTGAGCCGGACGCTAGGAGTCGGTCGGGCTGTTCGAAGCGCGCATCGTACTTGCTCGGTCGGGTAACGTCTCCATTGCGTGGTGCGAGCCGTGTCCGTACGAGTCGGTCGGAGCGGTTCGTACCCGGGAACGAGTCGGTTGGCGATTTCGCGTGCGCTCGCATTGTACTTGCTCGCGCGGATGCCCGTACGAATCGGTCGGGAACTAGGCCTCCGAATCGGATCCGGTAAAGCCGAATCCGATTCGGTGCCCTACCGGCCGAGATCGGAATCGGCCCCTCAGTTGGGGGGAAATTCCCACACCAATTCCCACCTGGAGATTGCAACCCTCGCTTCTAGAAGACCAGGTGTTCCGCAGCTCTCTATCCACAGCAATTACCAATTATTTTACAGAAAATGCAGGCACTGCTAGTACACGTCAACTGGAATGGGACGCATTTAAAACTGTAATAAGGGGAACAGCCATAAGTACACAAGTAGGGGCCCACGCTCTAATAGCCGAGGAGCTGGCAGCAGTCAAGAGTAGCTTAGGTGAGCTGGAACGAGACGCAGCAACAAATGGCATAAATAGAGAAAAGTTGCAAGAAGCGACCCTAAAACATGCGGAATTACTGGAAGAGCTCCGCATTATTGACTACCGCGCATACACACAAAAACAACATGCAGATGCAGACAAGGCGGGTCCACTTCTTGCCAAGATTATCAAAAACACACCGGGAATAGCCCCTATCACGGAAATTATACCTCCTGAGGGACCCACTGTCTGCACACAATTAGAGATAAATGCAATTTTTAAAACTTATTATGAAACACTATATGCAGCACCGGTGGAACCGTGCGAAAACGATTATGTGACATTTTTTGAGGACTTGCGATTCCCACAATTATCCGCAGAGCAACAGGAATAATTAGAAAAGCCCATAACAAAAGCGGAAATAAGAGCGGCAATTAAGCAGCTTCCCCGTAACAAGACCCCGGGTATGGACGGCCTACCAATAGAATTCTACACAGCGTATGCCGCGTTGTTAGTTCCTCACTTACAGGACCTCTATCAAACCTTGATAGACACGGGCTCCCTCCCACCTACTACAATGCAGGCAGTGGTGGTCTCGTTATTGAAACCGGGAAGGGACAGCAAAGATATGGCAGGATATCGCCTTCTATCACTGTTAAACACGGATTATAAGATTTTAGGCAAGTTATTAGCAAATAGAATCCTCCAATTTATACCTAAACTAATACACACGGACCAGTGTGGGTTTGTGCCTGGCAGATGCACGGCCCTGAATATTAGACGATGACATCAGGTCATGTCACAAGCAGCTTCGCCGACCAGTGCGCAGGGCTGTGTATCCCTAGACTTACGCCAAGCGTTTGATTCAATACACTGGAGCTACATGCTACGTGCTCTCTCGAAATTTGGATTGCCCGATGCTTATATAAGGTGGGTTAGCCTCCTATATACGAACCCCACAGCACGTGCGCGTACAGGTGCGCATATTTCACAACCATACACAATTGCGAGAGGCACTCGGCAGGGATGTCCGCTGTCCCCGTTGTTATTTATTCTAGCTCTTGAGCCACTAGCCATTAAATTACGTACCATTGCGTCGCATAAAGGAATAAGAATAGGAAATGACACGCATCTTATCTCTGCATATGCGGATGATTTAATATTATATTTTAATAATCTTAAAGCGGAACATGAGCCAATCCCCACAATATTCCATAAATTCCAATTACTATCTGGATTATCAATAAACGAGACCAAATCTTATGCGTATTTTTTTGCAGACACCACACAAACAGACCCACTGCGATTTGGCCATTGGACGTTCAAAACGGCGGTAGGTACCTTTAAATATCTAGGCATTCAGATATATAGAGAAATGGGACATCTATTAGATGGCAACTTGAATCGGGCAGTTACAGCTCTGAAAACACAAATACCATTTTGGACGTCCCTGCCGCTCTCAGTAGCAGGGAGGGTGGCTATTGCCAAAATGGTGGTGCTCCCCAGACTGCTTTACTATTTTACGAACTTACCAATTTTAATTCCTACCAATATGTTCAAGACTCTGGCTACACTGCTGATTGAACTGATCTGGGGGACTGGACGCAGAAGAATAGGGTTATCAAAACTCCAACTAGATACAAAACATGGGGGTTTGGGGGTACCAGACCTGAAAGCCTACTGTTACGCGAGCCAGTTGCAGTGGATGGCATATTGGATTGCAGGACGTAATTTGCAAGAGATAGCAATGACTAAGCACGATTGGGAAAGGGGGGCGCCTACACTGTTAAATACTGCATTGAGGTATTGGAAGAAAGCGCTTCGATATACTAAGGTGGTGGCTCCCTATGCTCCCAACATCCCATTAATGGGCCGCCCTACGCCGCTGGGGACAATCACAGCAAAACACATAGCTAGATGGGTGGATGAGGGAGTGAGCACAGTGGGAATGTTATTTATGGATAATATGCTAATGACACACGATACATTTGTACGGGAACAGGGAGTGCCAAATACATTATTTCTACTATACACAAACATTGTACGATATGTCCGAGCTACATGGGCTCCAGAAGGGACAGAACCACCGATACATGAATTGGTACACATGCAATACCTAATGGGTAATGGTAGTCATCTGACTAGATGGTTATATCGAGGAATCAGAACACATGCTGCAACGTCCCTGCAAACACTCCGTGATAAATGGAATGCAGACATAGAAAGAGAACTGAATGACAAAGAATGGGAACTTATATTAGAATACCCGAGAAAGGTTTCGAGAAACCCAAAATTCAAATTCATCCAGCTCATGCTAACACACAGAGCCTATTTGACTCCCCGTCAACTAAGTTTGATGTTTCCAGACACAGTAGACACATGTCCTCAATGCCATGCCTCCAGTGCAAATTTGATACATATGTTATGGTCGTGTACAAAACTAAAGCACTACTGGGCAACAATACAAACTATATTAAATGCGGTTGCCCCCGGGGGTGGGGGAGACCCGCTGGAATATTGCATGTTGGGGCTGAATCCTAGATGTAAGAAGGGAGGCCCTAAAAGTACATTTGCAAATCTGGCACTGATACTAGCTAAAAGAACGCTAACAATGCGCTAGAAAGCAGCGAAACCGCCAGCAGTGATAGATTGGTACAATGAAGTAGTTAGATGGGGAAAGGCTGAAAGTGCAGAGCTTCAACAAGAGGAGCAAAGGGGACTACGGAAAAAACCTATTTCGATGGAATGTAATGTAATGCTAGAGGAATTTATAACGACAGAAACGCAGACATTATAACATAAATGTTACTATAGCTGTGATATGACCAAGGGAATGCCCTATAAGATGAGTTAAGGGGGATATGTTATTATACCATGTGATTGGAGTGTACCACTGAAAATGTGATTGAAACTTAGAATGGTGTGCAGGTTAAAGTGCTGACAGACACAGATATATGCAAGGATAGAGCCGAGTCTGTGCGGGGGAGGGGGAAATAGTAACAGGGAGGGGCTAAGTTAATTTGTTAATGTTATGGGTGGGGAAGGGATGGCTAGACTATTATAATCGTTATACTACATTCTAGAAACTGGACTGTTGGAACTTTGACAGATAATACAAAAATGACTAAAAGAAAATAGATGTAAATCAGTGAGTTGTACTATTGATGTACCAGAATTTTCGACACAACTGTATGTTTATAATTTGCTGGATTATTAATACTAAACCGATATAATGTATGATACAATGAAGAGAATGTTTATATCAAGAAAACTAATAAAATATGTTTAAAAAAAAAAAAAAATGAAACCCGATAATTCACATCGTCTAGTTTTAGATTACAGACATCTGAACTCATGCACAAAAACATTTTCAGTACAAAATGCACATAGTGCCGCATTAATGAATAACATTGTGCGGAAAAAATACAAAACAACACTAGATATCTCAAATGGATTTTTCTGCCAAAATATAGCGCCTGAGAGCAGATACTTGACAGCGGCAATTTTGTCGACTCCCTCAGGGGTAAAAAACAGCCCGGGGTTGTTTTCCGCCAGGGTAACTGAGTTACTTCAAAATCTTGATGAGGAGGCATTGTCCTATGTAGATGATATTTATCTGACGGATGATGACCTGGAGGAACACTTGACCAGGGTGAGCACCATAATTTTGGGATTTGCCTCTGAGGGATACAAATTTAACTTTAAAAAATCAAAAATAGCCCACCTCAATGTCCTATTTTTGGGATATGAACTTTCAAGTGAAGGAAAAAGTCTGGCAGCTAACTTTTTAGAAAAGTGTGCGCTCCTCCAACCTCCAAAATCATTGAAAAATTTACAATTCATACTGGGATTCCTGAATTTTGGCAGAACATACATTTTGGATTACACAGAAAGGTTAAACCTTTCTACGACCTCATAAGACCTGAATTTTCAGTTAGGCAATGGACACAGGGACACACAGACACCCTTCGTTCCCTACAAGCTGACATGATAGTTTCGAAACACTTACAGACACGTGTAAATGTTCGCAATCTAGTGATCCGTATATAACCCCGGGCGTAGTGTGCGTAGCTCCGCTACGCGGAGGTCCACGGAGTAAACTCCGTGGAACTTCGCTCTGCTACGCTACGCCACCCGCCTCCACCCCCCCTATTATAACAAGTAATTAAACATTAATAAAAAATAAATTTAAAACCACTTACCTGTACTGCGGCATCTCCGGGCTGCCCTCCTGCTCTTCCTCGCCGTCTCGCTAATTCTTGTGAAAACTGCGCATGCGCGCGCTCCCGTGCATGCGCATTTCTTGCGAGAAATGTGCATGCGCGGGTGTTCGGGCGTGCGCAGTTTTCACAAGGATTAGCGAGACGGCGAGGAAGAGGAGGAGGGCAGCCGGGGGACGCCGCAGTACAGGTAAGTGGTTTTAAATTAATTTTTTATTAATGTTTAATTACTTGTTATAATAGGGGGGTGGAGACGGGGGCTGGCCACCTCCGCTCCACTGCGAGTGTGCGGAGATTTGCCTTCTCCGCGGAACGCAGAGAAGGCAAATCTCCGCACACTCCGCGGGCGGAGCGGAGGTCTCCGCCCGGGGTTATCCGTATAGTTGAGGGTCAATCTGGGTACACCTACTTAACATACAATGAAGGTGAAACTGTCCCAATAGCTTACAAATCACATTTATACACAAACGCTAAGATGCGTTTTGCATCTACAGAAAAAATTGTGACAGCGGTACAGACTGCTGTAGTGAGAGAAAGAGCACTGGCTCAGGGGAAACAAATTATTGTCGTGACTCCAGTACCAGCCTTGGAGGCTGCGACAAAGGCAAGTGTTCTGAATGCTAAAGCCTTACATCCGAGATGGATACAATGGGCTAATTCTCTCACTGCATCAGATGTAGTATGCAGGTACGGCCCAAGTCTAAAAACACAAGCATTCCTGCAATATGAACAAGAATATCCTCTACCGAATTAAATTATGCCTCTAGATCAGTATGAATACATAATTTATACTGACGGGTCTGCACAACCGGCCATAGGAAGTAAACAACAATACAGCGCAGCGTGTGCGATTGTTAAAGGTTGGATGAAGGATGGAAAGTTCCATCCAAGCTGTACAAAGACTCAGTCTCTAGGAGTCTGCACGGCTCAGTTAGCAGAACTAAAAGCTCTTTTACTGGCACTGATTATTACGGATCGAGAATTCCCCACACTAATTGTGTGCGATTCTTTTTACTGTGTCCAGTCATACAATGAATATCTTCATTATTGAGGACATAATGGGTTCAAGGACTCAAAAGATGGAACAATTAAGCATAAAACCCTATGGGAAAAGGTAGCTGAGTTGAAAAATGAACTACCAAGAGCTCACGTGATAAACTCGCTGAGTCATCAACGTGATGGCGTTCACGTTGAACGGAATTCATTGGCTGATGAAGCCGCGAAGGGGGCAGTGCGAACTGCGTCCGTAGCTGCAATCACTCATTCAAAAACGAGAATAGACGGACAGATAATGGTAGCTGTCATTGCTTCACGCAAAGACAACAAAGCACTGCCGAAAGGTTTTCCACTCAAGTACTCCTACAAGTTAGATGCAAACAACGTTCCATTTGATCAGATTCCAGGAGTGGGGGATAGAGTAATACCAAACATGGGGGCAGATTTACAAGAACTGGCGCATCCCTGCATATTAGCAGGGATGCGCCAGTTAAATTGCGACACAGAAAAAAATCCTTGCGCCACCATGGATGCGCCGCATTTACAATGTGGCGCACCGTGGCACAAGGATAGACAGATGCGCTGCCCTTACGCCGACAATATGCGTGACGCATCTTGTTGGCGTAAGGGCAGCGCATTGCTGGAGTCGTGTTGCAAGTATGACGCAACTCCAGCAATGGTTAGGAATGCCTATTCCTAACATGCTGCGTCACCCCTTGCGCCTGCTTCAAACAGGCGCATGGTTTTGATCAGTGGCGTCGTAAAAGTGACTCAGTGAAATCTTGTAGATTTCACTGCGTCACTTTTACGAGGCTTTCCTGTGTGGGAACGCCCACCTTGCATACATTATACTTGACGCAGGTATAATGTAGCGCAGGGCTTTACAACATGACGCATCTCCCTAGATGCATCATGTTGTAAATATGTCGCAACGTAGCGCATTGTTTACGACGCCGCTGCGTCACAGAAGTGACGCAACGGCGGCGTAAAGTTGTCGCAAGGGGCTTGTAAATCTGCCCCTCCGGATCGCAGATTAGGCTTAATTTTAGCTGCACACAAGGGTCTTGGTTCTGCACACGCAGGAGTTATGGCGACGGTTTCTTTACTGAAACAACGATATTGGTAGCCAGGGTTACCAAAGCAGACCAAAGACTATGTCTTAAAGTGCGACATCTGTCAACAGATGAAGGGCTCAACCATAACACCTCCAGCGCAGACACCATTATTGATATCAGACAGACCTCTCGCTTGTGTCTATTTGGACCACTGCGGCCCCATACAATCTGATGGGGCTCACAAGTACATAATGGTTGCAGTGGATTCCTGCTCGAGATTCCTATGGGTATGGCCTCAGCGCTCGGCTGACGCTCGAATTGTTATCAAAGATTAGCGAGTCTTTATAGGGACATGCGCAGTTGGCACATTACATTCTGACCCTGGCCCTGCATTTAGCTCTAGGGCTTACAAGGAGGCCATGGGAGGCTTGGGTGTAGCATTGCGGTACTCCTCTCTGTACCATCCCGAGGGAAATTCAGTTGTGGAGAGGAAAAACCAGGACTGAAAGCAGTCATTAACAGCTAGGGTATTAGGCGTGGGTGGTAGTTGGGTCAATCACTTATATGGGGTTCAGAGGGCCTTAAACAACATGCCCCTAGAAGCTCTCGGGGGGGTCACTCCTTATGAGGTCCTATTTGGGACGAGAATGTGGGTACCTGATCTAGATTGTGAAGGCACAGTGGCGGATGAAAAACCTTTTGACATCAATAAACGTTTGGCTGTTTTACAGGAACTGAATGAATCAAGGGCACTGCAGAGCAATGTCCAAGTGAAAAGGTCTGCCACTGGGGAAGTCAAGTCAGTCAAGGCAAACCTGTCTGGATTCCAAAAGTTGGGGATCTGGTCAGGGAAAAGATAACGGACAAAAAAGAATTTGGGCCATCATACAGAAAGCCTGTACCTGTTCTGGCAGTTGAAGGAACAAGAACTGTACTTCTGCCACCTCGTGCCGGAAAAAAGGAGAAAAGATTCGTCTCCATTGATCTGATAAAACCACACTATGTGGCCGATACTGAATAGTAGGCCTCGTGGGCTCCTGGGTAGCCGACGCCCTCCTCTCACTACCATACAGGAAGTTCAGACGGAAAGACTCATCAGGTTTGAAGAGTCTCCCATACGGAATAAAGGACTATGCAACAATGCCATGGAACTCGTTCCTCTTGATACGGAAATTCAAAATCAAAATGAAAGACAAATTTCAATTCAACCTAACACTGATGTCTACATAAACATGCCTCAACAAGAGCCATCTACAAGTTCAATAAAACCTGCTGAGCTACCGAAAATAGATCGAACTGCATCTGGCTATTTCATCGACTTTGATACTTTTTCGTTGGATCCAAGTGATCCTGAAAGAATGCCAGCCCCAATATCTCGTAAACAGCAAATCAAAGACTTCTTCACCTTTCTTAAAAAGACTTACCTGGTGTCACCTTGGATAGAACTTTGGATAAGCACCGGGATACTTTTCTTTCTTTTCTGGATAGGCTTAGTAACTGTCTTTTGCGTACTTATAAATGGAACTTACCTTCGCCAAAGCTCTGCAGCATCAAGAGTGAACTTAATCCTGAAACCTCATGTTTCATCACATCGTGAACAAAGAGACTTGTCATCAGTGAACATTACAGCATTTCCTTTCCTATACCTGATGGCATAGTATGGGACAAGGTTGATTATGACATATTTGGTCCGACCGAACTTTTAAAAATAACACATTTATTTAAAATTTTCTTAAATGATATCAATACCTCCAGTACATTTTCCGATGATTGGGATTTTGAAACTGTATATAACATGTTGTCTGATTTAGAACAATCCACCGCATTTTCTAGCAGTGAAATGTTAGAAGACACATCAGACTTTAACACAATGTATTGTTATCAACATTATGGTCAACATTTTCTACACAAATCCAGTAGCCCTAGGACTGTTTTCACATATCACCAATGGGAACATTGCCCAACACCACCGAAAAGTAGTTTGAAAGCGTTTGCACGAAAATGTTCATGTTTTTCAGGGTTTAATGTTTTAGGCCTGACCTCATATTACTATAAGGTTGCACCGACATCTGCACAGAAAAATATGCTGACCAACACCAAACAGATTTACTCTGCTTCCTTTATTACCCAACTGTCTGAACAGGGTTCCGGCTTATGGAAAGACACTATAGACTTAAAATCAGTCTGGGGTTCTAGAGACTGGCAAGTCCAGGGAACAGAAGCGCTATTTAGAGCATGCCTCATTCCTCAGCAGATGATATTTCTAAATGAAACTGTGTAACAGACTTCCTGTCTTGGGATAGCCAAGAAAAAGGATTTGAACACACCTCGGATTCCAACACCATCACAGGCGAGGGTATATATACATCACTGAAAGGGGATACATTAGATGACATCTTACAATACAATAGATCAGACCCTGATTGGAAGGGATGGTTGGTTTGGCCCACAGACACTAATAGATGTCAAGAAAGATTATGGGGTACCACCGAAGGGTTCAGTATCCATAGGCCAGACCCACGCTATGTACAAAGAGAACATCCGGGGGTGGTGATATCGTACAGTGTTGGGAAGTTATGCCTCGATTGGCTAAAGACCTCAACACTACCACAGGTGAAACAACACTTATCCTTACTGACAGAGGATGTGGACCTACGGGATTTTTTATTAGGTCCCAGAAAGCCACGTCAAAAACGTTTCTATTATGCTGTCTATAATGAAATTGGGAAAATCTCCCAACAAGAAGCAGCGGAGAGGTTACGAGAAATAGATAGGATTAACCAAGAAAAGGCGTTAGCCGTAGTTGACAATGACATGACTATGTTAACTTCCAGGATTTATTCACTGGGCAACATGTATCTTCTGCTATTGATGTACTAGAACAGGATTTGTCCATACTACAGCACGGACAATCACAATTTCGTTCTATTATGTTACTGAGCTGGACGCTGCAATCATTGCGCGCAGGTTATGTGCCTTGGCGTTTTATCAACAGTACGTCACTGTTTTCTGCATACAATCTAACGGAAAAACAGATGAAAATGGCACAAAGGGGAGCAAAAATTACAATGCTGCGTATTGAATAACTGGACAGATTACCTTTCACTGTGGCAGAATCACCATCCACAGAATGGTTAATCCATGGCCATATAACATTACCGGTCACAACTTTCCAGTTTCAGTATTGCCTTGAACTACAACAGGCAGGCAGATATGAAGAAATGGGTTGGGATTTCATCAAGGAATCTTGGGAATTACCGTACAGATTTCAATGCAGGAGCAGGGATCTTGAAGTGCTTCTAAGCGGTACAAACTGTGAGAACGCTTTAAGTGGATCTCTCATATGCCAGGATATTCTGCTACACGGGGCCTGCAACGGTTCAGTTGCGAATCTATCCTGTCATTTGAGGGGTACCCCAGCAGCTGTGATTACCCCGGTATTCAAGCTACTTTCAATTTTTTTATTTTAAATTTTTATTGATATTTATCATAGTTAAATCCAAATCCGATAAGACAGCAGAAAAAAATCCAATATAATTCTAAGTGCTACATCCTCCCCCCACCCTTATCCCTCCCCGCCCACGGCTAAATACAAATAGTCTAGATGTCGAATAATTACTTCATGCTATACAAAACAAAAGACCATAGGAAACAAAAAGCAGAGTAATAAGCATACAATAAATTCATAACTAGTCATTCAAAATAGTCCAATTCATCAAAGGGGCCCAAATTATACGGCCTTTTGCCTTCAATTTGCGGCCTTTTCTGGCATAGACAGCTTTTTCAAATCTATATATTGAAAGGAATCTTTCTAGCCACTGTTGACCAGTTGGGGGAATAGGATCAAGCCAATGAGTGGCCAAACATAGCCTGAAAACTGTAAAAGCAACAAATAAGAAAGAATGATTTAGATTCCGAGAAAGGGAGTCCCCTATCCCTAGTACAATCAATTGAGGACTAAGCTCAATTTCAGTGCCAAGCATACTCACTAAGAATCCTTTGACACTGCATTTAAAAGTTTCAAGTATAGGACATGTTGCAAACATATGGACAATGTCAGCTGCTGGATGTTGACAGCGAGGGCAGGTGGAGCCAGCTACCCTACCCCATTTAGAAATCTTGGCAGGTGTTATATACAAATTGAACCATGTTTTAAAGCATTGAATTTGTAAATTAGTAGCCATAAGAGAAGTCTGAGCCATATGTAGAGAGTCCTCGATATCCCCGGAGTCAATCGCCAGCAGCTTCTGCCATCGATCCACATGCTTGGTCAAATCATCAGGTATTAAATCAATAAGCATTTTATACAGTCCCCCCAATGTACTAGAGTCTTTAAATACTTCTTCAATTACTTGCACCTTAGAAAAACCAGAAGTTCCCCCAATTTTTTTACTTAAAAAGTCTCTTAATTGGAGATATTTAAAAAACTGACAATTGTCGAGCCCAAACTTGTCCCTTATGGTATCAAACAGTAACAAATCAGGTCCAGATGTGATATCTCCGATAATTCGAATTCCTTTATCATACCATTGCCTCATATACCCATCATTAAAGATATGGGGAAAAAGATTATTATTATATAAAGGGGTATATGTATTGAAGCGCCCAAGTCCAAGCTTCTTACGCACCGAGGCCCAAACCTTGAATGCACAGATTAAAGTTTTGAACTTCACCCGTTTGTAATAATTAAAATCAATATGTCGTAAAAGACATCCCTTGGCATCGGTTCCTAAAATCAATTCAAAACTGGAGATAGAAGAGTCATCCCTTATTAAGTCATTTTTTTCCTTGAGCAGTATCTTCATATTCTGTAACTGCACTGCCCAGTAATATAATTGGAGATTGGGTACAGCCCACCCTCCTCTGTCTCTAGGCAAAGTTAATAATCTGAAAGCTCTACGAGGGCGGCAGTTTGCCCAGATAAATCTAGAGAAAAGTTGATTCATCGATACCAACCAGGTATTATTGATAAGCAAAGGTATAGCCCTTAAAAAATATAAAATTTTAGGCAAAAAAATCATCTTAATAATGTTGCATCTACCCACCATCGTAAGTCTTAAATTCTCCAAACGAGTGAATTCAGTTTTAAATTTAGCATTTAGGGGGCTTAAATTATTATCCATGATCTTTGAGACATCTGCCGTGATTTCCACCCCCAGATAAATCACTTTTTGCATTACACGTATATCATTTATTTGAAGGCCATTGCTGGTCAATATCTGCGTCTTACTTTGATTCAATCGATAGCCTGAATATTTCCCAAAGAGATTAGTTTCTTTCTCAATCTCCGTTAAGGCGACCAGCGGGTTTGAAGTTATAATGGCGAGATCATCAGCGTAAGCCAATACTTTGGTATTTCCCCCGATATTCTGTACTCCAGCGATCAAATTATTAGCTTCTATTTTCCTAACCAGCGGGTCTATATAAAGCGCAAACAATAAAGGTGAGCAGGGGCACCCCTGCCGAGTACCTCTGCTAATGAGAATTGAATCCGACATTTCGCCCATAATAGAGATACGGGCCGTCGGGCTGTGATACATTGATTTTAAAGCCGTAATATATTTCTCCCCTATTCCTCTGGCCCTTAAGGTTGCCCATAAAAAAGACCAGGAGACCCTATCGAAAGCTTTCTCTGCATCCAGCAGAACAAGTCCGATAGGGTCCCCTGTGATGCCGGCAGCATCAAAAAGAGTGATAACCCGCTGGATGTGATCTATTGTACTGCGTCCAGGTACGAACCCGTGCTGTACTGGTGAAACTAATCTCTTAATAAGGGCTGCCAGACGGACAGCCAATATCTTGGCATATATTTTGCTATCACTATTTATCAAAGTAATAGGCCGATATGACCCCATTTCACTAGGTGGTTTCCCTTTTTTGGGGAACACAACTATATTTGCATTTTCCCAAGATTTCGGGACCCTCAAGCCATTCTGAGCATTCAAAAAAACGAGTTTCATTATTTCCAGTAATGATGAAGCAAAGATTTTATAAAACTCTCCAGGTATGACATCTGGACCTGCTGCCTTACCACTAGCCAATGAGTTGATAGCACCCTGAATTTCTTCAGTTGTTATAGGAGATTCTAAGGCTATTTGATCTTCTTGGGTTAATTTCTCCACTGTAGTTCCATCCAAGAACCCTAACATTGCTTCCTCATTGTTCGTGCTATCCTCGTGATAAAGTTTTTGATAATATCCGTGGAAAGCAGCGCGAATGTCCCTGGGTTCGGTGGCGGGCCCTCTCCCCGGATTCTCTATTAGTAAAATATTTCCCTGGGTTGTGCGCTGTCTTGCACGCATTGCCAGTACGTGACCCACCTTTTCTCCGCATTCATACAGACTTGATCGCCAAGCAGCATATTTTCCTGCTGCTTTAATTGCTTCTGTCTCAGTAATAACAGATTTAGCAATAGCAACCCTATTTAATGCCTGTTCTACTCCTTGCTTACTAGTGGTAGTTTGAATCAATTGTGTTTCAGCTAAGCTCAAATTCTGATATTGTTCACATAAAAGCTTTTTCTCTTTTAATTGTGCGGCCCACCCATATCCAGTTGTTTCCCCTCTAATCCCAGCTTTAAGTGTGTCCCAAATTATCTCAACCGGGGCGCTTTCTCTATTCTCTTCCAGAAATCGAGGAATCCACTCCCTCATATGTTGTACATACTCGTCATCATAAACTAATGCTCTATTAAACGTCCAACGATAAATAGAAGGTTTTCTTGTCTGTACCGGAATCTCTAGCACTAGTGGGTTATGATCAGACATTACCCGTGGATATTTCTGTATATTAGCCTTTAATAATATTTCTGGAGATACAAAAAAATAGTCAAGCCTAACATGAGTCTGATGTGGGGCAGAAAAAAACGTATAGCCCATATCCTGATTATTGAGCTTAAGCCACATATCTGAAAGACCATGAATTTTACATAGATTGGATAATGCCTTAAAAACTTTAGGTTTACGTCCAGTGTAAGAACTGCCTCCAATTATCCCAGTTCGGTTACACAAATTTATATTGGCATCACCACAAATGATAAGAGGGAGAGGCCACCCCACTAATTCAACACTTAGCCAGTCAAATAGAGCCGGATCATCTAATATCGAACCATATAGAGAGCATAAAGTAAAAGTACCGCTCTCAAAAGAACATTGGGTAATAACCCATCTGCCATACGAGTCAGACTTAGAACGTAAAAACCTTAGACCTAGATTCTTTTTAGCCATGACTGCTACTCCTCTGGTACGGGTCCCTTGCGTAGTGGCAGAAACTAGATGATAGCCTTCTAATTCATTAGTCTTAATCTTACTAGCCTCTATGTGGGTCTCTTGAAGACAATTTATATCTGCTTTCAGATACTGTATTTCTATATTAACCCTACGTTTTTTCAAAGGATTATTGAGGCCACAGATATTAATTGAAGCAATTCTTAATTTATTCAATACCATTTTTTGATATGAACCTTGTCCATTCTACCTTTCTTCCTGCTTTTCTTCCTGTTTACCATCAGTCTCCACACAAAAACCATAAATTCTGACATCTGCGACATATCAAACTGAATCACCATGCCGTCCACCCACCCTCCCTGGAATACCCCATCCCTTGTGACCCACGGCAAAAAAGGTCCGAGGACCCTCATGATGCCTCCTGTGTAGAGTTGCTTACCCCACCGCCCATCCAGTTGGCTCCCCCCATAAGAAATACCAAGAAATACAAAAAGTTAAACCCTCGCCACCCCCCTTTTACAATATTATGACAGTAATGCAGAATAATTCAAACAGTCTGATTTGGCTAAATAAGACCAATTCGATCCATAAAAAAAAAAGACACAAAAAAGAAAAAGAAGGAAAAAAACCCAGAACAAAGGAGGATAATTCCTATCCAGATAATTTCTATTTGGCCATTTACTGTCCAACCAGAGAGACAAGATTATCCGTTAATCATCCCTAAATTGACCCGTCATTATCCTTCAGGTCGCCGAGATGGTCTTCAGGTACTCCTGGGCTTGAATTTCAGACGTAAAAAATCTAGTGTTACCTTTATAGATAGTTTTAAGCCTTGCTGGACTAAGTAGGAAGGCCTCTGCTCCAGCATTTTGGAAAGGAGAGATTAATTGGCGAAGTCTCCACCTTCTCTCTACCGTAATATGGCAAAAATCAGGTCTTACAAAGAAGGAGAAACCTTCCGTCAAGCATCGTGATTCGGGTCTAGCCTTGTCGAACACTGCTTGACGTAGTAGAAAATTGCCAAAGAAAATTAGTATAGCTCTTGGTTTATCACTAGAGTTCTTAGGGTCCGGCTTCTTTTTAAGCATGAAAGGAAAGCGGTGTACCCGCTGAATTTCCTTCTCCCAATCCCACTGCCCAAGCTCAGGAAGCCCCCCTTTCATGAGCCGCAGGACAAAGCCTCTGATGTCATCCCCTTCGGCATATTCAGGAATACCAAGAAGCCGTAAGTTATTGCGGCGCTGACGATTTTCGAAGTCCTCGAGTTTCCACATGACGTCAGTCATTCGTGATTCATTTGAGGATATTTGTTGAGTAGAAACCTCTGCGGCAGTTTCTAGTGTTACCACACGATCTTCCAAAGCAGTGGTTCTCTCTGATATCTCGGTACAAGATTTGCTCACTTTACGTATTGCACCCTGAAGTTTTTTTGTTGCGAGATGAGCACGTTTATGTTCTAACCTAGCTTCCCCTTGTATTTGCTTCAAAGTAGCATAGATCAAAGTCATTGAGGGGGGGGATTCACTTGCTTTGTTAGGTCTATCAGTTGATTTGCTTTTCCCAGTGCAATTAACGTCTTTATCATCCAATAGTTGAGTAGTTGAATAGTCCCACTTGAGTTGATTATGATCAGACCCGGATTGACCAGATTGACCAAACTCCTGGATCGTGCCCCTATTTTTAGATTTTTTTCTTCGTTTAGTTAAAGAAGGAAGTTTTTTTTGTGTACTAGGATTAGAAAGGGGGCTGTCAGGGTCAGAATCAGTCCCAGAATAATCAAGTTCCGATATATTGCTAATATTGGACAGTTCTGAGTCCTCGTTGAGAGAGAAGAATTTTTCCCCATATTCCGGAGTGCGTAGACACTCTAATGCGGCGATTGGTACTATATTAGGAAGTATGGCTAGATTCTCTTTCATATGCAAAACCCCAACTGCAGTTCCGATCGTGCCCACATCTTTCTGAGTATTAGCAACATCAATTATCCCAGTGTTATCTAAGACTTCCGAGCCTCCTAAGTCTCCCAGATCTTCTTGTACTCGCAGTGTCTCTCTCTGCTATCACATTTGTTTCGCCAATTTCAGTGTGTCCTGAATGATTTTTAGACGGTGCTGGTAGTGTCTCTTTCCCAGCACTCTTTGGTTTTATGGAGGATTTACCTGAAAAAATTCCAGGGATGACTCGTTGTTTAGCAGCAGTACCAGTCATTTCACCGGGGTGTTGCTCGCGTATCCTAGCCCTCAGCATGTCTCCTTCCTTTGAAGCTACCGCGAGAGCACCTTCCACGGCTCTCGCTCCATCCACTGTCCTCCGCTGAGCATTACGTCCTGTTGTCATCTCCGTTGCGGCCCCATCCATGGCCATGGCGGCTTTGTCAGACTTGTCTCCGCGGTCTCGCCTGGGTTGTTTAGGCGGCATATCGGAGCCCTTCTCAGCTGTTTCCAGCGTCACCGCTACACAGACCTCACACGGCGTCAAAATCCTCGGAGCCGCTCGCAACAATCTGCCAGTAAGTATCCGAGTGAAACGGGGAAAGCTTCGGGTTCTCAGCTTTTTAATCGATTCAAGTCTCTGGATTGAAAAGAAAATAACCCAGCACACGCTATCCATTGAGATGCAGGGTTATTTAACGGAGGGCTGAACGGGAAGGTTTAAGCCATTGGGGAGCACTGGGCGAGCGGCGTCCACAGCACTCACACAGCCGCCATCTTGCCCTCTCCCCCGTTAAGAGTGCATCCAAGCTACTTTCAAATGGGAGTTACTTAATGCTGAACGGTCAAGGTTGTTGTGGGATGCTTCCGGGCATCGCATATCTAGTCGCCGTGAGCTCCAGGGTTACTTGCTGTATGCAAGTATTGTTTCCACCGACACACACAGTCAGGGAGGCGCTGCTATGGCCTTCGTTAAATGTTTCCTTTATACGGTTTGATACTCTGAGCAGAATGAAAGCCATGCTTTTACAGAAAACCGTGCCCTTAACCTCCGCCTGGGAGACTTTTGATCTCCAAGTAGCAAGGTCCTCGGCAGAGATACAGGCACTCATACGTACGAACTGCCCCTTCCATTTCGCAGAAATGGTAAATCGTATCTTTAACATGTCTGAAACAACGGGTATAGTACACCTATTTAAGACCATAGGTTCGAGACTGTTAAGCACCTTTCAGACGGTCCTCGGAGTTATACCAAACTTTATACACTCCGTATTCGGAAGCATTTTTGGAGGACTTCCGCTGATCCTGTTTCTAATAGCAGGTATCCTGATTCTAATTTTTCTGCTACGCAATGGATGTCCCAGTCACCAAGGAGATGGAAATAGTGCTCCTGGAGCGTAAAAACCGTGATCGCATGGTACAACATCTGGGCACACCTCGCCTATGGGAACTGAGCGCCTCTTGGTTCCTGTCATTCAGGCCAGTCTAGATGGACTGCATCTTACCTGTTCTCTGATGCCTGTTCTGCGGAGAAGAATGCGTGTTGGATCTCTGTCTGACACTTCCATCAGTTGCGCAACCGGACGTTGATGCATTGCTGGACCCGATACTGGCCCATGTTCTGCAGTGTCCCCAGCGTATTCCTATGTTGATGGGGGCATTCTTAGAGCCTCCACAGGAACTCTCTGCTCCTGTTGGACTGGATACCGGCTCCTCCACTGACACCCAGGCCTTGGATGGCGCACAGGCTGCCCCAGCATCGGCTGCCGGCAGTACGGAAGATCTTCTGTGCTCGATTGACGTAATCTGCGAGGTTTTACAGGGATCGTCGTATGCGAAGGTAGGCAACAGCAATGTTGCCTCTACCAGCCAGGACACATAAACATTTGGCTCGTCGTATGCTGGGAAAAATTCTGCCTTTTTTGAACAAACTCCAAATTGGAACTCCAAAACAAATTGACACTTTTTATGACCTGCATGGCTTTCCGATGCTTGTTGTTGTTCGAACTATATACGGACATAGTAGAGCTATTGCTTGAGTGACAATTCTTCTGTTTTATCACTTTTTAGAGTTTTTTAACATTTTTTAGCAGAACTATGGTTTTTACTACATATGTTTGCGTACCAGTACCTAGACAGGTAGTACGTTAGAATTAGATTATGTCGTCCAGTCGGATGAGGAGTGGGTGTTATATTCCATATAGGTACCCCAATATAGGCCAGGGTAACATCCCAACCTTTCACCTATATTCGTCCCTACACTACATACATAACGGGCTGCTAGGACTAACCCTTTACCTAGTTACAGTACTGCTTACAGAACGTGGGGTTTTCCCTGAACAATAGCCTTATACATTATGCATGAGGATCCTTGGATTCTTGAAAACTCAGCAGGACTACCATATCCTGCATAATAACTATGTACATGGGTCATTCCCGACGTCATCCTAAGTCCGACAGTGGCACAGCAAGGTAGAACCCCTGGGGATACCTTCGGGTATATAAACATCACATCTTGCTGAGATAGAGAGAGGAGATCAGGATTTCCCTGCCAACACATACTGCCGCGAGAGGCTGAGGTTTCTGGATGCAGATAATCCAGCTCGCAGTGGGCTAACATCCCTTGCGGGGTGTCTAGCTCGAGACCAAGACGGGGTCCCACAGTCTCTCACTTCAGGTAATGGGGTTGACTTTATCCTAGAGGGATTCTTGGCTTAACACCTACATACATGCTAGGTACACTTAGGTACATCTAGTTAGGGTAGCATCGTAGGAGTATGCATTTTATCGTCATGTATTTTACATACTTGCCTGTATTCATGATTATAGCAAAATGGTAGAAATCTACCATCCTTTTACTTTCCTAGTGCTTCTAATCATCTATATCTGTTACTGTCTAATGATTGTTTCCGCACACCTATTTTACACTAGAATAACGACTGTTCAATAAATACTTATTGAAAAACGTCCCTACCGTTTATTCTGTGTATCTCCCTGAGGCCAAGTGAGCACGAGTAACTGAGCGAAAAGTAGTACACTGTTTTCACGGTCCTGAGGGATCAGGGTTGTCATGTTCGAAAGTTGCCAAGAACTATTCTCTCCTGGGGAAGAGGAGTTTCTAGTGGCACTGTGAGCTAGCTGGTATACAGGCCAACATATCCAGTGGGGGTGTCTGGAATCAGTCTGTACACCAAGCCCGCAGTGGATGTTGTCCAAACGCGCAGATCCTGAATAGGTTTTATAGGAACTACACGACACACCCTGGGACATAGGGAGCAGGCCCTGGAGCATGGCTGTCCCCAGGGCCATTAATGGCTCCAGGAGGGGGCCCACCTTTCATTTTCAAGGCCCTGCCCTGGAGAAGTAGTGGTCTCTGGAGCTGAGAATGGCCAGTGAGGGGGGCCACCCCTCTCCTTCTGGAAAAAAAAGAAGAAAGCCGGGGGTAAGTGGTGATACGTGGCCCTGGGGAGGTGGTGGTCCCTGGGGCATTTACGGGTAATGGAGTGGGGTCCGTGAGGATCCCTCTCCTTTGTTATAATAAAGCCCTGGGGAGGTGGTGGTCCCCAGGGCTCATAAGGGCCTCAGGAGAAGGGCCCCATGGCAACCACAGTAGGTAATATATATCGTCGGCTGGTGTGGCTCGTCTCTTTTTGTCGAGAGTGCAGTGAAGGTACTGGTGTATATATGTATGTGTATATATATATATCCAGACAAGTATTGTTGCAACAATGTAATCAACAACAATACACCACGGCCATGATATTTCTTTCAGCGTGAATTTTAATCACCAAGACCACGTCACTCTACGCGTGGTCTTGGTGACTCGTGAGAAAGGAGCAGGACGCTCCGAAACGCGTAGAGTGACGTGGTCTTGGTGATTAAAATTCACGCTGAAAGAAATATTGTGGCGTATAGTTGTTGGTTACATTGTTGCAACGATACTTGTCTGGAGTTATTGGGATTCGCGATCCCGCCTCGGCCCGCCATCGGAAGTGGCTTGGGTAGCTACGCGATTCATTGTTGGATATATATACACGAGAAGAGCCACACCAGCTGACTTGTTTCATCGTGAAGTTTATTTTAGCAGAGATTCAAACACAAAGCGCATTTCAACCACTATCGGGTCTTAATCACATAACCTATGATATTGTACAATGGGTTAAACGTTCTCATGTTCCTAGATAATGAGAACAGACTCACGGAAACAGACTCCATTGTGCTATCAATAGTTGCAAATGTACACGTTTTTCAATGCCACAACGAAATTACATTAATTCATTGTACATTTCTCCATAATTTGTCAAGTCCAAAAAACAACAGAAATAAAGCAAAATAAACATGAATTTCACAATCCCATCATGCTTGTGTATGCGTCACTTAATTCAATATATTAGCAGTCGCGCCAAACACTATCATACATTTCATTTCATTGGTATCATTATTGCATTGCTTTGTAACTATTGATAGCACAATGGAGTCTGTTCACGTAAGTCTGTTCTCACGACCTAGGAATTTGAGAACGTTTAAGGCCATTGTACGATACCACAGGTCATGTGATTAAGACCCGGTAATGGTTGAAATGCATTGTGTGTTGGAATCTCTGCAAAAATAAACTTCAAGCTGAAGCAAGTCGGCTGGTGTGGCTCTTCTCTTCGCCAAGAGCGCGGTGAAGGTATTGGTGTATGTTAAGTGGTGGCGCCCGCTTACGAGTCCTGGCCCGGGGAAAGGGCATTCCCAGTATCCAAACAGTCATGGAATTTATATCTATGCCATTGAACATTTTCTAAGAGCTCGACCTATAAAATATCTACAGCACAATGATATGTTGCTGGAAATGGTCGAGTGGTGTTTAACGCAAAACATTGTTATGTTTAATGGGGAGGTTTTCCAGAAAATCAGTGGGACGGCAATGGGCACCTGCTTCGTCCCCAGTTATGTGAACTTGAATATGGGCTGGTGGGAGGAGCAGGTGGTCGGTGGGAAATCCATGGAAAAATGGCTGAGTAATGTTTTGTTTTGTGTACGATTTATAGATGATCTATTTATACTGTGGAAGGGTACTGATGAAGAAGCTAGAAAATTTGTGGATGAACTAAATTGCAATTAACTCAATCTAACGTTCATTAGTAAAAAAAGTAAGAAAGAGATAGAGTTTTTAGATGTTCTGGTCAAGGTGAAGGGCAACAAATTAGGAACTACTATCTTCCGAAAACCAACGGCAGGGAATAGTTTATTGCATGCCCAAAGTTCCCACCACTCCCCGCTAATAAGGAGTATACCCTTTGGTGAATTTGCAAGGGCAAGAACAATATGTAACTCCAGAGATGAGCACGAGAAAATAGAGAATGAAATAAAAGCATGATTTCAATCCCGAGGGTACTACCGAAATATCATAAATGCTGCGGCTGAGAAAGCTAGAAAGTTGGAGAGGGATAAGCTGCTTTTCTCTCCAAATACAAAAAGCAAGAAAGACAATGCTCATAGATTTATCACCACCTATAGCAAAGCACACCAACAGATACGAGCGGCACTTACCAAATATTGGGCACTGATTAGAACAGATCCAGTTATAGGATCTTTGTTGCCCAAACACCCCTCAGTTTTTTTCAGAAGATCGGTCTCTATGAGAGACCAACTAGTCAAAAGTGATGTCAGGAGTGTAGTGAAGATGTTAAACTGGCTCACTCAAAGAGAAGTATTTAAGAAATATATTACGTGTAAGGCATGTCAGCAGGGAGTCAACATGAGTGAGCTTGTTACTCCTTGAACCAAAAGATCAGAATTAAGGGGATGATCACATGCAAAAGTGAGTATAGTGTGTATGTATGTCCTGAGTTGCCCGTGCCCTAAGACATATGCGGGTAGCACCACACTTTAAGAACACAAATGCATTTTACGACATTTGAGGGCCAAAAAGAATAAAGATCGGACATACCCAGTAGCTCGACACTTCGAAGCAGTTCATAGTGGGGATCCAAACCTTCTGTCATACAGCTGTATAGCCCAGGTACCTAGAAATATCAGAGGAGGTGACAGAGAGAAGCAGCTCCGTAAACTTGAAACTAAGTTAATTTTAGAAAATGACAGTTAAGAACCTTTTGGATTAAATGTCGACAAGGAGTTATACACTTGTCTGGGATAAGGTAATTCTGCTGCTACATTGCGTAAATACAAGAATTTTATGAAATTTCACTTAATTTTGGTGTCTGTAGAAAGAGAGAATATTTGGGTAGTAAGTTTCTGTTATATGACATAGTGGGGAAAGGTGGAGAAAAAGATTGTGAAGGTACTGGGAGGTGGTATTTGTGTAGACTTGAAGTACCACAGAGAATAGAGGATTTGCCCACTTGGGTTTGATCTTAGTGGAAAATAACTTTAATTCACGACAGATACAAATGGAACAAAGTTATTTATGCTTTGTGTAGTTGTATATATGAGATTGTGATCTCAAAATTGTTATCTTAATTACAACGAAATATCATGTATTAATGAATTAGGTCCCCAAGTTATCTCATGAATAAACTATGAGTCAAATAGTCACCCACTTCAGTATGACTCTACTAGGGATGCTTTATTTGCTAGTATGGTCTTTATAATTAGTTGTCATCAGGGTATTCAGGAGGATCAGTTAACCAATATGAAAACGGTGATATTTGTAGTTTGCACATATTTTATTATATATATATATTGTTTTGCACCATAGAGAAGAGAGGAGCTACCCACTTGGGCTTGATCTCGTTTGATAACAACTAAAGTCTACAACTGATATGAATGAAATGGAATTAAATTTCTTTTAGGTTAAATTGTGATTTTAAAGGTGCTAGCATGTGCCTTATGAATTGTTATCGTTTTTAATTAATCCAATTTAAAATCCGTTTTATATAACATTACATAAATGTAATATGAAGTAAACAGTTACCCACTCTATGATGGCAAATTCAGTTTCAGATGATTTTTTGCACTAAGGCACTTTGTAATAGTCTGTTTTCTCTGTTCACAGACGCTGTTTTTGCATGTATTTAAGGTACATGCCGAGTTGTTTCCCTCATCGTGACCAAGGTAATTTAAAACAAGCATTTGAAATGTAATAGGTCTCGCATTCACGCGAGTTTGAGCTATTGGCATTGTAAATGACAATGCCTTTTATTTATGTTTTGTTTTTTGAAACATAAATAAAAGGCATTGTCATTTACAAAGTCAATGGTAAACATGCAATTTTAAGAAAATCACCCCAAGATGCTTTATTTAAAGTGCAATAGAGCACACGCATGACCCTAAGGCATATGTGTGCTCTACATGTGCACCACTATTTTTGGGGGCAGATTACGGGGGGCCTTAGGCCAATAGCCATCCTTGGTTTAGCATTTCCAAAATAGCGAGTTCCTAAAAGGAAAAAGCTATTTTGGAAATGCAAAACCAGCCCATTGGTACGAATGACATGGAATTTCCTAATTGCGATTCCCTAATAGCGATTCCTACTCGGTAGGAATCGCTATTAAGAAATCGGTAATTTCATACATATCAGTTTGCATTTCTAAAATAGTGATTCCAATGGAGTCTCTATTTAGGAAATGCAAAATTGCATTTTCGTACATTTGGGCCCTAGTCCGATGCCTGGGAAATATTCAAAAGGTGAGTAATCTGCAGTTAGATAGAGTCTCTACCAGAAAGTGTTTCCAAAGGTAAGTAACTTGTTCTTAAAGTCCTGTCTACAAAAACACAATTTGCCACTGCTGTTCCCAAAAACGAAAGCACGAAATTTCACATCTGTATTAAAATGCAACATTGATCAATGAAGGGACATCCAAGAGTAATTGTGACGTTGGTTGTGATGGTGGCTCGGCCCTCCATCATTCAAACTCCTAGTCGCAAGCCATCCCCAAAGTTTGGGTCTAGCTGTGCTCCTGTTACATTCAGTATCGGATGGAGGATTCTGTAAATGCTACCTTATATTGGCTTTGGTACAGCACGTTGTGTTCTAAGACCACCTCGAAGTGGATACACCAGGTAGAGGTGGAAAGGAGGAACCAGGAAAGGAGGCCAAGTGAGTCTGTTACTTAACCAGGGACAATTTTCGGTCACTGCCAGCCCTACGTGTATCACCATTCATTGCCACCGGCACCCTGTTAGTGTTTACACCCCAATAAAGACACACCTCAGCAGGTGGTGGCATTTATGAGCGGGGGTTTTCAGAAGGCATTGGGAGAGTACTCTGCCCCTGACCACAGCGCCCATGGCCCAGTTAATGATTACGGCCAATCCAGTTACCTCACCAGGTGCTGGTGTTTGTGGGCGATACCGGCTTGTTATGCACCTGTCATATCTCCGACCAATGGGAGCAGGCGCTAGCACCGCGCCTCCAGATCAAGACAGAAGGCCGCGGAGGCTTCCCATTGGTCAAGGCTTCTCGGGCCTCTTGGGCGCGACAGAAAAGTCCAACAGACGTTTTCTTAGGAAGCACGAGATGTACAAAAGAGCTGATGCGCGTAAACACGTCTGCTATCTTCCGCGTACACAGAACATTGTGTGAATCTGGCATCGGTGTATTTACTTCGTTTTGTTCTCAGAGCATTCTTTGTCTGCACTATGCAGAGTTTATGCTTACGTTATAATTATTTTCTTGCAACAGTTAGCTTTCCGTTCTCAACACAGAGTCTAATAATAGATGCCAAGAAGTATTAAGGCGGAGGAGTGTTGCCAGAGGCAGCGCGGTGCTTGGAGCCGCGCAGGGCCGGCCTTCAGCACCGGCGAGCTGGGCCCACGCCCAGGGCGCTGGCATTCGCAGAGGCGCAAGGAGCTGACTGCATGCAGATCACGCAGGAGTCACCCTCTGAAATGTCTCCTGCACTTCAGCCCACACTGTGTTAATGATGCTTTTTTACTTTTACAGGCTGCAGAGACGCCCCATTCAAATCCTCTCGCCTTCCCATCTCCATAACACCCTCTACTCCTCCTCATCTGCAGCTTAGCACTGCTAGGAAGAAGCTGGGCAGAGGGTGATTGAGGTGAAAACGGGGGAGTAGGAGCGACGTTTGTGTCCTCAGCCAAGGCCTGCCCTGAACACAATAGCCCCCAGACTCCCCTCCCTGGCAAATTTTACCCAGTAGAAGTAGCAAGGAAGAAAATGTTGCATGAGAACTGCAGAAGGACAGCAGACAGGAAGGTCTCAGCTGTAGCTGCTGCACCTCTATAAAACTAAATTCGAATTATTGTTTTCTAAACGTAAAACATCTTACATTTTTCTGGTCTTATTGTTGCAAATATAAAACCACTGTGTTACACGATTACTGGTATTTTATTACGTTTATTAAGGGAGATGATGTGGCGTTATGGCATCGGAACTGGGGAATCAGGTTTGAGTCCCAGCGCCGCCTAACATCCCGTGATTCTGGGCAAATCACCCATGCTTAAATGGATCTGACCTTGTGTAATGTGTTGTGTGGTACAAGGGGGGGGGCTACCTCATACCCCGGTGTGGGGCCGACGCTGGACTATAGCGCAGAGCGCTGAATAACGAGGCTACACTCTCGGTGTCCAGTCTGGAAGTGCCGCCCCCGAGCGAGCGCCTTCCGTTTATTCGTCCAATCCCCGCAGGCCACGCCTGGCCTGCGGATGTGGTGCCGGGACTTCCGTCCCCCGCGCTCTCAACACTAGAGCGCGACCCATTACATCCCTTCCCAACTCAGTCCTTGAAAACAATAAACTAAAATAAACACACCCACCCTCCAACGGCTAGTTCAACAAAAGTCACTCAGTTCTTGACTTATCTGGCAGTCTTGAGGCGGTCCTCTTCAGCAGGCGAAGTCTCGCAGTCGCTGGCTGGGGCGAGGGTTGGGTCGTAGATCATATTTTCGATGGTGTCGCTCTCTGCGCCCTTCTTCAGGGCCAGCACCCTCAGCACTTGTGTGAGAGTCGGGCAAGATGTTGGTACCCAGCTCTCCCAAGCTTCTCTCGTTTCTTGTCTCGATTCCTCCTGTCTCGGGGAGCCCCCTAACTGGGACTACTGAGAGTCCTGGATCTTGTTCGCCGGCTCTTTCGGCCGGAACCTCCTTGAACCACGAGATGTTTCTCGAGACGTCTTCTCCTCTCCTCCTTACGGTCACCATGGGGCCACGACTGGCCACCACTGTCCATGTGCCTGGTTCGTAGGCAGTTTTGAATTTTCCTCCTGGCCGGCGATCTCTGAGGAGGACGGTTGCTCCTGGCCTAAGGCATCGTGGTGCGGCCCTTCGTCGGACGCTAGCCTGCCTGTTCTGTTGCTCCCGCCTGTCTTGTGTGGCTTGTGCGTCTAGGGGTGGGGACGTCCACCCTGGGCAGGCTGGCATGAGGTCTCGCCTGGGGCCCTGTAGCATCAGCGACCACGGGCTTCGTTGCGTCGTACAGTGGGGGGTGCTCCTGTACTCCCTGAGAAACTCGTGGAGTCGTTTTTCCGGGTCAACTTGCTCCAGTGCAGCGATACGGAATGTCTTATTCAGCGTCCGCATGAATCTTTCTACATCCCCGTTGGCCTGGGGCCATTGAGGCGTGATCCTCCGGTGGCGTATTCCACATTGTTGCAGGAACGTGGCAAATTCTGACCCTTGGAACGGGGGCCCGTTGTCGCTCCGAATTTCTTGAGGGAGCCCAAACAGTGCAAACACCTTCTCGAGGCTGGGGCGCACGTGAGTGAAGGCTGTCGAGGCTACGACCTCTACGATGGAGTATTTGGAGAACGCGTCCACTAACACCAGAGTGTGGCGGCCGTCTGGGAAGCTCCCGAAATCTACGCTCACCTTGGACCAGGGCTCGGTGCAAGCTTCTTCCGTCATGATTGGAATTGGGCGAGCCAGTGTGCCAGTGAGCTGGCAGGACGGGCAGCGACGGACGAGGTCGTCGACCATTTGCTCTAGTTCCGGGAACCAGACCTTTTCCCTCATCCTAGCTTTCATCTTCGTGGCCCCTTGATGGCCTCCGTGGGCGAGCTGTGTCGCTCGGTCTCGCAGTGTTTGCGGTATGACCAACCGGGATCCCCTGAGTAGGAGCCCGCCGCCTGTGGCACTAAGTTCGCTCCGTACTCGCCACATTTTCGTCAGCCCTTCTTTGTCTTCCGGGCTCCAGGCGTTCGCATTACGCAGGTAATCTTGCCACGACCCCCTTTGGACGGCCTGGAGGGTGCGGCAGTATACACTGTCGTCCTTGGCCGCTTCTTGGATCTCTTCCAGGGTCATTGCTCGCGGGCAGGTGGCCGTGGATATTATGTTGATGTATTGTTCGGTGCCTTCATCGTCTTCATCGGGCGCTTGTTGCGTTGGATGGCGGGACAGGAAGTCCGCTGGGTTCTTTGCCCCTGGCCTGTATATGACCTCCATCTCGTAGGGCTGTATCTGCACGGCCCATCGTTCGATTCGCGGTGGAGGATGGGGGGCGGATCCCTTGAAGAGAGGCACGAGGGGTTGGTGGTCCGTAACCATCGTGAACGGCTGCCCTGTCAGGTAGAGATGGAAGTGGCTGCAGGCCCATTTTATGGCGAGGGCCTCCCGCTCTATCTGTGCATATCTCGTTTCGGTGGGTGTGAGGGACCTGCTGGCGAACGACAACGCGGCCCATCTGCCGGGCACTTGTTCTTGGGCTAGGATAGCTCCGAGTCCCACTGGGCTTGCGTCGACCAGCACTTCTGTTCGCTTCGCTGGGTCAAAGTAGGCTAGCGTCGCTTCACCCAGTAGAGCATCTTTTATCCCTCGGAACGCCTCTTCCTCCTGTTTTCCCCACTTCCACGGGGTGTCCGTCCGGGTGAGAGCTCGAAGGGGTTCTGCCCGGGTTGCTAGGTCAGGGATGAACCTCCCGCAGTAGGTGGCCATCCCAAGGAAACTCCTTACTTCGGTGGGTGTTGTAGGAGCTGGTGCACTTTTGATGGCATGCGATTTTCGCGGGTCCACCTGAATGCCTTCCTGGTTAAAGACATATCCGAAGAATTCTAGAGAGGGCTGGAAGAACTGGCACTTGTCCTTGTGGAGGGTTGCTCCGTGTTCGCTCAGGCGTTTTAGCGTGCTTCGGAGGTGTTTGTGGTGCTCCGCGGCCGTTGCGGAGTGGATCAGGATATCGTCACTGACGTTAAGTACACCAGGCAGGCCGGACAGCATTTCTCTTATCGTGTTCTGGAATACCTCCGCCGCTGAGGAGATCCCAAAATTCAGCCTTTTATATCTCCTCAGTCCGAGGTGGGTGCTGAACGTGGTGATGTATCTGCTTTCTTTGGAGAGGGGCAGCTGGTGGTATCCGGCGTTGAGGTCGATCTTGGAAAACCACCTCGATCCATTGACATCAGCAATGATATCATCCATTGTTGGTGTAATGTGGCGTTCCCGCTTGATAGCTTTATTTGGTAGTCTCATGTCAATGCACAGGCGTATGGCGCCTGGTTGCTTTGGCTTCTCCGCGATGACGAGGGGTGACACCCACGGTGTCGGGCCGGAGACCTTTTCAATTACACCTTGTGCTTCGAGGAGCTCTAATTCCCTCTCCACCAACGGTCTCAGGTGGAACGGCACTCTCCTGTGCCGTAGGGCAACTGGGGTGACTGCTTTGTCGATGTGCAACTTGATGGGGTCGCACTTGATGCAGCCCAGGCCTTGGAACAGCTCCGGGAACTGATCCAGCAGTCCGTCCACTTGGTGAGCTTGCACACTCCTGGCGAATGAGACCAACCTGAGGTCCTCGGCCGTATGGCTGCTCAGCAGGGTGTCCGCTTCTCTGTCAATCACGTGGATGGTCGCGATCACCTCTTGGTCTTCCGTCTTGATCGGGACCGATATCTTCCCCTTCAGTGGTAGCGGAGTGGTTGCCCCGTATGCATATATTCAAGTCCGTGACGGGGGGGCATGGTCGGAGACGTCGATATTGTTGGAGACCCATCACGTTCACCGATGCCCCGGTGTCAATGATTGCCGTTACCTCAGACCCGGCGATCTGGACCACGCATGTTGGCTGGGGCCTGCGGCGCCGTTTGAGCTCCTGTGTGAACGATATGAGGTTTGTCTCTTCTTCTTCGTCTTCCGAGGAGGAGTCAACTGGCCTGAGATACCTGCGGCTGGTCCTCGACGTCTCTTCTGCTGTGGGCGTCTCTGTTACTGATAGCCGTCGAACTGCCCGTGATGGTGGTTTCGGGCCTCTAGTGTCGCGGCCTCTGTTCCTTCTCTGGCATACGGTGGCAAAATGGTTTGGGATCCCGCAGTTTGTACAGGTCTTCCCCTGGGCAGGGCAGTCTTTTGCTGCGTGTGGTTCATGGCCACAGTGACCACATCGCTACCTGGGTGCCTCCGACCTTAGCTTTCGTGCGAACTCCGTTCGGCCTTTCGTCCTGACCGCATCCGCCCTTTCTATCTTGATCGTCTCTGTGCGCCCCGCCGGTTTGATGAGGGCTTGGTCCATCTCATTCGCTCTGGCCGCTGACAGATCGTGTGTCCGTGCTAGAATGAGGATGTCCTCCAGCGCTATTCTCGGTTGGCGAAGGATGAGACCTCTCAGGGTTTTGTCTCTGCACCCTTAAATAAGCTGGGCCCTGATTTCCTTGGGTTGGTCATCCTCCATGCACGTGCTGGCAAGTTCGCGGAGGCGGGCGTAGAACGCGTCTATAGACTCTCCTTCCCTTTGGCGCGCCTGGCGCAGCTTAAAACGCTCGAAATCCGGATTGAGCTGGGGATCGAAATGGGCGTTCAGTGCAGCCACGGCCGCGTCGTAGTCTGTTGCGGCCCCTGTGTTTGGGAGGTGTTTAAATAGTTTAAAAATCTCATCTCCGGCATAGTGGAGGAGGAGGGACCGCTTGATTGCTCCGTTGTCCTCCCTGGTGGCAATGAAGTAATTGTCGAGGCGTTCAATCCATACTCTCCACCGAGGAGACGCCGTTGCTGGGTCTTCCAACTCGCTGAAGGGTGCCAGCACCCCGGAGGCTGCGTGTTGAAACGGGACGTGGATTTGCGCCGGGCCGGGGTTGTCGTCCCCCATCGTGGCACGTCAGTGGCAGGCGTATCCGCCAGGGGCAGGCAAAATGATGGATGCAGGGCGCGGGAAAACACGTGTCCCTGGGCCCACTGGCCTGTGCTGCGTGCGTGGCAGCGCCGGAGTTCTGGCAGCTCGGGCCAGGTGCTGGCACGTCACTGTGCCCCTCCTCTGCTTCTGTGGAGGTAGTGCCAGCGATGATCCGGGGTGTGACTTCACCCCCCTGGTCCTCACATGGACGTGGCCAAGCTAGCAGGGCAGGCACTTGTCAGCCTGTGACTGGGGAGAGCGCATGAATGCGCGATGCTCCCTGTGGACTGGTCGAGATGGCGCCGGTAGCAGGAGGCACAGGGTAGTGCGCAGCAGCGCTGGAGCTGCCTCTTGAAACGGCACCGCGGGGGCTGACTCACCCTTCCGCGTGTGCGGCGTCAGGCTGTCGGGCCGTTCCCTGCGGGACCGCGGTTCCGCCGTCTGACGGAGCGGTGCCGGGTGCCGACAGGAAAACGAGCGAGGGTCTCGGCCCTCCTCGTCGCCAGTGTTGTGTGGTACAAGGGGGGGGCTACCTCATACCCCGTTGTGGGGCCGACGCTGAACTATAGCGCAGAGCGCTGAATAACGAGGCCACACTCTCGGTGTCCAGTCTGGAAGTGCCGCCCCGAGCGAGCGCCTTCCGTTTATTCGTCCAATCCCCGCAGGCCACGCCTGGCCTGCGGATGTGGTGCCGGGACTTCCGTCCCCCGCGCTCTCAACACTAGAGCGCGACCCATTACATCATGTAGCTGGTGCTATTGTAAAGGGGCCAAGTTTGCGTCCATTACTTATCGATAAAGGCATTATTCCTAGTCCTACTCCCTCGCCTTCCTTCTTAACCAATGAGACTCCCTTGACCCCAATAGATCCCAATAGACGCCTTCCACTTCTCCATAAAAAACACCCCTCGCCCCATCCTCATCCTGTACGTAAACAAGCCATCCCAGACACTCAGTTGCTCCGTACCGGGAGGGTGGGAAGGACTGTGGAGGAAGGCGAGGGCAGGGGCGTAACACAGGCCCCCGCAGCCCCCGCGTTGCGGGGGGGCCCCCGCGCTCCAGGGGCCCCCACCGCGGCGGCGCAGCCAGTGGCGTGGGTGAGCGCGGTCGCGTTCAAAAAGAACCGGCGGGAAGAGCACCACCACCAGGGGCGCGGCGTAACACAGGCCCCCACGCTCCAGGGGCCCCCTCCGCAGCTGTGCAGCCAGTGGCGTGGGTGAGCGCGGTCGCGTTCAAAAAGAACCGGCGGGAAGAGTACCACCACCAGGGGTGCGGCGTAACACAGGCCCCCGCGCTCCAGGGGCCACCTCCACGGCGGCGCGGCCGCGCAGCCAGCACTTACGTTGCCAGTGGCGTGGGTGAGCGCGCTGGTCGCGGTCAAAAAGAACTGGCGGGAGGAGCACCACTGAGCTGGATGCAAGAGAGTGCAGCAGTGGGTAATCGAAGGTAATTGAACAATTAAGGGAAGATTTTTATGTTGCCCATGTAGTGTGCGACTTGGCGCTTTCTAAAGACAGACGGCCAGTGATGAGTTGTTGTTGTTTGCACTTGCTATTTGTGATATCAGGGCGCACTGATCCCATATTTGCTTGTGCTTCTCCTTTCCCACAAATTTGTGCTTGGGGACAGCGTGGGAAGCGAAACAGAGTGGGGGTTGCAGGACGGTCTGTGTGCAGATAAACAGACCATTCCTTGGGGTGACGTACGGTTTACTGAGCTCAGTGACGTCTGCAGCCAACTGACCACATTTTTGTCTGATACCTCTAGTAGCCCTGGGTTTATAGCCAACAGCACTCTGCATTTTCTGATTAGCAGTTTAACGTTTGTCTTTGTAGCAGGTGACTGCAAGCCCTAGACCTTTTGGATAAAAGAAAAAAAACCTGAGACCTGGCTGCAGGTGTCGTACTGGACATGAGGCCACGTGGCAGCTCTGATTTTCACAATTATGCAGCACCTCTGGCTGGTAGCTAACTTTGCTCACAACATAGCTACGTCGACCATCAACAAGCTGTCGGGGTGGAGATGGGGTGAATAATGCTGGCAAGGATGGGAAACCGAAAGGAACATGCGGTAGGGAAGTGTGACGTCTCAGAGTGGGAGGGGACGGTATCCATGCTATGTGTGATTGGGTGTTCTTGTGGCCCCAGAGTTACTTGAGCAAGAGGTGGTGTTGTGTTTGCAATGGGAGGAGGATATGCACTGGTAAACAGGTGGTGATTAGTTTTAAAAAATCGAAGGTGGGGTCAGACTGGACAAGGTAAGGAAATGGTGAGGAGGATTTCGTCTGCCCATGTATGCCTTTTAGGAAGTATGTGTGGCTGGGGCCGGGCATTTTTATGTTAGGAGTTGAAACTTTGCCTCGAAAATTGTATTTTCTATTGTGCAGTCAAAAGGCCTTGGGAAATGCGGCAAGAATGCAGGCCAAGAGGCAGCCCTTTGTAAAGTCGGATGGGTTTAATATTCAGAGAATGCAAGCGCTTCGGTGAACAACTGGGATTCAATTTTGTCATTTGCCTACTATTGCTGAGCGGCTTAAGTATTTCACCTTAGAAATTCACAATTTGGCTCAGTGACTCGGAATGGTGTTGCATTAACAAATGAAAAAGGATTTGGGAGAAATGAAGGTGATGGGTCCCGTGGATCAGTGGACACATGCATCTACTCTATGAGTCTGTGTTTGTCCTCATTGTCACACGTTTAAACTTCAGTGAGCCCACTCAGCCTTCATCCTTCTGAGGTTGATAAAATAAATACTGCTGAGCTGCATAACAATAAATGTCTGGGCACAGATTTGCTATTCTTTGAGACAAGGCAACGGTGCATCAAAGTTGTTTCACTGTCTTGTTTCAAAGGGAGAGAGAAAGAATGTGCTGTATCTACTAAGATATGGTGCATTTTTTCTCTCTACCAGTGCTGGTGCACCTTAGGAAAGCAGCCCAGCTTCCATTGGTGCTGCAGGTACAGTGGCACGGGCCCACTGAGGTCTGAGGGGCCACTGAACCCTGATTATTGTTGTATTTTGTAATTCAAACAGTAGCCAGAGGGCCATTTCCTTCCTTGCACCAAGGCCCATGACACACTGGCTATGCTACTGCTTATAGCAGCCATTTGCCAACGCACACACCCTTATGCCATAGTGCAAGGGTGTGTGCGTTCTCTGAAACATAGGTTTTGTACTGGAAGGAGAGCCTTCCAATACAACAACTATGCTTTTAGGCTTGTTCCACTATGTATGTGTGCTGTACAATGCAGCTCACATGTAAATGGGACAAACGAGGAGAATTTAAAAACCTTTCTCCTCGTTACACCTGCCTTGAGGAGGTGTAAGATTTTGGCACAAACCCCTCTCTACCAATGATTTAGATAGGGATTTGCATCAAAGCCCATCAGTGGTCACATGGGAACGCCCATGCACCAAACACAGAATGCCCTGAAGACGGAAAGTAACGCAAAGCAGCGCATAGCGCAACTTTGAGTTACTTTGGGATAGTATCCAATGCAAATCATGGATAGTTATCATACCCTAACACTTTGTGAGAGGTTTGTGTCACAAAAGTGTCACAAACCCTATACATAGCATTAGTAAATGTGGGCCCCTGTGGGTGGTGAACGATTAACTTAAAAAACATGTTATATTTAATACAAGGACCAATTTGCAAGGACATATTTGTTATCGCCTAAACTGGCTCCTAAGAGAGTTTGGATGGGAGCTTTCAGGCCTGCGGCTTGCAGCAAGGCCAAGAAGGCTGCCAATTGCAAAATGAGGGTATTTTATGAGTTGGAAAGGACTCACAGAATTCATAGGGAGATTGAATTTGAGGACTATGTGTTATTTATTGACCATGATGCCTGCATGTATTTTTTTGGGGAATGCGTACTACCTGCTGGAGTTTTTAGTATGAATTATACTTTATTTTATTTCTGGACTGACAGGCCAGTTTGGCGAGGGGTGGGCATAAAAACTGATAAGCCCACGTCCAAAGGTAATTAAGGAGTTAACTGGAGATCAGATGGGAATGGAGCGACAGATAGGTACTGAGGGGTAGGTTGAGGACAAAGGAGGCATAGGTGGAGAGGACATTTTATGGAGGCGGACGGATAGGCTTGAAAGGTCAAGGGTGGCTGTAGGTCCAAGTGGGTGGGTCTGCTCTATTAGTGAGGCAATGAGATTAGGCTGAAGGCAATATGCGTGGTGTGCAATTTCGTGAGTGTGCACCTGCCAAAGCGTTATTTTACACATCAGACCCATCATTTCGAGTTACTCAGAACTCGCAGTTTCGGCAGAAACAAAACATGATCGTCTGACTAGGGAATTTGTTCTAATGGGGTAACCAACCCCGCCTTTGGTATTAGAACCTTTGGTGGTTCTGGGGACGCATTCACCAGATCAAACATGGTGGAATATGTCTCCAGAAAAAGGTCCGAAATTGGGGAATTAGTGATGGAAACAGGTGTGGCAACCCCAGTTTTGATGTTAACTCTTCATTCCTTAGGGGCTATCTCGAAATTCATAGGTGATTTGGCAGCACAAAATTACCAATACCAATGCTTCCTGTACTTTCACGGTCAAAATTATCACATCAGGATTTCCAATATACTTGGAATTAGGGCCTAAGGAGAAAGTCTGTTGTGACTGCGGCTTCTCCCCCAAAGGCACAATAGACCTCATTTACAATATTTTGACACACGCCAGCGCAGCAAGCCTTCCTGCTGCTCTGTCGTGCATCAAAATAAAAAGGCAGGAATGCTCCTTATCTACAAGATATGGCCCATTCCCGTCCTTCTTCCCTGTGCCAGCGCACAAACAGCAGCCATGCATCAGAGCAGACACCCTTACCTTATTTTGCAAGGGTGCCAGTGCTGAGGAGATGTTTGTTTTTGTGTAGGAAGGGACACCTTCCTGCACAAAAACAATCATTAAAGGCATTTTCCTCTTTCTATGCGTGCTGCAGAATGCAGCATGCATAGAAAGAGGAAAAATAAATATTTTTTTCCTCGTTGTGCCTCCTTGCGCCTTTCCTGGGGAGGCGTAGGATTCTGACGCATTCCCAGCTTTACAAAATGTTGTAATTCTATGACTGCGTCAAGTTCCATGGATGTTGAGTGGGAACACCCACAGCAACACCCATGGAATGCCCCTTTCACGCAGACTTATGCGTGAAAGGGTAAACATATTTACAAAGCCATGAAAGTCATGCAGGATGACTTTACATGGCCTTGTAAATATGGGGCAGCCCATTACGCTGTTGGTGCATCAATAAACGTGATGCACCAGCGGCGCAATGGGCTTCTAAATAAGCCCCAGTATTTGCACGCATAATGCAGGGAAATGTGCCTGAAGGAAAATGAGAGGGGACTGGTTTCATAAGCGCCCTCTTCTCCAAGAGGACTCTCTACCAAGGCTGGACTAACCATTTATTCAATTGGGCATTTCCCCATGGGGGTTGGAGCCATAGGAGGCCAGTTTTTGAGGGCATAGGGCCGCTTCTGGCACCCCTGCCATTTCCTCCAGCTCCCCCAGGTAATTACAGCAGGCGCATCAGGCACTTTAGAAGAGAGACAGTAAAGAGGAGACAAGGACAGAGAGATGAGAGAGTAGGGGCTTAGCTATTGTTGGTGCAGCAGGTGCAGTGGCACCAGGGCACAAAGCTCGAGGGGCTCATTGAACTCTGATAATTGCTGTATGTTACTATTCCAACAGCAGTCAAAAAGGACATTTTCCTTGCTCTTACTGAACCCATTGTATCCTTGCTACACCACAGTTGAACTACCCTTTTCCCTGTATTTTGTTTGGATTAACATATAACCATTGGGTTTTGTACAGCGTCCTGCAGTGCTTCATTTGTAAAAGAATAAGTGCCAGGGCCCTTCTCGGAAGGCCATTGCAGCCTGCACCATGCATTGCCCCTGTCAGCGCTGTCAAGGACAGTACCAACATAACACCTAGCTATCGCACTCCTGCAAGTATGACAATGCAGACTATTTCAGGCCACACAAAGCTATAATAATGGCGTGAGAGGCTGGTATCATTCATCCTCAATGCGATTTGACTTAATAAACATGGGTGTTGTATACTCATCTCAAAATTAAACAGACAACACCACCATGCAGTGGACAGTCACTAGAGCCAGTGCTACCAATTAAGTGCTGGTACCGAGCACCGGAAAGCACTGGCTCAAATTAAGCATTTGTGTCTTGCATATTATATGTTGTAAATATGATCACTATGTGAGCACAGCGTCATCTGCACATTATTCTGTTGTATGACTGTGTATTATATTGTACTGCACATGGATTGATTTAATACTGATGTCAGAAACTCAGATTTGCTTCCTAATGCAATTCAGTTGGAACAGAACTACATTTCTTATTTGTTTGGGATTCCACTAATGTCCAGATGCGATTTCCTATGCAAACGAAAATACACTTTGACCCCTAGCCTCATGTCATATAGGGGCGTCCTTGTTGAGTATATATAGGAGCTGTTAGAGTGGGCAGAGTTAATATGTTAAATTACAAAACAAGAAGACCTAAAATAAAAGGAAATATTACTAGGTTGTCTCAGTGGCCTAACAATAGCCTCGAAGCTCCCGCGGTGCGGGGGTACCCGCAAGCTTCAGGGGGCCCCCTCTGGCACTGTACACAGGTGGGTCTGAGAGCTCCTGACAGGGTACGGAGTGTGGGGGGCCCCCTTCATGCACTTTGCAGGGGGGCCCCCCCAAGTTTCGTTATGCCACTGCTGAGAAGCCACCACAGACAGGCCCAACGAACAGGCACCGGACCAGGGAGAAACATAGGAGGGCAGGCGCACCCGGCATAATTGAGCCCTCCATATATTCGACACCCCCAAAATCCAGAAAGCACACAGGGAAAGAACCCGACCCAGTGCCCTGAAAAAGAAGTCCAGTGGAAAAAAGGTATAGAGCCATGGACCGGGCACCGCTCTGGTAGAGGACAGAGGAAACATCCACCATAAAGTCCATCAGCCTCAGCACTAACCACCCCAGCAGGAAAGCCAGAAATGCACTACTGCCAGCGCCACCGTCCACAACTCCCACCAGTCTGAAGACCATCGAGAGACAAGAAGAGACCAGAACCCCAGGACCTGCCCAGACTCCAGCCAAGCCCCCCACCCAGTCAACCAGGAGTGGCAAGCGTCCATAGCCACCATCACTGGAACCAGAGGAGACCGAGAGAAACCCACACGAGAAGACCCAGCGCCAGCTAACACCACAGAACCCAGGGGGCCAAAGCTGACTCCCGCAGGCAGACTGGAAGACCGAGGGCACTTGGCGACCAAAGAGCGAGAAACCAGACAACCAGCTGGAGCAGGAGACACCGGCACAAGAACCAGAAACCCTCCTTGAAGCCAGTCGACCCAGCGACCACAACCAAATCACAGCAGCAGCGCTGCTAGAGCCATCAAGGACCTTACCGGAAGCCGACCAACCTCCTCCGGGACTGAGGAAGCAGACTCTAGTGAGCCAGAAACCTCGAACCGATGACCAATAATTCTGGGCAAGGCATCAAGGAAGACTGCACCCAAATGGACAAAAACCCAATGCCCAAGCAGAATAGCAACCCCACAACCCCATGATCCACCAACTGGGATTACAGGAGGCTGTCCCAACAGGTCGCCAAATGAGGGAGGAATGAAAACATCCTCACGCGAGGAATAAACATCCATAGGGCCAGAACCACAGAAACGCTCCGGCAAAGATTGGAGGCCGAAGGGAAGACCCAAAAAAACAGAAAATAATCAATCTCATTATAAAACACAGGACTGCCGCAAGGGGGCCTGCGACTGGAACAAGCCGAAAAGGCACCCAGGAGACCCAAAGTGGACAGCGGGCCTATGAGAGAAACCAGAAACAGAAAACATCAGTTGCTGGGGGAACATGCACGCATTCTAGCGCGCAGACAGCGGCCCCAACAACCAGGACCCATAGAACAAACAGAGCCCGTCCGCTCAAGGAAAATAAAATGTTAGAACCAGCCGCCCAGAAGTAGAGACCCCATGACAGACAGGGAAAGTAGGCCCACAGCGAAGCCCCCAACTGAAACATAACAGCACGCTCAGGAAAGGGTGAAGCAATATCGCCAAAGGCAGAGCGAAGGGCCAAGACAGTGGTGGAGGGCATGAGGGATGACATCCGCCCTAACCTAGCCAAAGACCACCCATACTGGCCAAGGCAAGCAACCATACATAAAACAGTCGAAAAGACGAGTCAACCACACCTCAATGAGAAAGAGTCCCCAAATGGAAACCACATCAAGGAACCACGCACACCAGGAACGGACAGAGCCCCAGCCATAGAGAACCCACAGCCGCAACCAACACCCCATGAGCCAAAGGCAAAGAGCACATAAAGTGTGCTGATAAGGCCGCAAGCGACCCAGCCAGCCGAACCAACGCCGACATCCAGACCCAAGGGAGCACACCAAATTGGGGAGCTGGAACAGAGCCCAGGTGCACAGAGAGAGAAACAAGGACACAACCCCAACAGGGTCAACTGATTATGAGTAAAACACTGATAAGAAAGGGCAACTCCGACCAAAGCCGCCAGCAAGGATGCACGTTCCAAGACCACATGCAGAAGGGACAGTACAACCCACATCACTTCTGCGCACCCCATAGAAGGTGAGGGAGCCATCCGGAACCAATGCTGAAGGATCCCCAACCCAAAAAACAGTCACGGGCGCGGACACCAGAACAGACCAACAAGACACAGCCTGAAGGCCACATGTAGCAGTAGCTCAAACCAAGGCCAACATCCCATCCCAGGTATAAGGGGCAACAACCCCCCACCAGGACTCTGAGATAAATGACGTTGACAGGATCCCATAATCTAGTCCACCGTATTCCACAACACAGTCAAAATGTCCATTCACAATGGTATATCCAATTACTAATTCCTTCTCTTTCCATATGTTTTGAAGTTTTTTTTTGTGATTTATAGATTGTTTTATTTATTTATATATATTATATATAACATCTTAGTATAATGCACAACAGCACAAGAGGTATGGAACATCGGGAGCAAACTAAAATACCCAGGCGATCCCCCATCCATGTACCAACCAGGCCCGAGCCCATCAAACTCCAGAGAGTAGATGAGATCAGGTACAATCAGCGTGGTAAGGCATGAGGCCCAACTGGCCACATAAAAATGCCAACACCCCTCCACGCGAAGGAGCATGTGACTGCAGCAAAATACTGAACTAGGATGGGAAGAGTCAAGACCCCAAACGCCAGGCCACAGTGACCCAATCCAGAGCATCGTGCAGGAGAAACACACAATTAGTGTATGAACCACCGCCTGCACGTGTTGCAACATCATTAGGAATGCATTCAATGATGCCAGGTTCAGCCATTATCGCAGCGAACGCGACCCGAAAAGACCAGGCCTATCCAGTCCCATGACCTGGAAAGAACGAAAGGCTGAGCAGGCCCACTCGAGGTGCCAAACCGGGTCAGTGCAGATTGAGGCATCGGGAGGAAAGCTCGCCGAGCCAGAACTCCAGTTGCCCGTAAACACCCAAAAGAGGGGATGCCAGCAGTGTAGGGACCAGAGACCAACACAATCCCCCCCACGCAACACCCAAAAAGGGACACAGAAAAACGGGTACAAAAAACCGCTCCTACCGTGTTAGAAATGGGATTTTTGGGTAGGCTAGGGCATGTGCCAAAGCCAGGCAGAAACCACCACTCTAGTCAGAATAAGGGAGTTACACTCCTAAAATAACCCCTGCTCACCCCCTTGGTAGCTTGGCACGAGCAGTCAGGCTTATCTTAGAGGCAGTGTGTAAAGCATTTGCATATAACCAACAGTAATACAGTGTAAGCACTACAAAAGGACACCACACCAGTTTAGAAAAATATCCAATATTTTTATATACTTAAGACAAGCCCAAAAACGATAAAAATCCACAATACAGTACTTAAAAATCTTCAGTTATCAAAATACGCTTTAAAAACAGTTCCTTGATGTCGATAGCTCCGTCCGGGGCTATCACGGCGTTGTGAGCAAACAAATCCAAACAGTTCTGGCTGACCGCGGCGTCGCGGGCCAGCTACGGTGTCGGGAAGACCCGCAAACAGTACCTTTTAGAAATGCAGGGCGTCGGCGACCTCTCGTTGGGCTTCCAAAAGCACGGCGTCCACAGGCGTCGCTTCCGGAGGTCGGTGCAGGAGTCGTCGGGGCCCTCGAATTCACACGCGTTGCAGATCGATCTCCTCTCTGTTGAAGTCAGGAGCGCTGGCGTTGGCAGGCGCCGGGTGCTGCGGTGCGAAGTGCAGCGGTGCGGCGTGCGGTGCCCTCAGGTCGCGGTGCGAGCAGCGGCTCGGTGGCGGCGTCGGATGGCATCGTCGGTGAGACCAGGGTCGCGGTGCGAGATGAAGGCGGTGCTCGTCGCGGTGCTGGCAGGTCACGGTGCAAGCAGCGGCGTCGTCGTTGCTGAAGCGCTGTCGTCGGCTGACGAACTGGAGTCGATGGCGCCGGCAGGCCAAGGCTGCGGTGCAGGATGAGGGCGGTGCGTCGTGTAACTTTACGAGCGGTGCCCTCGAACCACGGTGGAAGCAGCGGCGTCGATTTCGGCGCCGGGCGGCGGTGTCGGGGATACCAAGGCGTCGTCATGAAGCGAGGCGGTGCGGAGTGTGGTGCCCACAGGTCGCGGTGCGAGCAGCGGCTCGGTGGTGGCATCAGCAGACGTTGTCGGTGAGACCAGGTTCGCGGTGCGGCGTTGCGGCGGTGACCTCTGCGGTGCCAAGGCGTCGTCGTGCAGTGAGGCGGTGCAGAGCGCGGTGCCCACAGGTCGCGGTGCGAGCAGTGGCTCGGTGGCAGCGTCAGGAGGTGTCGTCGGTGAGACCAGGGTCACGGTGCGGCGTTGCGGCGGTGCCCTCTGCGGTGCCTTCAGGACACGGAGTCGGCAGCGGCGTCGTAGACGTCGTCGGGTTGATTTTCTTCTGTTGCAGCACAAACACACAGTCCCCAGTGCTGAGGGCAGAAGAACTTGAAGTCTTTGCTGTTCCTGATACTTCTTGAACAGGGGGCAAGCTCTACCTCAAGCCCTTGGAGAAACTCACAAAAGTAGATTGCAGAAAGTCCAGTCCAGGCCTTTCACTGCCCAAGACAGAAGCAGCCACTGCAGACCAACACAGCAAAGCACACAGCAAAGTGGTAGTTCCTCCTCACACCTTCTCCAGCTCTTCTTCTTGGCAGTCTTCTTGGTCCAAAAGAGTTCTAAAGTTCAGGGGTCTGGGCCCCAATATTTATATCTCAAAATCCTTTGATCCTTTAGGCAGAGAGTGTCTGTGCCCAGCCAGAACCAGTTCTGCCTTCTCTGGTGTGACTTCCTGGCAGGAGGTGGAGACGGCATTGTCAGAGGCAGACCAGGCCCTTTGAGGTGCAAGGAAATCTCCTCCCCCTTCCCCAGTTGCATCCCAGGTCTATTCAGCCCTTTCCTGACCCACCTAGACTATCTGGAGCCACTCCTGCTCCCCAGCCTTCTGTCATCCAAAACCCAGACAGGCAATCCACATTCCAACAGAGGCACACAGGATGACTGAGCAAGAAAATACCTACTTTCTAAAAGTGGTATTTTCAAACACAGAATGTAAAAATCACCTTCACTAAAAGATGCATCTTTAGATTCTGAGTTCAGGCATACTAAACTTTATTTTCCTACCTAGTTCCCAGGGCCAGTTATGTTTATAAGATGTTATAAACAAACTTCCCATTCTGTCCTATGGGGAACAGGTATCCTTGCAATAGTGAAAAACGAAATTGGCAGTAATTCACTATCAGGACATACCACACACACCAGGGCATGTCCTACCTTTCACATACACTGCACCCTACCCACAGGGGTACCTTGGGCCTACCTTAGGGGTGGCTGACATGTAAGAAAAGGGAAGGTTAGAGACTGGCAAGTGTGTGCACTGGCCAAGTCGACATGGCAGTTACAAACTGCGCGCAGACTCTGCAATGGCAGGTCTGAGTTACCTTTTCAGGGCTACTCACGTGGGTGGCACAATCAGTGCTGCAGGCCCACTAGTAGCATTTGATTTACAGGCCCTGGCACACTCAGTGCACTTTACTAGGGACTAACAAGTAAATCAAATATCCAATCATGGAAACACCAATCCATAACACAATTTACACAGAGAGCATATGCACTTTAGCACTGATTAGTAGTGGTAAAGTGTCCAGAGTCCTAAAACCAACACAAACAGGTCAGGAAAAAGTAGGAGGAAGAAGCAAAAAGTTTGGGGATAACCCTGCAAAAAGGGCCATTTCCAACCTACCGTCCTCTAGAAGAAAAGAAGCACCCGAAAGCGTCCCGCCTTGCCAGAGACTTCGACCCGGACACGCAGCCCCAGCCATTGCTGGACCGCCGAACTCCGCCCAACGACTGATGATAGAGATCCTTCCCTGCCACGCGGAAGGGTATCCCGGAAGACACCACCAAGCCGGGAGAACGCCGGCAGAAGCACCACAACTGCCGGAGAACCATCCATTGAAGCCCTCCAGGCTCCGCCATGAAGAGAAAATACCCGAAAGGTAAGTCTAACATGGAGACAAAAAAGAACAGGATGAGGAGGGGGCGAGGGGTGTTTTTTTATGGAGAAGTGGGAGGGGCTATTGGAGGCAAGGGAGCCTCATTGGTTAAGAATGAAGGCGAGGGAGGTAATGCCCTATATAATAATGTTGAAAAAAAAGTTCTACCATTTCTCTTTGCTTTCTAGTACTTGCAGTTTTGTTTCACAAACAGTGGCGGCTCGCAGAGGGAGTGCTGCGGGGCGGTGTGGTGGGGCGGGGCAGGGGAGGGGCAGGGTGGGGGGTTAGTGGACTCAGACATACGGCGGAACGGAGTAAACTAAGTAAATAAATAAATAAAACTACTTACCTTGCGCGCGCTGCATCGCCGAGTTGGCGCCACTGACCACAAATAAAGGACTATAAGTCCCAGGATGCAGAGAAAATGCATATTTGCTCAGTTAATAGAGGTAATGGTTTGCACTTTGTATATCCTAAGTTACAGGCTACAACTAGGATGAAAAGCGGAGAATTAAGGGATGCCAAATTTAGTTCTACCCAGGGTCCTATGCGCTCAAAGGCCGGCCCTGCTTGGAGGTGAAGGGTCGACGATCAGAGATGTGATGCTAAGCAGAGAAGGGGCAGAGATCACAGAAGGCTATGGCCGGTAGATGACTGATCACTGCTAGATGTGTTTACTTGCCTATATCTATCCCACGAAGGAACCTGCCCAGCAAAGGGGCTCAAACATTAAGCATACGATAGAGTAACTCACTAGGCTAAAGTCTGCAGAGATAAGAGGAAAAGGGGAGGTGGACAGCTGAGGTACGAACCATACAAAATACAGAGCGGGCAGTGATGTCATCAGGTTTTCGCTACAAGAGAGTATATTTTTCATTTATCTTTAAATTTAAATTAAATTATATATTAATTAAATTATTAATTAATTAAATTAATTAAATTAGATTTAATTTAAATTTAAATTAAATAAATTTGTCTAGAGATAGAAAAAACTGAAAAGAAACTGTGGTTCAGCCTCAGCCAAGAAATAATGTCCTCCTAGGACAAGCAAAGATGTTATGAGATAGTCTGGAGGAAAATCAGTCACAGTGCAACAGACATGGGAGCCTGTGTGAAGTGCATAAAGAAAAGTAGGGGAACTGTGATCCTGAGTACAGTGGGAGCGTGGTCAGCGAGTGTGGGGGGCAGGGTCAGAGACATGGCTAAAAAGAACAAAATATTAACTATTTTGTTGGCCTTTCACCTACAGGTAACTGCATATGAAATATAATGTGCACACTTCAAATGAAAAATAAATGTATTACATTTATCTTTGGGGAAATTCATTTCTCAGGTAGGAAAGCTTGGCTGGTTAATGTGATTACTTCAGCTGTCTGTGGGTGTGACTAGATGGCCACTGATTTGAATCCTGGTCCGTGCACTGAGGAAATAGTGATGTGTGTTTATAAAGCAAAGAGGTCCAGGCCTGTGACAGAAAGCACTGTGAATATGTCATTAGTTTGAACAACTTATTGCACACAGTGCGAGGTTGCACACAGTATAAATAGACTGTTGCAAAATGTTCAAACAGATGGTTTAAATGGTTACAGTGCTTTGGAAAGGTATGATTTTTAGTAAGACACTGACTGTACCTAGTGTAAACCTTTTTTATAGGTTTCCATTAAAAGGACAAATTTTAGAGTCTATCAATTAAAGCCTGTACTGGCTCCTAGGTAGTTAGATTTGCCGATTAACCAATTTCACACAGGTTTCAGGGACCCTTGAGAAAAGGCAATTTATTTCTTCATCAGCTGCCTCTGCCTTCTCTCACTGATCAGTAGACTAGATTCTCCTTTACCCCTTTCAAACTGCGGGAATTCACACCTCAAATACAACCTGTGGTTGAAGTGCATTAGAAAAAGTATGGGAACTGTGATGCTGATTGCAGTGGGGTAAGTGAGCTCGGGGGCGTGGTCAAAAGTGTGGCTAAAAAACCCAAAATATTCTGTAAAGTTTTTCGGTCTTTCACCTTCAGGTAACTACATATATAATAACGCACAGCTTAAATGAAAAATATCAGACATTATGAAACCTCTATTAGTTAATGTACTGCCACCAGAGAGCCGCAGAATTGAATTCTGAGAAGTGCATTGGAGAATAATAACTTGTGGTTGTTTAGTGCTACAACGTCAGTCTGGTCTGTGCAGAAAGCACTGTGAACAAGTAAGCCATTTTTAACTTGTATTACTCACAATATAAGATAGACTGGTACAAAATGCACAAAAAGGTTTAGGATAAAAAAGTGCTTTGAAAATATAGATTTTAGTAATAGCCAGACTGCGCATAGTGCAAAGTTTTGTTATAACTATCTTTAACAGCACACACTTCACACCTTAGCTTGTCGCTCCCTTAAAAATGGCTCTCAAAAAGAATAAAAGTGTGTAATCAGGAAGTGATTCCATCAGTTGAAGCTAATAACGGCTTCTGAGCACCCTTTAGATTTTCAGATTGACCTGTTGCGCACATTTGCATTTCTTTCAGGGAAGCAGGCACCCTGGCAAGATGGGTTGTTTAGCTATCTGCACCTCACTCGGTTTCACAGCACAGGAAACTCCATGCCTTACACTACAGCTGAAACATTTCAACTGTCAGAATTAACTGTTCTGGGACGGCCGTCTTTTCACACAAAATAGGGGAACTTTTTTCTGTTTTTAAATGTAAAAAGTAGGGACACGTCGTGCACTTCAGATCCCCTCCCCTTCGACCACTGGTGTGGAGCACGTACAACTGCACTAACACGTACAACTGCACATCCCCAAAATAGTGCAGTGTGCCACTATGTAGCCACTGATGTCTGTGGAGGGGGGTTAGATATGGCACGTGCCCCAGCTCTATTTCTGCTGACCTCTCCCCACTTCCAGGCGCCACCACCACAGTTGTTGAAAAAGTGCCAGGAAGCAGCACATAAAAAGATGCTGCACCATGCCACACATTAATTTGTCCAACAATCTTTCATTGTTTGATTGAAATGTTTAAATCTGTTTAAATCTGACTTTGATTGGATATATAATATCCAATGCTCCGGAAAAAAGAAACTAGCACTCAGGGGGGAGAAAAATCCAATATTTATTGGATCTACAGTGCACACAGACACGTTTCAGCAAAGCGCTTTTATCAATGTTGGCGGCCGCCATTCTGCTTCTTTTTTTTATGTCAAATACGGTTGCATTACAATCATCAACATAAAAAATGGACTCCCGTAATTCATGCAAGAATCTTTTCATGAGCGCCATCTTGGAACATGTTTTTTACATTCAATCGCATTTAAATGATCAACATTTCTAAGCTAATGTCCCTCCACGGGCTCCTTACTGCCAAATATTTTATAATATGGCCATTATATCACATTATTTTGTTAATTGCATTTATGTTTGATTCGAAATACTCTTCTTCCAGAGATTGCTGGCCACCGGGGTGATTTCACTCCGATGTCGCGGCGGTGCGGAAGCAGTCAAACATCCAAGGCTCATTTTGCACCAGCGCCTATGCACTCTTGTGTGGGTGCTTTGTCACGCGAGGGTGCGCTCTTGATGATTAAATCCAATGCTCCTGAAAAAAGAAACTAGCACTCAAAGGGAAGAAAACTCCAATATTTATTGGATCTATAGTGCACACGGATGCGTTTCGGCAAAGCGCCTTTATCAATGTCGGTGGCCGCCATTCTGCTTCCTTTTTTATGTCAATTACGTTTGCATTACAATCATTAAGATCGAATCCCCCGTGAGTGCTAGTTTCTTTTTTCAGGAGCATTGGATTCAATTGCAAGCGCACCCTCGCATGACAAAGCACCCGCTCGCGAGGGCAGAGGCGTTGGTGCAAACGGAGCCTTGGATGTTTGACTGCTTCCGCACTGCCGCGACATCGGAGCGAAATCATCCTGGTGGCCAGCAATCTGTAGAAGAAGAGTTGGAGGACCAGGATTCCAGTAGAAAATCCCACCAGTAAGCATATATGAATGAGCGGCAGGAGCGAAGGGGAGATACAGTGCACAATTGAGTTCGATCTATACAAAATCCAGTATGTTTAGTGAAGCGGCACGCTGGGAAGCTGCCACGGACATCTTTAAACAGAGACCAGCATCACAATCAGGGGCAATAAGTGGTACCATCACCCTTGTCATGAGGACCTAAAGAGCAAATTTCTGAAACTTGAGAGATTATATTAACGAGAACTGAGGAAATGGTGGGAGGTAACTTCACTGCAACATTATATTGACATTAATAGGGTGCCAAGAGGACTGAGGATTTGCATAGTCCCAGCCTATGAAAATCCAGACCCCAAATTGTTAGAGGAATGGGCGGGACACACTGCAAATTCATCTAGAGGAATGCTGGGCATCCTAGTAAAATTTGCATCGAGTGATCGCGACAAAGCACTAAAGGACATTAGAGACTTGGAAAAAGATATCACAAGTAATATGGACACCCAAACAAGAACTAAAAGAAAACATGAAAAAACGCTTGATCAACTAAGAGCAAAAAATCAAACAGTGAAATAAGGAGAAATTTGACCGTGATGCCAGAGATTATGCGCATGGAAGAGTGCTCACTTTTGCGAGGAAGTACGATGCCCCGTGACGCGAATTAAAAAACAGCAAGAATCGGACTATATTGGAACAAAGAGCAACATCCGAATCAGAAGTAACTGACATAGAACAATCAGAAGATGAAGAAGCTGCGACTGGGCCCTCCAAATCTACTTGAACACACCAAAAGGAGTAGAGAGTGACAAAATATCTCAAAAGCCAGAAAAAGAGCAGCAAATACCAACAGGGAAAACCTATTGGAGAAAACTGAGAGACTATCAATAGAAAAACCAGTGTGTGTCACCACTTTCAACACGGCCTCGCACGGCCTCCCACCAAATAAAACAAATGATATTAAAACATTGGCGCATACTTAACTCAAACGGTATGAACATAGCCAAACCCCTCTTTTCTTTCAAAAGGAGTGCCAATCTTAAGGACATGTTGGTACACACCAGACCAAACACACAACAACAGAGGGGGTCAGAGACAACGAGTGGACTCCCACCGCTCCAAGGACATTCTAGGTGTGGATCATGTAATGTGTGCCATCTTACGAAAAACACAAAAACCATAGATGTGGGTCTGACCTATTCATGGGAGCAGAGGACACACACGAACTGTAATTCTGATTTTGTGATCTACCTCTTTACATGCTCCTGCCAGAAACGATATGTGGGGATGACCAGCAGGAAAGTAAAGAGACGCATTATGGAACATCGCAGTACAATCAGGTGTCTCAAATCAAATACCAAACTAACCGCACACTACTTAGAAAAACAACACACAATTGAGGATATAGCGTGGACAGTGGTGGAAAAACCTAGATTGAGCCCAAACACAGGAGACAAAATGAGGGCCCTGCTCCTGAGGGAACAAAAATGGGTTTATCGTCTTAAGAGTCACCTTGTGGGCCTTAATGATGACATCCCGTGGCAAACCCTAAGCAGATAGATGATCACATTAGGTTTAACTTGGGTCGCATTATGCTTTACTTGGGACATATACATCTGTCTTTTGGTGGAGTGGACCATAAGATACAGGACACTCTGTGAAAAGAAAATCCCCCCCTTTTCTGTTTTGCTTAAACACACGGGGGTGTACACCTGAGTCTGGTGGCATAACAAACCCCGATATCAATGACATTGCCCTTCTGCCCTGCAGTCTATCTGCTCCGACACCTTTTCTTGAAAAAGGACACCCTAATAGGGAACCCCCCACATATATATTTAGATATATATATAAAATAAACCGCCCCATCCTCCTCTGTTTCCACTTTTCATTACAATGAGCGAGCGAAAATTATCGCATTTTCTGGCCACAGTAGTCTTATGAAATTCATGAGCGCCTCATTAGCATTGCATGATAATGTCAAGCAGTGCAAGCATATGCGAAACATAGGAGGGCCGCTGGCGATATACTTAACTTAGGGAAAGATAGTCAAAGTGCTTTCTCCACCCGCGTTGCAATAAAGTTTCATGCAACCGGGTAGAGAGAAAGAAACAGCAAGGAGCGTCGGCGTTGCCCTGGCAACGTAGCACGCTGCGGGCAAACGTCACCGACGTGACTGACGCTGACCACGCCCCGGCTCCCACGTGACGGGAAGCTGAGCGATGGGTCGGGTATTTCAGAATGGAAACTTTCCGCTCCCGATCACCTTCACGGCGAGAGCGGACGAGCGGTCAGAGGGAGGAGCACCCACCTTTAAGAAGTAAGGAGAGAGGGGGGTGGGTGCAGAACCGGACTGAGGACGAAGTTTGGAATCATACTAAAGGGAGTCTGTGGAAACGCCCTTGAGGATCGAACATAGAACGATATCTGGGGCTAGAGCCTATATCTCCGCATTTGTAGGTGACGGCTGTGTGGTAGTAGGGGCACTCTAGGAGATTGTGGGACAAACGCTACCTTACCCGCCTATAGAGGGCACTAAGAACCGGGATCTCTAGGCATTATGGACTTAAACGAGCATTGATATTTAGACACCCGCAGGGGTCAATCCTGATTGGATGTTTTTTGTGGTGCATGACCATCTAACCACTATATATGTCTCCTTGTTGATTTGTCTCCCCCAGAGTGTGACTACAGGGGGTCTCTCCTTGTCTCTCGCCAGTTCTAGCAATGTTCTAATGTAAACTCGGTAAGTGACAAGGCATAATATGACCTTTTGATTATGAGTGAGAGATGCAAGAAAGAGTACATATGCATAGCGATCTACGCGTACGATTCTAGGAGGTGAATCTACATCAGTTTCAGATTATTGAACGACGTCATGTTATCTTTAATCAAGGATACTGTTCCGGGCACTATATCCGTGTTGTGGTGGATTAACAATGACTGATGCGCTGTGGTAAGCGAAACTACGAGAGGGAATGATTAATAGTGACCTCTCTTGTTTGTTGTTTTTTGTTTCTCTTCCCTATAGTATTGCGCGAGAATGTTACTTAGGGGATACCTCGGTGCAGGAACAATTGGTTCATGTACAACCGCACTCTAGGTAAGGAGGTGACTGTGGTCTTGGGATCGGAAATGTCCTGACGAAGGCCGGCTTGACCCTATACTGTGGGCACATCACTACGGCTGAAACATGTCGACAAATCGGCAGTAAGGAGGGGTGTGAGGAGTTCATAATCTCTTCCAGTCACCACCATCCTTCACGTTTTTAATCCTGGCCGGAGGGTCCAGGAATAAAATTTACGCATAGCGACACCTCCGAGCTAGTTTTAACTCACACTGCACTTCCACTTTCGGTGATCGCAGTCAAACTGTTTCTATATATCTTTATATGTTGTGTCTTGTCTTCCCCTACCCTATTGCTCCACCCCAGGCGTTGGTCTGCGCAGGGGTGTACTGAAGCAGCCCTTTGATGAAGCATGTCACACAATTGTGTGAGTGAGGGCAGTATTTCGACACAGAGCACGTGCCACCACAGAGACAGATATTTGTTCACTCTCTACTCCTTTTGGTGTGTTCAAGTTGTGGCCAGGGGGGCTGGAGTAGAGGGGTCTGAATCCCTCACCCCTTCACTTTTGTGTAAGATACCCTCCAAATCTACACCAACTCCTTTTCACAAGGAGTTCTGCCTGATCAGACAAACTTGGCTCCGTGAAGGCGAAAGGAAACCACCGGAGCAAAAAGGAAACGACCAACGAGAAGGGGCGGGTGGAAGCAACACCAAAAGCGGTTCAACCCGCACCATCCGAAGAAACGAGGAACCAAATACAGACAATAACAGAGAACCTGACAATCATCAACCTAACTTCCAAAAAATTAACACATGCTGACGAATCAGTGCTGAAGTTAGAAATAACTTTCTGCCCAGCAAGCAGATTTGAATACACACAAACTAGAATTGATCTTTTCAAGTTTTCAAGGAAGCTAAAACTTCATAAGTCCTTTAAATTGGAGGGCCCGGATAAAACAAAAAGAATACGAACTGAGGTAGGAATACACATGGACATTTTAACAGCTAATTACCTAGAGACACTTGCCATATTAGAAGAATTGTATTCTGAACAGCCTCCACATTTGGAAGATCCTCGTGATAACATTGACAGACTATAAAATGTAGGAGTAACGCAAGATGGGCCGCCAAGACCCTTCAAACCAACGTCTAAAATTATACCACAAATGCCGACTGATGCAATAGATATATTTTTAGAATGTGTGAACAAGGATTGAATTGCCCTGCGTATGAAAGGGAGCAATGAGGTGAAAAAGATGAAAAAAATTAGCATCGCCCATAAACAAAGAGAAGCGCTAAAAATTCTACACCAGGATCAAGCCATTGTGTATAACCCCTTCCGTGCGCGGTAAATTCTCCCGCTGTGCGGGAGAATTAACGCGTGGGCGGGTTTTCGACGGCCCCCAGCCGTCGTGAGCACACGCCCACTGTAACGCGTGACGGCTGGGGGCCGTCGTGAGCATGCAAGGGGATAAACCCTCAGACAAAGGAGGCAACATTGTGTTACAGACAAGAGCAAACTATTGCAAGGAGGCACTCAGGCAATTGAGAGACCTAAATAGCTACATACCAACTACCCAAATGGAATACAATAATAGGATCATACAGTTCCAAACTCTGATTCAGTAATGGTGCCAAAAGGATGCTATCAATAGAAGAATATCAATTCCTTGCAACTCTGCATCACGATTACCAACTTTCTACCACCTACCAAAAATCCATAAGACCAAGACTCATCCACTGGGTCGCCCAATTGTCTCATCCATTGGCAGTTTGACTGAGAATATGTCAACCTATGTTGACCATTTTCTATTTCCCTTTGTATCACAATTGACTTCCTATACCCAAGATTCAAAACATTTTTCAAATCAGATTGAGGGAATTACGTGGGAAACAGATTTTTTGATGATAGTGCTGGATGTTTCTAGCCTATATACGAGCATAGCCCACAAAGAAGGATTGGAGGCAGTGAAATACTTTTTAAAAAGACGTCCACTGAGATTTACTGAACACAGTAAAATGTTGATGGAGTTTGTTGACCTTTGTCTACAAAACAACATTTTCATTTTCCAAGAACAATTGTATAAACAAATACAAGGTACGGCTATGGTCACCTGGTTCGCCCCCAGCTTTGAGAACTTGTTCGTAGGCTGGTGGGAGAAGCAGGTGGCCTGGTCAGATGCCTACGATGATGAGTGGGTGGAGAAAATAATAAGCTACAGAAGATACATTGATGACTTGTTCCTCATATGGCGAGGAACAGCAGAATCCGCTCAGGCATATATAGCAGCCCTAAATGACAATGAAGTAAATCTAAAATTCACTTGTGAAATAAGTTCCACACAGGTCAATTTTCTAGACCTACAAGTATTTATTAGTGACAGTAAAATCTGCACAGCTCTGTATAGGAAGCCAACAGCAGGAAATGCAGTGTTGCATGCCACTAGCAGCCATCCCTTGAAATTAGTTAACAGCATGCCATATGGAGAACTACTACGTATAAAAAGAAACAGTTCTAGAGATATAGATTTTGAAAAGGCTGCGGATGAAAGCATTAAAATATTTGAGGTCAGAGGATACCAAAGAACAGTATTACGTAGAGCAACAACAAAGAGTAGACCTACTGAAGGAGGGACCACAAAAGAAAGAGAAGGCCACACAGAACAACTTCAGAATGGTTACAAATTATTCCAGTGCGGCCAGCAATGTAAGGGGTATTCTACAGAAAAATTGGTGGATTCTGAAATCAGATTTCATCATTGGTAAGGATCTCCCTAATCATCCTTTGGTAACATTCAGAAAATCGAGATCCATCAGGGATGAATTAGTGGAAAGTCATTTACCCTGAGAAAAATTAGTAACATCATTTACACAAATGAAAGGTTTCCACCCATGCCATAGGTGTAAAGCCTGTGCGAATAGCAGCAAGGTGCTCACCTACGAAATTCCTGGTCTTCCGGAACCAAGGAAGATTAGGAAATTAATTAACTGCAACACAACATATACAGTATACTGTTTGGTATGCCTATGTCAACTGAGATACGTGAGAAGTACCATTCATCCCACCAAGATACGTATCCTTGAACATCTGAGAGCGATAACAAACAGGGATAGCTCCTATCCAGTAGCGAGGCACTTTGAATCTCACCACAATAGTAATAGGAACCTACTCAAGTTTTTTTGTCTAGACTATATACCCCGAGATGTAAGAGGAGTTTATTGGGAATTGAGACTCTGCCGACTAGAGGCTAGATATATAATAGACATGCAGACAAAGACACCAACAGGACTCGATAGCAGCGAAGAATTGGTGGTACACCTGTAGGAAGAAACAGTGAGATATAGGAGAATGTCATTTTAGGATAATTACAATATTACTAGGTTGCGCAATAGAGTTCTAGTTGCCATCTCCGGTGATGCATGAAAACATAATTGTCACACAAAAAGTCGAAGTATATTTTGCCCATACAGGGCGTGATTGTCTACATGGATATACCACATTTTGGGGTTGGCCATAATAGATACATATATATTGTAATTGGAATGGTTGAATTCAAGTGTAAGTTCCATCATTTATTGTAACAAAATAATGAACCACTGTATGTTAAAAATTGCTAACAGTATGTTCAAAGATAACGCTTAGGATTTGCATTTCCTCTGAGTCAAGTAATTTGGTTCATTGAGTATTTTGAATCAAACATAAATGCAATTAACAAAATAATGTGATATAATGGCCATATTCTAAAATATTTGGCAGTAAGGAGCCCGAGGAGGGACATTGGATTAGAAATGTTGATCATTTACATGCGATTGAATGTAAAAAACATGTTCCAAGATGGCACCCATGAAAAGTGTCTTGCATGAATTACGGGAGTCCGTTTTTTATGTTGATGATTGTAATGCAACTGTAATTGACATAAAAAGGAAGAAGAATGGCGGCCGCCAACATTGATAAAGGCGCTTTGCCGAAACGCGTCTGTGTGCACTGTAGATCCAATAAATATTGTTTTTTTCTGCCCCGTGAGTGCTAGTTTCTTTTTTCAGGAGCATGGATTTAATCATGAGTGCACCCTCGCGTCATAAAGCACCCGCTCAAGAGTGCAGATGCGCTTGTGCAAACGGAGCCTTGGAGATCAAGGCAGTAGTTACTGCCGAAACGAGTTACAGCCAGGAATAAACGTGCATTGGATTTACCTTGCTGTGTTGGTGTCCGGTTTGTGAATGAGGACTGGAATTGGTGTGTATATATATATATATATATATATATATATATATATATATATATATATATATATATATGTATATATTGCACTTTTATTAGGAGTCTGCGGTTAGAAGTCTCTATTAAAAGAACAAGTTACTTACCTTCAGTAATGCTTTTTCTGTAGAGACTCTAACCGCAGATTCCTCACCAACTCTCTCCCATCCTCCCAAGCTGTGAACTGGGCTGTACCCATTAATAAGGTCCCAAATCTAGCAATCTGCATACTAGTCAAGGCCAGTGCTCTAGGGGCTTTGTGTCTAGAGGCACAGACAGCCTCGAAAGCAACTGACACCAGTGCACAGGAATGGCTCCTATATAGGCCCGCAATTGTGACATGGGCCTTGAAGGTGGCTCTGACCACCATTCAGACACGTAGCCGCAAACCACTCCCAAAGTTTAGGTCTAGTTGTGCTCCTGTTACATTCAGTATCGGATGGAGAATTCTGTAAAATTATACCTTATTTTTGTTTTTGGTACAGCACGTTATCCGTTCTAAGATCGCCTCGAAGTGGATGCACCAGGTAGGGGTAGAGAAGAAGAACCAGGAAAGGAGGTCAAGTTATTCTGTTACTAAACCAGGGAAACTGTTCGGTCACTGCCAGCCCTACGTGTATCACCATTCATTGCCACAGGCACCCTGTTAATGTTTACACCCCAATAAAGACACACCTCAGCAGCAGGTGGTGGCATTTATGAGGGAGGGTTTTCAGAAGGCATTGGGAGAGTACTCTGCACCCGGCCACAGCGCCCAAGGCCCAGTTAATGATTACGGCCAATCCAGAGTTACCTCACCAGGTGCTGGTGTTTGTGGGCCACACAGGCTTGTTATGCACCTGTCATATCTCCGACCAATGGGAGCAGGCGATAGCACCGCGCCTCCAGATCAAGACAGAAGGCCGCGGAGGCTTCCCATTGGTCAAGGCTTCTCGGGCCTCTTGGGCGCGACAGAAAACACCAACGGACGTTTTCTTATGAAGCACGAGATGTACAAAAGAGCTGATGCTCGCAAACACGTCAGCTGTCTTCCGCGTACACAGAACTTTGTGTGCTGTGAACCTGGCATCGGTGTATTTATTTACTCCTTCGTTTTGTTCTCAAAGTATCATGCTGTGTCTGTACTATGCAGAGATTTTGCTTACATTTTTTCTTGCGACAGTTAGCTTTCCGTTCCCAACACCGAGTCTGACTCTGACAAGCGAGGTAAAGAGGTGTTAAAGCGGAGGTGTTTATTGCCAGAGGCAGCGCGGTGTTTGGAGGTGAAGGGTCAGCGATTAGAGATGAGACGCTAAGCGGTGAAGGGGCAGAAATCACAGAAGACTATGCCCCGTGGGTGACGGATCACTGCTAAATGTGTTTACATGCAGATATCTACCCCACGAAGGAACCTGCCCAGCTAAGGGGCTCAAACATTAAGCATACGATAGAGTAACTCAATAGGTTAAAGTCTGCAGAGGAAAAGGGGAGGTGGACAGCTTATGTACGGACCATACAAAATACAGAGCGGGCACTGTTGCCATCAGGTTTTCGCCACAATAGAGTGCATTTTTCTTTTGTCTAGCGGGGAAAAAGCTGAAAAGAAACTGTGACCCAGCTGTGAAGTGCTAATTACTCTAGCGCGGGCCGCGGGGTGCGCCGCATGCCGCGCAAGAAGGAATGCACTCTGTTGGATGGTATCAGTGGAGGACTGCCCCCGAGCGGGCACGCCCCTCCCTTTTATTAGCGCGCCCCGTCCGCCGACGGGAGCGCGTGTGCGTTACATCCGGCGGCGGCCGGCAACCACTAGACCACTCATTACATCCCATCCCAACTCTGTCCTTTTCCTTCTGCGAGTGGCTGGTCGCTCTTTCGCCTGACATGCGTATTCTCTCAGTCGGGAACTGGGTCTGGGGTTTGCTCGTAGCTGGTATCTAGAGCACCCGCCCCGGGCAGCACTGCTGGCTCGGCTGGCCCCGAGCCACTTGGCGCCGGGTTGCTGCAGATGGTGATCAGCGGTTCCGGTCCCGAGCACTCTGCTCCTGGTGTTGTGGGCACTGATGTCGGCTCGGTCTCTCTTGAGGACTCCATTTGTTCGGTGTCATCCCGACCCCCTGGGTGTTGGTCTCCCTCGGCCTCTGGGGTGACCCTAGGCTCCGGTATTTTCTTGATCCAAGATACGTTCCTTGTTACTCGCTCGCCTCCTCTTGCCACCGTAACCATGGTACCTTTTACGTCGACCACTGTCCAGTGGCCCGGCTCGTATCTAGTCCGAAACTTGCTGCCTGGCCTCCGGTCTTTCAGGAGTACCGAGTCTCCCTGCGGATCTCTCGGAATGCTGCTCCCCGGCTCTTGCTCACGGCCAGATTCTGCCTCCTTCTCCTCTCGGCTACTTCATCCGCATGGTACGGGGCGGGGTCCATCCTGGGCAGACTGGGAGCCCGTCCCGGCGAATGCCATTAAACATCAGGGACCATGGCGTGCACTTCGTAGTGCTGTGCGGGGTGCCTCTGTACTCCCGAAGGAAAGACTGCAGGTGTAGTTCCGGGTCTCCAGCTTCCAGGGTGGCGATGCGCAACGCTTTGTTGAGCGTTCTCATGAACCTCTCCGCCTCCCCATTGGCTTGGGGCCACTGGGGGGTGATGCGGCGATGTCTTATGCCATGTCTCTGCATGAAGTCACGGAACTCGCTGCCTTGGAAAGGAGGCCCATTGTCGCTCTTGATTTCTTCCGGGCACCCAAACATGGCGAACATCTTCTCCAACACCGGGCCCACTTGAGAGAACGCGGTAGAGCGGACTACCTCCACTAGAGGGTATTTCGAGTGGCTGTCGATCATCACCATCGTCACTCGCCCGTCGGGGAAACTCCCGAAGTCGATGCTCACTCTCTCCCATGGAGTCGTTCCATGTTCTTCGGTCTGTATTGGTGCCGGTCTCTCGGCTGCACTGGTCAGTTGGCAGGCCGGGCATCTCTTCACGATTTCCTCAACATGGGTCTCCAGCCCTGGGAACCAGACCTTCTCTCGCATTCGGGCCTTCATTCTTTCGACCCCTTGGTGTCCTCCGTGGGCTAGTTGTGTCGCCTGGTGTTGCAGGGGGGACGGTATCACTATCCTGGAATCTCTGAGCACGACCCCTCCTTGTGTGACACTCAGTTCGTTCCTAACCCTCCACATCTTTAGGAGGCTCTCCTTCTCGGGGCCGGCCCAGTCATTGGCTGACTGCAGGAATTGAGTCCAGTGACCTCCTTGGACGGCTGTCCGTACCCTCGCCAGTACCGGATCGCCCTCCACGGCTGTGGCGATGTCTTCTAACGTCAGGGCTTTCGGGCAGGTTGCTGTGGATAGCATGTTGAGGTGGCACTCCAAGTCGGCTGTTTTCGCTTCTTCGTCTTGGTCCTGGAGTGGGGCTGGGTGCCTCGAGAGGAAGTCAGCGGGATTCTTGGCGCCGGGGCGGTAGATTACTTCCATCTCGTATTGTTGTAGCCCGATGGCCCACCGTTCAATCCTCGGGGGAGGGTGTGGTGCCGACCCTCGAAACAGAGGCACCAGTGGCTGGTGATCCGTCACCATTCTGAAGGGTTGGCCACAGATGTATAGGTGGAAATGCCGGCAGGCCCACCGGATAGCCAGGGCTTCCCTTTCAATTTGTGCGTACCGCCTCTCTGTGGGTGAGAGCGCCTTGCTGGCGTATGCCAGGGCTGCCCACCTGCCAGGTTCTTGTTCTTGGGTGAGTACTGCTCCTAGTCCCACCGGGCTGGCGTCAACGAGTATCTCTGTTTGTTTGGCCGGGTCAAAGTATACTAAAGTGGTGTGATCCAAAAGGGCCATTTTGATGCTCTGGAATGCTGTTTCCTCTAGGATTCCCCACTTCCACATGGCGTCGGCTCTGGTGAGGTTGCGGAGTGGTTCGGCTATGGTGGCCAGGTCGGGATGAACCGGCCACAGTAGGTGGCCATTCCTAGGAAACTTCGCACCTCGGATACCGTTGCAGGGGCTGGGGCGTCCTTGATCGCCTGTGATTTCCGCGGGTCTACTTGAATCCCTTCCTGGTTGAATAGGTATCCGAAGAATTCTATTTGTTTCTGAAACAGGAGGCACTTCTCTTTGTGTAGCGTGACGCCGTGCTCCTGTAGCCGCTTCAGCGTTGCCCTGAGGTGCCGGTAGTGGTCGCCCGCAGTTTCCGAGTGGATAAGGATGTCGTCACTTACGTTCAGCACCCGGGTAGACCTGTTAGGATCTCTCTTACCGCGTCCTGAAACACCTCCGCTGCGGACGATATTCCAAAGTTGAGGCGCTTGTATCTCCGCAACCCCAGGTGGGTACTAAACGTAGTTATGTATCGACTCTCTTTGGCGAGGACTAGCTGGTGATATCCTGCGTTCAAGTCTAGTTTTGAAAACCAGCGAGATCCGTTGACGTCGGCCACGATGTCGTCCATCGTTGGCGTGATGTGACGTTCTCGCTTTATGGCCTTGTTGGGGAGACGCATGTCTATACACAGCCTGATTTTCCCTGGCTGTCTGGGTTTCTCGGCAATCACCATGGGGGACACCCATGGTGTAGGTCCTGAGACTTTCTCGATGACCCCTTGGTCCTCCAACTTTTGTAGCTCTTGTTCCACAAGGGGTCTGAGGTGGAAGGGTATTCTCCTGTGTCGTAGTGCCGTTGGTGGAACAGATGGGTCAATGTGGAGCTGGACTGGTGCTCTCTTGATCCGGCCTAGTCCTTGGAATAGATCTGCGAACTGGTCTAGCAGCTCTTTGGTCTGGTTTGCTTGTACACTCCTTGCGAACATTACTAGTTGGAGGTCTTCTGCAGCGTGGCTGCTTAACAGGGTGTCGGCCTCCTGGTTGATCACGTGGATGTCGGCCGTGATCTCGTTCTCCTCTGACCGTATGGGTACTGTCATCTTGCCTCGGACTGGTAGGGGTGTGTCGCTTCCATACGCGAATATTCTGGTTTTGGATGGTTTTAGCTCGGGCTTGGGTTTCAGCTGATTATATTGTTGGATGCCCATTACGTTTACTGACGCGCCGGTGTCGATCACTGCGCCGCACTTCTGACCCCGCAATCTTCACCGTGCACATGGGCTGGGGCCTTCTTCGCTTCTTCAGCGCTTGCGTGAATGATACCAGATAGGTTTCACCGTCGTCTTCCTCGGTGGATGAGCCTTCGGCTTGGTATGGTGTTCGGTCGCCCTTTTGCCGCCCTTGGGATGACGACAGTGACAGGTGTGACAGCTGTCTCACCAGCTTGCGTCCTGGCTTGGCTCCTCTTCTCTCCCTCCTCTGGTCTCTTCTCCGGCACACCGATGCAAAATGGTTTGGTATCCCACAGTTGGTGCACGTCTTCCCTTGTGCGGGGCACTTGTGGGGTGGGTGGTCTTCATGCCCACAGTACCCGCACTGACCTCTCGGGGTCTGGGGCGGGTGGTCCCGAGGCCTGCTCCTCCTGTCCCGCGTGGTGATGGCGTCGGTTCTCTCCGTCTTGACGGTTGCGCTCTTCTCAGTTGTGCGTGTCAACGCGAGGTCCATTTCTTCCGCTCGGGCGGCTGATAAGTCGTGTGATCGGGCCATGATCAGGATATCGTTCAGGGGGATGTCAGGCTGCCGCAGAATGAGTCCTCTCAGAATCTTGCTGCGTACCCCTTGGATTAGCTGGGCCCGAATTTCCTCTGCCGCTCGTTCATCGGCGAGGTGGGTGCTTGCTAGCTCTCTAAGCCTTGCGTGGAACGCATCAATCGATTCCCCTTCGCGTTGTCTCGCTTGCCGCAGTTTGAACCGTTCGTAGTCTCTGTTTAGCTGGGGATCGAAGTGCGCATTGAGCGCGGTCACCGCTGCATCGTAGTCCGCTGGGCCTCCCGTCCTTGGGAGGTGTTTGAATAGGGTGTATACCTCTTCGCCGGCGTAGTGAAGCAGGAGCGAGCGCTTGACGGCTCCTTCCGTTTCCCTTGTGGCTATGAAGTAATTTTCGAGGCGGCCCAGCCACGTTCTCCATCGTGGGGAAGCAGTTGTGGGGTCCGCTGCCTCGCTGAATGGGGGCAGAACTCCTGTGGGTGCATGCTGGGTGACGACACGTATCTGTGCCTGTTGGTTGTCTGGGTTATCACCCATCCTTGTTTTCGGTGGTTTCGCGCCGTTGGCTCTTGCGTCTGCTCTGCTTACGCTCGGAGTGGCAGCCTGCCTTGCTTCTCCTCTTTCCCGTCGCGTTTTACTCTGCCCCTTGGTTGTTCCCTGTTAGGGTGTGTCGTGTCGTCGAGCCCTTCCGCCGCCCTCTCTTGCTCCCATGTGGCGCTTCGGCAGAGCGTGGGGTCCCTGTGGGGCGGCTGGAGGCGGCAATGGCGCTTGGGGCCTGCACAGCGAGGTCGTTGGGCCAGCGTGGGCCAGACGATGGTAGGGGCGCTATCTGGGCGTGTTCACTGCTTGGGGCCCCTGGGTGCGCGCTTACCGATGGCTGCAGGCCGTGGGTGGGCTCTCCCTCGCAGGCATAGGGCTGTGGGGCCTCGTCGGGCCGCTACGTTGTCGGGCCGGGTATTGCCCTCCGGCAGTCGGCGCTCACGTGTGGGGGCGTGGGCGTCGTCCGACCCTCGTCGCCAATGTGAAGTGCTAATTACTCTAGCGCGGGCCGCGGGGTGCGCCGCATGCCGCGCAAGAAGGAACGCACTCTGTTGGATGGTATCAGTGGAGGACTGCCCCCGAGCGGGCACGCCCCTCCCTTTTATTAGCGCGCCCCGTCCGCCGACGGGAGCGCGTGTGCGTTACATCCGGCGGCGGCCGGCAACCACTAGACCACTCATTACACCAGCCTGAGCCGAGACGGAATGGCTTCCTAGCACATGCAAAGAAGTTATAAGACAGTCTGGAGGAAAATCAGTCACAGTGCAGCAGACTTTGGAGTCTGTGTGGAGCATTTACAACTGCACATCCCCCAACATGGTGCAGTGCGCCACTCTGAAGCCACTGGTGTCTGTCGAGGGGGGCCAGATGGGGCCCGTGCCCCAGCTGTATTTGTGCTGCCATCGCCCCGCTTCCAGGCCCCTGCCTCCACCGTAGTTGTTGAAAAAGTGAGAAGAGGGCAGGAGGCAGCACATAAAAGAAAAAGGTGCTGCACCTTGCCACACACATTCATTTGTCCAACGACCTTTCACTGCAAAGCAATGTCGTTTGACTGAAATGTTTAAATCTGTTTGAATCTGACTTTGTATATATATATATATATTGTGAGAGGCTGGCTTAGTATATGGTGCTCACTTTTGTAAGTCTAGTACCCTGCACTAATCCGGACAACCCTTATGGTGATTTTAGATGTCTTAGACAACCTTAGAAAGCTCTCTAAGTGGTAGCTGTGGAAAGCAGCCTTCAGGCTTAGTCCAGAAGGACTGTATAGCAGCTTGTTATATCAGTACTTAATAATCATAGGTATAGGTTAAGTGAAAAAGAATCACACAGTGTAGTTATAAAAATATGTATTTTATTACAAACACTCACTAACACATTGCAATATCTCCTACCTGGAGATATAACCACAATTCACACAATACTTAGCAAATAGAACACGTAGGTAGCACAAATACACAGTGGTCTCCAGGGAGAGACCAAACCATATATTAAAATAGTGGGATGCGAACCACGACCTAAGTCGAGACTGGACCCAGAAGACGTAGAAGTGTTGGGGACCCAAGAAACCACCGAAGGTAAGTACCCAGGAACCCCACGGAGGCCGTGTGCAGAGCGTGAACACGACCGCGTGATCAACACAAGTCAATGAGTAAGTCGCAGTTGAGGTTTTAAAGAAAAAGGACCCTTCCCAGCGGACCCTGAAGAAACCCTGTGGAAGATGGAAGGTTGGAGAGTCACCCCACCCGTGGATACCCCAGGAACCAGGATACCTACACCAGGGAAGCCAGGTGCATAGGTGCCATTAACGTCGGAAACCGCCGTAGACCACAATGGAGGACTTCAGGAAAGATGCAGCTGGAGAAGAAGACGAAGGAGTCCGGTGGAACCCAAAGGTGGATTCAAGGTGAGAAGAACCTGCAAGCAGAGGGGACAGAGTCTATGCCACTCAGGAGTGACCAGGAGGCACAGAAGACGAATGCCCACCGATGTCGGTAGGGGTGTCAAAGAGGCCCTTAGAGTTGCAGCTGTGGGGACCAGGCGACGCTGTGGAAGACCAGGATCCGTTCACGAGCTGTCCCAAGTCGGATGTCGAGAGCCAGGGGGTCAGTGTCCGGCAGGGTCTCCAACAAGCCTTGGGAGCAGCAAACAACGTAGTCGACGAAAAAGGTGCTGTGTCGGGACCAGCAAGGTCCAAGTGAGTCACCACAAGCAGGTAATTCGGAGCAGGCCCTGAGCAAGCAGGGGAGCCCACTGAAGCCAAAGAAAACCCTCAAGAGGACCCACGGGACGAAGGCACCGGAGTCGCAAAAGGACCTCGAGCAGCTCACCAATGAAGAAGGCCCACGGTGAAGAGGAAGCGGTGAGGGCAAAGATCTTGGCTGCAGGAGTTGCTTGAGGTTGGAGCTTCTTGGAGCCCGAAGATCTCTGGAGGAGAGAGCGAACAAGCCTTGGCAACGGCAAGTCAGCGCGGTGAACAGGGGTTCTGTTCCAGTGGTTCAGACGAGGGATACTGGCCTCAAACTCGGTATGAAGACAGTGCAGGCCACAAGGGAATTACAGAACCACCACCTGTGTTGCTGAGCCTTTTGGAGTCCGTGGGAGCCCAGGATCAGAAGACCGGTAAGCTGCGTTGCGGTGCGTGCAGATGCAGGGGAGTGAGTCCTTTACTCCAAGGGAGATTCCTTCAGGTGTCTTGGATGTCCACAGGCCTGGTGAAGAACCTGTATGGAGCACGGGCACAGACGTTGCAGAAGACCAGCAGGACGACGAGACCAGGAGCAGCAGGAATCTTCCCCGTTGCAGTCTCAGTTCCCAAAGTGAAGTCCAGAGTGTGCAGACTGTCGAAGTTGAAGTGGTATGTGATCTGAATCTTGTCCCACGACGAATCTAGGGACCCACCCACAGATAAGCCCTTAAGTACCCTTAGGAAAGGGTTGGGACGATTCAGGGGTCCCTTCCAGAGAAGGGGCTGGACAGTAGGGAGGATACTCCCATGTCCTTTGTCCAGTTTCACACCAGAGCGGGAGCCAACGGCTCCCTGAACTGGTTTGAACTGGAGTATGCAAGGAGGGCACCAAATGTGCCCAGCAAGCAGTCTTAGTGGCGCTGGCAAGAGCCCCCACCCTGTCCCAATACACTAAACCCTGTCTGGGAGGTAGTCACACCTCCTTGTGACAGGATACCTGTCGTTCTGCCTTCCCCTGCTAGAGCTTGGCTCAGCAGCAGGAGTGCAGAATCGTGTCTCTGGCCGGCAGCAGCCCTAGCTTGCTGTCCGGTTCTGGAAGGTTGGTATCGGGAGCACAGAGGGCCTCCCGGAGGAGCTTTACAGTGCATGGAATTATACCTCCCACACTGTTTACTGTGTGGAGGTATGATTCCAACATGTTTGATACCAAACATGACAGGGTTTGTTACAGCCAGTTTAGAGATGGTTATCACGTAATGACGCATGGCCACTGTATATGTCGTAATGGCTGATGCACTTACAACCCGGGAGAATGGACTCTGAAGGTTGTAGGGGTTCCCTGCTCATGCAGGGGTACCCTCACACGTAGGACCCAGCACCCTGCCTTCAGGATTGAAAAGCCTGCCTTAGGGGCGACTTAAAGGTTTTAAGTGTAGTGACCTTAGATATAGGGAACATATAAATGGTGCTAGCAGCAGCTTACACAGACTGCAATGGCAGGCCTGGAGTCACAATTTATGTGGTCTCTCATGGGTGGCATAATACATGCTTCAGCCCATGGGAGACCCCTGGTGTACCTGTGCCCTGGGTACCTTAGTACCATATACTAGATATTTATCAGGGTACACCAGTAGTCAATCTGGAGGGTACCTAAGTACTCACAATATCCAATTTAGGGAAGAAGCACCGAGACTGGGGTCCTGATTTGCAGGATCCCAGTCAGACTAGTCAGAAAAACACAATGACACCAGCAAAAAGTGGGGGTGACCATGAAAGCAGATCCCACTTTATATAGTAGGGACCCTTGAAGACAGTTTGACTACTGGGCCAACCTCCCTCCGCCCCCAGAGGTGTCTGAAAATACCCACTGCCAGGGTACCATTGGACCTGTAAGTATTCACTCCCTTTGCATGGGTAAATTTAGAGTGCATGCTACAATAATAATTTTCTGATTAGAGAAATGTCACCGGGTAAGTATTAGCAAAACAAACCCGCCTAGAAGAATGCCCTGGACTTTCTACTGCCATCAGGTGTACGGCAGAAAATTGTTGGCACCATAAGGGTCATAGGACCATTGCATCCTTGTTGCCACATCTATAGTTAATTTTAATCATTTCCCATCTACTCCACTAATAAAGGGATATATTGGGAGTAGATGAGGTATTTTTTTTACAAGTAGCTTCCCCCAGACACACCAATATACAAAGAGCTCCCTGGAATACGGTTGAGTCCTCCCTGACTTCTAGGGGTTAGGGTGAAGCCAGTGATGAAGCATGCCACTGCTAGAGTGAGTGAGGGTTGTATATAAAAAAGGATTAATTTTCCTTTTCCCACCTCTCACAGAGGTGGTGTCTAGTTGTGGAGCACATTCTTTCCCGCATTAGGATACTTTTATGTTTATCAGTAGTTTGAATCCAGGGAGAACGTATCCCCCTCATCCCTTGGTGTACATAAAGATCTCCCTTCCCTTCCGGTAGGTAGGTTGGTCCTTCGAACTCCCTTACCACTGTGTAAAGATATATACACACATATATATATGTGTATATATATATTGCACTCTGGGTTTGTGGGTTTGCTGGAGTGCATCCAAATCGCCAGTGGTGCAGGGTAGAGACAATACCACATACGCCTCGTTAAAAGGCAAAAACATCCCTCTCTCCATCTAGAGAAAGCCAGCACTCGAGTCTCTGGGATAATTCATTTATTTCAAAGACAGCACTTGTAAAAACTGGAACACGCTTCGGCTGTTAACGCAGCCTTTGTCAACCAGACCATGGTTGACAAAGGCTGTGTTAACACCCGAAACGGGTTTCTCTAGATGGAGACAGGGATGTATATATATATATATATATATATATATATCTCAAAACTCCAATCCAAGTGCATTCACGCACAGACGAGGATACGGACTACGAGGTTTTGCTGGTGCCAAAATGTAGAGTTTATTTCAGTTCAGTGCTGCCCATGACGCGTTTCGGCCACGTCCTGTGATCAAATATATATATATATATATATATATATATATATATATATATATATATATATATATCCACAACAAAAAGTTTCCCTTTTGAGGAGGCCACCGTAGAGGATGCCTTTCTTTCACCGGGGTTCCGCTGGATACTGCCCATCACTGTTCATCAAGATGCACGGCTCAACGCGTTTCGGGTTTCCCCTTGCTCACGAGCCCAAGCGTGCACAAACAAAGTCACCAGTGATTTGGAACACCTGCTTTATTAGATGATTCCTGCCCCAATGGGTGTGTCTTGACGCCTCACTCGGCGTATGCATATAAAATGCATTGTGGTATTCGCAGTCCAAACCCTCGTTCTACCTCAGTGGGTGGTGGCAATGTTCCAAATAACGCAAATAAAATTCCCCAGTGGGTTGATGTTGAGTGAAAAGCTGCATCTGTAGGAATCCGTAACCCCTCCGTTATATATATACAAACTTTAGACAAGGCTACAGCCCGAACTGCTGAACGGGATTACACCAAATTTGGAAGAAAGGTAGCTGTTGGTCCAGAAAGCAACCTTTTTGTGAATTGGTGTAAATCTGTTCAGTAGTTGCAGAGTTATTTAAAGGTTTTTCAGATTTACAACTGGGGATGCAGAGGAGCCGCAACCCCTCCCGAGATCTCGTGCTGAGATGTGACCCGAGTCACAGGAAAAAAAAGAAAAAAGAAAAGGGGCAAGGTAGAAACACCTTGACCCCCTAAGCCTCTCGGGGGGGGGGGGGGGGCACAGGGACCCCGCAGTGCCAAAAAAGCATTTTTTTTTAAAATGTTGTCAGGTGTAGCGCTGGATCAGCAAATTCAGCTGAAAATGTTAAAAAAAACAAAGTGTGGGCTTTCGCGCTTCGTTTGGAACCGGCCCCCGTGTGGGCCAGATCTCTGTGGTATGTCTATAATATGTAGGGGGGGGCGCTCCGGGCCCCCCTCCTAGGAGCCTTAAAGCCCCGGGGACTGCCACCTCCGACGGCATTTTGATTAATTGATGCTGGAGTTGCCCTGAGCAACCTCCGTGCCCTGGGGACCACCACCTCCCCAGGACAAATTTTATATTGATGCAGGGGGGCCGCGTGCCCCCCTGCAGACCCAGGGTCCGCTACTTCCCTGGGGCTAAATGAAATAGTAAAGCAGGGTGGGTCTCCAACCCCAGGGACCACCACCTCCTTGGAGCAATTGGTTATAATTAAAGTGGGGGGCCATGAGGCCCCCCACAGCCCCAGGGACCACCATCTCCCCAGGGCTGTGTCCTGTAATGGAGGGGGGTGCGCGGTCCCCCTCCTGGAGCCATACATGGCCCTGGGGACCGCAACCCCCCCAGGGCCGGCTCCTGCTACCTCCCAAAGTGCCCACCCTCGGGAGGTAGCTGTTTGCCATGGCTTGGCGGGAGCTTTACTGCTCCCGACAAGCCATAGCAAACTCTGCTCGACTTCTAAAAAGCAAGAGCATAAAAAATGCTCTTGCATGCTGAAGGCAGAGCTGAATTGATTTTGGACAGATGGAGCTGCATGTTCAGCAGCTCCCTCTGTCCAAAAGAAAGCTGGCTGCCGCAGGACGCGGGGAGCCGGCAGGGACCACGGGGGCCTTGGGGCTCCCCCGTGGTCCTCAACAGTTACAAGTGGGTGCCCTGGGTGGGACCAGGGCACCCACACTAGAAGCCGGGCATTGGTGGATGGGGCCCCTGGGGCCAAAATTGGGCAGGTAGGGGGGCCCCTTCCCTTGTGTTTGAAAAAAAAAGCAAAAGGCCGTCCCTGGGCGATGGGGTCCCAGGGGCCGATATCAGCCCAAGGAGGGGCCCACACTGCCCCCCCATCTCGTTCCAGAAAAGGCCTGGCCCTGGGGGATGGGGTCCCCGGGGCCAACATAGGCCCAGGAAAGAAGGGCCATATTGGCCCCCCTCCCCTAATATTAAAAAAAGGGGAAAAAAAGGAACAACAAGTCACCTGAGGCCCGCTGCCATTTACCACCACTCTGCAAACACGCCTCATGACGCACGTCTGGTTGGGGAATGAAGTCCCCTTGGCTCCAGAGGGTCCTTGGGGGCCAACAAGCCCTCCTGTTACCTCCAGTAAGTCCCATAGAGCATGATTGCTGAGAGGACTTGGAGGCCCGACCCCTTATTCCACCACTGTGCAAACGCGCCTCCTGGCACACTTCTGGTTGGGGGATGAAATCTGCTTTGCTCCAGAGGGTCCTTGGTGGCCAACAAGCCCTCCTGTTACCTCCAGTAAGTCCCACAGAGCGCGGTTGCTGAGAGATATTCAGATGCCACGCCTACGTTTTCCACCACTGTGTAAACGTGCCTCCTGGCGCACTGCTGGTTGGGGGATGAAGTCCTTTTGAATGCTGAGGGTTCTTGGGGGCCCAGGAGCGCTCCTGTTACCTCCAGTAATCCGACACATTAGGATTCCTGAGAGCTGGCTGGAGGCCCGCCTCCTTTCTCCAACCCACTGCAAATGCGACTACTAGTTAAAAAACCATACAAATTCACTTAAAAAACCAAAGGTTACAGGGATGGTATAGTTAGGAAATAGAATTTGAAAAACCTTACAAAATCACTTAAAAAAACAAAGGTTACAGGGGCGTTATAGTTAGGCTGATGTTTCACTCGTACAAAACCAGAGGAATTCAGCCGTATAACTCGCTCCCCCGCATTGCACTGCTTATGACCTCACATATTACATGACTCATGACATGGGCAGTGGCATCACTGATGACATCACTGAAGACATCTCAAATGACATCACTGTTGACATCATCCACAAAATCTCTGACGCACCCACTCACACCCCATAGAACCTTTCATATGCCCACTCCCATACAACAATTCACAAACCAATTCACAGACCCATACCAGTACTTATACACCCACTCACTGATTCATAGATTTACACACACATCCACTCACTCACCCATACAGCCATTCATACACCCACTCACTCACTAATACAGCGACTGACATATCCACTCATTCACCCATGCAGCCACTCACACGCTAAGCCAGTCACCCAAAGAGCTACTCACACACCTACTCACTCACCCATACAATCAATCACACAGCCACTTACTCACTCATACAGTTACACACACGCACGTACTTACTCATATAGAAACTAACATGTACTCTCTCACCATTACAGTCACTGACACAAGCACAAACTCACCCATACAGCTGCTCTCACATTCACTCACTCACCCATACAGTCACTCATATACCCCATCACTCACCTTTACTGCCTTTCACATACCCAGTTACTCACCCATATACCACTGACACATACTCTCACTCACCCACAAAGCCATACATACACTCACTCACCCATACCGCCCCTCAAACGTGCACTCACTAACCCATACAGCCATTGACTCACCCACTCACTCATCCATACAGGCACTCATACACCCACTGATTCACCAATATACCTTGTTATATATATTTAACACTCATAAAATGTTAAAAACATTCACACTCACTGGATGATGTCATCTGAGATGTCATCAGTGATGTCACTGACCATGTCATGAGTGATGTAATATGTGAGGTCATAAGCACTGCACTGTGAGGGCATGAGTTATAGATAGCTAACTGCTGATTTTCACTGGTTTTGTACGAGTGAAACCTGGAACTAACTATAACGTCCCTGTAACCTTTGGGTTTTTTCAGTGAATTTCCAAGGTTTTTCTTATTCCAATTCCTAACTATATCGTCCCTGTAACCTTTGTTTTTTTTAAAAGTGAATATATATATAAGCTCCTGACGGTCGCCATTAGGTATAGTTAAGACGGAGGTTCTATCAAAAAGGCCATTTTCAGGTGCCTATATCTTTGGCGCCGCTTGATGAATCTCCATGACATTTGCCCAGTACTTCAGGCTCTGTCTAGAAAGTTTCAGGGTAAGCTCGTCAAGTGGGGGATGAGAAAAAAGGGGGGTCCCAAAATGCGTTTTCCCCCTGTTAATTCCTATAGGACCTTTGAACAAGCCTACAGCCCGAACCACTGGATGGAATTACACCAAATTTGGCAGGAAGCTAGATGTTGGTACGCAGATTGTGCTTTTGTTATTGCTGTATAACTGTTAAGTAGTTTGGGAGATATTAACTGGAAAACAAATTTGTATATCTGGGGACGTGAATTACTCGCGGATCCGCCCGTGGGCTCTCCACAGATTTGCGCACACTAGCGAATTCCTGACTACTGGCCGCATCTTCACAGAAAAGTTGTGGCCGCCATTTTGTTTCTCAGGGAAATGGTCCCCGGGGCTGAAAATCTGTTTGCAAACTGAAAGAAGGGGTCAGGTGAGAGGTTTCCTTATCCCTTGTATATGTTATAAAAGAGGGCTAAGCATGTGTCCTGTGGTCAGAAATCTGAAAAAACATTTGTTTTGGCCACTCACGAAATCTGCGGATTTCTAATGGGGCTCAGCATGGCCCGTGTAACTTCACAAGGGATCTGCGGGTCCAGCGTGGCTGAAAAATAAATACGTATATATATATATATATATATATATATATATATATATATATATATATATATATATATATATATATATATATTCAGCTCCATACTCTACAAAGTGAGAGACGGCACTCTGTTGAAAGGTGAAAAACTCAGGTTTATTTACCAAGTCACAAAACAAACAGGACGCGTCCTGTTTGTTTTGTGACTCGGTAAATAAACCCGAGTTTTTCACCTTTCAACAGAGTGCAGTCTCTTCACTTTGTGGAGTATGGAGCTGAATATATGCTGTGGAACCACTGCCACATACAAGACCGGCACCCGTACCTGAGTGCTACGAGCGTTTTTCCGTGGACTTGAGCTGTATATATATATATATATACTCTCTCTTCCTCTCACAGCTATTCACATACTCATACAGATACTGTCACACCCACTTACATACCCATACAGATACTTTCACATCCATTGTTATACCCATACAGACACTGTCACAGCCATTCACATAGCCATGGAGAGACTGTCACACCCATTCACATACCCATAGAGACACTGTCACACCCATTCACATACCCATAGAGACACTGCCACATCCAATAACATACCCATAGAGACACTGCCATACCCATTCACAAACCTATACAGAAACTGTCACCTCCATTTACTAACCCATACAGACACTGTCACACCCATTCACATAACCAGACACTTTTACACCCAGTCACATACTGATAGAAACACTGTTACACCCTTTCACAAACCCATACAGACACTGTCACATCCATTCACATACCCATAGAGACTCTGTGACACCTTATTTATAGTTTGAAAATAGAATTTAAAAAACAGACAAATTCACTGGAAAAAAAAATTACAAGGACGTTATAATTAGGAAATAGAATTAAAAAACCTTAGAAATTCACAGAAAAAAACAAAGGTTACACAGACATTATAGTTACACTGACATTTCGCTCATACAGAATCAGAGAGCTTCAGCAGTTATAGTTAGCTTTCCTAACTATAACTTATGCCCCGCAATGCTCTGCTTATGACACCACATAATACATCACTCATGACATGGTCAGTGACATCACTGATGACATCACTGATGACATCTCAAATGACAACATCAAGTGAGTGTAAGTGTTTTTAGGAGTTTATGGGTGTTAAATATATATGCTAACCTACTACAAAAGTTAAATTAGCATACTAGGTGCACTAATACTGAGTGAGATTACTTCTAACATATATTATGTGAGGGGCTGTGTGACTGTATGTATCCTTGTGTGTATGGGTGTTGGAGTGGCTGTATGGGTGTATAAGTGGGTGTGTGAGTAGCTGTGTGGGTGAGTGAGATGCTGTGTGAGTGGCGGTATTGGTGAGTGAGTGGGTGTGTTAGTGGCTGTATAGGTGAGTGAGTGGTGGTGTGAGTGGCTCTATGGGTGAGTGACTGGGTGTATTAGTGGCTGTATGGGTGAGTGAGTGGCTGTTTGAGTGGGTGTTTGATTAAGTAAGTTGGTGTGTGAGTGGCTGTATTGCAGAGTAAGTGTCTGTGTGAGTGGCTGTATGAGTGAGTGAGCAGATGTATGAGTTCATGTATGGATGTGCGAATGGGTATGTAAGTGGTTGTGTGGGTGTGTGAGTGCTTGTATGGGTGAGTGAGTGGCTGTGTTCAGAGGCTGTACGGGTGAGTGAGTGGGTGTGTGAGTGACTATGTAGGTAAATAAGTAGGTGTGTGAGTAGCTGTATGCGTGAGTGTGTGGCTATGTGACTGGCTGTACTGGTGAGTGACATGCTTCCGCAAAGACATGACATCACAAAGTAGTAAGGAGTATGCATGGAAAGCACATAGAAAGTTGTCTGGTGTTACATTGCCGTAAGTTTGAATTCTTAAAATCGAGCCTTAAATTCTTGGGATACCTGTCTCCAGCAGATAGAGTCTCTGCTGTAAGAAGTGAAAAGCATGAAGTCAGCATCAGCCCCCCGACAACATGTAAGCACTGAAGAGATTCCTTATAATAGTGACTTACTATGGGGGGTTAATTCTGAACATGGTACTATGCATCAAGCTCATCTGTTGGGTTTCAGAGATACCCAACCACATGCGACTGCTCTATGCGGCACAAGGAAACCTTTTAAGCAAACAAAGATGAGCTCTCCCTGACACCACAATGACAGTTGATTGACACAGGAAGAAAATGTTAGTGGTGTAATGAATTCACTTTGAAGTAGAGGTTATGCTGCTGCAAGAGGATAAACTAGGATAGCAGGCCCAATATTCTACATCAGTTGGCCTTTCAAGCCGAACAAACAGCAGTAGTCTCAAATAGAGAAAGAAGTGATTGCCACTGTGTGAGAATGTTTGGCCGCTTTCATTTTCGCGAGTTTTGTGTGTCAGTGTATCGAGGTCGACAATATCGACTTATACCATTTCTTACTACCTCACAAGGTAGTGAAGTGCTATTATTAAGTCCAGGGGAGTTAAGAATAGTAAATATATACTTACTTTACAATGTACTGGTGAGGTCGATGTACTGGATGTAATATTATCGCCACTTTGATATAGTGACCCACCACTAATTTTGCATGTCACAGACCATAAACTACTATTACCACTGGTAAATGAATCAGTGCCTCATCCACCTCCAAGAATTAAAAAAACAGATTATTCAACTGCAGTAAAACCAGTTTTAGTTCAGAGATCACCCAGGGGTGGACAACATACCTAGTTGTACCTGCCTACAATGGCTGCAGAGGCAGGGAATGGAAGTACACATGAGCCTAATTAGTATATCAAAAACCACATTCCCGGTAATGTAGTGTAGACCTCCCTAGAGGCTACATGTCTACCATCAGTGACAGCTGCTGTTAGAGAAAAGTGCCTGAATAACACTCACTGATCAGAGAGGCCAAGAAGAAGCCACCAGCCTTGATGACCTTTTGATGAGCAGTATCAGTATTCGAGGAAAGACTTTTGCTGAGACCTAGTCCCATTATGATATGCTAGTTTCTGATCAAAAGAACTAAAAATTGACACATTTTGCAAACCAAGTGATGGTAAAATGAAAATAAAAATCCACACAAAGTCATGGTGGAAGGTGTGATCAGTTTGTGTTTGACTAGTCAGGCAGCAGGACAAAGCAACAAACCAGTGCCCGTTGTCACTCAGTCTGAGGCTCAGGGAGAAGGTGTGTGCCTGTGTGTGCATCAGTTCCAAATAGCAGGATTCTCCCTAAATACTGAGATAGAAGCTATGCAGTCAGCGCCATCTCAGAAGTCATTTCCAAGGGTCCCTGGAGACATTGGGTGGCTCCGCCAGACATCCAGCATTTTGAACCCTGACTGCTGGTTATCATGAAGAGGAATGGGATAACAGTGGCTGCCGCACCAGGCAATGTTATGCAACAAGGAATGTGTCTCAATTAAAACAAGCATTGGCAAAGGCAATAAGTCTCACATATACAAGAGCTATTGGCTTTGGCAATGTAATTTTGTGATGTTATACAACTGTGACTGCTGTTCAGCATTGGTAAAAGGTAGTGGCCTGGAGTGTCATAGAGTGGAGGAGTAGAGTGTCGTAGAGTGGAGTGGGGGAGTAGAGTGTATTTGTTGGTGTATAGTGTCGCAGAGTGGAGTAGAGGGAGTAGTAGAGTGTCATAGAGTTGAGGAAAGGAGAGTAGAGTTCAATGGCTCAGTATCAGAGAGTGTTGTAGAGTGCAGTGGTGTAGAGTGGAGTGGCATGGGGTGGAATAGGGTGGGGTGGGTTGGAGTGGATGGATTGGATTAGAGTAGAGTGGGGTGGATTGGATTGCCGTGGAGTGGGGTTGATTGAGTTGAGTGGGGTGGATTGGAGTGGGGGGATTGAAATGGGGTGAGGTAGATTGGAGTAGGTGGATTAGATTTGATTGAGGTGGGTGCATTTGATTGAAATGATAGGACTAGGGTGGGGTGAATTGGATTGGATTGGGGTGGGATGGATTGGATTGGAATGGGGTGGTTTGGAGTGGGGTGGATTGGAGTGGTTGGAGTGGAGTGGAATGGGGTGGTTTAGATTGGACTAGAGTGGGGTGGATTGGACTGGAGTGGGGTGAATTGGAGTGGGGTGTATTGGGGTGGGCTGGATGGATTAGAAGGATGTGGACTGAACAGAACTGGGGTGGACTGAACTGAACTGGGGTGGGGTGGGGTGGAATGGAATGGGGTAGTGTGGGGTGGATTGGAGTAGAGTGGGGTGGATTGGAGTGGGTGGATTGAAAAGGGTGGATTTGGGTGGATTGGAGCGGGGTGCGGTGGATTGAAGCATAATGGATTTGAGTGGGGTGGGGTGGATTGGAGTGGGGTTGACTGTATTGAATTGGAGTGGATTGGATAGGGGTGGGGTGGATGGAGTGGGTTGGATTGGAATGGGGTGGTATGGATTGCATTATGGTGGGGTGTGGTAGGTTGGATTGGGGTGGGGTGGGTTGGATTGGAGTGGGGTTGACTGGATTGTATTGGAGTGTATTGAAATGGTGTGGATTAGATATGGGTGGGGTGGACTGAAGTGGGTTCAATTGGAGTGGGGTGGTATGGATTGGAGTGAGGTGGGGTGTAGTGGGTTGGGGTGGGTTGGAATGGGGTGAGGTGGATTGCATTGAGGTGGGTTGGATTGAGTGGGGTAGATTGAATTGAGTGGGTGGGTTGGATTTTGGTGGTTTGAATTGGGTGGATTGGATTGGGGTGGATTGGATTGAGGTGGGGTGGATTGGAGTGGGGTGGATTTAACTGGGGTGGATTGGGGTACGGTGGACTGGATTGGATTGGAGTGGATTGAATTGGGTTAGATTGGAATGGGGTGGAGTGGACTGGATTTGAGTGGATTGGATCAGAGTGGGTTGGTTGGACTGGAGTGGGTTGGATTGAATTGGGATGCAGAAAATTGGAGTGGGGAGGATTGGAGTGTGGTGAATTGGATTAGTAGGGAGTGGGGTGGATTGGATTGGAGTGGGATTGGGTGAATTACGGTGGTTTGGGGTAGGGTGGATTAAGGTGGTTTGGAGTGGGGTAGATTGGTGTGGGGTGGATTGTAATAGAGGAGTGAGTTAGGATGGAGTGAGGCGAATTGGATTGAAGTGGGTGAATTGGAGTGGGGTGAGCTGGATGGATTGGATTGGGTTAGAGTGGGATGGACTGAACTGAGGTGGGGTGGATTGGATTGGATTGGGGTATAGTGGACAGGAGTGTATTGGAGTGGTGTGTGGTGGGGTAGATTGGAATAGAGTGCGGCAGATTGGAGTAGAGTGGTGTGGATTTGAGTGGAGTGGGGTGGATTGAAGTGGAGTGGGTTGGGTTAAATTGGATTTGAGTGGGTTGGATTGGCATGGGGTGGACGGGATGGGGTGGGTTGGAGTGGGGTGAATTGAAATAGGGTGGGGTGGACTGGAGTGGTGTGGATTGGATTGGATTGGAGTGGGGTAGACTGGAGTGGGTGGGGTGGATTGAATTGGAGTGGGGTGAGGTAGATTGGGGTGGGGTGGATTGGAGTGGGTTGGATTGCATTGAGGTAGGGTGGACTGCATTGCAGTGGGGTGGATTGGATTGGAGCGGGGTGAATTGGATTAAGGGGAGTGAATTGGATTGAGTAGGGTGAATTAGATTGAGTGGATTGGAGTGGGGTGGACTGCAGTGAGGTAGAGAAGAGTGAGGTGGGTTGGATTGAGTGGGGTAGATTGGATTGAGTGGGGTTTGGATTTGGGTGGTTTGGATTGAGGCAGATTGGATTGAGGAGGATTGGATTGAGGTGGGGTGAATTGGAGTGGGGTGGATTTAAGTGGGGTTGATTGGGGTAGGGTGGACTGGATTGGGGTGGATTGGATTGCGGTAGATTGGATTGGTGTGGAATGGGCTGGGTTTGAGTGGATTGGATATGAATGGTCTGGACTGAAATGGGGTCGATTGGACTAGTGTGGGTTTGGGTTGGAGTGGAGTGGGTTGGATTAGATTGAAGTGGGTTGGAGTGGATTGGGGTGGAGCAGGGTTGATTGGATTGATGTGGATTGGATTGGAGTGGGGTGGATTAAGGTGGTTTGGATTGGATTGGAGTGAATTAGGGTGGACTGGAGTGGATTGGATTGGGGTGGATTAAGATGGATTAGATTGGAGTGAGATCGATTGCAGTGGGGTGGGTGGATTGGGTTGCAGTGGATTGGATTGGAGTAGGGTGGATTGGAATGAGGTGGAATAGATTTGAATGGATGGATTGGTTTGTTTTGGAGAGGGGTGGGTTGGATTGGAGTGTGGTGGGTTAGATTGGAGTGGGGTGGGTTGGATTGGAGTAGGGTAGGTTGGACTGGAATGGGGTGGATTGGACTGGGGTGGGTCAGACTGGAGAGGTGTGGATTGGATTGGAGTGGGGTGGGGTGGAGTGGATTGGATTTGGGTGAGGTGGATTGGACTGGGGTATATTGGATTGGGGTGGAGTGGATTGGATTGGAGTGGGGTGAATTGGGATCTAGGGGGGTGATTTGGGATGGAGTGGTGTGGATTGGGGTGAGATGGATTGGACTAGGGTGAGGGGGATTGTATTGGATTGGAGTGGGGTGTATTGGTTTGGAGAGGGGGTCGGATTTGATTGGAGTGGGGTGATTGGATTGGAGTGTGGCGCATTGGAATGGAGTGGGGCCGATTGTGTTGGATTTGAGTGGGGCAGATTGTTTTGGATTGGAGTGGGGCAGATTGTTTTGGATTGGAGTGGAGCAGATTGTTTTGGATTGGAGTAGGGCAGATTGTTGTGGAGTGAGACGGATGGGTTGGATTGGAGTGGGGCAGATTCATTTGGATTGGAGTGGGGCAGCTTGCTTTGGATTGGAGTGGGGCAGATTGGAGTGGGACAGATTATTTTGGATTGGAGTGGCTCAGATTGTTTTGGATTGGAGCGGGGCAGATTGGAGTGGGGCAGATTGTTTTGGATTGGAGTGAGGCTAAATCGATTGGGACAGTTTAGAGTGGGATGAGGTGGATTGGATTGGAGAGGGGTAGATTGTTTTGGATTGGAGTGGAGCAGGTTGTTTTGGATTGGGATGGGGCAGACTGTCTGGATTGGAGTGGGGCAGATTTGAGTGGGGCAGATTGTTTTGTATTAGAGTGGGGCAGATTGTTGGGATTGGAGTGGGGAGATTGTTTTGGATTGGAGTGGGGAAAATTGTTTTGTATTGGAGTGGAGCACATTGTTTGGGATTGGAGTCGGGCAGATTGTTTTGGAATGGAGTAGGGCAGCTTGTTTTGGATTGGAGTGGGGAAGAATGTTTTGGAGTGGGGTAGATTGTTTTGGACTGTAGTGGGGCATATTGGAATGGGGAAGACTGCTGTGGATTGGAGTGGGGCAGATTGCTGTGGATTGGAGTGGGGCAGATTGTATTATATTGGAGTGGGGCAGATTAGAGTGGGACAGATTGTTTTGGATTGGAGAGGGGCAGATTGATTTGAATTGGAGTGGGGGAGACTCAAGTAGGGCAAATTGTTTTGGATTGGAGTGGGGCAGATTGGAGTGGAGCAGTTTGGAGTGGGGTGAGGTGGATTGGATTGGATTGGAGTGGGATAGATTGGATTGGGGTGGATTGGATTATAGGGGTGAATTGGGATGATTTGAGGTTGATTAGATTGGAGTGAGGTAGATTGGATTGGAGTGGGGCAGATTGTTTTGTATTGGAGTGGGGTAAATTGTTTGGGTTGGAGTTGAGCAGATTGTTTCAATCAGAGTTGGACAGATTGTTTTGGATTTGAGTCGGGCAGATTGCTTTGGATTGGAGTAGGGCCTATTGTTTTGGATTGGAGCGGGAAGATTACAGTGGGGCAGATTGTATTGGATTGGAGTGGGGCAGGAGTGAGTGGGACAGATTGTTTTGGATTGGAGAGGGCCAGATTGTTTTGGATTGAAGCGGGGCAGATTGGAGTTTGGCAAATTGTTTTGGATTGGAGTGGGGCAGATTGAAGTGGAGCAGATTGGAGTGGGGTGTGGTGGATTGGATTGGAGTGGGGCAGATTGGATTGGAATAGATTTGGTTGGGCTGGATTGGATTGGGGTGGATTCCATTGGAGGGGGGTGAATTTGGATGGAGTGAGGTTGATTGGATAGGAGTGAGGTGGATTGGATTGGTGTGGGGCAGATTGGAATGGATTGGATTAGAGTGGGGTAGATTGTTTTGGATTGGAGTGGAGAAGATTGGTTTGGATTGGGGTGGGGCAGAATGTTTTGGATTGGAGTGGTGCAGATTTGAGTGGAACCGTTTGTTATGTATTGGAGTGGGGCAGATTGTTTTGGAGCAGATTGTTTTGGATTGGAGTGGGGCAGATTGTTTTGGTTTGGAGTGGGCAGATTCTTTTGGATTGGAGTGGGGCAAATTGTTTTGTATTGGAGTGGAGCAGATTGTTTTGGATTGGAGTAGGGCAGATTGTTCTGGATTAGAGTGGGGCAGATTGTTTTGGATTGGAGTGGGACAAATTGTTTTGGATTGGAATGGGGCAGATTGGAGTGGGGAAGATTGTTTTGGATTGGAGTGAGATAGATTGTTTTGGCTTGGAGTAGGGCAGATTGGAGTGGGGCAGAGTGCCTTTGCCTGGAGCGGCAATTGCAAAAAGAACAATTGATGGACAGAATGCTGAACAATGTCAAACGTTCACCCCAGTACAGAGATCTGGGTCTAAATCCATGTTTTTTGCTCCCCATGCCATTCCAGTTTAAACCCAGCCATATGCAAATCAGTCTTGACCCTGCTCTCCATGGGAACAGTCCACCCCCAACTGCCAGGCCAAGTCCTTCCTGGACTGGAAACAAGCATCCTGGGACCAGTTTCGGGATATCACCCCTCCTCAGCCAGGCTAACTTGACTCCAGTGGCATGGAGAGCACGGGACACACGTTTGGGCATACCCGTCCCACTCGCGGTAACAAATGCAACAAGCATTTGCAATGCAATCGGTCTCTCATTAGTAAAAGTTAGAGCTATTGGGGTTGCAGATAACAATGTTTCTTAGTCATGTTGTTTTGTAAAATATATCCCAGCAGTAGCATAAGCAATAAAATAAAATTTAAGAAGCAAGGAAGGGGTGTAGTACCACAGGCTCTTGTTTTCTTATAGCTTATTAAACTGCAGTTTCTGGGTATGAAAACATACAGGCTTTTTGTAAATACAGGGCATGTGCGAAATCGAGTTTTACTTAAGTGCTGTTTAAGCGTTAACATATTTAATATAGCAGCCTTAATTTTAGTTTTCGACCTGACTAAATAATGAAGTAATACTATTACAAAATGTGCCACATTATGCTGCATAATTTGCCTTTTTTGCTGCATAATTTTTTCAATCCTGCAGCATAATTTGGCCCTTTCCTGCCGCATAATTCCAGAGGCTTTGCCTGTAAGGCAATTAGGCAGTGCCAGATTGGCTGCTTTGTGAGGTCAATGAAAGGGCAGGTGTTTTGGCTATTTGTGTGCATGTTTTATGTTCTAGTGGGACAACAAGCCAACTGTTTTTAAAAGTGTTTTGTATAGTTTGATGTCGGCATATATAATGGTTGAGAAGCTTGTGCCAAAGTGGTGCCAATTGCGTTACTTGTGCACTACTGTACATACCTACTCGCACCAGTTAATATTTTTTTTACAAAGTGTTTTATGCACGATTATACTATGCGTAGAATACAATCAACGGCAAGCAACTCCACACAAAAAAAAACACAGACAGACAAAAAAAAGCAAAGGAGGCTGTCCTAAATAAATCATATGAACTTAAAGCGGTCTACCGTCATGATCTAGCTTATTTGTTAAGGAAACCGCATAAATAATTACCTAGCGTAATAAAGTAGATAATTTATTTTCTTTTGTCTTGTGCGCCGCACCAAGGCGAGTCTCCTGACATGCAGTCTGCAGAGCAGGAATGCATAATGGCTTGTAGGTCTCTGCACTGGCAGTGTTTAGAGGGGACTGGGCGAGTGTTTAATGATCTGCTTGTTGATTTCACTTATTATGGTGCACAGAATGGATTTAATGTATCAGTCAGTCAGAATAACTTTATTTCGCCATCTCAATGAAGGCATAAAAAGTATACTACACATAAAACATTTCAATATTGCAATAGACTTAGAATACAAAAATTACAAATTTCCAGTATCAAATACATATTAAAATACAATAGTCTCATTAAAAAGGTAAAAAAAATACAATTCATAAACACACACAGTTATTGGATCATTTCGGTAGTTCAGTTCTTATGTTAAGTATAAAATTCATCGGATTAAACGTCTCTTTTTTAAAACAGATAAAAGAAAAGACGCTACTGAAAAACATGTAAGAGGGTCGGATAATGACTGCAAAAAGTAGAGGGCTACACGACACTGTTTAAAATTCATTTTGCGCAACAGGGGGACAATAAAACTTTTTCTCTCATCACAGTAATATTTACAAAAAACCAGGAAGTGCAAATCATTCTGAATAGATCGATCATCACATGCACAGAATGGGAGATCGGAAGCTACATAAGTATTTCGTGGAAGGCCCAACATCAAAGGGATGTAGTTTAACCGGAATCTCACCAATATATACCTGTGTTGTAAATTAGTGACGAACGATAAATAAGTTAAATTCATATCCATTTGCAAAATGCTCGGGCCGTCAGGAATGCTCTAACTGTCGATAACTTACTATTTGTAAAATTCCTTCTTGATTGCAGACTAGACAATAAGTGAGTTTTTAGATCTTTTTTAGAAATAGATTGGCACGATATAGGGTTAACAAAAAGATGGTGTAACCCTGACGCTTTTAGAGTAGATTCAACATAACGTAGCCAACTGACATTACCCACACAATCTAGTTTCAAAACATCATTTATAATATCTCTTGTGAGAGAGAGAGTCTCCTTCCACCATACTGAGTGCCACATTAAAATTGGTGCCATAAAAATTTTGTCAGTTATGTAAGGGACACTAAGTTCCATGTGGCAGTTAAAATTGGAGCATGACTCTGGTAATGAGACTAACTTTTTTTTAAATTGTCTTCTGTACATTGTAGTTGAGAGCAGTCTCTAATGCCCCAAACGGCCGCTCCATAAGTGGCAGCAGATACCGTTTTTGCCTCATAAACTGTCTTTATTGCTTCAATGGGTTTTGAGCCAGTTTTTTTTATAAATTTGAATAGTGCCCCAATGTTCTTTTCCATCTGCAACCCCCTATTTACAACCATACTTAGCCAATTGTTTTGGCGGTCAAACATAATCCCTAAATAATTAAAAGAGTCCACAACTCCCAGCTTGCCTCCTTCAACATTAATTTGTGGTTGTTTCCACTGCTTCGTACCTGCCACTAGGACAAAGGACTTTGCGTAATTAATTTTCATGTCCAACTTGTTCATGAATTGGGTATATTCCATCACTAGGCGGCGCAGCGCATTGCTGGTACGGGCTAAAATCACTGCGTCGTCCGCATATAGTAGTATTGGCACTTGTAATGAATTAATATAGGGAACATCCGGAGTAGTTCCCAGAAGAGCGGATTCAACATTATTAGTGCATAATGCAAATAAAAAGGGCGCCAAAACGCACCCCTGTCTCACCCCTCTGGCAATTTTAAAGTGCGTAGTGCATTCAACTCCCTTTCCATAACAAACACAGGCTGAGGCGCCTGAGTACAGATCGCGGATAATGTTAATCATCTGTAAATCAATCCCCATTGCCTCCATGATCTACCAGAGCCTCGACTGTGCCACGCAGTCAAAGGCTGCTGACAGATCCATGAAGGCAAGATACAAATGACCATTTTCGGCTGCAGTATATTTTGCTATTATTAAACTTAGGTTCAGGCACTGATCAACAGTGCCTTTCCCTTTTCTGAAGCCAAACTGACATGGGATTATAATATTTTTTTCCAGGGCCCATTCCTCAAGCCTATTTAAAAGCAGACGTCCCATTAGTTTTGCAGTGGAATCTATTAAAGATATAGGTCTATAATTTTTCGGAATAGACCTATCCCCCTTTTTATAAATAGGGACAATTACTGTCGTTTTCCATGATGGGGGAGCACCTGTTTGGGCAATTTTATTAAAAACATTTGTTAGAAGTGGAGCCCAGAGATCCTGATTATCCAAAAACAGATCAATTGGGACACTGTCAGGTCCCGGTGCCTTTGCACGCTTACACTGGTTTAAAGCATACTTAGTTTCTTCCAGTGTAAAACTAACCTTGTTGCCCATTCCAGTTAAGATAGCAGAGGTAGGATGGGAAATTATCTTCTCATTAGATCCAAACACGCTTTCAAAATGTGTAACCCATTCCTCCTGCTCAACATGGGTATCTGTAGAGATAGAGTGTTCATCCCTTAAGAAGGGTGCATTAATAACAGACCAAAAGGCTTGCAAGCTTTTTAATAAAGCAGCCTTTTTCAGGTTTTCCCACCACTCTTCCTTTAGGGATTTCATCCTTAGTAACCGCGCTTTTTTATATGCCTGTCGCAATTGCTTAACCAAAAGTAAGTTACGAGGTTTGAATTTCAAGGCAATGTGGAGATTTCTTAGTGATTTTTGCAGTCCTCATCAAACCAACTACATTTCTTGCGATGACCATTGCGTATAACACAAATTAAGTTATTTTTTGCTTCTGCTAAAATCAGCTCAAAAGCTGAGATCATGTTATCGTTAGCAATAGAATCTAAACAAACCATTATCTCCTCAAGTCGACTGGAAACTAGGTTCACCAAAAACCTCCCAGTATCTACTTTCTCCCACTTTAGTGCAATTCCATTCTCCCTTGTGATTACTGGGTTTACATGAAGTTTGAAAGTTTGAGGGGATAAGAAAAGTTATTGCAGCATGGTCACTAAAAGCATAAAAATTGATCTCAAAATGAGAAGATAGTCCTCATATTGGATCAGAAACCAAGACATAGTCAAGGGTAGAGGAAACAGAACGATTTAAAAGTATATCCTAACTGACCAGTTAAAATTTCAGAGACATTTAAAAATACAAGATTATTTATCATTAATAATCTGTTTAGGGCATTACCGTACTCCGAGTGACTAAAATGGGGTACACTCTCTCCATCGTCATCCAACATTCCACATACTTGGGAAGTCATCTTATCACAAGGGCGAGCATTAAAGTCCCCAAGCCAAATTATATTACAGGGTTTAGTACATTTATTTTGCAAATATTCAATATCTCTTTCTAAACGGGCTAGCACAGCTGCTTGATTGCTTCCAAAGTTATTATTATAAAAGTTAATAAGGAGCCAATACTGATCTCCGTGATACTCTAATAAAATAATGTGATAGTATGACGATGAGTTTAAGAAAGACTTCACTTTAAGGGGGAAAACATTAGAAAGTAGGGTCAATAACCCGCCCTTAGCACGTCCAGCTGGTGAAGGTATAGCAGGAGTTTGAAATGAGCGATACCCATTCAAATGTATTGGTTCAAGTTCCCAAGTTTCTTGTAAACATGCTATATCTTTAGATGTTAATAAAGACAACCATTCAGTATTTGATCTTTTTGGTTATAACCAGCAATGTTCCATGACATTACCACAGCAGACCCTGAAGTATTCTCATGTTGCATTGGTGTCAGGGAAAGACTCGGGCTGTCTATGTGCGTACTTATTTGTTCATGCGAAGTTGCAGCTGGGGCAGTAGTCACAGATGTCCTATTTAACATTAGAATATCGCCATCACCATTGACTATAGGGCTCTGTTCAACCAGTCAATCACATATAGGCATGCCTTCCAATGCAGTAAATCTATTGCTAAGAGGTAAAGGTGAAACTAAGGGAGGGAGAAACTGATTTGACAGATAATGAAAGGGATTCCGAGCGTTAGGTGCTACAAACCGTGAAGGGTGAGGTAAAGAATACGGTTTGTAAAAGAAACCCAGTGGAAGGACACAAATGTCAGAATAGAATGATGGTATACTAGGTAACATAGATAATAGTTCACCCACTATATGTTGGTTATCAAAGTTTAGTACGATGCAGTCACCTTTGATAGTCTTAGGCGCTCTTCCTACCCAGTTAACCCTCCTAGCCATAATGATATGTTTTTGCGCATTAGAGTTTACACCTTTACAGTTGGATAACCAATGCTGAGACTTATGAATTAACTGTTCAGTAGATTCTGCTAAATTTATCTTTAGTTCAGGAACATTAGCTAGAATTATAACATACGGACAAGCTGCTGGAGGAAGATCTAATCTTTCCTTAGGTTTCTCAACTTCTGCTCGGTGCTGAGAAGCCCCCCTCCCCAAACTGGGTGCCATAATTCCATCCTCTAAGAGGGAAGGGATAGTGTACGGATTAGCATGAAAGTTGGTATTTACAGCCCCATTAGAACCCTTAGGTTCAACATTAGGCCTGTCAGTGCCAGTTTCTGCTATGGTAGATTGGGTTGGAGCATGATGATTATTAATATGTGTGCTCACTCTCAGCTTATTTGCTGTGTCACAAGCAGAGCCCGATAAGTTGGTAGATGACGCTATGGCTTGTGTGAGATCACAACTTCCTGTTTTGTCGGGTGCCACAAGAGACACCATAGATGGCATCCTACCTGACTGGGGGAATCATCCTCGCCTCATCTATCGGCTCAGCAAAATTTCGGGATGCTTGATTCAATGAGTAAGCTGCCTGCAAAGAAGATAATTTCCCCTCTATTTGGGTTAACCTATGCATTATAGGATTTAAAAGTACAGTCATCATAGTCTCAATTCTTTTCAGCAAATCTAGGTCATTCTCCAAATCCGGCTGGTTAATAATATCATCTTTCTGCTTTGTAGCTCTAGTAGATCTTGAGTGTAAGGGGAGTCTTGAGTTCAGTTCCTCATTCCCATTGGATTTCTCTGTGCAAACTCTTTTCAATGTTTTTTGCTTTAATGGACCACTTCCCTTTCTCTTCCTAGTCCTTTGATCTGTGTGATTAGTTTCCTCCTGGATAGACGGTAACTGCTCCTTAGTATTTTTACAGTGTTCAGGTGTTACATCAGAAGGTGAAGCTGTAATCGGCAATGCGACTATAGTAGTGCTTGATTCACCTATGGTTTGCCCAGAAATTGGATGATCAGTTGTTAAGGGTCCTCCACCCAGGGAGGAACGTTTTTGGGCAATAAGAGAGTCCAGGGAAAGCCTTTGCTCTGTTAACTCTATTTCATGGGCAAGGACAGATTCAGCCCTCGTCAAAAATGCATCCAGGGTCCCAACATGACCAGCCCCTTGCTTTTCCTTTTAAATCCTCCTTTTGCTCATTTTAATCCTCAGATGTAATTTCCCAGGTATGATATATAAAGACCAACAGTTAGTTAAAAGATGTTAAGGTTGCAACTCCAAAAAATGAAACCAACAGTACCTTATGACTCAATTAGCAGATGAAAAAGGGTAGGCCCAGCCCAGCCTCCTCCGGGCTTTGCCCGGGCACGGCCCGGGCAGGCCCGCGCGCGTCCCGCGCTGCGGGAGTCCGTGCGAGCCTTTGAAGCGCCGGCTGGCGCGGGAAACTAACGCGGCTCCTGCCGCGATGCGCCCTGGTCTCTGCGGTCCTGCCCGCTCCTGTGGACCTCTGAGGTGCGGTGAAATGAAAACCAAACACTCTGGAACTCCCGCGCTGCGGGAGTCCGTGCAAACCTTTGAAGCGCCGGCTGGCGCCGGAAACTGCCGCGGCTCCTGCCGCGATGCGCCCTGGTCTCTGTGGTCCTGCCCGCTCCTGTGGACCTCTGAAGTGCGGTGAAAAGAAAACCAAACACTCTGGAACTCCCGCGCTGCGGGAGTCCGTGCGAGCCTGTGAAGCGCCGGCTGGCGCGGGAAACTGACGCGGCTCCTGCCGCGATGCGCCCTGGTCTCTGCGGTCCTGCCCGCACCTGTGGACCTTTGAGGTGCGGTGAAAAGAAAACCAAACACTCTGGAACTCCCGCGCTGCGGGAGTCCGTGCGAGCCTTTGAAGCGCCGGCTGGCGCGGGAAACTGACGCGGCTCCTGCCGCGATGCGCCCTGGTCTCTGCGGTCCTGCCCGCTCCTGTGGACCTCTGAGGTGCGGTGAAAAGAAAACCAAACACTCTGGAACTGTATCTTTTTTAGGAGATACCCTCCCCCACAGACATGAAAGGTGCCTTTATGTTTGAGTTTGCAATTAATCATTGGCTGGAGTCCTGAGAAATAATAAGGAAAGAAAATATATGCCAGACAAAGTAAACTACAGCATTTTATGGGTTCTTAAAAATGTGGGAAGGGAGGAGAGAGAGGAAGAGTGAAGGGGGTGGGTGGTGAGCCAGTGAAGGGGAGATGGATGGGAGAGATAAGAAACAATGCTAAATAAAAAAAAAAAATACAAAACGATGGGAAAGAGATAAGAAACAGTTCTAACAAAGGAAAGTCCACGACTGAGAACATGATGCCCTGCTGACCCGGAGGATCTGTGAGCGATCTGTCAAAGAACCTAAAAGTTTTTTTTTTTTTCATAAACATGTGCTCTGCAGCCTTTTAAAGTTATCCAGGCTGCCCTCTCGCCGCCCCGTGGAGCCCTGCAGTAAAAACAAGCCCACATCTACTCATATCAGAGAAGAAATTGCCTGCAGAAAATAAAAGAGTTTGGTGGCCATCTAACAATTGTGATTTATAATAGTTGCAGAGCCCTAACCAAATTCCTATTAAAATGACCTGATCTGCTAAAAAAAAAAAGCGCAAAAATATAAAATTGTTATACATTTTAACACACTTTGGGGTCGATTCTGATGTCGGCCGGAAGCGCACCTAACAGTATTCGTCCGGAAAAATTACCAGCCGAACGCGTGTTTTCCGACCGACTCGAACACTCTACCGAACGAACAAGTACGATGCGCATAACAGCCCAGATTCCGAGCGAGCCGTACTTACCCATTCCAGCTCCTGTTCCCCGCCCGAGCCAGATCCGTAAACGCCGAATCGAGTCGCACGGAACCAAATACACAGCACCTTCCGGCCGGACTAGTACGATGCGTCTTCCGTACGCGCTGAACTCGTCGCTACGTCCGGCATGTTTGAGCATCCGGGCGAGCCGTACATAAGCTCCGTTTCGCGCCACAAGACGATCCACGGCTACGAGACGAATAAGACTGCTACGAGTACGACTCGAAGACACGAGAAACCCGAACGAGACGATCCAAGCATGAATCCCATTGCGCAGGTCCTACCTATACTCTACATCTATTACCGGGACCGGCACGGACGCGTACGGCGCAGACGGTAAGTAAAACCCCAACAATACAAACAAACCACACGTACACGAAATATGTCACACACACATAGGGATGCACAAATAACGTACACTAGCAACAGCAGAACCATAGGGGTGGGATGGCCAACACCAATGCCATACACACCCATAGGGGGATGGATGCCTGCCACTACTACCACCCCTACCCAGGGGTGCCTGGATGCCAGCCACTACTACCACCCCTACCCAGGGGGCCCTGCATGCCTGCCACTACTACCACCCCTACCCAGGGGGCCTGGATGCCTGTCACTACCACCACCCCTACTCAGGGGGCCTGGATGCCTGTCACTACCACCACCCCTACTCAGGGGGGCTGGATGCCTGCCACTACCACCACCCCTATCGAGGGGGGCTGGATGCCTGTCACTACTACCATCCCCACCCTTAGGGGGATGGATGCCTGCCACTACTACCATACCCACCCTAAGGGGGATGGATGCCTGCCACTACTACCACCCCTACCCAGGAGGGCCTGGATGCCTGTCACTACCACCACCCCTACTCAGCGGGGCCTGGATGCCTGTCACTACCACCACCCCTATCCAGGGGGGCCTGGATGCCTGCCACTACTACCATACCCACCCTTAGGGGGATGGATGCCTGCCACTACCACCACCCCTATCCAGGGGGGGCTGGATGCCTGTCACTACTACCATCCCCACCCTTAGGGGATGGATGCCTGCCACTACTACCATACCCACCCTAAGGGGGATGGATGCCTGCCACTACCACCACCCCTATCCAGGGGGGCTGGATGCATGCCACTACTACCATACCCACCCTTAGGGGATGGATGCCTGCCACTACTACCACCCCTACCCAGGGGGCCTGGATGCCTGTCACTACCACCACCCCTACTCAGGGGGCCTGGATGCCTGCCACTACTACCACCCCTACCCAGGGGGGCCTGGATGCCTGTCACTACCACCACCCCTACTCAGGGGGGCCTGGATGCCTGTCACTACCACCACCCCTACTCAGGGGGGGCTGGATGCCTGCCACTACCACCACCCCTATCCAGGGGGGGCTGGATGCCTGTCACTACTACCATCCCCACCCTTAGGGGGATGGATGCCTGCCACTACTACCACCCCTACCCAGGGGGGCCTGGATGCCTGTCACTACTACCATCCCCACTCATGGGGGGCTGGATGCCTACCACTACTACCATCCCCACTCATGGGGGGCTGGATGCCTACCACTACTACCATCCCCACTCATGGGGGGCTGGATGCCTACCACTACTACCATCCCCACCCATAGGGGGCTGGATGGCTGCCACTACTACCATCCCCACCCTTAGGGGGATGGATGGCTGTCACTACTACCATCCCCACTCATGGGGGGCTGGATGCCTACCACTACTACCATCACCACTCATGGGGGCTGGATGCCTGTCACTACAACCACCCCTACTCATAGGACGGGTAATGCATGACACAACTAGCATACTCCCACATAAGGACTGTCTGTAAATTACATCCCAGCCCCCAACACCATGACAAGCGTGTGTGGTCTGTGTCAAATGCATACAACACTGAACATGACATTGAACATACAATGTGACCCCCTAACACATGTGTCACACATAATTGTGTGTGTGGCCTACACAATGCAAGCAGACCATGACCACTGTGGCAATGTGGCCCAAAGCCCCATCACCACAGTGCCCATAAGGTAAGTGTGTGCCCCATAGCTGAAGCACATTTTGAACAGTGTGGCAATGGGGCCCAAAGCCCCATCACCACAGTGCCCATAAGGTAAGTGTGTGCCCCATAGCTGAAGCACATTTTGAACAGTGTGGCAATGGGGCCCAAAGCCCCATCACCACAGTGCCCAAAAGGTAAGTGTGTGCCCCATAGCTGAAGCACATTTTGAACAGTGTGGCAATGGGGCCCAAAGCCCCATCACCACAGTGCCCAAAGGTAAGTGTGTGCTCCATAGCTGAAGCACATTTTGAACAGTGTGGCAATGGGGCCCAAAGCCCCATCACCACAGTGCCCAAAAGGTAAGTGTGTGCTCCATAGCTGAAGCACATTTTGAACAGTGTGGCAATGGGGCCCAAAGCCCCATCACCACAGTGCCCAAAAGGGAAGTGTAGTCCTGGTAAAAGCTGCAAAAACATAACTGCAGGGATTATTCCTGGCCACACAACACCAAACACTACAGTGGCATTGTAGTGCTTGTGTCCCATAGCAACATAGATTGTGTGAGGCAAGCAGTGCAGTGCCAATGACACATCGTTCTGGCCATGTGCACACAAACATCAGCCATGGGGGCCCACATTGTCTACATTCACAAATAACACAATAACAGAAGTGAGCATCATAATGCAGACCCACATATCAGCACCAATGGACACACAAATGTAGATATCCTGTGGAGACTGTAGATGTCAGGTGAACAAATACCATACCATGGCAGCAATGGGACATACTAACCATGATCAATGTGCTGACTGATGACCTAGCAGTCCCAGGGCCAGCAGGGGAAAGCCAACAAACAACATACAGCCAATGGCAAACTAAAGATATGCCAATGCAGTGGTGCAAAAGCACAAACACAAACAGGCAGACTCACACTGCATATCATACACAACAGGTGAGGGGGGTTGTGTGCCAGTGTCCCCAGGCAAACACACAACACATGAGGAGGCCAGATTCACTGATACACAGATGTCAACACACTCACATACAAAAGTAACTCATGGATTGGATTCCCCTAGGTGGGCAAACAGGCATTGTGAGATGAGAGGGAGCCCAAATTACACATGTCACACAAGCTTGTAGGAACAGCAACACACACAGCAAGAGACAGAACCACCACAGCACTCCCCCCAGGGACCCCACATTGTGGTGACACTAGCCTGCATGACAATCACACTGTGATGACAAAGGTAGATGTCATCCACACTGTGAACCACAGCCATGTGTCCTGAGCAACAAACTACCATCACACCTATAGAAGCACAAAGCACTCAGCACGGCCTGCCAGCCAAGGAAAATATGGAGGTAGTGCCCCAGCCGTGCAACAACTCACATTTGCACACACTCAACGCCACACACCTTGAACTCCACCAATGTGCAGCGTTGAAGCTCACATGGACTGCTGACATTGCACATGCACCCATGACAATCCCAGGGGTGGTGGGGGAAATAAGGTGCAGAAACCCATCACACATGGCCAGTCAACAATACTTGTGAATGTCTGACACACTGCACAGTATGCCGTACATGGGCATGACGTGAAATCCACCCCAAACAATGGGATCCTGGCCATAGTCACACACCAATGAAGAAGCCAAGCTGACCCACAAAGGACACACATAGACAACTTCCAACATTGCAGCTCTGACCCTGAGGAGTGGCAGCAGTCACACACACAACGTGTCACAATCACTGAATGCATACACAAACAGAAAATCACATTACTCGTGTAACCAACAAGTGCCAAGAGGAATCCTGACTGTGTCCCATCTGCGTTTGCCCACATCCCCAGCCCTGACAACAAAGACAACTAGGGATGACAACCTCATGAACATTAGTTTGCCATGCACCCATATCCCGGAGTAACCAGGTCCAAGATGCTGGATGAACACAGAACAACTCAGCAAGCATCACAAACAGGAACATCCGTAGGGACACAGCCTGTGTAGGAAAAGGAGAAGGGAACACGCACAGACATGCCTACACAACACACAACATGGGCACAGCCTATATCACGGAATCACGCACTGCCATGAGGGCACTCCACTCCTGTGGAAGGTCAGCTGTGCCAAACCTTGTCTGTGCATGACTCAAACATGTCAGCAGAACACTCGGGTCAGTGAGTCAACAACTACAACACACTGAAGGCTCTGCTCATATCAGCCTGGGCACGGGAGTGTCACGTCAGTCATCTGCATACACCCAAGACACGTGTCAAGCAACTTGCACTGTGTACACAGATGAGTCCTCCAAATTTGATGTGCTAAACTGCATGTCCATTGGAGACGGGCACACAGTCAGGGTACTAGGAACATTGGACAGTGGTAAGCCCACCAGATGTGCATCAGTGTAGGACAAAGATGGTAATCTACAAATGCTAAACGTACATCCCTGTGTCAAATGCTGAACATTACACCCTCAGACTGCAGCAAAGGATGCTATAGATCCAGACTAGATTAGGACACATATCCCATGGACCACATGGAGCCCATCACAGCAAATCTTCATTTACCTGATCTGAACACTATTACAACAGCAAATGCATGATTCTACACATCTACATCATGTACCTCCAAAGATTAACCACAAGTAAACAAAAATAGGCTTTATTCAGCAAGTGTGCAACTCAAATCAAAAGTCCAAAATAAACTAAGGCCAATGGCCAGTCCAAATATACAGTCCCAACAGGGTGATGTGTGACAACTTGTCAACAATTGCTTGCCTGCACAGGTACGGACAGGGGACATCCCCCTTGGAGGGGCATACGAGGGGCAGGCCAGGCACCGCAGGAACAGGATCAGGGGATGCCAGAAGGAGGCAGTGAAGGGGAGGTGGGTGCAGGAGTGTCACCGGCAACTGCAGTGGAGGTGTCTGACTCAGGGGGGGCTGGCACCACCGCAGGGCTCAAGTCAGATGGAGTTGGTGCTGCAGCCACTGCAGTGGGCTGGTCAGATGGAGTGGACTGGGTCCCCAATGTAGTGCCCGAGTCAGACGGGGTGGTTGTGGACTCCACCGCAGTGCATGACTCCAAGGTAGTGGAAGGGGGGCAGAAGAGCTGGGCAGGACAGAGGGGGGGACACGGTCTCCACACCAGTGGCACAAACAGGCAGAGCGTCTGGTTTGGGGGTGGAAGAGCAAGTGGCAGGGGGAGGGCCTAAGCAGTTTGGGGATGCGGTATCGGTGTGTGGGGGAACCTGGGGCAGGGTGTGGCGGTGGAACCTGTGGAGTGGTGGCCTGGGGGATGGAGGTGAGAGACTGGGTGGTTGACTTGCAGAGCGGTGGCGGGGTCTTGCTCTTCCGGGACCGGGGGGACTTGCGGGTGGGGGGCTCACTCTGCCTGCGCCTGGGAGAGGGTGTCCGGGGGCGAGGGGCACTCCCCTCTGTGTGGGTGGACTTCCTCTTCCCCCGGTATGCTGGATCAGCAGGATTGGAGGGGAAGAGGCCGAGGTCACACAGGAAGATCTGCTGTGTAGGTGTGTTAATAGGCGAGGCAAGGGAAGGGGTCTTGGAGGGAGAGGATTTGGAGGACTGCGGAGTTAATGTGGATGCCTGTGTGTGTGTGTGTTCCCTGTCCCCTGTGTCTGTGGTATCAGTCCCCTGAGGATGCGTGTGTGCACGTCTTGCCTTTCTCTTGGGTGTGTCTGTGCTGCTCGTGTCTGTGTGTTTGGGTGACTGTGCAGGTGTGCATGTGCTTTGGACAGGTAGGGGGCAGGAAGTGTGGATGGGGCAGAGGTGGGAGGGGTGAGGGACTGTTGGAGGTGGGACACTGCTGCCGTCAGGGAGGAGTCCATGGACCTATTGCTCCTCTGTAGGGCAGACATACTCGCCGAGATGCCCTCCATGAACGACACCAGCTGTGTCAACAGAGTGGTGTGTGCATGGAGGACACTCAGCATTGCTGTCTGCCCTACATGGAGCTGCCGAAGGAGGTACACAGACTCCTCACTCAGGGCAGCAGGGGACACAGGGGCAGGGGCTGCGGTGCCTGGCACGAAGGAGACACGCTACCGAGTACGGGAGCCTCCACGGACCTCAGGAATGGGAGCCAATGGGAGGGCGGTGGTGGTGGTGGCGGGGCCAGACAGACTAGCTGGCCTTTGGTGGCAGCTGAGACCCGCCTCCACAAGGGAGTCATCATCCGAGCTGCTGTGGTCCTCAGCTGAGGTGGATGGTGCTGAGGACTCCTCGGTGTGGCTCCCCTCGCCCTCCGTGCCACTGGGTCCCTCTGACCACTCGTCCGATGCTGACCCAGTCTGGCTCCGCTGCTCCTCCTGGTCCGTGGAGCTGTCCCCTCCTGTGGCCGTGGATGTATCTGCAAACAATTAGGGAAACAGACAAACATCAGTCACCTGCACTGACCGCACACACCACAGTAAGTACAGCACATTACAGAGCAAGCCCTGGCATCCTTAGTTGAACATTGCCTAAAGTCCTCACACAGATTCGGGGAAGCCAATTGTCAGTCTGATGGTCAACCATGGGACTCACACCCCTCCTGCCCTTGCACCCATCTGTCCGGTGCCTGTCTGATGGTAAGACCCCAGTGTGGACACATGCACCACCTACACAGTTGTTGGACATTGCAGGGAACACGGTGAAGTATGTGAACATGCACACATCACATCTCTTGCCACTGAGTCAGTGCAGGTGTCCGGATAAAGGGATGGCCAGAGTCTAAATAGAAATGCATGTGATGCATACCAGCACCAGACACCATGATGCACCCATGTCCGGATAGTCAATGCCACAATGGGGTGCATGTTGCACATGTCACTCCCCTGCAGGATCAGTCTCAGGAAGTTGAATGCCATGACACAGGAATGCGTGCAAAGTCATACATTACTGTCTCAAGTCACATGGCCATGGCAGCCAGCCAACAACAGTCTGCACTGTGTCACAATCCGAGGGCATGGGGAATGCAAGTTATGTGACTGACAAGTGCACATGTCCATCCCCCAAATACCACATCATCTGTACTACTATTTGTCCACGTCATACCAACTGGACATATGGGGGACATGAAACACAACTCTCTGAACATGAGCACCTCACAGTGTGCTGTGAATGACAAAATAGCTGACTGAAAGTCACACTCGCAAACACCTGTGTGCACAGTCAAGTGATCAGACACCTATAAGTCACAGAAGTATCGTCTATCATGGTCACATCTCAGATGGCATGCTGAGCCCTAACCGATAAACATACCAGTAGTCCTGACAACGAAGACACAGCACAATGAGACAGAGGCAGACACCTGAGGGTATATTACACTGACCACAACATGCCAGATGATACACGGGAGTGGGAGTACAGAGTGCATTGCATGCCCTGGAGTAGGCATGACTGTCCAGCTCCACCTGTAAGAGGGATGAGTCCTGGACAGTAGGCAGGTTGCTAAGCATGTGTGACACACTGGATACACATACTCCTGAGGCCCAAACATTGTTCCCACCAGCAGCATGGGTGTGTGCCAAATTCCCCAGGGACATGTGGTGAGTCAGAGCAGCAAGCGGACCACATATCAAAGTTACACCCAGATTACATGTCAGAACTTAGGCATTGTGTAAGCAATTGACCCACCCATGAATCGCACAACATAGTCACAGGAACAAATCCTGTCCCCCAGCTTGAGCAAAGCTAAATGCAATGACACAGTCCCCAAATGACACAATTTCCTGACTATAAGGGCCACACATATGCGTATCAGAGGAGAAGTGGGCATGTCACATATGAGGGACATGGGTCCTGGACCATATGACTGATGTACTGTGGAAGTTTAACCAGGCCAGAGGAGGGCACATAGCATGTCAGACAAAGTGCACAGTGCAGTCATGGACTCACCCCCTCCTTGCTGCTGTCTGTCCTTCAGCTGCCCATCCAGGTCAGCGAAGACCACCGCCAGGATCCGGAGCATGTGGGGGGTCAGGGTCCGGTGTCCGCCCCTCCTGCGAGGAGGCGACAGCTTCAGCTGGACCCTTGCGATCCTCCGGGTCCAGCCACGAAGGTCCTGCCACCTCTTCTGGCAGTTGCGGATCCTGCGGCTGTAGACCCCCACGGATCTTACTTTCCGGGCGATGGTCAGCCACATTTCCTGCTTCTGGTGGGCATCAACCTGTGAGGATGACAAAGTGAATAGGCCATTACTACACATGCAACATATACGTGCATCACACAGTTGGATATACATGTCTCAATCACAGGGGCATATGATGTACACAGGCAGTGCAACAATGGCTATGAACAGTTTGCCAGCAGTCACTACATGGTATCATTGCATGGGAAGTAAACCTAGTTGGAATGCACTGTTACTGCACTGTACCAGTTCAGTGCATGTAACTACACACTTTGGGGTGTGACAACTACTCAGTGGGCATGCTAGCCAGTGGTGTGCACACTGAAAGCCCTGCTAGTCAGACAACATGCACAATTAGTGAGGCAGTGGACAGCACACTCACCTGCTCCCCTGGTTTCCCATACAGCTTGCTGTACTGTGGAAGGAGGCTGTCCAGCAGGGCCTGGTTCTCCTCAAGGCTGAAGGGTGGGGCTCTCTCCACAGTACATGCCATTGCAGGAGCCAGAGGATGCATAAACAGCAGCAGTGTTGGTGGCAGATGTCGTCCTGGAGCATGTAGTGCAGGCAAGTGAGCTCTCAGGGAAACAGCCAGCATTATATGTGTGCTGCAGAGGCAGATACTGTCCCATGTGTCCAAAGTGATAGGTCCAAGTCGTTTGCATCTTCTGAATCTGACCAATCCATGGAATAGCAGCACTAATACACACCCACAGCATCCTTCAAATCTTCAACTTCATGACACCCATGATTTTGCAACATTGTTGTGGCTGGCCAACTAAATTCACTGCATCAGACTCGTTGCAGCTTCGAAACGCGTCCGTTGCCATGCCAGGCCCCAGCCAATGTGTGCGCACCGTTCGGTCCACTGCTGTACAACGCGTATTTCGGGATACAACGCGTACCCGCTCACATACAATGCAATGGGCCGGCCGGGCACACCGATCGGTCCATTGCTGTACAACGCGTACCCGGGATACAACGCGTACCCGCTCACATGCAATGCAATGGGCCGGCCGGGCACACCGATCGGTCCATTGCTGTACAACGCGTACCCGGGATACAACGCGTACCCGCTCACATACAATGCAATGGGCCGGCCGAGCACACCGATCGGTCCATTGCTGTACAACGCGTACCCGGGATACAACGCGTACCCGCTCACATACAATGCAATGGGCCGGCCGGGCACACCGATCGGTCCATTGCTGTACAACGCGTACCCGGGATATAACGCGTCCCCGCTCACATACAATGCAATGGGCCGGTCGGGCACACCGATCGGTCCATTGCTGTACAACGCGTACCCGGGATACAACGCGTACCCGCTCACATACAATGCAATGGGCCGGCCGGGCACACCGATCGGTCCATTGCTGTACAACGCGTACCCGGGATACAACGCGTACCCGCTCACATACAATGCAATGGGCCGGCCGGGCACACCGATCGGTCCATTGCTGTTCAACGTGTACCTGGACAGGTCACACGCATATGTCACCATGCTGGTCACTGGTGAACCTATGCCAGCCACATATACTTTCCAGGGACTCAGGGGCACACCTACAACACCACACCCAGTCCACACTGTATCTAAGGCATGTGTGGAAGCATAACCTTATCTGTGTATGGGGTGAACATGTGGTTTTTGGGGTGGCATTTGGGGGCAGACACACCCAGGCTGTGCACGTGTTCATGGGGACAGGGTCCTTTGTGTGTTGTGCACCTGACCACTGTGGTGTGCATCTTTTCATTTATGGGCATGTGTCATGGTCACATTTCCAGGTTGTGTATGTGTATGACATGTCACATACCCCCAGGCTCACATGTGGGAAGGCATGTACGTCACAGGGTGGCCCATTGCCACAATAGTGATGTCCCTCTGCAGTCTGTGTGCATGTTGTGTTTCGCATGTCTCTGACTCCATGTGCACAATGGGAGACAGTCTCCACATCCACGTGGTTTGTGCATGAACTTTGATGTTGTGTGTGTGTGTGTCACAGACGTCCATGTCTGTCCTGCAGAGGCTACAGGGGCCACTACCTGTGGGTGTCATGTTAGTTTCTCTGACGTGTACATGATGCGCAATGTCATGCCAGTGTCCATGTGGCAAGACAGGGTCCCTGGGAATCTACCTGTCAATGAGCTGTGATGCCTGTGGAGCATCTGTCCAGACATGTCACTGTGGTATGTGTGTGGAACGTGAGAGCAGTAAATGGGTACTGTGACACAGCCTAATGGTTTCCCATAGCACACCCTGGAACCTGTTGTCAACACTTGTTGAACAGAGATGTTAGATGATGTACATGTAGGTGCCATATATGTCCAAACAGAATGACACACACATCAAGTACTTGTGTTTGTTAATGATGTAGCATGTGAAATTGAGTATGGTGAACGGCACATAGTTGGGGTGACTGACAATCTTGCTTTCTTCACCTATGCACTGCAGGGCTCCTGCTGTCCATCGACCATTCCCAGACCTGGCAACGATGGTGGAACGTGACAGCATCCGACGGTACCGCTTCACCAGGCAGCTTATTGAGGATTTGGCAGTGCGGTTGGACCCACATTTGCAGCCTGGCCGTCCGTATCCTACAGCGCTGACCCCCAAGGTGAAGGTGATGGCAGCCCTACACTTCTTTGCCACCGGTACCTTTCAACACACTGTGGCGACTGCCGGTGGGATGTCACAGACTATGTTCAGCCGTGTGCTACGCGATGTTTTGGGGGCAATGTTGATTTACCTGAACCAGTACATCTATTTCCTAACACGTCAACGACTCACTGACGTCAAGAGTGACATCTATGCCCTGGGGAGGATGCCACATGTAATTGACTCCATTGATGGGACACATGTGGCTTTGATACCACCACAGGCACATGAGCAGCATACCGGAACCGTAAACATTACCATTCGATCAATGCTCTGGTGGTATGTCTTGCAGATATGACCATCACACATGTGTGTGCCCGTTTCCCCGGTTCGGCACACGATGCCTACGTGATGAGGAGTAGTCGCATCCCGAGGATGATGTCACAGATGCCGAACCAGCGTGCCTGGCTTGTTGGTGTGTACTGACTTTGTACCATTGTGTGTGTTCTGCTATGTTGTTTTCCGCACACATTTTCAAATCGGCTAATGTGCAATTGTCTGTCTGTAGGTGACTCGGTATACCCCAACATGCCGTGGTTGCTGACACCCCTCAGGAACCCTGTGACACCAGCCCAGATGCGCTACAATGAGGCACATGGTCAGACGAGGAGGGTGATTGAGCGGACCTTTGGTCTCCTGAAGAGCCGCTTCCGCTGCCTGGACAAGACAGGAGGGGCCCTCCCATATGCCCCAGCAAAGGTGTGCAAGATTGTCATCGTCTGCTGCATGCTGCACAACCTGGCAGTGCGGAAGGAGTTGCCTCTCATCCTGGATGACGATGACCAACGTCCGCCACCTGTGGAAGATCCTGGCCTGGGTCACGATGCCAGTGAAGATGATGATGATGATGATGGTGATGTCCGCACACAGCTCATCACCAACTTCTTCAGCTGAATGTGAGTCTCCAGAGGGTTGTAATGTCAATGATTTGAGTTTGCATGATATGTGTGTGTGGTGCTCTGTTGCTGTTTGAGTGTGGCCATGTGCTACTTGACTGGATGCGTGCAGCGATGTGTCCTTGCAGGTGGTCTGTACTGCCCAACAGTGTTGACATGCTAACTTGGTTTTGTGTAGTTATCTCGTGACCTGTATTAGACATGAGTATTGCCGTTCTGTGCTGTTCTTCAGTGGTTTTGACTGTGTGTCATGTCTGTCCTTCACAGGGTGCTGCCGGAGTTGTTTGATCAACTTGGATCCCACGAATCCATGAATCAACTTGCAAGGTGGAAGCAGTCGTTTCCCTACAGGTGATGTGCCACACACCCCTGAACTTTCTATCTTCTGCACTTTTTGACTTTGTGGCCACAGCCAGGTTGGATTAGCTAGCATTTGAAGTGGAAACAACATGTTGCAAATGTGTAATAAACCTGTGCTTCACTTTGGGATGTGCTTTGTCTGTGGTCACACATCTGACTGACATTTGCTTACTGCACCTGTAGTCTAGTTGACAGACTGTGAATAGGTGGCGTGTCTGTGCATTCCACTGTATTTAGTTGCAACATCAGTATAGGTGATGAGTCTGATGGCCCTGGTGTGTATGTGTTGTGTGGCCCTAGTGGTGTGTCTCCCTCATATGTGTCACGTCGCCATGACTGACATGACGGTGTTGGACTTGTTGTAGCAGTTAGCAAGCACAGTGTCATTTTTCTGATCACCATCTCCATGACAGAGAGCACGTTGGAATCACAACAGAGGCAGATATGGTGTATTGGTGAGTTTATTTACCTACAGGTGTGAGAATGGTGCACAGGATGGTGGGTGCTGTACATAGAAATTGGAATCCAAAGTTCCCATGTGATTTGGAAGTCTTGGTAGCTGAGATGTCCAGAGTAAAGTCCACAGTCATCTGATGAATTTGGCCAACTAGAGCTCCCCATGTCATGTGGGAGAGTTGGGTTGGCTTCGACAGGGCGTGCAGTTTGCACACAGAGGAAAAGTTCCAGAACAGGTGTTGGCTTCCTGGGGGATGTAGATGGCCATCGGCCTCTCAGTTTGGCCTCCTCGGACGGCCCCTCTTCTTGGGGGGGACCCTCAGGTGCAGGCTGCGGCGGTGCAGGGGACTCTCTGCCAGAGTCCTCCTCCCTCCCTGTGGCATTTGCAGTTGTTTCAGCAGCAGATGTTGTGGGCACACAGGGAGGTGTGGCCATGTTGGTGCTGATCTGGCGGAGGCATGTCAGTATGTCCCTATGCACCGCTGTCAGTTGTTCCAATGTGTCCCACTTGGACTCAATGCCAGACATGTGTGTCTCGACACGTGACATGTGTGTCTCGACACGGGACATGTGGGAGTCCAAGCGGGCATGATGGGCAGCCTGCTGCTGTTGTATGTCCTTGAGGATCCCCACTACCTGGCTGACCTCTCCGGTGCTAGTCTGGTACGCATCCGCGATGCGTGCCAGTTGTGGGTCATCATGAAGTCCAGACCCCTCTGCAAAGAGTGACCTATGTCTACCACCCCTCCCACCACCCCATGCGACACGTGCAGGACCTGCGGTGGCACACACAGGTGACCGTGGGCCCACTTGGGTGTTGTTCCTGGGCTCGTTGTCACCAGCTCCAGTTTGGGTCTGGGTCCCTGCGCTGTTGTCATCTGTGGTCCTTGGTCTGTCCGTGTTGGCAGGGGTGGCCTGTGTGTTGGCAGTTGTTGGAGGGGTGGGTGCAGGGGGTGCAGATGTTGGTCCTGCTGGTGCTGCATGATGAATCACACCGGAGGGTCCAGCTGGTTCTTCGCCATCCGAGGAGTGCAGAGGCTGATCCACACCAGTGAGCTCAGTGTTCCCTGGAGCCTGGGACAGGGACTCCTCGTCTGCTGCTGTGTCCCCATCATCACCTGTTTTGGGGAGAGACACAGATTGTATGTTATGTTTCTACTGGCATCAATTGTTCAAACACCTGACAGTTGTGACTGTACCTCTGGATGTGGGCCTGGACATTGCATTCTCCTAAATTGTGACAGTCAGAGAGTGATATTGGTGTAGCACATTGTCCTGCCAACCTGTGGCATGTCAATGTGAATGTTGAGGTGTGTGCATGACCAGCATTGGTGGTATTTGCTTGCCATCCGGGCCTCCTTCTCCCCCCAGCCCAGTTATCCCACCATGAAGCGTGCTTCCATTGCAGGGAGTGCAAGTTGTCTTTCAGGATGTCAGTCAGTGGTGTTCTGCTGTTGGTTGTTGCACAGTTCCCAGCAGGGCCTTGTGCTCCCCCAGCAGTACCCAGTGTCAGCCATCTTGTGAGTCCTTTTCCACTCCCTGTGATGTAAGCATGGTTCAGGGTGGTGTTGATGGGCCAATTGTGAGGCTGACCAACATCTGTGACTACCACTCCCATCATGCTATTGCCTACACCCCCCTTCCCAGCATGCCCATACTTCCTTCCTTTTGAGTGGACTTCACTGTGTGTGAGTGTGACAGCAATGGCAAGATGGCTGGCAGTGTGGTCCTGTTGTTTGTTGGTGCCCAGTTCCCAGCAGGGCCTTGTGCTCCCCACAGCTGTGGCCCGTGTCAGACATCTTTGAAGTGGCTTTTGACTCCCTGTGAGGTGTGCATGCTTCAGTGCTAACTTGCTGGGCCATGTGGGTGTGAGATGTTGATCTGTGACTACCACTCCCATCATGCTATTGCCTCCACCCCCCTTCCCTGCATGCCCATCCTTTCTTCCTTTTGACTCTGCTTCCCTGTGGGGTGGGGTGCCTGTGCTGACAGGATGGCTGGGAGTGTTGTCCTGGCAGTTGTTTGGCTACAAGTCCCAAGAGTGTCCCTGTGCTTCACACAGCATGACCCAGGGTGGTGGTTCTTTGTGGGATCTCCAGTTAGGATATGAGGCATTGCATTCTCCCAGGTGGGTTATGTGGAGTTAGTGTTGAGGGTGTGTGTGAGTGGAGGTGCTTGTAACTATGGTCAGTGCTGTGAGTCCTCCTTCCCACCCAGCCAGATATCCCACCATGGTACGTGCTTCCATTGCAGGGAGTGCAAGTTGTCTTTCAGGATGTCAGTCAGTGGTGTCCTGCTGTTGGTTGTTGCACAGTTCCCAACAGGGCCTTGTGCTCCCCCAGCAGTACCCAGTGTCAGCCATCTTGTGAGTCCTTTTCCACTCCCTGTGATGTGAGCATGGTTCAGGGTGGTGTTGATGGGCCAATTGTGAGGCTGACCAATATCTGTGACTACCACTCCCATCATGCTATTGCCTACACCCCCTTCCCAGCATGCCCATACTTCCTTCCTTTTGAGTGGACTTCACTGTGTGTGAGTGTGACAGCAATGGCAAGATGGCTGGCAGTGTGGTCCTGTTGTTTGTTGGTGCCCAGTTCCCAGCAGGGCCTTGTGCTCCCCACAGCTGTGGCCCATGTCAGACATCTTTGAAGTGGCTTTTGACTCCCTGTGAGGTGTGCATGCTTCAGTGCTAACTTGCTGGGCCATGTGGGTGTGAGATGTTGATCTGTGACTACCACTCCCATCATGCTATTGCCTCCACCCCCTTCCCAGCATGCCCATCCTTCCTTCCTTTTGACTCTGCTTCCCTGTGGGGTGGGGTGCCTGTGCTGACAGGATGGCTGGGAGTGTTGTCCTGGCAGTTGTTTGGCTACAAGTCCCAAGAGTGTCCCTGTGCTTCACACAGCATGACCCAGGGTGGTGGTTCTTTGTGGGATCTTCAGTTAGGATGTGAGGCATTGCATTCTCCCAGGTGGGTTATGTGGAGTTAGTGTTGAGGGTGTGTGTGAGTGGAGGTGCTTGTAACTATGGTCAGTGCTGTGAGTCCTCCTTCCCACCCAGCCAGATATCCCACCATGGTACGTGCTTCCATTGCAGGGAGTGCAAGTTGTCTTTCAGGATGTCAGTCAGTGGTGTCCTGCTGTTGGTTGTTGCACAGTTCCCAGCAGGGCCTTGTGCTCCCCCAGCAGTACCCAGTGTCAGCCATCTTGTGAGTCCTTTTCCACTCCCTGTGATGTGAGCATGGTTCAGGGTGGTGTTGATGGGCCAATTGTGAGGCTGACCAATATCTGTGACTACCACTCCCATCATGCTATTGCCTACACCCCCTTCCCAGCATGCCCATACTTCCTTCCTTTTGAGTGGACTTCACTGTGTGTGAGTGTGACAGCAATGGCAAGATGGCTGGCAGTGTGGTCCTGTTGTTTGTTGGTGCCCAGTTCCCAGCAGGGCCTTGTGCTCCCCACAGCTGTGGCCTGTGTCAGACATCTTTGAAGTGGCTTTTGACTCCCTGTGAGGTGTGCATGCTTCAGTGCTAACTTGCTGGGCCCTGTGGGTGTGAGATGTTGATCTGTGACTACCACTCCCATCATGCTATTGCCTCCACCCCCCTTCCCAGCATGCCCATCCTTCCTTCCTTTTGACTCTGCTTCCCTGTGGGGTGGGGTGCCTGTGCTGACAGGATGGCTGGGAGTGTTGCCTTGGCAGTTGTTTGGCTACAAGTCCCAAGAGTGTCCCTGTGCTTCACACAGAATGACCCAGGGTGGTGGTTCTTTATGGGATCTTCAGTTAGGATGTGAGGCATTGCATTCTCCCAGGTGGGTTATGTGGAGTTAGTGTTGAGGGTGTGTGTGAGTGGAGGTGCTTGTAACTATGGTCAGTGCTGTGAGTCCTCCTTCCCACCCAGCCAGATATCCCACCATGGTACGTGCTTCCATTGCAGGGAGTGCAAGTTGTCTTTCAGGATGTCAGTCAGTGGTGTCCTGCTGTTGGTTGTTGCACAGTTCCCAGCAGGGCCTTGTGCTCCCCCAGCAGTACCCAGTGTCAGCCATCTTGTCAGTTGTTTTCCACTCCCTGTGATGTGAGCATGGTTCAGAGTGGTGTTGATGGGCCAATTGTGGGTGTGACCAATATCTGTGACTACCACTCCCATCATGCTATTGGCTACACTGACTTGACCAGCATACACAGACTTCCTTCCTTTCAGTGAGCTTCCCTGTGAGGTGGTGTTCTAGTGGTGTTTAAATATCTGGGAGTGTTTGTTGGTTCTATTTGTGCCACTGCCTTGCTGTATTTGTTGTTAGGTTTGTACATGTCATGACACAGTTACATATCACTATGAGATGGGAGGTATTGTGCTTGTCTGACTAGCATTCACATCTTGGGTTGAATATCTTTTGGTTGCTGTGTATTTGCTGAGGGTGCATGGTTTGCCTATCCCCTTGACTGTGATGTGTGTGTGTTGTCACACCATATTGTGTATATTAGTTGTGTACTCACCAGGCTCTGGGATGTCTGTTAGTCCGTATACGCTCACTGGTGGTAGGATGGCCCGCACCTTCTCCTCCCAAGGCCTGAGGTATACTGGTTTTGCAGGAGGGCCACTGCCGGTGTGCTGGCTGAGGAGGTAGTCCTTTTTGAGTAGGTCCCGGACCCTCCTGCGCACATCATACCACCTGTTCTGGATGTATTCCTTTGGGCGCAAACATGGTGATTGTGCGTTCACCCTGTCGACAATCCTCGCCCACATCTTGGTTTTCTGCGACATGGGGGTCTGTTGTACCAATGTACCAAACAACTGTGGCTCTACCCTCAGGATCTCGTCTACCAGGACTTCCAATTCACTATCTAGGAACTTATGGTTCTTCTTTGGGGGCATGGTGATGGGTGGTGGTGGTGATTGATGTGTGTGTGTGCAAGTGGGGGGTGTGAGTGTAGGTTTAGCTGGGTGTGTGTGAGGGTGCTATTTGTAGGTGTGGTAATGGTGTGTGGCTTGTGTGATGTATGAGCTGTGAGTGTGTCTGTGGTTGCTGTGTGATGGTGTTGTGTGCTGGCAGGTCAGTGGAATTTGCAAAGGATCATGGTAGGGATTTGTGGCCTTTATGTAGGTGGAGTTGGAGGTGTGTCCTTGTTCCATTTTTTTTTCCTCCCTGTATTTATTGGCTTTGTGGTTGCTTGTTTGGCCCTTTTTTTCCAAATTTTTCCTTGGTGTTTTTGGTGCATGTAGGAGTCGTTCTTGTGTCCGAGTAGGACGCTGCAGTTGTCTGGTGCGATCTTGTCCGACTCCTTCCCGCTGTGTGTCAGCTAGGTTTCATATGCGGCATACGAGTCGGTCGCGTAGTATTGGGTTGCTTCGGCTGGGTTTTGTATGCGTGTCGGTCGTACGGCTTGTGCTCCGGGCGAGTCGGTCGTGTTTTGCACGCACAGCATTGTACTATGCGGGTCGGAGTTCGCGGGTACGTTTCGTTCGGGTTCAATCCGGGTGCGTGTCGGTCGGTTCGTTTTGCGTGATTTCCCGGCCGGATGGCTTGTTTCCGTCCGGCTCGGTCGGGCGTTTTGTATTCCGTCCGAGTCGGTCTGATTTCACATGCATTTCATCGTACTACCAGGGTCGTACGGCGCCGGTACGTGTCGGTCGGACTTTATTCCCGGACCGAGTCGGTCGGTACGTTTTCCGGCCCGAATAGGAATCGGCCCCTCTGAGTCTGGAAAATAGGGCTGCTGGTGGCCCTGGGGGGTGGAGGGATTTTGGCAGTAACGTGTGTATAAGGGAAGTGAAGCATATACATCTTGCGGTTGAATTGCCCTATGAGAAACCAGAAAAACTGGGAAAAATCCTGACTTCCCTTCTTTACCAAATTGTGTGATCCTGGGCAATTGTTTTTCTTCACTTTCCCTCTTTTTTCTTCGTTATTATATATAAGAGAACCTTGAAATACATGACTTCAGGATGTGTGCTGTACAAAACCTTTTCCTGTGTTCAATTTAATAAAGTATAATGTTTTTCATTTATAGTAATAACACAGGCCACCCAAAGAGTTCGCATAACAACTGGCTTGCCTCTTATTTCACTATTGGCATTGTTGTCAGGGTGGGGTTGGAAGGGATTAATGTTTCTAAATTCATGCTTGAAAACTATCCCTTTAAAGAAAAATCTGAATGCACTGATATAATCTGATGTACTAAAGTGAAACGGTTCTGCATTGTAATGAAATACAATTAGAAGAGAATTTATTGTATTTTTACACTTTTCGTGCAAGATGTCTTAAAGGTGTTCCTAAAGTTAAGCAGTGGAAGACTCCCTAGTTACTTCGTTTCTTTAACATCAGTTAACCTTTAAACAAATGCTTGCCTATTTACTTAACTTTTTTTTAGGTTTAGTGTAGAGTCGAGTAAACAGCAGCCCATCACTGCAGTGGACCAGGGGGCTGCATGTAAAGGTCAGGAGGGCCACATGCGACCCCTGGGCCGTACTTTGAGTATCTTTTTTTATTTTTTTTATTGGAGAGAGTATACAAGGTAAAAAATATATATTCATAAGCAATTTTACATATAAATATAGCTGACATCTGATTACGCAAGAGCTTGTTATTCAATATTTCATAGATATTTACAATACAGATAAAAAGAGAGAGAGATAGAGATCATTAATCACAAATCAATCATTTTCTGTCACAAGATCTAATAACCATGATTCAGCCTATCTCCTTACATGATAGACTGGTTTGAAATCCATTTCTGCATAGGAGCCCAGATTGCCCTACCTCTCCTGCTTGCAGCACGGCCTTTACATTTATATAGTGATTTCTCAAGGTGATATATAGCCAGCAAGCGACCTAGCCAAAGATAAACTTGTTCTCGCGATGGTCAAATTGTACCTTCTCATCGCATCCGAACAACATTAGGGTTGAAGTTATATTGATTATAGTGTCTATTGCTGCTGACAGAAATTCCTCTATTTGTTTTATCAGGGGATTCAATTTCTCGCAGCCATAAAACATGTGGATTATATCTGCTGGCCCTTGATCACATCTGGGACATTTATCGTCCTCTCTTTTCCCCCACCGATGTAATTTTGCAGGAGTGAAGTAGAGATCATATATCGTATAATAGTGTTGGGCTTCAGGTTGGCTGCGAGGAATATCCCCTTGGCTAAAGCTAATGAGTTATACAAATCAATGTCGGGTTCTCCTATTTTGGTAGCCCATTTAGTTTCTACTACCTCGAGGTCATCAGGAAGTGTATCTATCAAAGTTTTATATATGTTTTTAATTTTTGTCCGGGGCTGAAGCATGATCTCTATTAAAGAATTCCTATGTACAGAGAATCCCTCTTCACTAATTTGATTTAAAAAACTGGTAAGCGGTCTGTATTTAAAATATGTTCCGACCGCTATGCCGTATCTTTGCTGTAGCTCGATGAACGACAGCCTTTGTTCAATTAAATAAAGATCCCCCACCTTCAAGATTCCCTTTTCCTCCCATTGCCTAGCCAATTTGTCGTACATTGATGTGGGAAAAAGAGGAGATCGCCACAATGGCGTATATCTGTTATATTTCGGTATTTTCATGAGCCCTACCATTCTTTTCCATATTTTCCAGATTGCGATTACCATCTTAAATTTAGTTTTTTTATAGTAGCTGGCCTCTATCTGTCGGAGAAGTACTCCCTGTGCATTTATTCCTATTGCTAGCTCATATATCGAGGGGAGGTCCCCGTTTACATCATGTTGTCTGTTACCAGTGCCTAATGAAATCACAAAAGCCATTTGCTGTAAAAAGTTGCGTAGTAATAGTATCTAAGATGGGGGCAGACCATCCTCCTCGATCTTGTGGTAGTGTTAAAAATTTTAGGGAACGTCGAATTTTTGAATATTTCCAAACAAAATTACTAAATATGCTATCTAATTTCTTTAAAAATGAATCTTCGATTTCTAGTGGGATAGACCTAAACATGTATAGAACCTTGGGGAGCATAACCATCTTAAGTATGTTACATCGTCCTATAAGTGATAAATGAAGTCTATCTAGACAACGTAGATCCGTGCTGATCTTATTGATCATAGGTAGCATATTTATTTTCCAAATGGTTTCTACGTTGCTGCTGATCTTGATCCCAAGATAGATTACCTCATTTAATCTTCGAGGGTCATTGCAGGGGGTTTTAGAATTGCATAAAATCTGGGTTTTCCCTGTGTTCAACAGGTAGCCGTATTTTCGACCATATTCACCTGCTAATTTCTGAATTTGAGAAATTGCGTTTTCTGGATCAGTGGTTACCACTGCCAGATCATCGGCATAGGCCATTATCTTTGTATCGTACCCATTACAGTTGACTGTAGTAATTATCCGATCTTGAAGGATTTGCTCTATAAAGATATCGATATACAGGGCAAATAATATTGGAGAACAGGGACAACCCTGTCTTGTCCCTCTTGCAATGTCAATAGAATTTGATTCTTGACCCATTATGTTTAGTCTTGCATATGGTCTGTGATACATAGCCTGTTTGGCTGTCAAGAAACCAGGCCCAAATCCTCTCTGTACCATAGTCGCCCAAAGATACTGCCATGAGACGCGATCAAACCCCTTCTCGGCATCTAGGAGGATCATAGCCATCTTCTCACCGGTTGTCTCAGTTATATCAAACAAGGCTATAGCACGTCTGATATGATCTGTTGTGCCTCTTGTTGGTATAAAGCCATGTTGCCATGGTGAGACTAGATGGGCTATGATCCCCCCTAACCGAGTCGCGAGGATTTTTGAGTACAGTTTGGTGTCGACATTCATGAGGGATATGGGTCTGTATGATGCAGGATTGTCGGCGGGTTTCCCTTTTTTTTTAAAAAGACCACAATATCTGCTCCTTGCCAGGACTCAGGAGGGATCCCGCTATATTGTATTCCAAGAAACAGGTCTAAGAGTATCGGAGCTATTTCCTCTTGAATAGCTTTATATAATTCCAATGGAATTTTATCAGGACCTGCCGCTTTTCCTGAAGCCATGGATTTCAGGGCTGATAGCACCTCTTCCATCGTGATTTCTTTATCAATCTCTTGTTGCAGCTCTTCACTAAGCCTACGCTGACATCCAAGGGCTAACTCGGTTTCATTGGAGAGCATGGGATCGAGGCTATCCTGTTGATACAAATCTTGGTAAAATTTTTCAAAGGTCTTGATAATGTCCTTTATTTCTGTATAAAGTACCCCATCTTGACCTTTAATTTCAGTTATGTTGTTTCTGGCTACTCTTTGTTTGGTCCGCAAGGCAAGAATCTTACCTACGGTCTCGCCGTATTCATATCTCTCGCTTTTGTGTGCCTGATAGATAGCTGCCCCTTCTTAGTGTAATAGCTATTTATTTCAGCTTTTGTGATCATTATTTTTTGTCGCAACAATAATTCTTCCCTCTCTTGTTTTTGTCTAATTGCACTAGTGTGTTCTTTTTCTAATTCTCCCAGTTTGGTTATTTTTTTTTATTTTTTATTATTTTTTTTTTATTTTATGCTTTACCAAAAGATTACAAAAACAGTTAATTCATTCACCAAGCGTCGACCAGTTTGGTTATCAAGGTGTTAGTTTCACTCTTCTCTTGTTTTATAGCCCTTCTCACAAAGCTAATTGTTTCTCCCCGGAGGCCTGCCTTAAAACTATCCCAAACTACACAACGTGAAGAGCTATATCGGTTCATCTCATAATATTCTGTAGCCCATTGTTTAATGTGTTTGAGATATTGATCATTGGATAATAAAGATCTATCAAACGTCCACTTAACCTGTGGACGATCTTCGGTCTGAAATACTAAATCCATAACTAAGGGATTGTGATCCGATAGTAGTTTGGGTAGTTTCTTTATTCCTGCGGCCGTGATCAGAGAGGATGACACCAAGAAGTAATCTAGCCTGACACATTTCTTATGAGGATTTGAAAAATATGTGTAGCCAGGGTCAGTAGGATGTTTTACCCCCCACACATCCTTCAAGTCATGGCTAGTACGCAGGGCCGAGAGGGCTTGATGAACATGGGGTTTCCGCCCCTGGTATTTCTGGATTCTACCACAGCCAGTATCATAGTGAATATTCAAATCCCCACAAATTATTAATGGGCCTGGCCATGATGTTAATTCGACTTCTAGGTCATTAAAGATTTGTGGATCATCCTCATTTGATCCGTATATTGTACATATGGTCAATCCCATGGGCAGTTGTACAATAGTCCATCTCCCACATTTATCTTCCAAGACCCGTTTAACTGGACCAATACAGTTTCTTACATGAATCGCAACCCCCCTGATAGTTGACGTTTGTGTGGAGCAGGCTACGAGGTTGTATCCCCTTTATAGCTAAAATATCTCGTTTCCCCCAGGGAATATGCGTTTCTTGTTGGCATATTATATCGACTTTTAAACCTCTTAATATTTCAGCGACTCTGATACGCTTTAATTTATCGTTAAGACCTCCAACATTAACTGAACAGAGGGTGATCTTACCCATTTAACTTATTTAATTTCCTCTGATTTAAACGCTCTTGCTTATTTATACTTGTTGTCTCATATCTTTTGTTTATATCCTCTCCAGTTTTTCTTTTTGCTCCCCCTCCACCTCCACCCTGTGTTCCACCCCCAACCCCCTTTCTCCCCCTTCCTTCCCCCTTCCCCATCCCCCGTGCCCTTGAACCCCACCCCCACCCCATCCCCTGTAGAAAGGCATCCAGACTGGTTAGTCTGTTGTGATGGTTGCTGCCCCCGATCCGTATATTTTATTTCCTGGCAGCTAGGATGTATAAAAAGACTCTTTTTTTCTCTTTTTTCTCTCTCCCCACTCCCCTCTCCTTTCTCTCTCTTTCCCTTCTCTTTCCCCATTTCTCGCTTTCCCCTTTTAGAGAAGATAAGAGTGAGTAAAGAAGAGCAAAAAAAAAAAAAACCAAGATCAAAAATGTATTATACAGTGGCCACTAGAATTGCAAAAAAGAGAGAGCTCAGATATCAGGTTAATCAGTCTAAGATTTCAGGTCCCAGTCCTTCAAGTATTCTTTCACTTTGATCTCAGAAGTGAAAAACGAACATGGTCTCCCTTGATCACCTTTAGGCGAGCTGGATGCAGCAAATATGCTTGTCTCCCCCCGATCTTGTACTGGCTTAATCATCTGACGAAGGCGCCATCGTCTCTAAACCGTGTAATGGCAAAAGTCTGGTTGGACAAAAAAAAAATAATCCCCACCGCTGCGCTTCGTTGTTGGCTTTGCCTTGTCGTATATTGCTTGTCGCAGTAAGAAATTGCCAAAATAGACAAGTATGGCACGGGGCTTCGTGTCGGGTTTCATCGGCTGTTTGAGATTGAATGGAACCCGATGGGCTCTTTGTACTTCTAGGGCCCAATTCCAGCCATCTAAATCCGGAAATGCTTTAGATAGCATATCAGCCACGTACGCACAAATATCTGACCCTTCTTTCCCCTCTGGTACGCCTAGTATCCGTAGATTGTTCCGGCGTTGCCGATTTTCGTGGTCTTCTAACTTCCACTGTATGTCAGTTAGTTGGGCGTCATGAGTAGTGGTATTTGTGCGTGCGACTGCTAGATCGTTCTCCAAGGTTTCTGTTCACATTTCAAGGGTTGTGAGGCGTTCATTAATAACAATACATGACTTCGCGACTTTTCTAACAGCCCCTTGAATCTTCCGCATAACTGTCTGTGCACGTTTGCTATCTTGGCGCATTTCTTCACGATGGGAGAGTATACATTGGAGGACAGTATCTAAAGTTGGAGGAGCTGAGGAGAGTGTACTGTCGCCTTTAGAGGGTGATGTTGTACAGGTGCTAAGTAGATCTGCTCCCGAGTGGTCCCATCTTAGACTTTCTTTTTTTTGTAGGCTGGGTGGCTTGTTCTTCTCACTGCCTTACGCATTGTGGCTATTGTGTCTCTTTTGCCACAGTCCGAGATCTCCTCGCTCCAGTTCTATTTTTCTTATCATCCGGCTTTTCTGTCCTGAGTAATGCATCCCCCGCACTTTGTTTTTTACCCCCGCCGGGTCTCGGGTGGGGGTCCAAAGATGTTGCCATTTTGGGAGATGAGCCAGCGCCTGCACCCGCACCCGACCGTGTTTTCCCTTTTATTCCAGTGGGCACGGGGGCTTTTGGAGCCATAGTTTCCCCAGAACACGCCCGGCAAAAATCCAAACAGACCAGGCAGTGCTTCCTCTCCTCCCTGTCGGACGTCAATGTGGTAAAAAAAGTGAGGAACGCCCTCGTGAGCTCCGCACGGCAGAGCGCAGCTCCACACTGGGCGGGACCGGGGCAGAGCTTCAGGTATGAAAACGCCGTTTCCATTCCGCTGCTATCCTTTATTTTTGGCTCAGTTTTTCGTTTTTCGTTTGTTTGTTAGCCCATCTTGCTTTCCTTCTTTTGAGTCTTTTCAGTCAATTGCAGCTACTGGCAAACATGCTTGTTCCCGGTACGTAGTATTGTCCATTATTGCCGCTTTCATACAAAATTAATCGATGGTCAGAGAGCAGCAGAGCGACCGGCTCACGCAGTCGCCATCTTGCCTCTCCCTCTGGTCGCCTCTTGCCTCTCCCTCGTACTTTGAGTATCAATGTTCTATAGTATGGTGTGCCAAGTTTTTCTGTGTTACATTGTTATGCTTTAATATTGTGTTATGTTACTGTGCTGTGATACGGCATACCACTGCTGATTTCAAGATGCTGCAGGCAGTTAGAGGTCTACTTAAGTACACTAAGACACACCAAGGAAGAGGGTGGGCAAAAGAAGGTTTATACAGCCTGTTCCCTTGTGTGGGTGAAGGGCACCATCCGGCAGTTTTCCAGCTGCATCTCCTCAGCCTTTGTGGCAAGTGCCAGCTCCTTCAAGGCAGAGTTCCACCTGAGCAGGAAGTGGTCCCACAATCTCTTTGCATTCTTCCTGTTTGTGGGTTCCGTGTTTCTCTTCTCATGGAGAGGTGGTAGGAAAGCGTTGCTTCTATTGGGATGTTTTCAGTGTCTGGCAGCCCCCAGTTGTTTCCAAATGAGGCTAGAGGGGAGGTAGGCTCAGCCTGGCCTGTTTCCTCTCTCCTGGCATCTTGCTTCCTGATGGGTGTTGGGCTTGACCGCTCTGGCACAGCAGCTAGATCGGACCCTCCGTGCAGATGATTTCTCTGGCTCAGCTCCTCTTGGTCGGATCCTCGAGACCAAAATGAGCCAGACTTGCATGTGGCTTCTGTCTGCCACCAAAGCTCCACCCCCAGGTGCCAAACATTACAGACAAAGCAGTGCTCTTTGATGTCAAACATGCAAAAGAAAGAGATATCGATTTAGCGGTGCTTCTCTGGTCTATTTTCTATGTTCTCTCTAAGAATGTGGGTATAACTGGGTATCCCGGTGCACTGTAAGGTCATCGTTTTCTATGTTTTAAAAATTAATACATTTGAATATATAATGAAAAATATGTTGTATAATGCCATTTAAAAAGAAACAATTCTTACGGGAGAATCCTGCCCCCCCCCATCCACCCCCAGCCACCTTGCAGGAGTCAGGCTAGCTCGCTACATACCATAGGGGGGCTGGTCTGACAAAATATGTCAGGGCTGCTTTGGGTTCCCAGTCCGGCCCTGGCCTGAGAGCTCCTGACTGGGTCCAGAGTGTGGGGGGCCCCCTCCATGCACTTTGCAGGGGCGCCCCCTTATGTTTCGCTATGCCACAGAGTGGGGAAGATTGTTTTGGATTGGAGTTGGACAGATTGTTTTGTATTGGAGTTGGGCAGATTGTTTTGGACTGGAGTGGGCAGATTGTTTTGGACTGGAGTGGGCAGATGGTTTTGGATTGGAGTGGGGCAGATGGTTTTGGATTGGAGTGGGGCAGATTGCTTTGGATTGGAGAGGGACAGATTGTTTTGGAGTGGAGCAGGGCAGATTGTTTGTGATTGGAGTGGGGTAGATTGGATTAGGGCCGATTGGGGCGGGTGAGGTGGATTGGATTAGAGAGATGTAGATGGAATTGGGCTGAATTGTATTGGTGTGGGGTGGATAGGATTGGAGGGGAGTGAATTGGGGGGAAGTGATTGGATTGGATTGGAGTGGGTCAGATTGGAGTGGGTCAGACTGCAGTGGGGCAGATTGGATTGGAGAAGATTGTTTTGGATTGGAGTGGGACAGATTGTTTTGGATTGGAATGGGGCAGATTGTTTTGGATTAAGTGGGGCAGACTTGAGTGGGGCAGATTGGATTGGATTGGAGTGGGGCAGATTGTTTTGAATTGGAGTGGAGCAGATTGTTTTGGACTGGAGTGGGGGAGATTGGAGTGGGACAGATTATTTTGGATTGAAGTGGGGCCGAATGTTTTGGATTGGAGAGGGGCAGATTGGTTTGGATTGGAGTGGGGACAGATTGCAGTGGGGCAAATTGTGTTGGATTGAGTGGGGCAGATTGGAGTGGGGCAGATTGTTTTGGATTGAAGTGGGGCCGAATGTTTTGGATTTGTAGAGGGGCAGATTGGTTTGGATTGGAGTGGGGACAGATTGCAGTGGGGCAAATTGTGTTGGATTGAGTGGGGCAGATTGGAGTGGGACAGATTGTTTTGGATTGGAGTGGGGCAGATTTTTTTGAACTGGGGAGGAGCAGATTGGAGTGTGGTGGCTTGGAGTGAATTGGGGTGAGTGGAGTGGATCGGATTGGTCTGAGGTATGGATTGGATTGAGTGGTGTGGGTTGGATTGAGCAGTTTGGCGTAGGATGAAGTGGGGTGGATTGGATTGGGGTGGATTGAGGTGTACTGCACTGCATAATATTGAAAATTACACACAGTGGCGGCTGCCTCTACCGGGGATGGGGGGCGGTAGGGGAAGGCATGATATAAAAATGTAAAATGTACTTATCTTCTTCATCGGCGCTGCCGCCGCTGCACATCTCTCCTGTAGTAAGTGCAGAGCACCGGAAGCACCCAGTCTCCCGAACTCTACCAGCCAATCACGACGCTGCAGCAGCAGCGTCGTGATTGGTCTGAGCAGCCGAAACGGCCACGAGCATGCCAAGTGCGCATGACTGTTTGGACGTCCCCAGAGGGAGTGTAAACGACACCTGCTCTCTAACGTGGGGGGGCCCAACCCATCCCCGCCCGACCTGGCTGGAGTCGGAGTCCCGCAAAGAAAAATAAAATGATAATAACTTCTTGTTATTATTATTTTATTTTTGTTTTGCACTGCTCCACGAGCAGTGGGACAACGCTCCACTGCCTTAGCGGAGTAGCCGCCACTGATTACACATACAAAAGAAACAATATCACTTTGCAATATATAGAACAAGATAATAGTCATCTTTTGAGGACAGTGCCCACCAGCAAAAACAAAACAAAAACATAAGTGCAAAGTGAGTAAAGAAGAATTGGCAAAATAAAAGGGAGCTAACTATAGAAAATAAAACTTTGCAATTTTGTTTGTCCTGCTGGGCACGTTTTTTTCCAGTCACACGCCTTCTGTCTGCAAGGCACTGGATGCCAAAAAGAACAAAATAGGACCTAAATCACGCTTGAATAACTTTAATCAATCAGTGCTTGGCACTTGCTCCACACAAAGGAACGGAAATGATCTTAGGCCTGCAGTGACCAGTCATGTAGCTGTAAAAAAAAGAGTGCCACAGAAGCCAACAAATTGTAAGCAACAGGGCGGGCTTCAAGCCCATTTTGTTAACAACAGCGTCTCTCAAGCAATACGCATGCACTAGCGCATGCTCTCGCAGGCTCGACTCTAAAATTAATAACATCAAGAGGATAGACACAGATTAATGATGAAATCGACCCTTTGAAGGAGCTTTCGGGGGCAAAGGCAAATACTATTTACAGTGAATACCATTCAGAGGTCACTGAGTTACCTGCGGTGGACAAAACTCCAGGCACTAGACCAGATCTTGTCAGACAGGTGAGAAGGAAGACTGAGTACTTCACAGAAGAAGAGAAAGTTGGACAGTCATTCAGAGCTTGCGACGACAAATGGCTAAAGATGGAGAAAGCAGCTGCCCGTCCACCATATTTACAGGTTTCACTCCCCCCGTGGGGCATCACAGCTAAAAGGGCTTAACCAGCACGTCAGGAACACTTCTGGCAAAGATGGAACACTGGGTGGACCTTTTTGCGTTATTGTTTGTATTTCAGAAACAACCTCCGGATGTGGTGTGTCTTACTGAAATACAAAAAAAGAAATGGCCCTGATACACTGTCTGTGCTGATTACCCGGCCTGTGTCCACTAAGGCTCGTATGGCACACCAGGGCAGGTAAAATTTGGGTTTGAAAGCATGCTGGTTTAACAGGGTGCGACATCTAGCGATTTAAGACAGATGTCAATGTTTAATGACTGGCAGGTGTGAGACCAAGGGCACGTAGAGCCCTGGGCAGTGCTCACCGAAAATGTGGAATGCTTGTCCCTCGTCCTTTGTCGTCAATGCCGGCCCCTGGGGAAAGTGAAGGTCGCAGACCAGTCTTCCCCATGGCACTTCGCGCAGGGCCGGAAGGACAAGGTGGGGAGGGGGGTCATAGGGAACAAGGGAGGGGTGGGAGTAAGGTTGGGAGTATAAAGGTGTCAGGAAGGGAAAAGCCGGCCTCTTCCCGACACCTAGCACCACCGGGAGGGTAGGATTTTCTTGGTTAAATTAGTGCACTTTAGCGGTTTGTAGTCGGGGCCTAGCTAGTTTGGGCAGGGTGAGGCATAGTTAGGGCAGCAGGTTACCCCCCCAGTTTGGCTGGAGCTTACCTGGTACAGCAGAGGAGTCATGGCGTCACCCGATAGCGAGGCGGTGTGGGCCGCCTTGCTGGTGCTCGGCCAAGCAGGACGAGCGGACCTCCTGCGGCCGGGGGTCCTGGATCAGGCGTGGGATGACCCGACCCACACGGTATGCGTCCAGCGGTGTTGCGGCGGCGGTGGCGGCATGCATCGATGGAAAAACTACATGAGGCCATGAGCGGGGCCCGAAAACAGACATTGCGGGAGCCAAGTGCGAGGGCAGGAGAAACAGCCTGCCCGCGCGGCTGCGGGACATGAAGGATTGCGATGAGCAGGTGAGCGGGGGGCAGGGCTGCGTGACCGGGAGCAAAGACCAAGCCCAGATTGAGCCCTCAGGGAAGAGCGGGCTGTCCGACCTGTCGAGGAGACCCTCCCCTGAGAGAAGTGGAAAGGCAGGAGCAGGCAGCCTGGGCTGAGACCCAGGTGCCAAGGGACCACACAGGGCTGAATGTGACTGGTGGGAGTTTTGAGGGACATCATTGGGGAAAGGGGGGAAGGGGACTCTACCCACAGTTGGCATATGGGGATAAAGCCTAGAGGTGCGGGGTCGCAGTGGGTATCTGGCCATCCAGAGCGGGTGGACCCAGTTTTGGTCACTGGGGGCACCAAAAAGGGAGGGGTGGAGGAGGGGGATTTCTCACCTTCGCTACCCAGGTGAGAGGGCTTGGATTTGGAGGAGCACATCAGGGAGCAGCGCAGGATCATTCAAGAGACGGAGGAGAGATGGGCCAGGATGTTCGAGGAGAGGGAAAAGAAGGAGCAGGCATCCCAGATTGGGGGGGCCCGCAGGTAGGTGACCAGGTCAGCGGGGTTCAGGAGCTGAGTAGGGGGTCCAGGGAGGGCAAGTGGATCTGGGTGGAGGACACTCGCCCCTCAGAGACAGGCAGAGGGACAGCCAGGACGGCGGTGAGGCCCGGTGGTGCACAGGCCCCCACAAGTTGGAGCAGCCTGTTGGGGGGGGGACGAGACCGGCAAAGAGGCCGGTAGAAGGGGTTTGACGCCAGCGGGTGCACAACGGCTCCGGGACGCTAGAAGCAGCAGGGGAGTCCGTGGCGGCCTACCCTCCAACGAGGGAGCGCGCAGTGAACACAACAGCGAAGGATTGCGCCAGAAAGAGTGGCATGAGTACGAAAGGACAGCAGAAAGTGGCGTGTGACGAGATGCTGGGGGCGATGGAGAGTGAGACACAGATAGTGTTGGATTACGGGGATAAGAATGATGAATGGGAAGAAGGAGAAGTGTGTGATGAAGAGAAAGCGACTGCGGGAGGCTCTGGGGCAACGGAGAAAGCAACCAGGAAGGGTGGTGTTTTACAGGAGGCAAAGGACAAGTTGAAACCTATGAGACAAAAGAAGCACACCAGCCAGAGCGTGGACAAGGAGGTCCAAGGCGGACTCTCAGGTAAAGGGGACTGTTGGTCGGCATGGGATAGGGGAAACAATGGGCAAAAGGGGAAATCCTGCCGGTCGGTGGGTGTTGGTGAGGGGACAGGAGAGACTCGATAGTCCCAGCAAGTGCGGCGCCTGTGTTGGACAAGGAAAAAAGCGGTGCAAAATGTTTAGTAGGCGCGAGTGTCCAGAGGGACAAGGTAGAGGGGAATGAAGGGAAGGAGGAGAAAGTGGACGATAAACACCACAAGAAGTTGCCATACATGGGGCTAGCAATGCCATTAGGCTCGCACTTATCTGAAAAAATAAAAAGCAGGATATGGAGGCACGAATATGTGGACGTTTTCAAATTATTACATAGAGACATACAGGCGAAGGAGGGCTCTAAAGAGGAGGAGTGGGAATTGACAAGAAGACCGAGGGTGCCTATTAACATGGAAAACTGGACCTCAGCTTTCTTGATATATGCCAGTATTTACTGCGAGAAGCACCTGGATAGGGCGATTGCCTTACTGAAATACATGGATATTATCCGTAAGGCACAGATGCATTTTGGGGGTTTTGCCTGGCTGAGTTACGATGAAGAATTCACGGCAGGGTCAGTATCAACCCAGATAAGCCTTGGGGGGAGGTAGACCAAGAGCTATGGATGCAGTGGATGTCCTCTACACAGTCCTCGGCACCCACGCATACGGCCAGCGGCCTGCCAGTGACGTATCGGTCCTTTCAGGCGCGTCCCGCTCAGCATGATGCGGGAGGGACAAGTTTTGGGACAGGAGGGTCATGTTTCACACCAAAACAGACAGGGGCCACCACGGGGGCATGTTGGAACTTTAATAAGGGGTTTTGTTCCAGGCACCCATGTAAGTTTAAACATGAATGCTCCAAATGCAGGGGGAGGCATCCACTCGCACAGTGTTTCACACTGGGCACCCCAGCGGAACATTGGAGGGCCACGAAAGGTCGGGGGCAGTCTGGGCCAAAGGGTCCCTACCCCAGTTAGGATTGAGGCCATGGGCCCGTGGCTCTCGATTTATCCTGAAAAGGAGGCGGCGCTAAGGTTGCAGTGTGGATTCATCGAGGGTTTCTGGGTAGGATACCAGGGTCCACAGGGGCGCAGATGGGCAGACAACTTGAAATCAGCTAAAGAATTGCCACAGGTGGTAGCATCAAAATTGAAGAAGGAAGTGGAGGAAGGCAGGATTGCGGGCCCATTCACAGAATGGCCCTTGGAGAGCTTGATCAATTCACCTTTGGGGGTGGTGCCTAAAAAAGAGCCTGGGGAGTTCAGAATGATTCACCACTTATCTTGGCCAGAGGGAGGGTCTGTCAACAATTTCATTGCGGAGGAAGACTCTAGGGTGCTGTATGCCTCAGTGGATGATGCCATCCGCTTGGTGAAAGTGTGTGGGCAGGGAGCGGAAATGGCGAAATGTGACGTCAAATCTGCCTTTCGTTTGCTGCCAATGCACCATGTGGATTTTCTGGTACTAGGAATGCAATTTGAGGGAGCCATATATGTGGACAAAGTCTTGCCAATGGGTTGTGCAATTTCCTGTGCCCTGTTTGAAATGTTCAGTACTTTCTTGCAGTGGGTCTTTACAAAGAGCAGCGGTCACCGGGGGGTGTCTCATTACCTGGACGATTTTTTGTTCATAGGGAAAGGAGCCTCCGGGGATTGTGCAAGGGCATTACATCACTTTGAGGGACTGACACAGGTTTTTGGGGTGTCCTTGGCGCCGGAGGAAACAGCCGGCCCCCTTTGCAGGCTGACCTTTTTAGGCATTGAACTGGACTCAGTGCAATGGATGGCGCGGCTGCCCAGAGAAAGAGTGGAGGACATCCAGGCCTTTTTGGTGCAGGTGATGGGTGAGAGGAAGATTGAGCTGAGAGCAGTGCAGAAGCTGCTGGGTTTCCTGAATTTTGCGTGCAGGGTGGTGAGAGCACGGAGAACTTTTTGCTGGCGCCTAGGCATGGCTTTGTCAGGAGCAGTGCTGCCTCACCACAGGGTGAGGATTTCAATGGGGATCAGGGCAGATTTGGGGGTGTGGCAAACATTCTTGGCTGATTTTAATGGTGTGTCATTGGACTTTGTGGAGGAAAACACAGTTTGGCAGGTTCAATTTTTTCGGATGTGGCAGGAGCTTCAGGTTTTGGATTGTTCTGGGATGGCCGCTGGTGTGCAGAGAAGTGGCTGGCACACTGGTTGAGGCAAGGGCACAGCATTGCATTGCAGTTCTTTCCGCTGTTGGTGGCATTGGCCGTTTGGGGGGCTGAGCTAGAGAATCGGACGGTGCTTTTTCATGTGGACAACATGACAGTGGTTGAACTGGTGAACAGGCAAAAAGCGAGAGATTTGAGGGTTTTGAGGCTGTTGCGTCGCTTTATGCTGATGTGTTTAAGGCTGAATGTTGTATTTCGTGCCAAGCATGTAACAGGAGCCAGCAATGACATCTCTGATGCATTGTCTCGTTCGCAGTGGCAGCGATTCCGAGGACTGGCGCCGGGAGTGGACAAATGCAAGACAAAGCTACCAGACGACATCTGGGCCTGGTGGGAGTGAAAGTGATAGGCCTGGTCGAGAGGTCTTTGGCAGAATCCACAAGATGGAGCTACAGGCAGGCGTGGGCCGAATTTGGAGAGTTCATGGGTCAATCGGCAGCTACACTGAGCCGCAAGCGTCAGGACACTGAACAGGGAGTGCTGAGTTTTGTTTTACGTTGCATGGGCAAAGGCTTATCACAGACAACAATAGCGGGGAAGTTGGCAGGAATATCTTACAGCAATTTATACTTAGGTTTTGATCCTGCCAAAGATGAGTTTTTGAGCAGGATGTTAAAGGGTTGGGGATGTGAGAGATGTGGGGGGGGGAGGAGTTCTGAGGGAAGCCATCACATTTGAACTGTTGCAAGAGTTGTTGAGGGTTTTGCCAGAATGTTGTCGTGACCCATTTGAGGTGTCAATCTTCAGACTATGTATGATTTGGATGTTTTTGGGGGATTTTCGGGTTTCGGAGTTATTAGGGACGGCGCGATAGGTGGGGGTGTCATATGGGGAAGTGCGATTGGACCAGGGGCGGTTGGGAATCTGGCTCAGTCGTTCTAAGACAGATCAGGTGGGCAGAGGGAGATGGGTTTGTTTGAATGAGAGTGGCTGCAGTGGTGTATGTCCGGTGCGAGAATGGAGGGATTATGTGTTGAGACCAGAGCGTCTGTTGCCAGGGGTTTTTTGTCATGTGTCAGGAGGACGAGTGACGGCGTTTCAGCTGCTAGCGGTTTTGCATATGGCTTTAGGCAGAGTGGGAAAGGAACCAGCCGAGTTTGGTACACACTCGTTCCGCATTGAGGTGCCACAGCGGCGGCACGCTTAGGGTGGTCTTGGGGCAAAATCCGGAAGATCGGCACATGGAGGTCCAGGTGCTGCGAGAGATATGTGTGCAAGTAGAGGCCTGGAGCTAGGGGCAGAGCCGGGGATAAGGGGTGTCTGCGCGGGGGGGTTCTGCTGGGCTAATCAATGTCTTTTCTATCATAGGATGCGTGAGCGGCTTGGGAACCAAGACGGTTACCTGGATCGTGGGACACTCTTTCGTACACTGGGCAGCCAAATATGCAGACCAACAGGTGTATGGACGAAACCTAGGCTTGAGGAGCAGTCATCACAAATTCTTTGGTGGGGTAAAGGGGGAATGCGATGGGGGGCGTTATTGCTGTGGTTGACGAAAATGGTACAGCAGAGGGGCTGCCCAGATATGCTAGTAATACACCTAGGAGAGAACGATCTGGTGCGTTTGTTAGGCCTGTCGTTACTGCAGCACATGCAGAGGGACTTGGAGGAGATAAAGAGGAACTTTGCTGGAACATGCCTCATATGGACCGAGTTTGTGCCTCGCAAAGTGTGGAGGGGGCTGTCAGGCATGCAGCCATTGATAAGGCCTGCAGAAAATTGAATAGGGAAATGAGGGTTTTTTTGCCAGACAAAGGACATTAAGGTGATTGCCCATGGGAGTCTCAGGTTGGAGGAACCGTTACTGTTCAGGGATGATGGGGTGCACCTTTCGCGGATGAGAAACGCATACTATATGATGGAAATGCGGGTTGTGATTAGTAAGTTATGGAATGAGTCCATTTGGTGCCGCAGGGAATACTGAGGGGCGAAGGGTGGACGGGATCTGTTGATGGGGGGGCAGTTAACCGCCCAACGGGGGTTACCTGGTTGGCGGTACATTGGAGGGGTGTTGAGTCACATACGGGCGGATCCACCCCTCGGGTGGGGGGGAGGGTATACAGGTGACTGATGGCGGGGCGCGGGATGCAATGATGCAAGGAAGAAATTCATGAGAGGATGTTTGGAGGACAAGTGACAGGGGAGAATGGGGATATGAAGGAGGTCGCAGAGTGAAAGGGGAGGAGTGAAACTGGTGAGATGGTTTGAGAGAGGCTGGGGGAGTATGAGATTTATGGTTATGAAAGTTATATGTTTACAGTGATGCATTGTTTAATAAAGTTTAATTGTTGAAACCTTGTCCGCATAAAATGGCCTTTTACGCTTCAATAACAGCTTGGAGTGTGGTTATTGCGCGATGCTGGCCCCCGGGGGAAGTGAAGGTCGCAGACCAGTCTTCCCCCGGGGCACTTCGCGCAGGACCGGAAGGACAAGGTGGGGAGGGGGTCATAGGGAACAAGGGAGGGGCGGGAGTAAGGGTGGGAGTATAAAGGTGTCGGGAAGGGAGGAGCCGGCCTCTTCCAGACACATAGCACTACTGGGAGATTAGGATTTTCTTGGTTAAATTAGTCCCCCCACCCACCCTACACGTTGTAGGACAGGGACGGGTGTTTGTTGTTTAGCGTGCCAGTTTAGGACAGGTTGTGGGGCATAGGCATTGCGGTACTTTGGAGGGGTGGTGAGTCACATACGGGTGGATCCACCCCTCGGGGGGGAGGGTATACAGGTGACTGATGGCGGGGCGCGGGATGCAATGATGCAAGGAAGAAATTCATGAGAGGATGTTTGGAGGGCAAGTGACGGGAGAATGGGGATATGAAGGAGGTAGCAGAGTGAAAGGGGAGGAGTGAAACTGGTGAGATGGTTTGAGAGTGGCTGGTGGAGAATGAGAGGTATGGTTATGAAAGTTATATGTTTACAGTGATGCATTGTTTAATCAAGTTTAATTGTTGCAACCTTGTCCTAATAAAATGGCCTTTTACGCTTCAATAACAGCTTGGAGTGTGGTTATTGCGCGAAAGCCATTAGATACCACTGCTTCTGTAGTGCTGAGCAGAGCCGCAGCCTGCAGTTATCAAAGGCAGGGATGCTCTCAGATGGATTGTGAGCAGGTTTTCTTGGCGCTTTTACCAGAACTGGAAATGGAAACAAGCACACGTGCTTGTCAAAACCTCACATATGATTCCACAAGTGAACGCAGAGTTAGTTCGTCTGCGTTCTAGGTATGAAGACATATCACATCTTTCATTTCATTCTGGGCATTTTAATTATAAAGAAATGTGATATTTTTTCATATTTAAAAGGCACATGAACAGGTTCCCAGTTCTTAATATTGTTCTCTGGGAGTCCAGTGCTTAATTTGTATAAAAAAAAAAAAAAAGCCAGGGCTCTCGTAAGGAGGCCGCTGAACCTTGCACGACACATTGCCCCGGCCAGTGCTGCCAATGACAGTAACAACACAACTACTAAAAATCACACTCCTCCTACAAGTGTAACAATTCAGACTATTTCAGGCCCCCAAAGATATAAGATTGGCTTGGGCAGCAGGCAATAGTCATTTTTAATGTATATTGAATTAATCATTAACTGTTGCTGTGGGCCTCTCTAAATTAGTCAGACATCGCCACCTTGTGGCAGACTGTCACAAGCGCCAATGTTGACAATTAAGTGCTGGTGCCAGCACCAGAAACCAACGACTCAAATTAAGCACTTTCTGGGACAGACTCATTATCGAAATGGATGATTCCAGAAGGATGACTATGTGAACTCAAAATAAATGCAACACTAACCTCCAAGAAACAGTCTTTTATACACATCCTACGTGAGCAGATTAAAAGAGGCACACTTTTTATTAGAAGAATTTAGGCGTGTGTTGTGCAGAGTGCAACATTGTACAATTTTACATAAGCCAGTTGACATCGATGTATCTCTGCTTAATGGCCAATGCAAATGTAGAAGGAGAAAATATCACATGAACCCTCAAGAACCTCTAAAGTACAGAAAAACAAGTGTGGGCACTCAATCTTTGAGGGAAGGGCTGAACACACCACACTACTCGATGGGTTGCATACTGGCAGCCATGCTTCAGCCCCCACCTCCACCGGGCCCTCCCCCAATGTAGGGGGAGGAAGAGAGATAGATAGATAGATAGACCAGCATAAGAGCAAGTGGTAGTGGAGATGGATAGGCTAGGGCTCAATGGAGTAACATGAATAAAAAAGACAATCCTCCTTTAAGCTGATATGTTGTTTTTAGGTCTCCCCTACTAGACAGTGCATGGTGTCTGGTTGTGCAAGACTTAATGTGGGCTTACCAAGAACATACAGTGGGCGTACACCCTGCCCATTGCTTAGCATTGGTTGACTTCATTGTCACTCTCATTTGCTTACTTCTTATTCGATGGTGGGCCTTTCTCTTCTTGTGTTTGTCCCTTCCTCAGTGCAATACCTCGTTACACTCCTTTTGATTGGTTGACTTGTGGCCAATGACTGCTTACTTTTAGGGAACTACTTTTTCTTTTTGGTTAAGCACCTCATGAGAGCACATCTGTTTTCCAGCTCTCTCCCTTGTGTACTTCTCACCAAATATCCGCCACCTGCGCTGCTTTTTTCCTCATGTGTTGCCGGCTCTCTCTCGTGTGCTTCTCAGCCTTGTGCTCTATGTTGCTCTCACCCTCATGTGCTTCTTCCTCCACCCCCTGTGTTGTTGTCTCCCTTGTCTGCTGCTATTACCCTCCTTGCCCCACCTGGCTTTATATGTATTTGGCCCCACCATCCTCTCTCCGTTGGTTCCCTACAATGATTCGTACAGTCCAGTTTACTGTATTATAAGTTTTGTTTTGGAGGGCCAAACTTCTGCCAGGCCCCTCTTTAAACATTTTTTTTTTTTATCAAACTCTGTTTATTGAACTTTTACCAAGCAAATATCATGACAACATATATTAGAGATAAGCCATTTTACATGACAATAGCATGCTATTTGCTGTGTTGTTGCTAAATGGATGCTTAAGACATGGCTTGAAGAAAAAAAAAAGAATTCCTTTTTTTTTGCAACATATGTAAATTTTTCTGTGTCAGCTGATCAATTATAAAACAAATATATGGCTTTAAAAAAAAGAATTTTCACACTAATTATATATATCTATATTTTTTAATTTACTGATCCATCTTGGATCAGTAAATTTAAACAATAAGGTGCTTCTGCCATTTCATAGCGCATGCTCTGATTGGGTGGATCTCCTTGCAAACGCTTGCCCCTTCTGACTAACGGTGTCGACCAAAATGTTGGGGCTGTTAATTCCTGTTTAGTGGGTGCAGCGGATGCGCTGGCTATCCTCAAAGAGCTGAAGAAGTTAAAGGGTAGACTCCAGGCCCCCTGGTTCTCTGCCTCTTTGGCTGCTGAACGTACAACTCTCTCAGAGCTTATATGCCTCTATTAAACAGGCTCAAAGTTTTCTACTTTACCAACAAAGTCAATTCAGCTGAGCAAAGCTCCCACTCCATATTTCAGATTGTGAAATCCTTCCTCTCCCCTGATTCTTGCCACAGGACTATTGTCCCTTCTCAAGACTTGTTCAATGGGCTAGCGATGTTTTTTTGATACTAAAATCACTGATATTCAGAGATTGTTGCCTGCTCCGCAGGGGAGTTTTTTTTTCCTGTCTGCCCTGTGGGACCTGATAACCATAGTAGCAGGCTTCTCCAGTTTAGGCCTATCTCACTGGAGCAATCGAGGGAGGCCATTCTCAAATGTAAATTGGGCTCCCCCCTGGATGCCTGTCCCCCCACCTTGTTAGTTGCGGCAGTAGATGTCATCAATCCAGTGATTAATTGCATTTTTAACGTTTCTCTTTCCTCGGGGGGTTGTGCCTGCTGCTTGGAAATTGGTTCCTGTTCTTAAGAAGCCTGCACTGGACCCTAACATCATCTGTAACTACAGACCTATCTCTTTACTTCCGGCCTTCACTAAAATGTTAGAAAAACTAGTCAATGCCCAGCTTTCCAATTATCTTGAGCAAGGCAAGCAGTTACACCCTAGTCAGTCTGGCGTTCGACCCCGCCACAGTACGGAATCTGCGGTTTTGAAGATTTCCGACCATGTTAAATGGGCACTGGATCTGGGGGAAAATGAGGCCCTTATTTTCTTGATCTATGTACTGCTTTTGACACTGTCCGACACTCTCCTTGCTGCACCAGCTGTCTGCTGTTTGTGTGGTGGTTATTGTGTGGGACTGGTGCAAGTCCTTTCTGGATTCTAGAGGCCAATCGGTCAGGCTCACTCCTTTTTCTTCTTAGGTCAAGGCAGTTGTTAGAAATGGGGGTCTCTAGTTGGCAATAGTCAGCACCTTTGTCTAAATTGGGGCCCTTCCTTCTAGTCAGGATAAGGAGGATACACTCCTAAAATAACCCCTGCTCACCCCCTTGGTAGCTTGGCTCGAGCAGTCAGGCTTATCTCAGAGGCAGTTTGTAAAGCATTTGTACATAACCAATGGTAATACAGTGAAAACACTACAAAAGGACAACACACCAGTTTTAGAAAAATAAACAATATTTATCTGTGCAAACAAGACCAAAACGATAAAAGACCAACATACAGTAATCAAAAATAGGCACTTTGCAAGTATGACTTAAAAATGCAGTTCCTTGAAGCCGGTTGCTCTGTCCGGTGCTACTGAGGTGCTGAAAACAACAGAATCCAACAGTTCCGGCCGACCACATCGGTGCGGACCGGCGTTAGTGTCAGCAGACTCGTAAACAGTACCTTTGGTTCCGGCCGACTGCGTCGGTGCAGGCCGGTCGTGGCAACCGCCGGGGTTGCAATGTGAAGCGTAGCAGTGCGGCGTGCGGTGCCCTCAAGTCGCGGTGCAGGCAGCGGCTCGGTGACGGTCGTCCAGGGTGTCGGTGATACCAGGGCTGCGGTGCGGGGTGAGGCGGTGCTCGTGGTGGTGCTGACAGGTCACAGTGCAAGCAAGAGTGCCGGTTGATGGAAGCTGGCGTCGATCGGCGGTGCATCTTGTAACGTACGAGCAGTGCCCCCAAACTACGGTGCGGTCATGGGTGTCGCGGTCAGCGACATTGTCATTGAGATCAGGGCGGCAGAGTAAAGCAAGGCGGCGCGGAGTGCGGTGCCCACAGGTCATGGTGCAAGCAGCGGCTCGGTGGCGACGGCGGAAATCGTCGTCAGTGAGACCAGGGTTGCGGTGCGAAGTGCGGCAGTGCCCTCTGCGGTGCCTTCAGGACACGGAGCCCGCATCGGTGTCGGTGACGGTGTCGGCTGCTTTCCCCCTCTGTGGCAACTGAAACCCACGGTTCCAGAGGCGGTGCCCAGAGGTAAGTGAAGTCTTTGCTGTGTCTGAGACTTCGTGAACAGGAGGCAAGCTCAATTTCAAGCCCTTGGAGATACTCAGCAACAAGTAAAGAAAATTCAGTCCAGTCCTTTCACTGCCCAAGGCAGAAGCAGCAACTGCAGGCCAACTCAGCAAAGCAACAACACAGCAAAGGGGCAGTACTCCTCCTGGCAGTTCTTCCAGCTCTTCTTCTTGGCAGGTTCTTTGATCCAAGCGAGTTCTAAAGTTCTGGGGTCTGGGCCCCAATATAGATACTGCATTTCTCTTTGGTTTGGACTGAGCACAGACACTCTCTGCCCAAAAGAACAGTTTGGTCCTCTCTGGCCCAGCTTCTCGGCCGGAGGTGGAGACAGTATTGTCCACGGCAGACCAGGCCCATTCAGGTGCAAGGAAATCTCCTCCCACTACTCTAAATGTGGCCCAGGTCTATTCAGCCCGGCCCTGAGTCATCCAGGAAAGGCAGGACACACCTTGAGCCCCCCCGCCAAGTGGCTGTCTGAAGAGAATGCACATCCCCAGCCCTTGTCACTCCAAAGTCAGACAGTCAATCCAAAACCCAGCATTTTCACACAGGATGGCTAACCAAGAAAATACATACTTTCTAAAAGTGTATTTTTAAACACAGAACATAAAAATCCTCTTTGCTAAAAGATGCATTTCTACATTCTGAGTTCAGGCATACTAAACTCCATTTCTCTATCTTGTCCCAATGGAAAGATATACTTGTAAAATGTTACAGCGTATTCCCCATTATAACCTATGGGATAGATAGCCTTTCAACCGTGAAAAACAAATGACACTGTAGTTCACTATCAGGACATGTCACACACATCAGGACATGTTCTACCTTTCAAATACACTGCACCCTGCCCATAGGGGTACTTTGGGCCTACCTTAGGGGTGACTCACATGTACTAAAAGGGAAGGTTAGGGCTTGGCAAGTGGTTGCACTTGCCAAGTCGACATGGCAGTAAAAACTGCGTGCAGACACTGCAGTGGCAGGTGTGAGAACCCTTTGAAAGGCTGCTCGTGTGGGTGGCACAATCAGTGCTGCAGGCCCACTAGCAGCATTTAATTTACAGGCCCTGGCACTCTCAGTGCACTTTACTAGGGACTTACCAGTAAATCAAATATGCCAATCATGGAAACACCAATCCATAATACAATAGGAGCACTTGCACTTTAACACTAAACAGCAGTGAGAAAGTAAACCAGCAAAAACAGAGTCAAAACCGGGAGGTCAGAAAGCAAAAAACAGGGGGAAACATGCCAAAAGATGCCAGGTCTAACAGCAGTTAATCAGGGGATCCCACAGGGCTCTTCATTAAGCCCTACCCTCTTTAATGTTTTCATTACAGAGCTTGAGCCTTTTGGGTGTAAAATGATTTCTTATGCCGATGATACCCAGCTGCTCTTCAAATTTGATGGCTCCCATGTCTCAATTGCAGCATCCTTTACGGATTGTAGGCGTGCTGTTTTTTAATGCATGCAGGCAGCCAACTAACATATAATGTGGAGAAGATGGAAATTATTTTGTTTGGATCACGTGTCACACTGGTGGGAAGATTTTTGCCCCCCTGTTCTGCCTGCCTCGTCCCCCTCATCTTTGTAGTTATAAATTTAGGAGTGATGCTGGACAATGCCCTTTCTATGCAGCCGCAGATTTCTGCAGTGGTTGGCCAATCCTTCGCTATGCTCCGCACATTAAAGAAATGTTTTCTCCTTCTTCATATGGAGTTAAGGAGAGTTGTGATCCATGCGCTGATTATTTCACACTTGGATTATGCGAATGCTCTCTACCAAAGAGCGGCAGAAGCTTTGGTGATCCGCTCACAGGTGGTCCAAAATGCAGCTGCTAGGCTTATTTTGCATCTGCCTAGGCGTTCTTCCATCTCACCGATTTTGAAATCCCTCCACTGGCTACCCGTCAGGAAATGGATTTTATTTAAAGCCCTGGTCTTGGTTTAGCTTCTGCATCGCTGCTGACTGTTCCTCACTGTAAGCGTGTTCGAAGGGACAGCAAAGCCTTTTCTTTTCGGGACCCAAGGCCTGGAATGAGCTCCCACATGAATTGCGTCAAATCCCCCATGATACCACATTTTGTAGAAAATTAAAAACTTGGCTTTATTCTGGTGGGCAGTAAGGTTTTGGTTACTGGGTGCTTACCATGTGCTTCCTCGTCTAGCACCTAGCACCGGGACACTCTTTGGAGTAGCTGTTTGCATTATAAACTCCATTCATTCATTCATGCATTAGTGGTGATGTATGTGTGTGCTTCCATGATGACGCATGCACATGCTTGCGTGATGACGCATGTGCAAGCATAAGTCATCACGCATGCAAACACCTTTTTTAGGTCGAAGCCTACCAGAAATGCAGCTGTCTGGTTGCGAAAAGACTTCTTGTGGACATTCTGAAAGCTTCCCTTAGAATGCATTCCACTCATTTCTTACCATTCTCTTTGCGGTTTGTAGTAACTCACATTTACTGGCTTTTTATTTTCTGGCTTTTTTTGTTTTAGTCTGTCCAGCATGCTTTTATCGCTCCTGTGGAATAAACTATGTTCACCATCGCTCCTTGTATTCTTCCACTAGACATCGCTTTTGGTAAACAGGCCTTTACATTTTATTCTTATCTTGTCACATTTGCTGTGCCTTAAAGGCTGAGGTCAAATGTCAGGCTCTGTCTTTGTGCCTGGTGTTTACTTTTCTTTCTCTGACTTCAAAGTTACTGGGGAAGAAAAGGGTTTTTTCTTTCACCCAACAACATTTAAATGTCTGTAAATGAACTGTGCAAATACTTCAGTCTATATCAGAATTACAAAAGCACAAAAGAAGGAAATGTTTTTGTAATTTGGTAGTGTGGTGGAAACAAATATTTTAATATCATCATAACAAATCAGTAAACTTGGTGATGCCATTTCCACACATTATTGTTTGTGCGCTGTATAGTTTTATCTGTAAAACTATGTACAAATGTAACGGTCACTTTAATTGAAAATGTGTTGTCTGCAATGGCATTGCTCTACCATACCATGCATACTCCACAATACACTACTGCACTCTACAACATTCTACTCCACTCTATGCCCCTCCACTGTAAACCACTCCACTCTACAACACTCTACGACACACTACTCCACGACACTCCATTTCAAAACACCACACTCCACTCCACTCCACTTTACTCTATGCCACTCTATGCCATTTCATAATAGGCCACTCTAGTCCACTCCACTCTACGACACTCCATGCCACTTTACTCCACTCTATGCCACTCCATTCCACTTTGACACTTTACTCCACTCTATGCTACTCCACTCCACTCTACTCCACTCCGCCCTACTCCACTCGACCCTACTCCACTCAACGCCACTCCACTTTACGCTCTATGCCCCTGCACTCTGACACTTTGCTCCACTACACCTCAATTCCACTCTACTCTACGACACTCCATGCCACTTTAGTCTACTCAATCCCACTCCCTCCACTCTGACAGTGTACTTCACTCTACGCTACTCCACTCCACTCTACACCCCTCAACTCTGACACTCTATTTTACTCCACTCTACTAAACACCAGTCTGTGACACTCTACTCCACTTTATGTCACTATATGCCACTCCACTCTACGGCACTTCGCTCTGGCCCGTGCCACTCCCCTCTACGACACTCTACTCAATGCCACTCCACTCTATGCCACTCCACTTCTTTACTGCACTCTATGCCACTCCACTCTACACTTCTCAACTCCACACCTCTCCACCACTCTTCACCACTCGACTACATTCTACGACTCTACTTCACTCTACGCCACTCCACTCTACGACTCTGAACCACTCCACAACACTCTAATCTACACCACTCTATGACACTCCACTCTACTCTGCAACACTTTATTCCACTCTATGTCACTCCACTCTATGCCCCTCTACTCTTCTCCCCTCCGCTCTACTCCATGACACTTTACTCCATTCTTAGCCACTCTACTCTACTTCACCATTCCACTCTACGCCGCTCTCCTCTATGCCACTAACTTTTAGTCATGCTGAACAGCAGCCACACTGGTGTACAACATAGCTAAAACACATTGGCAAAGCCAACAGCTCTTGCATAGGCGCAACCTATTTGTTTTGCCAATGCTTGTGTTATTTTTTGCTTTGTCCGATGCTGCACAGTAGTAACAGCATTTGCACAGCCAATAGGCCCAGAGGTGATATTTTGTTTTTCCCTGTCAGTCGTGAGAGGTTCCAGACTTCTTTTCTACGTGGATTCGGATTTCTGTTAGTTGTACTTTTAGTTTTCACAGTATTCCAGGGCCGTTTCTAGGTGTTTTGCAGCCCTAGGCGAGAATTGAAAAATGCCGCCCCCTCCCTTATACTACTCTCACTTACCCCCGCCTCCATTGCGCAGCATCACAGTTCCCATACTTTTTTAATGCACTTGGACCACTGCAGAGAAGTCATTCAGCACACCCACCCATTAACAGAAAAACACCACACAGAACTTCCAAGGCTGCACTCATGTTACTTTAACACTAGCAAAAGACATACAGTTTCAAGCAATGGTTTGTCAAGTTCAGTGGCATTCCAACACCCGCAGGAAACAGCGCCAAGCTACGGAATGTGCTGGAACACAATAAAATGGTTGAGGCAAAAAACATAACACACATCGTTACATCCCCACCCCATATTTGCAGGACAAGCACATTCCAGCCCTGAGCTTTCATTTGACAACCTTATTATTATTACATTCTTCGATATGGAGTACTTGTTTCTTTACATCGAACCAACTGCACTAGCAACACTGCCTGACTGGTAAGTGCCCCCGATCCTGTGTGCCACTCTCAGTCAACCTAGCGTTACAGCCAAGCACACAAAATATGCTTGGAATTTTGAACACACGTCCACTTGTGGCATGATTACGAGTTGCGCAGTATTTACCACACCCTGTAAATAACATAATAAAAGAAAACCCAGGACTGGCGTCCTACCAACATGGCGTTAGGTGACAGTCCTAGAAAGTTATGAAAGTGGCGCCAGCAGCATCAGCCTTCACCAGGCCCTGCTGCGAGTCCTGCGCGTGCACTGCTAGTTTGTAGTACTTGGCGCGTGGTAAGCAGATAAGTGCAGCATTCATTCAACCATAGAGATGATGGAGCTGCTCCCAGGGACCGAGTACAGTATCTCAAACTGCACAACTAACTGAGATTGACAGTTAATTCCATGTCATTGGGGACCGCAAGTGCTGGGTTGTCATATAACCAGCAGTGCATTCTGGGAGTTGTAGTCCAGCAAAATGTAAAATGAAACAACTGGGCAACAGCTGTATACATCAATGCATTGTAGAACGGAATATTGGGTCTTTACGTTTTTTACGCGGCATATTGAGGCTACCAAGGAGGGTGAACGCGAGAGTTCCTGGTGGATGATACCACTGAACTCCAGGGAGAGCAATCATTTTTGGAGAGGGAGGAAGGAGTGGAAGGCACGTGCCTCCTCCTGTCTATGGAGACCATTTGGACATTTTGTAGAATGAAACGATTCCAGTTAGGCCCTGCCTCTGGCACCTAGTGACATGTCACTGGTTGTGGAGCTGAAGGAGGGAAAGGGTTCTCCCACCTTTCTGAAAGAGCTCGGCTACCTCACTGTATTCAGACCATTCCCCGTGCCCGGGGACATGTCTTCCTGTATCCTGGCAGCTCGTGCCTGGCGAGAGCTAAGGCATTATTTCACACAGAACTCTACGGAATCAACTTCTAGTCTTCGAAAGAGTCAGTTTCTAGATCATGACCCCCAAAACTCAACAGGAGGAGATGGAAAATGATGGCCTCCAAGCCAAGAAGTACCTGTGAGCTCAGCTACTGCAGCGGCGCCTCATTAACCTCGTCATCCTTCCAGGCCTGCATCCTTCACGGAGAGCTTCGCCCCGGAGCCGGACTGGCAGCTCCTCTGACTAGAAGAGATTTGGGGGTTGGGGGGAGTAGTCCCGGGCGGAAGTGCGAGGCGCTCTCTTACCTCACTCAGAGGTCCGCCTCCGATCGGGTCGAGAGTGAAATCCGAAGTCGCATATGGCGCGCACGGCGCCGAACGTGACGTGAATACGCTACCCAATGCGCTTTCGAGCCGTTCAAGGGGAATTTCCCAAACTCATGTTTTTTGCCGCCCTCCCCCTTTTGCCAACCTAGGCGGCCGCCTAGTCTTGCCTAATGGTAGAAACGGCCCTGCAGTATTCAGAACTAGTTTGGGATGAGTACTCAAGCCTGACATGGGATTATTTTAAGGGTCTGGTTACGTCAAAGCATTGACATCTTTGGAAGATACTGCAGATAATTGCCTGCAAAACTAAATAAAAGAAAGGGTCTATGAAAGAGAAAGCCAGGAAGAGCCAGAGAAAGTCAGAGAGATTCAGAGCGAGAGAGACAAGAGGCAGAAAGATTGAGGGAAAGAGAGACAGAAAGACGGGGAGAAACAGTGAAAGAAAGAGATGTCTATATACATATATTTAGAGAGAGTGAGGGAGAGAGAGAGGACAGAGAGAAAGACAGCAAGACCCAGAAAGATAGAAAATGATAGAGGGAAGGGAAGGTAGAAAGACATTAAAAAAGGAGAGAGAAAGAGAGACCGGTTGAGAGAGAGAAAGACAGGGCAAGACAAACAAATACAGGGAGACAGAAACAGCATGGTCAGACTGGGACCGAAAATAGGCCTGTGCGCTAAAATGAAAGTGGTTCCCATTACCAAATCAGCTAGCTAAAAAGGGACCTTATCATGCGAATTGGGGCAGTAATTTGAGCGTGTTCCGGTAATGTTTGTGGTAATAGTAGAGAAATCAACAATAATAATCTTTGACAAAGTCAAAAGGTTTTGCCTATGCAAGAGCCATTGGCTTCGTCAGTGTTTGTTTACAAATTGCACAGCAGCACAAGCTGCTGTGCAACATGGCTTTAAGTAAAATAAAACAAGCATTTGCAATGCAATAGGTCTCGCATTTACGCAAGTTTGAGCTATTGGCATTGTAAATGATAATGCCTTTATTTATGTATTGGATTTATAAAACATAAATAAAAGACATTGTTATTTACAATGCCAATAGCTTCAACTTGCGTAAATGAGAGACCTATTGCATTGCAAATGCTTGTTTCATCCCAGCTACTTGGCGCTGCCCTGCATGGGAATTCCTACCTGGAGAATGACAATGCTGTCCAGAACTGCCCATTCCTTCCTGACTTCAGTGACCTTGCATGGCCTCCACTTTTACCCTTACTTTATCAGTACCACAGAATCAGTACTTTTTTGCCCAAATATTCTTCTGGGGGATAGTTCCATGGATTTACAACACAGTCAGTAAATCAAGGCCATTACACTACAAGTCTTTGCTGATAGGCAGGACCACTGGAATAACGCAATATTGTGGCTGCCGCGTTCTCGGAGTATTTACATATTTTCCACACTTGCCGCATGATTCAGATGTTCTGTATCAGTTGCAAACATTGATTCTAGCTCAGATGGATCAAAAGAGGCTTCAAAAAGCATCAGCCGTGGTCCCCCAGGGGGACAGACGCTTTGCAAAGATTAACTGTCACCATTTCGTTGCTGACGGCTGTATTCGGAAGTTAGAGTGCTGCTAATGAGGAGAAACGTTTGCCCAGACGGTACTACTGTGTTGTAAAATGACAAAATAGCAAAATATTGCGACAGAATGTGCCATATTACGCTGCATCATTGCACCTCTTCTGTGTCCGATTACGTTTGTACCTCTCCAGTTCCTGCAGCACCTGTTCTGACCTGGATCTCAGGCTCTACAACAGCTCTGCTGCCCTTGTTCTCTGGCTTTACAGCAGCTCTGCTGACCTGGTTCTCTGGCTCTACAGCAGCTCTGCTGACCTGGTTCTCTGGCTCTTCAGCAGCTCTGCTGACCTGGCTCTCAGGCTCTAGAGCGGCTCTGCTAACCTGGTTTTCTGGCTCTACAGCAGCTCTGCTGACCTGGTTCTCTGGCTCTTCAGCAGCTCTGCTGACCTGGTTCTCTGGCTCTAGAGTGGCTCTGCTGACCTGGTTCTCTGGCTCTACAGCAGCTCTGCTGACCTGGTCTCTGGCTCTACAGCAACTCTGCTGACCTGGTTCTCTGGCTCTACAGCAGCTCTGCTGACCTGGTTCTCTGGCTCTAGAGCAGCTCTGCTGACCTGGTTCTCTGGCTCTACAGCAGCTCTGCTGACCTGGTTCTCTGGCTCTAGAGCAGCTCTGCTGACCTGGTTCTCTGGCTCTAGAGCGGCTCTGCTGACCTACTTCTCTGGCTCTAGAGCGGCTCTGCTGACCTGGTTCTCTGGCTCTACAACGGCTCTGCTGACCTGGTTCTCTTGCTCTACAGCAGCTCTGCTGACCTGGTTCTCTGGCTCTAGGGCAGCTCTGCTGACCTGGCTCTCTGGCTCTAGAGCAGCTCTGCTGACCTGGTTCTGTGGCTCTAGAGCAGTGCCCTTTGCTCCTCTTTTCAGCCGCGCAGTGCGTGTAAAAATTCCTGCGTCCAAAGAAATCTCCAATGCCAACGTGCAGAGAGGCGAGGACCCAGAGCGGCATTGATGTGGGTTCTCCCTGCCAGTAACAGACACCCATCTCTGTAAGCCTGTGAGCATAAACGGAGTCAGCATATGACTTTCTGGGGTATTTACCTTTTCTTTTGTGACAGGAAACTCAGCCCCTCTCTCTGTGCAGTGGTTCCCTGCTTGAGCCATCGCCTTCAGGGTTATGAGAGCCCCTGTGGTGCCATCCAGTCTCCACTGGTGACAACAGGGAGGGGCGTGGCTTCTCAAGCTTCTTGCAGTAGTAGTTGCAGCTTTGCTATGGTAATCCTGCATAAACCTTCCTGCTTGCAAGTGCACCCGACTCCACCCACAACTGCCCTCAGCAAGTTCCAAGCAGGGCCCGCAGCAATTTATCACCACACACAAACATATAAGTCTAGCTTAGCGAACAGGCGGGCCTAAACCTACCCACTTTCCACAAGTGTGAAAATCTTAACTGTGTACTTCCCTTAACGCACTCTCATAATCAGACCAAAATACCCTTTACTGCGCAAGCCCCACACTTCCACAACAAAAGGGGCCTGGAATTCTGGGAGCCAAGCTAAGAGAGACCGAATCGACGAGGTAGAGACCCTGACACCACACCATTCGATAAGCACCCACAGACCCACTGGCACATTTGCATACAAGACCATCACCCATAGCCAGGAGCGGACACGAGATCACACTCCCTAATTAAGTTATATATAACGCCTACAGCTATTCAGGGGAACGAGTGAACACTGACAGCAACAGAGAGCAAGAAAAGTGAAGCTTGCCAGATGAATTACTCACTAGGTTAGTAAGCATTGGGGTAGTGAGGGTAAGACCAAAGGCAAAGGTTGAGTCAGAAGGTCACGAGACCAAGCTATCACATGGGAGCAGTGGTTACCCTTTAACTAGACACTCAGATATCAAACAAACAGCCCCGAAAAGCGGTGGAAAGTACAAACAACACCCTATAAAACATAAAGAAAAATGTGTACAAAGAATTAGAGAGGCGAAAAGAGGCCCAATAGAGTACATATTTCTTCCAGCTTTAAAGAGAACCAATGGACAGCACTTGAGTAAGACTGCACAGGCTGCTAATGGAGTTGCTGTAAGTTTTCTACCCCATGAACTTTATTGTGTACACGGTGGGGTTGAAAATAGAATGATGCAGGCCTTAAGACCTTGGAGCCTGAAAGGTGTCAAAAATACCAGTTATATGCATTGTTGTCAGTGACGTGCATAGGTGGAAAAGGAAATTGTGAGTGAACATCATGGCACCACCTTTCTACCCAGTCTGCAAACTATACTTCATACCACAGGTCTCGCATTCACACGATTTTGAGCTATTGGCATTGTAAATGACAATGCCTTCTATTTATGTTTTGGGTTTTAAAACATAAATACAAGGCATTGTTATTTCCAATACTAATAGCTTAAAATCATCCGGTTTGATAACTGCATTGAGGCCGGTGGACACCTGTACCTAGCGCTGGGACACCTCTAAGGAGGTAGCTATGCGCTTTAGAAATCGCATAATAATTATTATTATAGATTATTTCTCAGCTCCTAGGGGTGTCATCCCACTCACTTGGTTAACGGGTTGGGGAGGCCCTCGGTAGTAGGCGGCACACCGTAACCAGGACTACATCCCCCTCCAGACTCCCTGCTGGTCCACTCATTTGTTAGACTAAAGGCTGGATCACCTATCTCTGTGAATGCCGCAGCCGAGTCTGGCTACATGGTGGATAATGTACTTCTAATAATTCCGCAGCTAGTTTAGACCTTATGATGGAAAACCTTCTAGCTCCAATACTCCGACGGATTGCTAAAACTTATGTTTTGAATACTGTGCTTCATAGGACCGGGAGCAGGATTATGATAGGGCCTGATGTAGGATCATCTGTCTCCAATAATCCTACCCCAAATCGTAGTCACTGCTGGAAAGACTGGCAGCGGAGCCCACCAGAGCTAGACTTTACTGCGGATCAGTGATCTTTGCTTCCTCGGAGGGTATCAGACAAGAGAGGGTAGCATTAGACAAGAGATGGGAAGCATCAGACAAGAGAGGGTAGCACTGGAGAAGAGAGGGTAGCATTGGGAAAGAGAGAAAGCAGCATCGGACAAGAGAGGGAAGCATTAGAAAAGAGAGGGTAGCATCGGAGAGGGTAGCATCAGACAAGAGAGGGCAGCATCGGACAAGAGAGGGCAGCATCAGACAAGAGAGGGTAGCAGGGTAGCATTAGACAAGAGAGGGTAGCATTAGACAAGAGAGGGTAGCATCAGACGAGAGAGGGTAGCATCAGAAGAGAGAGGGTAGCATCGGACAGGGTAGCACTGGACAAGAGAGGGTAGCACTGGACAAGACAGAAAGCAGCAAAGGAGAAGAGAGGGAAGCATTGGACAAGAGAGGGTAGCATCGGACAAGAGAGGGTAGCATCGGACAAGAGAGGGTAGCATCGGACGAGAGGGTAGCATCGGACAAGAGAGGGTAGCATCGGGCAGGGTAGCATCGGACAAGAGAGGGTAGCATCGGACAAGAGAGGGTAGCATCGGACAAGAGAGGGTAGCATCGGACAAGAGAGGGTAGCACTGGACAAGAGAGGGTAGCACTGGACAAGAGAGGGTAGCATCGGACAAGAGAGGGTAGCATCAGACAAGAGAGGGTAGCATCGGACAAGAGAGGGTAGCATCGGACAAGAGAGGGTAGCATCGGAGAGGGTAGCATCGGAGAGGGTAGATTCAGACAAGAGAGGGTAGCATCAGACAAGAGAGGGTAGCATCAGACCAAAGAGGGTAGCATCGGACAAGAGAGGGTAGCATCAGACAAGAGAGGGTAGCATCAGACAAGAGAGGGTAGCATCGGACAGGGTAGCATCAGACAAGAGGGTAGCATCAGACAAGAGAGGGTAGCATCAGACAAGAGAGGGTAGCATCAGACAAGAGAGGGTAGCATCGGACAAGAGAGGGTAGCATCGGAGTGGGTAGCATCGGAGAGGGTAGCATCAGACAAGAGAGGGTAGCATTGGACAAGAGAGGGTAGCATCGGACAAGAGAGGGTAGTATCGGACAAGAGAGGGTAGCATCAAACAAGAGAGGGTAGCATCAGACAAGAGAGGGTAGCGTCAGACAAGAGAGGGTAGCATCCGACAAGAGAGCGTAGCATTAGACAAGAGAGGGTAGCATCAGACAAGAGAGGGTAGCATCAGACAAGAGAGGGTAGCATCAGACAAGAGAGGGTAGCATCGGACAGGGTAGCATCAGACAAGAGAGGGTAGCATCAGACAAGAGGGTAGCATCAGACAAGAGAGGGTAGCATCATACAAGAGAGGGTAGCATCGGACAAGAGAGTGTAGCATCAGACAAGAGAGGGTAGCATCGGACAAGAGAGGGTAGCATCGGACAGGGTAGCATTAGACAAGAGGGTAGCATCATACAAGAGAGGTAGCATCAGACAAGAGAGGGTAGCATCAGACAGAGAGGGTAGCATTAGACAAAGAGGGTAGCATCAGACAAGAGAGGGTAGCATTAGACAAGAGGGTAGCATCATACAAGAGAGGGTAGCATCAGACAAGAGAGGGTAGCATCAGACAAGAGAGGGTTTACAAATAGCCCAGCCGCAGCCATTGTGTGCAGCCATCTGGGGCAGGGGCAGATTAACCGAACAACTGGCACAGGGGAGGGGTCCTTCCCTCACTGTCAAATAAACCCATTGTTGTCTGGGGCGAGTCCTCCCGACACCCCCTTGAGGGAGGGCCCACTTACAACTTTACATCACAAGATCACTTCTGATTAACCGGTGCAAAGGCACCGCCGGCAAAGGACTGAAAAATAGAGGCTTCGACTGCAGGAAAGCACAAGACGTGATGCACCCGACACCGCCCTACAAAGACATGGAAAAAGAAATACAGCAATCTACCCCCAAAGGAGCCCACGAAGGGCCTGGCTGGACACCACCCGGAGTGCAGGGTAACAATCCATCCACCCCAAGACTGATGGCACAACTCGCAAAGCGCACCGAGGACCTGCTGGTGGGCGCTTTAAGGCGTGGATCCAGCGCTCAGGAAAGTTTGATAAATAACACAAGAGCTATAGAATTCAACCCCGTAGGAGAACCATGTCCAACATTCTTATCGGTTGTAGGGTTTTATGTTTTTCTAATGGGCTGTGCGGGCCCTGTCACTGGGGCGAAGTACACTGCCGAACAGAATCAAGTGACGCCCTAGCAAGTGTGCCACAATAACACCGACACTAAAGTGTGCCACAACAGCTTCGCACACTACCTGCAACCTTACAACAGTGGATATTGGGATCGCAGCTGAGCCGTGCCCATACGATCCCTGGCCTCTTTGCAGGCACTGCCACCTGGCTGGCTCATTCTTTGAAAAGGAGGTGCAGGTTGATGGAAAAGGCAGAGAGAGGTGTGGGCAGGAGGAGGCGGCTGAGAAATATCCAAGCGGCAGAGTGAGATGTATCCGTGTGATAATAGACACTAGCTGAAATGTTTATAATGTGTAACTTAACGTGTATTCAAGAAACGAAGATAGAAGCAAAACTCGGGAGGGTGGACATGGCCCCGAGCCCCTGAACCTGTCAGAACCCGATTACTCACATGCTCAACACGAAAAGGGTGCTGGGAACAGGCGCCCTCGGAATGCCTGTGCGCCGTGGCTCTCTGCTTCACAGCCCTTGTGAAGACTTTTCTTATCTGCTTGTTAAATAAACAAGCAGATAAGAAAAAGTCTTCACAGCAACCTTGAAGCACAAAAAGAAAAAAAACCGCTCGCCATCTGTTTTAATTCAGCCGCTTGTCTTTGCGTCTGGGCTGAGTGAAAACAGATGCTCTTGTCGCGATGGGGCATTCCAAAACTGCAAAGGGCGGTAACAAAAATGACGTCAGCAAATTGAAAGCCAGAATTAAACATAAATCAGGACGCGAGTGAATCATAAACGATTCGGACACAGGGCGTGGATTTAAGTCCCCTTCTTTCTAGTGTTTACTATAGCTCTCGCAGGCGAGGAGCGCATGCGCACTCCAACGCCAGGCCAAGACCTAAAAAAGCACCATGAAGCGGCCAGCGTTGACCTTGTCATATTGCTTTTTTTAAAAACTTTAAGCCATGTTGCACAGCAGCTCACGCTGCTGTATAATTTGTCTCTAAACAGCGCAGGGGTTGGGTTGGGGGCAAGCAACGTAATGGGAGGGTGGGGTGGTAAGAACAAATGGAAGGGGGAGGGGTGGTGAGAAACAGACGATGAGACGAGTACCTGCAGGAGTCTGCGGACAGTTGAAGGACACTGGCCACAGATAAAAAGCTGTAGTTGGTCCACGCTTCACTACAGGGACACACGGCGAAGCCCCAGGAGTAAACTGTGTTGAGAAGGAGGCTCTGACCTATGAGAGGCAAGGAAACAAGAGTGACGTTGGAACAAACCAATCAGTGGAGGCCTGTACTCTTAGCAGGGAGGGGGGGCGGTCAGGGCACAAACGCACACATAAACACTCATCACAACCATGTATTCACACATGCAAACACACACACATCCATTCACAACACTCACAACCATATATTCATGCACATACGCATGCACCAAACATTAAAAATAAAATCATGCTTACCTGTGCAGCTCCATCTCGGAGATGCCACAAGGTTTGGGACTACTGCCTTCCCTCATTGGCAGACCTAAAGGCAGCCAGTGAGGGAAGGCAGCAGTCCCTCACTCACCACAGAGTAGGATGGGGTCAGTGAGACTGCTGACCCCCACCCCAACCTGTGACAAGGTGTCAGTGATTGACTCTCAGCCCTGGGCAATCAGGGCTTAGAACTGAAGCGCCCAGGTCCAAGGCAATAAGTGACGCTCCTCCTCATGAGGGGGGGCCTTGAGGTGCTTTGCCAGGCTGAAGATGCCACGCCCACAGGAGCTGTGACTTCTTCAGCCCGGCAAAGTTCATCTCAGGCTCCAGGAGCCTGAGCATTTAGTGCATGTCTAGCTCCTGGCTGCCTGACCTAAAAATAAAGAGTGTCTGTCAGACTGACCTTTGGTCAGCCTGACAGAAATTCTTTATAGTGGCCAAAAGGTGAGGCAGCGTGGCCCCATTAGGACGGGCCGCGGATGCAACCAATGGTAAGAAAAGGTAAGTAATGGGCGCGCTCTAAGCCCGTTTCCAGTTTGATTTCGCAAGCACAGGTGCAGTCAGAATCTAAAAACCAGACCATAAAACAGCCAAAAAGCAACCCACACACTGACCTGCTAGGCTAGCCATTCAGGCACTTCCAGAGTGACCTATAGGCCTGTCTGTCTCTGACAGGGAGAGTTAAGCAGAGAGAAAGCGGGAGAGACACAGAGTGAGTCTGAGAGAAAGAAAGAGACAGAGAAGACAGGGTGTGATGAAGAGAGGGAGAGATGAGCAGAGAGACGGAGAGGCAAAGAAAGGCAGGGAGAGACAGAGAGAGCGGGACAACCATAAACACACTCGAAAAGCCTGGGAGAGAGAAGAAAGTAAGAGAAAGGAACACCCTCTGCCCTACACTGAAGAAAACCTCATCTAGCTACCTTTCCTTCTGTCGTCCACTGTGTCTCTCTTTGATCGTACTGTTATCTCCACTTATTTATTTCTATGTCCTTAGGTCTCTCTCCCTGACGCTGTTACTCTCTCAACCTCTCTCTCCCCTCCCCTGTCACTTAGGCTGCCCCCACCTCTGCTTGTCTGTCAATCTAAGTGGTTCACATCACAATATGTCCCCCCCCCCCCCCCCGTCTGCTGGGACACGACGAGTGCGGTCTGCTCACAATCTGACCCCTCATATCCGGGGACAGAAGTGCGTTCTGGGTAAAATCTGAACCCGCGCTGGTCTCTGGTCGTGGGCTTGCTCCCACCTCCCTTCCCGCCGCGAGAGCGGGCTGTTCTGTTGTGCCCGGCACGTGACCCGTCGCGAGCACCCCGAGGCCTAGCGTGGGAGCCGAAGCTGCTCGCCATAAATCACGGCCTGTCCCGGGCCTTTATATAGCAGCAATGTACAGACACGTGTAGGACGTGACTGCAATGAAAGGCGGTTAGGGTCACACCATCTACACACCCACACCCAGGGACCAATGAGGATAGGGAACGCACACACACCCACCTGCCTACTCATGGACACTGATAGCCTGGATGGAAGTGTCAAAACAAGTTTACGTACCAGCATACCTCTGCACATGGGCATAATACAATTCTAGGTTATTGCATGATTGCAGGCGCAGCATTTTCAAGGTTGAGCAGGGTAGGATATTTAAACAAAGCGAGTGTCGCAACTGGTCGTGCTGGTTGTACTTGTATACAGTGCTTAATTTGTAAAAAATAAATAAGTGCCAGAGCTCTTGTCAGGACGCCACTGCAGCTTGCTCCACACATTGCCCCTGCCATGCTGCCAATGATATAACAACACAACTGCTGACCACCACACTCCTGTAAGTGTGACAATTCAAGCTATTCCAGGCTCCAAAGAGCTATAAGAATGGCTTGGGTGGCAGGGAATAGTCATTTTTATTGAATATTGGATTAATAATGGACTGTTGTTGTGGTCATCTAAGACAACGCCACCTTGTGGCAAACTGTCACAAGCACAGGTGTTGACAATTAAGTGCCCAGCACCGGAAGCCAGTGGCTCAAATTCAGCACTGGCAACTTGTATACCTGGGGGCTTATTTACAAGGCCCTTGCGCCACTTTTGCGTCACTTTTCCCATGTTAAAAATGACGCAAAAGTGGCGCAAGGGTCTTGTAAATCTGCCCCCTGGACTTTTGCTGTTTAGACTGTTACAAACTGGCGGTATTCCACTTTGTTTTGTTTGTTTGGCTTGGGAGCTCTATACTGTCATCAGTGCTTTAAATGGGAAAAAAGAAGTGCAGCTACTCAATGTATTGAGCCTGGGTTTGGGGTGGGCCTACAGGAGGGTTTATACGTGGGTTCTAGAGGAATGTATGGAGATATGGAGCTATTTTTTTCATCTATATTTTTCGCCAATGCGAGTACAAAAGGATGCATTTAATATTCTCTTTCAAGTTTGCCATATGTGCGAATTTCCCCAGCATATATGGGAAATAGAAAACCTATGAATTTTCACATTATGCCCAATGACAGTTGCTGTGGACAATTTAAGAAATAAACCAAGATAATCAGATGCCATTACGCTGTACTAGTTCACAGATTGTCAAATTCCTACAGGCTGCATCTGTGCAACGTCTATGGAATTTTCACTATTATTCAGTGGTGGGTTCTGGCGATTATTTGCAATAGTCTTAAAATGATAACTCAATCCACTAAAATATATTACAATAACAAAATGAAGTTATATGATGGAGGGAGAAGTAGCTTAAAAGTAACAAAATATATACAGTGAGAATATGATACACACCAGCAAAAGGAAAGTAGTGCCTAACGGTTGGTGTAGGTTTATGGCCCCTTATGGTGTGTGCCCCTAAGGAAGTCTATGAAAAATCGCCTGGATATTGAAGGAAACATTTTTATTGATTGGTGGCATCAAGCAAGGCTAAAAAATATTTGCGCAAAAAATGCTGCTGCCTGCCCCCCAATACACACACTATTCAATTTAGTGGTTTTCTTAGCGTATTTGCTTCAGGAGCTTGTACAAAGCTTGCATTCACCAATATAAAGGAATCCAGCTTTTGCTAGTAGTTAAAGTGACTGGCCACACTCATTATGGTAAGCCTGGCTTGAGTAACACAACAGAGATTTTATCTTGCTTGCAGTCCAAACTTTCAATAAGCCCTACTGGTGGTCATTTTTGCAAGGCTACCCTTGTATTAGCATTACTGGGACTTATCAATCAGGGAATTATGAAGCGCGCTACTCACCCGTGAGGGTCTCAAGGCGCTGGGGGGGAGGGGGGAGCAGCTCCGGTCAGTCGAAGAGACAGATCTTGAGGGTCTTCCTGAAAATGTGCAGAGAGGGGGCGCGTCTGATGTTGATCGGGAGCTCGTTCCAGGTCTTAGCCGCGATGTAGGAGAAGGATCTTCCACCGGTTCTCGCTCTGCGGATGCGCGGTGCTTCGGCGAGGGCGAGGTCGGCGGGTCAGAGGTTTCTCCTGGGTACGTGGAAGGAGATTCTTTTGTTGAGATATTGGGGTCCGGTGTTGTGGAGGCATTTGTAGGTGTGGGTGAGTATCTTGAAGGTTACTCTCTTCTCGACGGGGAGCCAGTGTAGGTCTCGCAGTTGTTGGGTGATGTGTTTGTGTCGAGGGATGTCGAGAACGAGTCTGGCTGCGGTGTTCTGTATGGTCTGGAGCTTGCGGAGCAGAGAGCACTTATTTACAAGCCCTTGCACCGACGATGCGTCACTTTTAACATGCGAAAAAGTGACGTACGGGCGGCGCAAAGGGCTTGTAAATAAGCCCCTTAATTTCTACTTTATTTTCCTTCTTGAGCAAAGAGCTATTATATGGATGGATGGGTGTAGAAGAGAGGTGACATGCAAAGGATGATTGGCAGGGAAGCATAACCAATGCACAGCCCAACACAACCTGCTCCTGCCTTTGTACTATTAGTCCCCACACAATCTTCAGTGCAAACTGGTCAGTTTTATAGCTATATATAATCAGAACCAGAGTAGACCCAAAACGGATCTGTGGCCAGCGCTGTTTGTCAATGTTGCGTAACCTTGGGCATCTGCTCAGTATGTATTGGCCAGCAATACATGCAGTTGGGTCAGTTCTGTGTGGCTTTGGCTCAAAGCTGCATGATCTTCACTTAAAACTGTGTGATCTTGACCCACGGCAATGTGATCTTCAGCTAGTATTGTGTGAGCTTGGACTAGTATCTCTGAAAAGAGAGGTAGATGGGGAATTAGCTATGTCATCTCATGCCTTATCTTGGGCAGGCCTTGAGCCATGTTTAAAAAGACCATTCTTCACCGCCCATTTGTAACATCAAGATCAATTACTTCTACAGCTAAAGCTAAAACAAAAGGAGACCTATCAATGCTTTACTGAAATATAGAAATCGAACGCTTACTCCTCATTCCTGTGAGCACCAATCTGAAACTATATAAATTATTCTTTATATCAGTAGCAAGATTTAGATATGCATATTCACATATACATTAAGCTTTTTACAAAAATTCCTGCCTAATAAGAGATGCTGCCTTTCTGATATCTGCTATTCAAACGTAAAGATGTCAGACTTTTCATTTCCTTGACTCGCAGATTGTAGAGAGACAAACTTTTACCAGGGGCCGCCACAGCGATTCCTGTCAATGCAGTGTAATTTAGCTATATGGCTCTGCATTTAAATCGGGGAGGCGGACCATAGTCTCGGTGGGGATGGTACTCCGTCACTGTTGCAACGGAGTTCCGTCTCCGCCAAGATATAAATCGAGCCCTAAGTCACTTCGCTGCCCAATCAAGTGTTGAATGAAATACCTTGGGGCATATTATCAAGGGCTCTATTGCCGCTTTAGCGGGACTTTTTCCCGCTAAAGCGGCGATAATTCTAACGCCCTATTAGCAAGCTGTCGCTAACTGCTGTTAGCAACAGCTTCTAGGCGATAGCGACCGGGTTGGGTGCCGCTTTGCATGCCAGCGATATTTATCGCTAATGGCATGCAAAGTAGGCGTTCCCAACCTAAAAGCGACTGGAGACAGTCGCTAAGCTCGCTATCGCCTATTAGCGAGGCAGGGGAGGTGATTAACGAACCAGCGCTAAACACGTTTAGCGCTGGTTTGTTAACGCCTGGTCCAGACCTGACTTAGCCATGTAATCCAATGGGAGGTAGATTACATGGCTAAATCCCCCTCGCCCTATCACCTAGCTAACACTGGTCACAGTGTGAATATCGCTTGTTTTCAAGCGATATTCACACTGTTCTCCAGGGTTTCTATCGCTTAGGAGATAAGCGTTGCTGATAGCACGCTATCTCCGCGATAGAAACCTGCGATAGCCGGCGATAATTATCCAAGCGCTAACTGCGCTTAGCGATAATTATCGCCGGTTATTGCTAATAGGCCCCCTTATTCTTAGTTCACAGGTCTCTGATAATCATGTGCCACGCATACTCACAACATTGATGGTGCCCTATCAACTAGCCAGGCATCTAAGGTTAGATACTCATAAGAGGGTTTTGGAACGATTGGTGAGACACCAACCTTTCGGTGGTCTGAACTCTTCATGTTCAGGGCTTCACTCTTAAACTCGCTACCCCTGCCCCCCAGACTGCATCCCATCTAACCACTTTCCAAGTCTGTGAGCAATTGACTCTCTAAAAGTTCCCTTTACTTGTAGATGACTTTGCCTCCTGTTCCTTTGAAACCACGACTTCCTTCCCTTTCAGAGCACCCTGAAGCAGCCATTTGTAGTATTAGCGCTATTCTAAATGACAAAGCAAAGCTTTTTTTTAGTCTCATGCTGCCTTATGTTTACTGGTAATACGAAGCATGGCAGGGAGGCGGAAGGCAGGTAATCATGAAAACAACAGAGAAACACAGGAGAAAGGGGGTGGTGAGGCGATGACGGGCCAGGGGAAAAGGTTTGCGGTAGATAGATATAGTAAGTGATGGTTGCAGGAGGGGGAACAAGGGTACAGGGTTCTGTTCCCATAAAATAAAAAATGTAAAGAGAAAAAAGAGAGAAATGGACCTCGCTGCATTTTCAAGAGAAGTTGCATTTAAAAGAAAGCAGAAGGTGGGCAAGGTACATACGGTAACGCCGCTCAGAGTCCTAGAAAAAAATCCATTAATCCTGCTGCTCGGGTCAGGCATCTGGTACCATGCTGTCCACCCCAGGAATCTTCACAGTGTCTCTTACTGAGGCCCAAACTGGCTCCCAGTGTGAGTTCAAAGTATTAGCATCAACGAAGAGCAACTTCTGGGCAGGAGATACTCTGTCATGCATTCAGATACACCCATCAGAAGATGGTTCATCTTCTACTCAAACTCACAACAGCTTCTAAATTTAAAGGAAGGCAAAGCGTGATGAGAGAAGGGGCAAGAGGTATTGTTCCTGACACACCATGTATGGCTCACAAAAGGCTTTTGCGATGCATAATACGGAAGCCCTTTCTGAAAATGGGCCACACCTAGCCTTGTTCCCCTAATCACGGGGCTTTAAGTGAGCCTGGTCCCTCCGGGTCTCAGACCCAGTGGTAATTAAATAAAGGACATCAAACGCCCTTTTGGACCTGTATTCATGGGCTTAACTGTACAGGCAAAAACAGAAATTGATTTCTGAAAAATTTATGTAAATACCGTTATGGTAATTCATGTTGTTCGTGTTCATATTTCACATACTTTACTTTCTTTTTTTTCTTTCAGTAACTGTTACAAATGTACATTCCCACAAGTCACATTGGAATCTTCGAATCACTGACAGCGCAATAATGTATGTTGTCAACATTAATCAATAAATTTGTCGACTTGTCTCAGGAATTAAACTATATAGGTGTTATATGATACACAAATCAAGCAATAATCACATGTATTTCTACCTACTGACTATGTTCCCTATGCCCTTCGTCAATCTTGTGTCAAACATGGCATGAACGTATTAGGGAAACCTAACTTGACAAGTCATTGTCGCTAGTGTCGCCAGATACTCCCAAATTGGACCCATATTTCCCTTGGCCAAGACTGTATGGCTGTAATAATGCACATGTCTCTGACCTGTCAATGCATGTGGCCAGGTGCTTCGGCCAATCTTCCTTTTTGCAGATAGATGGCCCCCACCAATGCAGTGCGATACTATGTATTGCTAGCAGCAGTGCTATTGCTGACAATTGTCTTCTAGTATTGGGAACCAACTTGACGTACCCCAATATCCAACGAGCCCAACACCGCCAGACGCAACTTTCGAGAAGGCATGGAAGCCGTCGCCAAATGGATGAAAAACAGCTGCCTACAACTAAACACCAACAAAACAGAAGTACTCATCATGGGCCCAAACCCCGATGCCTGGAGCGACACCTGGTGGCCCCCGCCCTCGGAAACCCGCCAACCCCCACGGACCACGCACGCAACCTGGGAATCATCCTGGACTCCGAGCTCAAAATGGACCGCCAGATCAACTCTGTCTCATCTTCCTGCTTCCACACCCTCCGCCTCCTTCGTAAGACCTTCAAATGGATCTCCCTCGAACACCGAAAGACCGTCACTCACGCCCTGGTCACCAGCAGACTCGACTATGGCAACGCACTCTACGCCGGAATAAACAAAAACCTCACCCGCAAGCTACAGAACATCCAGAACACCGCCGCAAGACTGGTCCTCAACCTGCCAAAACACTGCCACATCTCCCAGCACCTGCGCACACTCCACTGGCTCCCTGTCGAGGCGAGAATCACCTTCAAGATGCTCACCCACGCACACAAGGCCCTCCACGGCACCGGACCAGCATACCTGAACAGCCGACTCAAATTCCACGCACCCCAAAGGACCCTACGATCAGCCCAGCTCTCCTACGCCGTGGTCCCCCGCACCAGAAAGACCAGATCGGAGGCCGCTCCTTCTCCTTCCTCGCGGCCAAAGCATAGAACGCCCTTCCGCTCCACCTCAGACAGACAACATCGCTCCCCATCTTCGCAAGAAACCTCAAAACCTGGCTCTTCGACAGACCCCCTCCTTGATGGATGTAACCTGCACCCCCCCCCCACCCCTAGCGCCTTGAGACCCTTACGGGTGAGTAGTCGCGCTTTAACAAACCCCTGATTGAATAGGGCAATCAAAGTGGCAGTTTCAATCTCACTGCCTATCATTGCAGATATATGTTGGATAATTTTGCCCCAATAGTTTAAGATAGGGGGACAGGTCCAGGCCAGATGTATGAACCCAGCTTGTGCCAGCCCAGATGGTGGACCGTGGTATGACGTGGTCGGGTCTATTCTGTGCCGCGTGTCTGGTGTAAAGTATGCTCTGAGAAGAAAGCTAAATGGAAGCAGTTTGTGTCGGATTCATGGGCCCTGCCTTCATCTGCATGCAGCAGAACATCAATTTGTCCTCAGGAAGATCCGCCCCTTGGTTGGGGTTCTATGGCTGTTTACTACGCTCAATCTCTACTGCTTTTAGTTGTAATATTATATTGTATAACTGGTATACCAATCGGGTGGAATCAGTTTCTCTAATCAACTAGAAACTCAGCTGGCTCACTCTGGAATTCAGTCGTCTTTTCATGCAGGGTGTGTAGTAATCAGCAATATGTGTACAGTGGCGGCCAGCATGGCTCGTGGGTGGCGGAGCGTGTGGGGGATTGTTGCGAGGGAAGGGGGGTTTGGAGTTGCGCGGGGGGGTTGAATGCATAATATATATATTTTTTAAACGTGCCTTGCCGCCGGTCCTGCGTCTCTGCTCCTGCTATCCTCGTCTTGGTACAGGAAGCACAGCCAGGCCCCACTGACCAAACACAACGCTGCAATGCAGCGTTGTGATTGGTAAGCACCCAGGTTCCCCTGACCAATCACAACGTTGCAATGCAGCGTTGTTATTGGTCTCCATGCAGGCTGTAATGCAGCCTGCATGGAGAACAGGGAAAGTGAGCATGACTGGTTTGGACGGCCCGAGAGGGCCGACCAAACAGTCATTGCGCACTTAGGAGTGGGCAAACCACTCCGCCCCTGCCCTACTCCAACAGCAGAACAGCCCCACCAACCCACTCGCCCTCAAAGCAGCACGAAGCATAAAATGATAATAATGCAAAGTTATTATCATTTTATGTTTCGTGCTTTGCACTGCTCAAAAGCAGTGGGGCGACGCTCTGCCATAGCGGAGGAGCCGCCACTGTATGTGTATACGTCTTCTCTCCTTACACAGATCCAGTGGGAGGAATGTCCTTTTGGTATATAGGCCATTTCTTAGCCTCTCTGCAAAGCACACAGAGCAATGGTCACGTATGCCAGTTGCACTTGCAGTTCTACACATGTGTATGTGAAAAGTAACACAATTTAAAAATAGTGACAAGGGGAAATTTAAAGAAAATGCAATGCTTAAATGTGAGTGTGTGTGTGTGTGTGTGTGTGTTGTGTATTTGAGGATGGTGAGGTAAAGAAGAGTCAAGAGAAACTGAAAAGAGTGTGCTGAAGAGGAAGGAGATGAGGTGTGGGATATGAAGATGGAGGATTTCAGAAAGATATGGAGAGAAAAAGTGTGCCATGGGTTGCAGACGAAAATTGTGTGAAGGAAAGAACAGGAGGGATTGAGACACTTTGAAGACTACTACCCGGCCTCAGACCTTAGTAATGTATAATTCAAAGTCTCATAATTTCAGAACGGAAACATTTTTAATATTAATTATTTACAATGAAATCATTGTTGTTACTCATTTATCTTAAACAGCTAACAGCCATTGGCAAGTCCAATCGCCCTGGCTTTTTAGGCATATGTCAATTGTGTTATATATCTGGATATAATAACAGAAAGCTCAGAAAGGCACCAGTATGTCGGTTTGGTGGCACTCTAAGGGCAGCACAGAATTTTAGTTTACATATTTAGGCCACGCCCCTAATTACGCAGGCCACGCCCCTATAGAAACACTTCACTTATTTCATCCCACTTAAAGCCTTGCCTACACAAACAGCGTCCTTTCTTTCATTAAACATGTTAATGGGCAGTCAGAAAGGAGCACTCTTTGTCCTTGCAAGGAGGAGATTAGCCTTTTATTACTGTGTAACTTTGGTTTTCAATGTGCTCTGTTTACGTTGTTGACATGTAATCCAAAACGATCCGTTATAAAGCAAAAAGAACAACCACCACCAACCAAGATTACATCATCATGCTGGTAATATTACTTTACATGGAGACAAGACATACTTTATAACTAAGGCCATTCAAATATTAAGTGAAACTTCTGAGGCCGCACGTCTAATTGTGCATTAAAATGTAAGCCTCTGGGTTACAGAGACAGTATTTAGGCAATTAACCATTCACTAAAAAATGAAGAGATTCGAGGAAACTGGGACTGTGGACTTTTACTTTCATGCTGTGGTCTTTGGGTGGCGTTTATTGTAATTGGCGTTTAGTAGCTGCACGTTGATCATTACACCTGGGTTGCCCAGTTAGTAACTGTTTATGAAGGCACCGGTTGAAGAGTTCGGCAGGGTTTATGTGGCTTTGGTGGAAGGATTGTATTGAATCTGCCAGAACCACTGCAGGCACTGGTACGTGATCCGCCTGCACAGATTTGGGACATTACTATAATGGATAGGTGCCTGTCACCAGACTGGCACCTACGGACACGATATCGAGAGGCTGAGAATTGCGGCAAAACGAGGATGAAATACTTGAATTGATACTTTGAAAATGTTGCACTTACCAGAGGACAATAATGAACTATCTGATGTGGTTGATACATATAGTGGCTTCACACTCAATTAAAGCTGACATGCCTACTAAGGTGCAAAGAAATATGTGGGCACTACTATGTTGAAAGGTACATGTTGTAATGGCGTAAAAACAACAAGCCATTCTAAGGGAGAGCTGTGAGTCCTCTGTTGTTGTTTATGAAATATCATCATATGAAATCAATTAACTAGTATCTAATAGTGTGTTTTTTGACCTTTTTCAAAGGAACTGACATGAATAAGGCTGATTGCCAAAACACGTCGTCAGAGTAATAAATTCAAGATTACAGTCCGTGAGTGCCCGGACTGGTTCCTTGGGGGACTATTTGTTGAAAAATATTTGCGTGAGTGCGCATCTCACGACGGAGGCACTCACTGAAGAGTTCTGCAGTGTTTATGTGGCTTTGGTGGAAATATATATATATATATATATATATATATATATATATATATATATATATATTTATATCACACTTGTCTCCATGTGACACTATCAGGCACCCAAGTGGGAGAGGTACAGCTGAACAATTCATAAAAGCGTGAGGTTGTAAAGATGCCCAAACCCAGAGATAAAACTGCAGACTCGCGTGACACAGCAAGCACCCAAATATCAGTGATTAAGTGGCACAATACATCAGTTTATTGACGCATAATTTGGTGCACACTCTATAAAAATGTAAGACCGCATGCACAATATAAACACATTGCATGAAAACCTTACAAAGCACAACACTGATTAAAAGTCCTCTGTAATCCAGAGAATGCAAATCAACACATACTCTTAAATTGACGTGCACATTGTTTTCAAGCTAAATAAACACAAGCTTTGGCAAAGCCAATAGGTCTGGCCTTCGCCATTGTGATAGTTATTTTTTTATGTAAACAAGCCACAAACTAAAATGAAAAAAAACATCTGTTGCCACATAAATGTAGCTGTCATATGCTTACAATAAAAATCTAAATATTGAAAAGATTCACTTATGTGGCTGCCTTATTACTGATGTAATTTAAATAACAAGCCTTTCAGCTGGGTCATGCATTTTATTATTATTACTATTTGTGAAAGCGACCAGAATAAATCACCAACCAACCAATCACTCATATTGAAGGCAAAATAAATAGTTGATATTTAAAGGTAATACAAAAAAATATTTAAAATAAAATACACTTTGAATCAGCTTTGTCTCTGAAGAAAAAGAAACTATTTTTAGGCAGATGTGAGCAATGCGCTCAGGTTTTGTGCAATCGCTCAAAGTGAGGGAGCTACTGGCTAAAGTGGACTGACTCCCTGCCCCATGCACTATGCTTTGGTGGGCAGAAGCAAAATGTAAATGGCAGTTTAACAGACCAAAGGACGTAATCCACAGACCACACCCCTCTAGGTAAATTATGTATGCTAATGTTTTAAAATACAATAGTCAGAAGAGACTGTTAAAGATGCTTTAGAGGCCAGACCTAAAAAGGGGGCACAGAACATACTACTAGTGGGTCAAGACAGCATTTCCTCGGCAGCGGCCGCTCTCCTAAACCCCATGTCTCACACAGTAGTCAAGAGTCGGGCCCTGCACCGGTGCTTATGAGAAGGGCCCAAAAGACAGTGGATCGCCAAAAGGCATCAAGAAAAGCAGAGCTTCACCATGTCTCCGCTATCCCAGTCACAGATACGGTAGCCACGATTCTCAGAAAAAAAAACTGCAATTTGTTTGGCTATCGCTATACTGGTAGGGCCCAGAGGCCGTAGGTGAGAAAGAATTTGTGTAAAAGTCTCAGTACTCTTTTGTGACATATCAGTTGCCTCTCTGTTTGCTTTAATAATTGCTCAGAGATAATTTAGACAGTTTCCAAATAACTTCATGTGTTTGTTCTTTTATCTTTAAATTTCACAAGGAACAAATATTGGATTTCACTGACTTTCCCATGTTTTTACTGGCATAGACAAAACAATAGAGGCCAGGCCTGTAAAATACTGGCCAGGTGACAACTCTAGAAACACTTTTTGCAATGCTCGGTGCCCACCCACGTTTCTGCAGCTATGTCCTTGAAATGGCGGATAAGACAGACTGCACAGAGGACTCGACGAGCCTTCTCTGTAGCCTGCAGCAAGAAAGGTGCTCACAGCTACCATTCAACCTCGAGGCCTCGAGCAAAGTTTCTCTCCATCTAAAACACTTTGGGGCAGATTTACAAGCCCCTTGCAACACTTTTGCGCCGCCGTTGCGTCACTTTTTGTGATGCAGCGGTGGTGTAAACAATGCGCCACGTTGCGGCCCATTTACAACGTGACGCATCTAGGGAGATGCGTCACGTTGTAAAGCCCTGCGCCACATTATACCTGCGTCAGGTATAATGTATGCAGGGTGTGCGTTCCCACGCAAAAAGCCATGTAGAACTGACGCAGTGAAATTTACAACATTTCACTGTGTCACTCTACGCCTTCACTGCTTCAAAATCCCTACGCCTGCTAAGACCAGGCGTAAGGAATGACGCAGGGCTTTTTGAATGGGACTCACCCATCTGTTGTGGCGCAGTGCTGGAGTTGCGTCACTTTCATGAGCAACTTCAGCAATGCGTCACTTTTGTGCCAACAGATGCGTCAGAATTTCTGACCCATCTGTTAATCCTTGCGCCATGGAGCACTGTATTGCAAATACAGTGCATCCATGGTGGCGCAAGGACATTTAGCGCTGGCACCAGGAAACTGACGCATCTATGCAGATGCGTCAGTTCCTTGTAAATGAGGCCCTTTGTTCCAGTTTGTACACTCTGCCTGTATGTTGTTGAACAACTTCAGAACAAACAATGAATAATGAAGCCCCACTAACCTGCCACTTACTTACGTTCTGCGAAATATAACTTTTGTTTAAAAACTATACCCAAGAAATCAACATATGAAAACTGTTTCATTATTCAAAAACAATAGCTAGAAATATCATTCCAACCATGCTCAAATAAAACATGAATATATTCAAGCAAGCTGAATTATCAAGTCGTAATGAAACACATATGTTTACGATATTGCATTTGTGAACACGCTCCTAAATAAATAAACAGATACAGTTCAGAAGAGGCATACCTACAAAAATAGAAAATATATCAACATTATAACAATATGTAGTGTAAATACGTGAAATTGAAGACACTTTGAAATCAGAGAAATAAGACTCAAATCGCAGGTTTGTGCTGGAAGTATTCTATTGTGTACACACAGCCACCACAGTGATATCTTTCAAGGCAGTGTGCATAAAAGGCCTTGCTTACCCTTGCCACATCTGCTTTTGTCCTTTAATATGGAGTATCCGTGGGTCATTACATATCACTACACAACTGATCCTGGATATATCACTACTAATGCACCGTGGATGAGTATTTAATTTCACATAATACAGATTTCTGAAGGTATCCTGCTTTTGGGTTCTTCCACAATCATTGCCAACCAGGAAGGGTCTTGAAAGCATTTTCCCAGTGAAGATAAGAAAGCTGTTGCCCTAATGCAAAGGTATTTCTCCATACACAGTTGTGCTCTATGCAAAACTGCGCATGTGGAACCGTCTCTACATTGTCGCAATTGCTAAGTCACAAAAGGTTTGCAGACATACACTTGTAAACCTACAAGTGCCGCATGTTTCCAGGAGTAACATGGGAGACTTTTGTGAATCCCAGAAATTAGGAAATCCACGCCCACGGAAGATCCTAAACCTGTGTGTATGGGGTCCCTCATTTCTGTGCGAATCATGTCCAGTGTGTTTATGTCTAAACACCTTTCCCAGCAATAACCCTCCAATGCCCAGAGGAGGTGCGAAAGAGCAAGCAGTCCCCATATGATAAGCACTGTATCCTTTGCAAGGGCAGCAACAGGAAGTCTGCTTGCCCTCCACACACACAATACACACTTGCTGGTCCACATGCAACACCCGAAAAACCTGTGTTCATTGTCCTTTTGAACCAAACCTTACAGTAAAAGGTTTCAAATACCAAAATCAAATACCAAATCTTCGTGGCTATTACCCTGTGCCTCCCAAGACATTTAACAAGGACAAAGCTAATTCATCCAGGGTGCTGGCATTAGCAGTGTATAATATCGACCACTCCAAATAATCAACACAAAATCTGAGTTCCTTTCAACCTAGGTGCACATAACACCAGACAGAAGCATGCAACAAATAAATTTCATTTTGGGGACTGTATAAAGTCCCTTTTTGTTTTCATCCTTTGAAATTCTGCAGCAACAATCATCTTTGCATTCCCTGTTTTCCCTGCTGACTTATGTGTTTCGGGCCCAACACGGCCCTTCTTCAGGTCTCAATGGAAGTTTTAAAATCTCTCTCTCACGTAGTCTCAAAGCCTCCGGCTGTCCAGGTAAAACTGTCACAATTGAGTCAAATCCCCAGTGTAGATCAATGAAAGCTGAAAATAAGGGTCTTCTTCAGGGTCAGATGCTTGGCACAAACTAAATAGATCATCAACCATTTTGCCATAGTGCTGATATAGTATAATAAATGTGTATATGGAATAATTTTTTTATTAAAAGAGCCTTTCTAAGAGATGCAATATACATAAACACTATCAATGGGTAAATAGGGTCAGTACAGGAGTATGGAACAACACAAAGATGAGTGGATGATGGTATACCTATTAACAGTGAAGCAATTATGCAAATATTACATTTACCTATATTACATTAATGTTACTATTTTAAAGCAAAAATAGTACCAATATTCTCAGAATAATCTAAATTATATTCATACCTACAGCTAGCTGGTTTGGGTCAGTAGCAGGAGAGTGGAAATCAGGGATTGACTCAAGCTATATAGATGGTGTATTTTCAAACTTGATTAAGATTTATAATAAGGGGTAGTAGCGTTAATGGGACTGGAAGAAAGTTCAGACTGGACACAAGTAGCTTGGGGGTTTGGAACGGCAAATGGGCACAAGGGAGCCTTGTCATGGTCAGAAGATGCTGGTTGGCAGCCTATAAAGGTCAAATAGGATTGGCAATACCAATTGAAAAAGGTAGGTATACACTGCTCCCTGCATGGCTTTGTGGGTTACAGTGAGAAGTTTGTTCTGTACTGCCGCTTGAGCAGACATCCATCTAGCCTTGTGTTCCTATATCACGATCTGAGATGTGGGATTTTCTAGGCAGGTTAAAGGGCCCACCAGATGGCTGTAATACAGCTTACTGAAGAATAATATATAATTTAGGGATTTTGCAGCTTCAAACACCAGGTGTTGTCGGATTTTTAAATTGAGCAGTTGAAATTGGCGTCTGTGGTGGTGGAAGTCTTCTCAAATAAAACACATACATTTTATCAGTGGCAGAAAGTGTAGCAGTATCAGAAGAAAATATGATCAGAGGTGGGATGGGTGCAGGGCAGGGGCGTAGTGCAGGGCCATGCAGTCCCACGGGGGGCAACCTTTCAGGGGGCCCCCATTCAGCACAAGGCCAATGAATATCTGTGAGATATGGTAGACTAAGGCAAATAGATCATATGTGGAGCCAGAAGAGCTTATGATGTCATGAAGCATAGTGGTATGGAGGGAGAACAATAGAGAACACTTGTTTAATCCTTGGGGTGCTGGAACTGGGAAGGCAAAGAGCGCGAGGAGTACCAGGAAACACACGAGATGAGACCTAAAGGTAGGAGAGGAATCACTCGAAAACTTTTCAAGAAATGCCCCGGGAGGTTAGGGTCAAGTGCATAGTGGAGTGACCAACTGTGTCAAAGAACAAAATGAATAGGAATATTGTGAAGATACTATTGTGGTGAGAAGAAATGAGGAAGCTGGAGACACATCTGGAAGTTCGCAGGCTTGGATTCACCACAGTAGTGGGCCCTTCGAATCACAATGGATCTATCATGCTACACCAGCCATTTTAGGACCGGGCGCAGCTAGTAGCACACCCAGGTCACGAGAGACAGTGCCAATATAAGTTTTCCCCAAGACCAAGCACATGTGTCTGGAAACAGCAGTTGTTCTGATTCCCTCGTAGGTGTTCAATTCGCAGCCGACTTATCGTCCCATCGACTTTGTCTTTTTTGCCCTTCCCTTACATCTTCTCCTGCAGTTACTCTATGTACTCTTTGTGCTCCTGGGTATCTTTTCACTCCGAGTCTTCACCCCTCAGTGCTCCAGTGTTTGTGATGCTTCAGAAGGCTCTAGGACAGGACACCAGGTGCGCCCAAGGGCTACTTAGAGTTTATTGCCCGCACGCATTGGGTAAGTTGACATGCGCCTTGGGGAAGAAGTGAAAGAGGCCTAAATTCATATTTATTGGATAAGAACTGGACATTTAGTTAGCAAATCGATTTGGTTGGAGGGCCATATCCGAGGTCTGCTCTTCCAAGAGACCCCAGTGCCACCAGTCCAGTTTCAAATATTCTATTTTGGGTTCTCTCACCAGCCACTTACAGGAGACAGTATTTTTCTTTCTCTTCCTCTCCACCTGCTTCTCCCCATGCAGGGGATCCTCACACAGCCCTCCAATCTATGCAAGGTATGGACAGACCTCTAGGGAGAAGAGGAGGGATTGACTTCAGGATCTGGAGCCATGGCCATGAGAGGGGCCAGGTTGACATGTATTTCTTGCACAGGGTGAAGTGTTGTTGGTGGGACTTTCTGGTTAGGTGTGCCTGGGATGTCGTCTGTAGTGGTGAGAGATGATGCTTGGACTGATTGATAAGAGAAGCTGAGTGTGATCGCGAGGGAGGGAATGGTGGTGGAAGAGAGGTATGTTAATGATTAAGAGACAATGATGAGTTCTACTGGCTCACCGTGTGTCTGAGTAGGGTGTAGGTGAGTGACGTTTTCAACAGAATCAGTTGAAAGTGGGTGTGTGGTTGCTTCTTTAGGTTGAGATTAACATCCTTAAGGACCATAATGAGCTATGCCTTGCAGAGCAGAGTGAAGATGACCACTGAGGTCCTTGAAAAAGCAGTCAATGGGTCCCAGTGAGCAGTGAAGGACCCCTATGTAAAATCTAAATGAGGTAGTGATGGTACTGGCAATGTGTTCCACAGATAATGGGCACTAATCAGAGGGTTTGGGCTGTGGCTATGTGAGGATTCTTCCTACACTTCTGATCACATCCTCTCTTCGTCCATCTTCTCCTGCATCCCTACCAAGTGAACCTTGAAGTGGAGCTTGGAGCATGTGTTGAGAAGTGATATTAAGCCGTAGAAAGCCTGATGGGATCTCTCCATCAGAGATGGGTGTGTCTGCTCTCAGAAATGCCCTAGAGACCAGGGGCGACTCCTCCGTTTGAGCGCAGGCCAAAGCTGAAAAGGAAAATGGTAATAAAGTATATTTATTACCATTTTATTTTTCAGCAACCGACCCATCCTGAACTGAGTCCCGAGAGGCAGCAGGGAGCTGTGTGCTTTAAAATGTGCATGTCTCTTGAGCCGGGCGTCTTGTGACGGCCAGACAGCCATGCGCATTTTCTGTAGCCCAAAAGCTGGGTTAGAGAAAGCGCAGGCCTCCAGTGCTCTTGAGAGCTCTGAGTGAGGCTGCTTCAACCAATCCTGGCGCTGCTCTCATGCTGGTGAGAGCAGCGCCAGAATTGGTTAGGGGAGTTGGCTGGGTCCCGCGGAAGAAAGATGACCAGTGGAGGAGGATGTTGCGTCATGCCTCAATGTAAGTGTTTAATTTATTTATTTATTTATTTTGCATCCTCCCTGTCCCCCCCGCCTCACCGCCCTCTATACATGGCAGCCACCAGTGCTATAAACCATCATCAAAAAGGGGCAGGGCTAGCCACATTAAACTCGGAGCTGACTATGACTGGTGCAGGAGCTTTATAAGGCTTCGTGGCGGATGTATGATGTAACAACGCGATCATTTAGATCGCGGTACATTACATCACTGTTTTTACAACGCAAGTCGTTACTACGACTTGCGCTGTAGGGCGCTGGATTTAGGAATAGTATGATTTACTATTCCAACTCCAGCCTACGTACAGTAGGGAAGGTGTTGGAATAGTAAATCACACTATTCCCTAGTCTAGAGCGCCCTCCAGTGCAAGTCGCGGTAACGACTTGCGTTGTAAAAGCAGCAATCTAAATGTACTGCGGTGTTTTGACCGCGTTGTTAAGGTCGTTTCCCCTTCGTGGCACCTAGAGTCTCTTACAAACCAGGACAGATAGTACATGCTTTCGTTGTATCAACCACATCGGACACGATATCGAGAGGCTGAGGAGTGCGGCAAAACGAGGATGAAATACTTGAATTGATACTTTGAAAATGTTGCACTTACCAGAGGACAATAATGAACTATCTGATGTGGTTGATACATATAGTGGCTTCACACTCAATGAGAGCTGTCATGCCTACTAAGGTGCAAAGAAAGATGTGGGCACTACTATGTGGAAAGGTACACGTTGTAATGGCAGAAAAACAACAAGCCATTCTAAGGGAGAGCTGTGAGTCCTCTGTTGTTGTTTATGAAATTTCATCATATGAAATCAATTAACTAGTATCTAATAGTGTGTCTTTTGAAATTTTTCAAAGGAACTGACATGAATAAGGCTGATTGCCGAAACGCGTCGTCAAAGTAATAAATTCAAGATTACAGTCCGTGAGTGCCCGGACTGGTTCCTTGGGGGACTATTTGTTGGAAAATAAAATAATAATATATATATATATATATATATATATATATATATATATATATATATATATATATATATCGCACAGCAAAGGATCTTGAGGAGAAAGAATCCAGGCGAGCCCACTCGGTCGATCACAGCAGTTTATTTTCTATGACAGACAAGGACGACGCGTTTCGACCACGTCCGTGGTCTTGGTCACATGACCATCGCCTCAATTTTTTTACTATTTAAAGGTACGTGCACATACTTGTTTAATAAACATAAAAGAAATGTTACCAGCACATATAACAATAAAGTGAAAAAAGTGCATAGTGAAAACAGACACATTAGTTTCAATGTTGCAAACAATCATAGCATTTTAAATGTTTAGAAACGGCCTCCAACTATTCATATTAATGGAAAATCTATTCATTAATGTTACATTATAACAGAGAAGAAACACTGCTCAATTGTGACATGGAGGGACTAGTGCCCTGTTCAATTAGTGATTATGTACAATTATCAAGACTATTAACACTTAGCTGCAGTACAGGTATATTACCCTAGTGAGTATAAAATTAGACTAGGAGCTGGATGGGGGGTCCGCCATACTCCGGTGCTCTTACATGATTGCCAAGTGCTGTTTCATGGTGATTCACATCTTATGTTCTGAAAACGTAACAAAGGTACAATAATTAGCATCATAATATCACATTTTGAACAGTATTCATATTTCAACTATTGCATAAGAGAAACCAAGGTTGAAGAGACTCTACATACATATTAATCAAATAAGCTACAAGTCTGTTTCTATAATATTATAATATATGTGAGCTAGAAAAGGAAAAAAGGTGATGTGTGCAGCTAAACAAAATAAACTAAAGAAGGAGAAGGTAGGGCGTGAGTCTGCAGCCAAGGCTCTGATCATACTGATCAGTGTACATCCTATAAGTGGGAATACAGTTCCTCATTCTGATTAAGGCCACCTGGGTACATGGTCCCTGCCAAGAGAATCAACCGTGACTCAAGTTTGCGGAGGGCCGCTATGCGATTGCCTCCTCTTGGATTAGGTACGATTGTGTCTAATCCGAAGAATCTAGCTTTGGTCCAGTCCGACCCATGTTCCCTAGCAAAATGTCTGGCTGTGCTATAGCTCTGGTCAGAGTTGGTTATTGCCCTCCAGTGTTCAAGGATGCGTTTCTTTACAGGGAATGTTGTTGATCCAATGTACCAGAGATTACAAGGGCAGACTACAGCATACACCACAAACTCAGTACTACATGTGATAAATTTAGATATTACCCATTTGGTATTGGTTCTTTCTAGGATTACCTCCAATATGTTTCTGCTGTTTTTACAGGCTTTACATTTACCACATTTGTGGAAGCCTTTAGTATGTTTCAACCAACCACCTTCTTTTGGTTGGAGATGGCTGTGGACCAGCATGTCCCTCAGTGATGGGCTTCTCATATAGGTCACGGAGGGAGTTGGTTTTATTTCATTTCTCAAAATGGGGTCTTTCCTCAGGATATCCCATCTATTTCTGAGAATATTCCTTATCTCATTCGATTGATTACAGTATTTGGTGATAAATCTAACTTCACTCTTCTTGATGGGTCCAGGCAGATTCTGCTCTGAAGTTTTGTTGACTATTTCTTCTCTAGATAGACTTTCGACTCGTTTTTCTGCTTGTATAATGGCTTTTCTAGGGTAACCTCTCTCTTTGAATCTGCCCTTCATTTCTTGTTTGGTGTCTTCGTATGTGGTAGGGGTACTGCAGTTGCGTTTAGCCCTGAGGAATTCACTGTACGGTATTCCCCACCTAAAACTCGGAGGGTGAGAGCTGGCAGCATGGAGGATGGAATTCCCTGCTGTCTTCTTTCTAAAGAGATTCGTGACAATTTTTCCCCTGTCTATGCTTAGTTTCAAATCTAGGAAATCAATTGATTCCTGACTGTAGTGTCTGGTAAACCGAAGGTTCACAACATTCATGTTCAAACAGTCTATGAACTGATTAAGTTCCATTTCAGACCCCCTCCACACAAAGAAAATATCATCAATATACCTAAGTCATGAGGATACATTGAATATCCAATGTTCAGTGTTGTCGTTCCAGAGCACCTGCTTCTCCCACCAGCCCACCATGAGATTAGCGTAGCTGGGAGCGAAGCAGGTACCCATAGAAGTCCCTTGTAGTTGTTTATAATGTTCTCTTTCAAATATGAAAACATTCTCCTTTAGGCATATTTCCAACATATCCAAAAGCATGAGGGTATGTTCAAGAAATTCTGCTCTGCGCTGTCTAAGAAAGAACTGGCAAGACTTGATACCGTCATCATGCCTGATACTTGTGTATAATGACTCCACGTCGAGACAAACTAGCCACTGGTCTTTCCCCATGTCAACCTCCCTGATCTTTTGCAAAAAGTGCGTAGTATCCCTAATATAGGATGACAGATTTCTCACATAGGGGAAGAGAAAATGGTCAACGTATCTGCTGCTACTTTCCAAGAGGCTATTTTTAGATGAAACAATGGGTCTACCTGGTGGATTGGTATCATTTTTGTGGACCTTAGGGAGAAGGTATAGAGTAGGGGTAGTAGGTGTGTCATTTCTGAGGAAGCGTGCTTCGTCCCATGTGAGTAGGCCCTTATCTTGCCATGTTTGTAGCTTACATATATACATATTTTTCAGGTCATCAAGATATTTTCTGTCCACCTTTTTGTAACAGGTTATATCATCCAGTTGGCGGTACGCTTCACTGGTATACATGGCTCTGGTCATAAGGACCACGTTGCCACCCTTATCTGAAGGCTTAATGACAAGATCCCGATCTTTTTGTAATTTGGAAACTGCCTCCCACTGGGTTTTAGTCATATTACCCTTTTTGGTGTTCTTTTTAAGGAGCTCCAGAAAATCTTGAGCTACTAAATCACTGAACATGTCGATATTATCTTTAACTGTAATAGGGACATGTTTGGATTTGGCTCTAAATTCTGTAGAAGTAGTTTCAGTGACATCTATTCCCAAAAGGTCTGATATTGCGCCAGTGTGTGCAGGGTTAAAAGGATCAAGTGGGATACTCCTGTCTTCATCTAATGTGGTGATGATATGTAATGTAGGGATATCCTCTATTGCTAGACCTATTTCCACCTCCCCTCTGGTCCCTGTTGTTGCCTCATTCTGCTTTTTCCTTGCTGCATGTATTTTGCACAGTTTTAACTTTCTTTCAAATTTATACAGATCAATTCGAGCTTGAGCATAATCAAAACCCACATCAGGACAGAAAGATAACCACAACTCAAGTACACTTATTTCATCATTCGTAAGCATCTTTTCAGTCAAATTCATTACCGTTAATTTGGTTGTGGTGTCTTCCATCATTGGTTCTTGGTCTTCTGGCCTCTTGTTCCCATGCCAGTTATTCTTTGTTTTTCTGCGCCTGACGTTCCGCTTGCGATTTTTCCTGCGTTTTCTTGCGCTTTTAGTCTTGGTTTCCCTCTGTTGGAGTGTTCTCTCACCTTCTGCATGATGCTCAGTTCCTGAGAAAAAGACTGTTGTTCAGTGTTCATTGTGGCATTGCTGTCTGTTGATTCTGCATCTGAACTCAAGTCCGTCACAGAGTCTGTCACAGAGTCTCCTTTGGTCGTCTCAAGTAGGTTCAATGTCTGATTTTTCGTGGTCTCGGCTCTCATTTTATCGTATTTTTTAGCGAAAGTTAGGATACGCCCAGTTGCGTAATCTCTCTCATCACGAGTGAATTTTCGCTGTTTTCTCGCTACGATTTCTTTTTCAAAAGCCTTCATTTTTTCATCCACTATTTTCATCATTTTTTCAATTTCATTTTGATCTGTTTCTCTCCCTAAGTCCTCCATTAGGTCATGGATCTGTTTCAATATGTTCTTATGCTCATCCCGTGCATTGGCGATAAGTATTTCTAGCATTCTTTTGGAACATGCTGTGGTATTATCAATCCAGTCTTTTAGCACTTGCGGTTTTGGAATTGATAACGTGGGGATAATGAAAATGCGGAGACCTCTCGGTATGCGGTCAACTTCCAAGTAGTTTTGGAGTGAGGTCGCCTCCCACCATCTACTCATTTCTTTTTTCCTCAAACGCTCCAAGTTGTTAACTTTCTGCCTCAGTGTTGATTGACTTTTATCTGGAACTGCATTCCCAGGTGGCTGTATGTTCGATGATGTTTTGTTAAAAATAGCCCTGGCGGACTCCTCACGCCCTTTCATGAACTCGTCTGTCATACTCTCTGTTCGTAATGGTCAACAGTGCACTCTTAGCACTTCTGCTTCTATGATTCGCCACACGTCTCGAGCAGAATTGCTCACGTGAACTCTGGCTGGGCAGGGGGCGGCGTTACGTGTTGGAAGGAAGTACGGGCTGGAAGCACAGACGTGCCTCACAATTCCTTTCTCTCCTTCTCAAATTCCCAGGGCAATCCAGTGACTCGGGACAAGGGGATGCACGTAACAACGCGCTGCCGCTTACCCGCTCTACCTTCAGCGCTGGTCCTCTTCGTAGATGGTGCCGATAGCGTTCCCAGATATCAGCCGCTCACCTCAGCACAACAGCCGGCGGGTACTTGTTTACAGAAAAAACCAATCGAAGGTCGGACGGAAGACAAGGTACCCTTCCTATCGAGTCGGGGCTTCGCTGACGGTCGCCGCCGCCATAACATCGCACAGCAAAGGATCTTGAGGAGAAAGAATCCAGGCGAGCCCACTCGGTCGATCACAGCAGTTTATTTTCTATGACAGACAAGGACGACGCGTTTCGACCACGTCCGTGGTCTTGGTCACATGACCATCGCCTCAATTTTTTTACTATTTAAAGGTACGTGCACATACTTGTTTAATAAACATAAAAGAAATGTTACCAGCACATATAACAATAAAGTGAAAAAAGTGCATAGTGAAAACAGACACATTAGTTTCAATGTTGCAAACAATCATAGCATTTTAAATGTTTAGAAACGGCCTCCAACTATTCATATTAATGGAAAATCTATTCATTAATGTTACATTATAACAAAGAAGAAACACTGCTCAATTGTGACATGGAGGGACTAGTGCCCTGTTCAATTAGTGATTATGTACAATTATCAAGACTATTAACACTTAGCTGCAGTACAGGTATATTACCCTAGTGAACCACTCCGCCCCTGCCCTGCTCCAACAGCAGAGCAGCCCCACCAACCCACTCGCCCTCAAAGCAGCACGAAGCATAAAATGATAATAATGCAAAGTTATTATTATTTTATGTCTCGTGCTTTGCACTGCTCAAAAGCAGTGGGGCGACGCTCTGCCATAGCGGAGGAGCCGCCACTGTATGTGTATACGTCTTCTCTCCTTACACAGATCCAGTGGGAGGAATGTCCTTTTGGTATATAGGCCATTTCTTAGCCTCTCTGCAAAGCACACAGAGCAATGGTCACGTATGCCAGTTGCACTTGCAGTTCTACACATGTGTATGTGAAAAGTAACACAATTTAAAAATAGTGACAAGGGGAAATTTAAAGAAAATGCAATGCTTAAATGTGAGTGTGTGTGTGTGTGTGTGTGTTGTGTATTTGAGGATGGTGAGGTAAAGAAGAGTCAAGAGAAACTGAAAAGAGTGTGCTGAAGAGGAAGGAGATGAGGTGTGGGATATGAAGATGGAGGATTTCAGAAAGATATGGAGAGAAAAAGTGTGCCATGGGTTGCAGACGAAAATTGTGTGAAGGAAAGAACAGGAGGGATTGAGACACTTTGAAGACTACTACCCGGCCTCAGACCTTAGTAATGTATAATTCAAAGTCTCATAATTTCAGAACGGAAACATTTTTAATATTAATTATTTACAATGAAATCATTGTTGTTACTCATTTATCTTAAACAGCTAACAGCCATTGGCAAGTCCAATCGCCCTGGCTTTTTAGGCATATGTCAATTGTGTTATATATCTGGATATAATAACAGAAAGCTCAGAAAGGCACCAGTATGTCGGTTTGGTGGCACTCTAAGGGCAGCACAGAATTTTAGTTTACATATTTAGGCCACGCCCCTAATTACGCAGGCCACGCCCCTATAGAAACACTTCACTTATTTCATCCCACTTAAAGCCTTGCCTACACAAACAGCGTCCTTTCTTTCATTAAACATGTTAATGGGCAGTCAGAAAGGAGCACTCTTTGTCCTTGCAAGGAGGAGATTAGCCTTTTATTACTGTGTAACTTTGGTTTTCAATGTGCTCTGTTTACGTTGTTGACATGTAATCCAAAACGATCCGTTATAAAGCAAAAAGAACAACCACCACCAACCAAGATTACATCATCATGCTGGTAATATTACTTTACATGGAGACAAGACATACTTTATAACTAAGGCCATTCAAATATTAAGTGAAACTTCTGAGGCCGCACGTCTAATTGTGCATTAAAATGTAAGCCTCTGGGTTACAGAGACAGTATTTAGGCAATTAACCATTCACTAAAAAATGAAGAGATTCGAGGAAACTGGGACTGTGGACTTTTACTTTCATGCTGTGGTCTTTGGGTGGCGTTTATTGTAATTGGCGTTTAGTAGCTGCACGTTGATCATTACACCTGGGTTGCCCAGTTAGTAACTGTTTATGAAGGCACCGGTTGAAGAGTTCGGCAGGGTTTATGTGGCTTTGGTGGAAGGATTGTATTGAATCTGCCAGAACCACTGCAGGCACTGGTACGTGATCCGCCTGCACAGATTTGGGACATTACTATAATGGATAGGTGTCTGTCACCAGACTGGCACCTACGGACACGATATCGAGAGGCTGAGAATTGCGGCAAAACGAGGATGAAATACTTGTATTGATACTTTGAAAATGTTGCACTTACCAGAGAACAATAATGAACTATCTGATGTGGTTGATACATATAGTGGCTTCACACTCAATTAAAGCTGACATGCCTACTAAGGTGCAAAGAAATATGTGGGCACTACTATGTTGAAAGGTACATGTTGTAATGGCGTAAAAACAACAAGCCATTCTAAGGGAGAGCTGTGAGTCCTCTGTTGTTGTTTATGAAATATCATCATATGAAATCAATTAACTAGTATCTAATAGTGTGTTTTTTGACCTTTTTCAAAGGAACTGACATGAATAAGGCTGATTGCCAAAACACGTCGTCAGAGTAATAAATTCAAGATTACAGTCCGTGAGTGCCCGGACTGGTTCCTTGGGGGACTATTTGTTGAAAAATATTTGCGTGAGTGCGCATCTCACGACGGAGGCACTCACTGAAGAGTTCTGCAGTGTTTATGTGGCTTTGGTGGAAATATATATATATATATATATATATATATATATATATATATATATATATATTTATATCACACTTGTCTCCATGTGACACTATCAGGCACCCAAGTGGGAGAGGTACAGCTGAACAATTCATAAAAGCGTGAGGTTGTAAAGATGCCCAAACCCAGAGATAAAACTGCAGACTCGCGTGACACAGCAAGCACCCAAATATCAGTGATTAAGTGGCACAATACATCAGTTTATTGACGCATAATTTGGTGCACACTCTATAAAAATGTAAGACCGCATGCACAATATAAACACATTGCATAAAAACCTTACAAAGCACAACACTGATTAAAAGTCCTCTGTAATCCAGAGAATGCAAATCAACACATACTCTTAAATTGACGTGCACATTGTTTTCAAGCTAAATAAACACAAGCTTTGGCAAAGCCAATAGGTCTGGCCTTCGCCATTGTGATAGTTATTTTTTTATGTAAACAAGCCACAAACTAAAATGAAAAAAAACATCTGTTGCCACATAAATGTAGCTGTCATATGCTTACAATAAAAATCTAAATATTGAAAAGATTCACTTATGTGGCTGCCTTATTACTGATGTAATTTAAATAACAAGCCTTTCAGCTGGGTCATGCATTTTATTATTATTACTATTTGTGAAAGCGACCAGAATAAATCACCAACCAACCAATCACTCATATTGAAGGCAAAATAAATAGTTGATATTTAAAGGTAATACAAAAAAATATTTAAAATAAAATACACTTTGAATCAGCTTTGTCTCTGAAGAAAAAGAAACTATTTTTAGGCAGATGTGAGCAATGCGCTCAGGTTTTGTGCAATCGCTCAAAGTGAGGGAGCTACTGGCTAAAGTGGACTGACTCCCTGCCCCATGCACTATGCTTTGGTGGGCAGAAGCAAAATGTAAATGGCAGTTTAACAGACCAAAGGACGTAATCCACAGACCACACCCCCTCTAGGTAAATTATGTATGCTAATGTTTTAAAATACAATAGTCAGAAGAGACTGTTAAAGATGCTTTAGAGGCCAGACCTAAAAAGGGGGCACAGAACATACTACTAGTGGGTCAAGACAGCATTTCCTCGGCAGCGGCCGCTCTCCTAAACCCCATGTCTCACACAGTAGTCAAGAGTCGGGCCCTGCACCGGTGCTTATGAGAAGGGCCCAAAAGACAGTGGATCGCCAAAAGGCATCAAGAAAAGCAGAGCTTCACCATGTCTCCGCTATCCCAGTCACAGATACGGTAGCCACGATTCTCAGAAAAAAAAACTGCAATTTGTTTGGCTATCGCTATACTGGTAGGGCCCAGAGGCCGTAGGTGAGAAAGAATTTGTGTAAAAGTCTCAGTACTCTTTTGTGACATATCAGTTGCCTCTCTGTTTGCTTTAATAATTGCTCAGAGATAATTTAGACAGTTTCCAAATAACTTCATGTGTTTGTTCTTTTATCTTTAAATTTCACAAGGAACAAATATTGGATTTCACTGACTTTCCCATGTTTTTACTGGCATAGACAAAACAATAGAGGCCAGGCCTGTAAAATACTGGCCAGGTGACAACTCTAGAAACACTTTTTGCAATGCTCGGTGCCCACCCACGTTTCTGCAGCTATGTCCTTGAAATGGCGGATAAGACAGACTGCACAGAGGACTCGACGAGCCTTCTCTGTAGCCTGCAGCAAGAAAGGTGCTCACAGCTACCATTCAACCTCGAGGCCTCGAGCAAAGTTTCTCTCCATCTAAAACACTTTGGGGCAGATTTACAAGCCCCTTGCAACACTTTTGCGCCGCCGTTGCGTCACTTTTTGTGATGCAGCGGTGGTGTAAACAATGCGCCACGTTGCGGCCCATTTACAACGTGACGCATCTAGGGAGATGCGTCACGTTGTAAAGCCCTGCGCCACATTATACCTGCGTCAGGTATAATGTATGCAGGGTGTGCGTTCCCACGCAAAAAGCCATGTAGAACTGACGCAGTGAAATTTACAACATTTCACTGTGTCACTCTACGCCTTCACTGCTTCAAAATCCCTACGCCTGCTAAGACCAGGCGTAAGGAATGACGCAGGGCTTTTTGAATGGGACTCACCCATCTGTTGTGGCGCAGTGCTGGAGTTGCGTCACTTTCATGAGCAACTTCAGCAATGCGTCACTTTTGTGCCAACAGATGCGTCAGAATTTCTGACCCATCTGTTAATCCTTGCGCCATGGAGCACTGTATTGCAAATACAGTGCATCCATGGTGGCGCAAGGACATTTGGCGCTGGCACCAGGAAACTGACGCATCTATGCAGATGCGTCAGTTCCTTGTAAATGAGGCCCTTTGTTCCAGTTTGTACACTCTGCCTGTATGTTGTTGAACAACTTCAGAACAAACAATGAATAATGAAGCCCCACTAACCTGCCACTTACTTACGTTCTGCGAAATATAACTTTTGTTTAAAAACTATACCCAAGAAATCAACATATGAAAACTGTTTCATTATTCAAAAACAATAGCTAGAAATATCATTCCAACCATGCTCAAATAAAACATGAATATATTCAAGCAAGCTGAATTATCAAGTCGTAATGAAACACATATGTTTACGATATTGCATTTGTGAACACGCTCCTAAATAAATAAACAGATACAGTTCAGAAGAGGCATACCTACAAAAATAGAAAATATATCAACATTATAACAATATGTAGTGTAAATACGTGAAATTGAAGACACTTTGAAATCAGAGAAATAAGACTCAAATCGCAGGTTTGTGCTGGAAGTATTCTATTGTGTACACACAGCCACCACAGTGATATCTTTCAAGGCAGTGTGCATAAAAGGCCTTGCTTACCCTTGCCACATCTGCTTTTGTCCTTTAATATGGAGTATCCGTGGGTCATTACATATCACTACACAACTGATCCTGGATATATCACTACTAATGCACCGTGGATGAGTATTTAATTTCACATAATACAGATTTCTGAAGGTATCCTGCTTTTGGGTTCTTCCACAATCATTGCCAACCAGGAAGGGTCTTGAAAGCATTTTCCCAGTGAAGATAAGAAAGCTGTTGCCCTAATGCAAAGGTATTTCTCCATACACAGTTGTGCTCTATGCAAAACTGCGCATGTGGAACCGTCTCTACATTGTCGCAATTGCTAAGTCACAAAAGGTTTGCAGACATACACTTGTAAACCTACAAGTGCCGCATGTTTCCAGGAGTAACATGGGAGACTTTTGTGAATCCCAGAAATTAGGAAATCCACGCCCACGGAAGATCCTAAACCTGTGTGTATGGGGTCCCTCATTTCTGTGCGAATCATGTCCAGTGTGTTTATGTCTAAACACCTTTCCCAGCAATAACCCTCCAATGCCCAGAGGAGGTGCGAAAGAGCAAGCAGTCCCCATATGATAAGCACTGTATCCTTTGCAAGGGCAGCAACAGGAAGTCTGCTTGCCCTCCACACACACAATACACACTTGCTGGTCCACATGCAACACCCGAAAAACCTGTGTTCATTGTCCTTTTGAACCAAACCTTACAGTAAAAGGTTTCAAATACCAAAATCAAATACCAAATCTTCGTGGCTATTACCCTGTGCCTCCCAAGACATTTAACAAGGACAAAGCTAATTCATCCAGGGTGCTGGCATTAGCAGTGTATAATATCGACCACTCCAAATAATCAACACAAAATCTGAGTTCCTTTCAACCTAGGTGCACATAACACCAGACAGAAGCATGCAACAAATAAATTTCATTTTGGGGACTGTATAAAGTCCCTTTTTGTTTTCATCCTTTGAAATTCTGCAGCAACAATCATCTTTGCATTCCCTGTTTTCCCTGCTGACTTATGTGTTTCGGGCCCAACACGGCCCTTCTTCAGGTCTCAATGGAAGTTTTAAAATCTCTCTCTCACGTAGTCTCAAAGCCTCCGGCTGTCCAGGTAAAACTGTCACAATTGAGTCAAATCCCCAGTGTAGATCAATGAAAGCTGAAAATAAGGGTCTTCTTCAGGGTCAGATGCTTGGCACAAACTAAATAGATCATCAACCATTTTGCCATAGTGCTGATATAGTATAATAAATGTGTATATGGAATAATTTTTTTATTAAAAGAGCCTTTCTAAGAGATGCAATATACATAAACACTATCAATGGGTAAATAGGGTCAGTACAGGAGTATGGAACAACACAAAGATGAGTGGATGATGGTATACCTATTAACAGTGAAGCAATTATGCAAATATTACATTTACCTATATTACATTAATGTTACTATTTTAAAGCAAAAATAGTACCAATATTCTCAGAATAATCTAAATTATATTCATACCTACAGCTAGCTGGTTTGGGTCAGTAGCAGGAGAGTGGAAATCAGGGATTGACTCAAGCTATATAGATGGTGTATTTTCAAACTTGATTAAGATTTATAATAAGGGGTAGTAGCGTTAATGGGACTGGAAGAAAGTTCAGACTGGACACAAGTAGCTTGGGGGTTTGGAACGGCAAATGGGCACAAGGGAGCCTTGTCATGGTCAGAAGATGCTGGTTGGCAGCCTATAAAGGTCAAATAGGATTGGCAATACCAATTGAAAAAGGTAGGTATACACTGCTCCCTGCATGGCTTTGTGGGTTACAGTGAGAAGTTTGTTCTGTACTGCCGCTTGAGCAGACATCCATCTAGCCTTGTGTTCCTATATCACGATCTGAGATGTGGGATTTTCTAGGCAGGTTAAAGGGCCCACCAGATGGCTGTAATACAGCTTACTGAAGAATAATATATAATTTAGGGATTTTGCAGCTTCAAACACCAGGTGTTGTCGGATTTTTAAATTGAGCAGTTGAAATTGGCGTCTGTGGTGGTGGAAGTCTTCTCAAATAAAACACATACATTTTATCAGTGGCAGAAAGTGTAGCAGTATCAGAAGAAAATATGATCAGAGGTGGGATGGGTGCAGGGCAGGGGCGTAGTGCAGGGCCATGCAGTCCCACGGGGGAGCAACCTTTCAGGGGGCCCCCATTCAGCACAAGGCCAATGAATATCTGTGAGATATGGTAGACTAAGGCAAATAGATCATATGTGGAGCCAGAAGAGCTTATGATGTCATGAAGCATAGTGGTATGGAGGGAGAACAATAGAGAACACTTGTTTAATCCTTGGGGTGCTGGAACTGGGAAGGCAAAGAGCGCGAGGAGTACCAGGAAACACACGAGATGAGACCTAAAGGTAGGAGAGGAATCACTCGAAAACTTTTCAAGAAATGCCCCGGGAGGTTAGGGTCAAGTGCATAGTGGAGTGACCAACTGTGTCAAAGAACAAAATGAATAGGAATATTGTGAAGATACTATTGTGGTGAGAAGAAATGAGGAAGCTGGAGACACATCTGGAAGTTCGCAGGCTTGGATTCACCACAGTAGTGGGCCCTTCGAATCACAATGGATCTATCATGCTACACCAGCCATTTTAGGACCGGGCGCAGCTAGTAGCACACCCAGGTCACGAGAGACAGTGCCAATATAAGTTTTCCCCAAGACCAAGCACATGTGTCTGGCAACAGCAGTTTTTCTGATTCCCTCGTAGGTGTTCAATTCGCAGCCGACTTATCGTCCCATCGACTTTGTCTTTTTTGCCCTTCCCTTACATCTTCTCCTGCAGTTACTCTATGTACTCTTTGTGCTCCTGGGTATCTTTTCACTCCGAGTCTTCACCCCTCAGTGCTCCAGTGTTTGTGATGCTTCAGAAGGCTCTAGGACAGGACACCAGGTGCGCCCAAGGGCTACTTAGAGTTTATTGCCCGCACGCATTGGGTAAGTTGACATGCGCCTTGGGGAAGAAGTGAAAGAGGCCTAAATTCATATTTATTGGATAAGAACTGGACATTTAGTTAGCAAATCGATTTGGTTGGAGGGCCATATCCGAGGTCTGCTCTTCCAAGAGACCCCAGTGCCACCAGTCCAGTTTCAAATATTCTATTTTGGGTTCTCTCACCAGCCACTTACAGGAGACAGTATTTTTCTTTCTCTTCCTCTCCACCTGCTTCTCCCCATGCAGGGGATCCTCACACAGCCCTCCAATCTATGCAAGGTATGGACAGACCTCTAGGGAGAAGAGGAGGGATTGACTTCAGGATCTGGAGCCATGGCCATGAGAGGGGCCAGGTTGACATGTATTTCTTGCACAGGGTGAAGTGTTGTTGGTGGGACTTTCTGGTTAGGTGTGCCTGGGATGTCGTCTGTAGTGGTGAGAGATGATGCTTGGACTGATTGATAAGAGAAGCTGAGTGTGATCGCGAGGGAGGGAATGGTGGTGGAAGAGAGGTATGTTAATGATTAAGAGACAATGATGAGTTCTACTGGCTCACCGTGTGTCTGAGTAGGGTGTAGGTGAGTGACGTTTTCAACAGAATCAGTTGAAAGTGGGTGTGTGGTTGCTTCTTTAGGTTGAGATTAACATCCTTAAGGACCATAATGAGCTATGCCTTGCAGAGCAGAGTGAAGATGACCACTGAGGTCCTTGAAAAAGCAGTCAATGGGTCCCAGTGAGCAGTGAAGGACCCCTATGTAAAATCTAAATGAGGTAGTGATGGTACTGGCAATGTGTTCCACAGATAATGGGCACTAATCAGAGGGTTTGGGCTGTGGCTATGTGAGGATTCTTCCTACACTTCTGATCACATCCTCTCTTCGTCCATCTTCTCCTGCATCCCTACCAAGTGAACCTTGAAGTGGAGCTTGGAGCATGTGTTGAGAAGTGATATTAAGCCGTAGAAAGCCTGATGGGATCTCTCCATCAGAGATGGGTGTGTCTGCTCTCAGAAATGCCCTAGAGACCAGGGGCGACTCCTCCGTTTGAGCGCAGGCCAAAGCTGAAAAGGAAAATGGTAATAAAGTATATTTATTACCATTTTATTTTTCAGCAACCGACCCATCCTGAACTGAGTCCCGAGAGGCAGCAGGGAGCTGTGTGCTTTAAAATGTGCATGTCTCTTGAGCCGGGCGTCTTGTGACGGCCAGACAGCCATGCGCATTTTCTGTAGCCCAAAAGCTGGGTTAGAGAAAGCGCAGGCCTCCAGTGCTCTTGAGAGCTCTGAGTGAGGCTGCTTCAACCAATCCTGGCGCTGCTCTCATGCTGGTGAGAGCAGCGCCAGAATGGTTAGGGGAGTTGGCTGGGTCCCGCGGAAGAAAGATGACCAGTGGAGGAGGATGTTGCGTCATGCCTCAATGTAAGTGTTTAATTTATTTATTTATTTATTTTGCATCCTCCCTGTCCCCCCCGCCTCACCGCCCTCTATACATGGCAGCCACCAGTGCTATAAACCATCATCAAAAAGGGGCAGGGCTAGCCACATTAAACTCGGAGCTGACTATGACTGGTGCAGGAGCTTTATAAGGCTTCGTGGCGGATGTATGATGTAACAACGCGATCATTTAGATCGCGGTACATTATATCACTGTTTTTACAACGCAAGTCGTTACTACGACTTGCGCTGTAGGGCGCTGGATTTAGGAATAGTATGATTTACTATTCCAACTCCAGCCTACGTACAGTAGGGAAGGTGTTGGAATAGTAAATTACACTATTCCCTAGTCTAGAGCGCCCTCCAGTGCAAGTCGCGGTAACGACTTGCGTTGTAAAAGCAGCAATCTAAATGTACTGCGGTGTTTTGACCGCGTTGTTAAGGTCGTTTCCCCTTCGTGGCACCTAGAGTCTCTTACAAACCAGGACAGATAGTACATGCTTTCGTTGTATCAACCACATCGGACACGATATCGAGAGGCTGAGGAGTGCGGCAAAACGAGGATGAAATACTTGAATTGATACTTTGAAAATGTTGCACTTACCAGAGGACAATAATGAACTATCTGATGTGGTTGATACATATAGTGGCTTCACACTCAATGAGAGCTGTCATGCCTACTAAGGTGCAAAGAAAGATGTGGGCACTACTATGTGGAAAGGTACACGTTGTAATGGCAGAAAAACAACAAGCCATTCTAAGGGAGAGCTGTGAGTCCTCTGTTGTTGTTTATGAAATTTCATCATATGAAATCAATTAACTAGTATCTAATAGTGTGTCTTTTGAAATTTTTCAAAGGAACTGACATGAATAAGGCTGATTGCCGAAACGCGTCGTCAAAGTAATAAATTCAAGATTACAGTCCGTGAGTGCCCGGACTGGTTCCTTGGGGGACTATTTGTTGGAAAATAAAAAAATAAATATATATATATATATATATATATATATATATATATATATATATATATCGCACAGCAAAGGATCTTGAGGAGAAAGAATCCAGGCGAGCCCACTCGGTCGATCACAGCAGTTTATTTTCTATGACAGACAAGGACGACGCGTTTCGACCACGTCCGTGGTCTTGGTCACATGACCATCGCCTCAATTTTTTTACTATTTAAAGGTACGTGCACATACTTGTTTAATAAACATAAAAGAAATGTTACCAGCACATATAACAATAAAGTGAAAAAAGTGCATAGTGAAAACAGACACATTAGTTTCAATGTTGCAAACAATCATAGCATTTTAAATGTTTAGAAACGGCCTCCAACTATTCATATTAATGGAAAATCTATTCATTAATGTTACATTATAACAGAGAAGAAACACTGCTCAATTGTGACATGGAGGGACTAGTGCCCTGTTCAATTAGTGATTATGTACAATTATCAAGACTATTAACACTTAGCTGCAGTACAGGTATATTACCCTAGTGAGTATAAAATTAGACTAGGAGCTGGATGGGGGGTCCGCCATACTCCGGTGCTCTTACATGATTGCCAAGTGCTGTTTCATGGTGATTCACATCTTATGTTCTGAAAACGTAACAAAGGTACAATAATTAGCATCATAATATCACATTTTGAACAGTATTCATATTTCAACTATTGCATAAGAGAAACCAAGGTTGAAGAGACTCTACATACATATTAATCAAATAAGCTACAAGTCTGTTTCTATAATATTATAATATATGTGAGCTAGAAAAGGAAAAAAGGTGATGTGTGCAGCTAAACAAAATAAACTAAAGAAGGAGAAGGTAGGGCGTGAGTCTGCAGCCAAGGCTCTGATCATACTGATCAGTGTACATCCTATAAGTGGGAATACAGTTCCTCATTCTGATTAAGGCCACCTGGGTACATGGTCCCTGCCAAGAGAATCAACCGTGACTCAAGTTTGCGGAGGGCCGCTATGCGATTGCCTCCTCTTGGATTAGGTACGATTGTGTCTAATCCGAAGAATCTAGCTTTGGTCCAGTCCGACCCATGTTCCCTAGCAAAATGTCTGGCTGTGCTATAGCTCTGGTCAGAGTTGGTTATTGCCCTCCAGTGTTCAAGGATGCGTTTCTTTACAGGGAATGTTGTTGATCCAATGTACCAGAGATTACAAGGGCAGACTACAGCATACACCACAAACTCAGTACTACATGTGATAAATTTAGATATTACCCATTTGGTATTGGTTCTTTCTAGGATTACCTCCAATATGTTTCTGCTGTTTTTACAGGCTTTACATTTACCACATTTGTGGAAGCCTTTAGTATGTTTCAACCAACCACCTTCTTTTGGTTGGAGATGGCTGTGGACCAGCATGTCCCTCAGTGATGGGCTTCTCATATAGGTCACGGAGGGAGTTGGTTTTATTTCATTTCTCAAAATGGGGTCTTTCCTCAGGATATCCCATCTATTTCTGAGAATATTCCTTATCTCATTCGATTGATTACAGTATTTGGTGATAAATCTAACTTCACTCTTCTTGATGGGTCCAGGCAGATTCTGCTCTGAAGTTTTGTTGACTATTTCTTCTCTAGATAGACTTTCGACTCGTTTTTCTGCTTGTATAATGGCTTTTCTAGGGTAACCTCTCTCTTTGAATCTGCCCTTCATTTCTTGTTTGGTGTCTTCGTATGTGGTAGGGGTACTGCAGTTGCGTTTAGCCCTGAGGAATTCACTGTACGGTATTCCCCACCTAAAACTCGGAGGGTGAGAGCTGGCAGCATGGAGGATGGAATTCCCTGCTGTCTTCTTTCTAAAGAGATTCGTGACAATTTTTCCCCTGTCTATGCTTAGTTTCAAATCTAGGAAATCAATTGATTCCTGACTGTAGTGTCTGGTAAACCGAAGGTTCACAACATTCATGTTCAAACAGTCTATGAACTGATTAAGTTCCATTTCAGACCCCCTCCACACAAAGAAAATATCATCAATATACCTAAGTCATGAGGATACATTGAATATCCAATGTTCAGTGTTGTCGTTCCAGAGCACCTGCTTCTCCCACCAGCCCACCATGAGATTAGCGTAGCTGGGAGCGAAGCAGGTACCCATAGAAGTCCCTTGTAGTTGTTTATAATGTTCTCTTTCAAATATGAAAACATTCTCCTTTAGGCATATTTCCAACATATCCAAAAGCATGAGGGTATGTTCAAGAAATTCTGCTCTGCGCTGTCTAAGAAAGAACTGGCAAGACTTGATACCGTCATCATGCCTGATACTTGTGTATAATGACTCCACGTCGAGACAAACTAGCCACTGGTCTTTCCCCATGTCAACCTCCCTGATCTTTTGCAAAAAGTGCGTAGTATCCCTAATATAGGATGACAGATTTCTCACATAGGGGAAGAGAAAATGGTCAACGTATCTGCTGCTACTTTCCAAGAGGCTATTTTTAGATGAAACAATGGGTCTACCTGGTGGATTGGTATCATTTTTGTGGACCTTAGGGAGAAGGTATAGAGTAGGGGTAGTAGGTGTGTCATTTCTGAGGAAGCGTGCTTCGTCCCATGTGAGTAGGCCCTTATCTTGCCATGTTTGTAGCTTACATATATACATATTTTTCAGGTCATCAAGATATTTTCTGTCCACCTTTTTGTAACAGGTTATATCATCCAGTTGGCGGTACGCTTCACTGGTATACATGGCTCTGGTCATAAGGACCACGTTGCCACCCTTATCTGAAGGCTTAATGACAAGATCCCGATCTTTTTGTAATTTGGAAACTGCCTCCCACTGGGTTTTAGTCATATTACCCTTTTTGGTGTTCTTTTTAAGGAGCTCCAGAAAATCTTGAGCTACTAAATCACTGAACATGTCGATATTATCTTTAACTGTAATAGGGACATGTTTGGATTTGGCTCTAAATTCTGTAGAAGTAGTTTCAGTGACATCTATTCCCAAAAGGTCTGATATTGCGCCAGTGTGTGCAGGGTTAAAAGGATCAAGTGGGATACTCCTGTCTTCATCTAATGTGGTGATGATATGTAATGTAGGGATATCCTCTATTGCTAGACCTATTTCCACCTCCCCTCTGGTCCCTGTTGTTGCCTCATTCTGCTTTTTCCTTGCTGCATGTATTTTGCACAGTTTTAACTTTCTTTCAAATTTATACAGATCAATTCGAGCTTGAGCATAATCAAAACCCACATCAGGACAGAAAGATAACCACAACTCAAGTACACTTATTTCATCATTCGTAAGCATCTTTTCAGTCAAATTCATTACCGTTAATTTGGTTGTGGTGTCTTCCATCATTGGTTCTTGGTCTTCTGGCCTCTTGTTCCCATGCCAGTTATTCTTTGTTTTTCTGCGCCTGACGTTCCGCTTGCGATTTTTCCTGCGTTTTCTTGCGCTTTTAGTCTTGGTTTCCCTCTGTTGGAGTGTTCTCTCACCTTCTGCATGATGCTCAGTTCCTGAGAAAAAGACTGTTGTTCAGTGTTCATTGTGGCATTGCTGTCTGTTGATTCTGCATCTGAACTCAAGTCCGTCACAGAGTCTGTCACAGAGTCTCCTTTGGTCGTCTCAAGTAGGTTCAATGTCTGATTTTTCGTGGTCTCGGCTCTCATTTTATCGTATTTTTTAGCGAAAGTTAGGATACGCCCAGTTGCGTAATCTCTCTCATCACGAGTGAATTTTCGCTGTTTTCTCGCTACGATTTCTTTTTCAAAAGCCTTCATTTTTTCATCCACTATTTTCATCATTTTTTCAATTTCATTTTGATCTGTTTCTCTCCCTAAGTCCTCCATTAGGTCATGGATCTGTTTCAATATGTTCTTATGCTCATCCCGTGCATTGGCGATAAGTATTTCTAGCATTCTTTTGGAACATGCTGTGGTATTATCAATCCAGTCTTTTAGCACTTGCGGTTTTGGAATTGATAACGTGGGGATAATGAAAATGCGGAGACCTCTCGGTATGCGGTCAACTTCCAAGTAGTTTTGGAGTGAGGTCGCCTCCCACCATCTACTCATTTCTTTTTTCCTCAAACGCTCCAAGTTGTTAACTTTCTGCCTCAGTGTTGATTGACTTTTATCTGGAACTGCATTCCCAGGTGGCTGTATGTTCGATGATGTTTTGTTAAAAATAGCCCTGGCGGACTCCTCACGCCCTTTCATGAACTCGTCTGTCATACTCTCTGTTCGTAATGGTCAACAGTGCACTCTTAGCACTTCTGCTTCTATGATTCGCCACACGTCTCGAGCAGAATTGCTCACGTGAACTCTGGCTGGGCAGGGGGCGGCGTTACGTGTTGGAAGGAAGTACGGGCTGGAAGCACAGACGTGCCTCACAATTCCTTTCTCTCCTTCTCAAATTCCCAGGGCAATCCAGTGACTCGGGACAAGGGGATGCACGTAACAACGCGCTGCCGCTTACCCGCTCTACCTTCAGCGCTGGTCCTCTTCGTAGATGGTGCCGATAGCGTTCCCAGATATCAGCCGCTCACCTCAGCACAACAGCCGGCGGGTACTTGTTTACAGAAAAAACCAATCGAAGGTCGGACGGAAGACAAGGTACCCTTCCTATCGAGTCGGGGCTTCGCTGACGGTCGCCGCCGCCATAACATCGCACAGCAAAGGATCTTGAGGAGAAAGAATCCAGGCGAGCCCACTCGGTCGATCACAGCAGTTTATTTTCTATGACAGACAAGGACGACGCGTTTCGACCACGTCCGTGGTCTTGGTCACATGACCATCGCCTCAATTTTTTTACTATTTAAAGGTACGTGCACATACTTGTTTAATAAACATAAAAGAAATGTTACCAGCACATATAACAATAAAGTGAAAAAAGTGCATAGTGAAAACAGACACATTAGTTTCAATGTTGCAAACAATCATAGCATTTTAAATGTTTAGAAACGGCCTCCAACTATTCATATTAATGGAAAATCTATTCATTAATGTTACATTATAACAAAGAAGAAACACTGCTCAATTGTGACATGGAGGGACTAGTGCCCTGTTCAATTAGTGATTATGTACAATTATCAAGACTATTAACACTTAGCTGCAGTACAGGTATATTACCCTAGTGAACCACTCCGCCCCTGCCCTGCTCCAACAGCAGAGCAGCCCCACCAACCCACTCGCCCTCAAAGCAGCACGAAGCATAAAATGATAATAATGCAAAGTTATTATTATTTTATGTCTCGTGCTTTACACTGCTCAAAAGCAGTGGGGCGACGCTCTGCCATAGCGGAGGAGCCGCCACTGTATGTGTATACGTCTTCTCTCCTTACACAGATCCAGTGGGAGGAATGTCCTTTTGGTATATAGGCCATTTCTTAGCCTCTCTGCAAAGCACACAGAGCAATGGTCACGTATGCCAGTTGCACTTGCAGTTCTACACATGTGTATGTGAAAAGTAACACAATTTAAAAATAGTGACAAGGGGAAATTTAAAGAAAATGCAATGCTTAAATGTGAGTGTGTGTGTGTGTGTGTGTGTGTTGTGTATTTGAGGATGGTGAGGTAAAGAAGAGTCAAGAGAAACTGAAAAGAGTGTGCTGAAGAGGAAGGAGATGAGGTGTGGGATATGAAGATGGAGGATTTCAGAAAGATATGGAGAGAAAAAGTGTGCCATGGGTTGCAGACGAAAATTGTGTGAAGGAAAGAACAGGAGGGATTGAGACACTTTGAAGACTACTACCCCGGCCTCAGACCTTAGTAATGTATAATTCAAAGTCTCATAATTTCAGAACGGAAACATTTTTAATATTAATTATTTACAATGAAATCATTGTTGTTACTCATTTATCTTAAACAGCTAACAGCCATTGGCAAGTCCAATCGCCCTGGCTTTTTAGGCATATGTCAATTGTGTTATATATCTGGATATAATAACAGAAAGCTCAGAAAGGCACCAGTATGTCGGTTTGGTGGCACTCTAAGGGCAGCACAGAATTTTAGTTTACATATTTAGGCCACGCCCCTAATTACGCAGGCCACGCCCCTATAGAAACACTTCACTTATTTCATCCCACTTAAAGCCTTGCCTACACAAACAGCGTCCTTTCTTTCATTAAACATGTTAATGGGCAGTCAGAAAGGAGCACTCTTTGTCCTTGCAAGGAGGAGATTAGCCTTTTATTACTGTGTAACTTTGGTTTTCAATGTGCTCTGTTTACGTTGTTGACATGTAATCCAAAACGATCCGTTATAAAGCAAAAAGAACAACCACCACCAACCAAGATTACATCATCATGCTGGTAATATTACTTTACATGGAGACAAGACATACTTTATAACTAAGGCCATTCAAATATTAAGTGAAACTTCTGAGGCCGCACGTCTAATTGTGCATTAAAATGTAAGCCTCTGGGTTACAGAGACAGTATTTAGGCAATTAACCATTCACTAAAAAATGAAGAGATTCGAGGAAACTGGGACTGTGGACTTTTACTTTCATGCTGTGGTCTTTGGGTGGCGTTTATTGTAATTGGCGTTTAGTAGCTGCACGTTGATCATTACACCTGGGTTGCCCAGTTAGTAACTGTTTATGAAGGCACCGGTTGAAGAGTTCGGCAGGGTTTATGTGGCTTTGGTGGAAGGATTGTATTGAATCTGCCAGAACCACTGCAGGCACTGGTACGTGATCCGCCTGCACAGATTTGGGACATTACTATAATGGATAGGTGTCTGTCACCAGACTGGCACCTACGGACACGATATCGAGAGGCTGAGAATTGCGGCAAAACGAGGATGAAATACTTGTATTGATACTTTGAAAATGTTGCACTTACCAGAGAACAATAATGAACTATCTGATGTGGTTGATACATATAGTGGCTTCACACTCAATTAAAGCTGACATGCCTACTAAGGTGCAAAGAAATATGTGGGCACTACTATGTTGAAAGGTACATGTTGTAATGGCGTAAAAACAACAAGCCATTCTAAGGGAGAGCTGTGAGTCCTCTGTTGTTGTTTATGAAATATCATCATATGAAATCAATTAACTAGTATCTAATAGTGTGTTTTTTGACCTTTTTCAAAGGAACTGACATGAATAAGGCTGATTGCCAAAACACGTCGTCAGAGTAATAAATTCAAGATTACAGTCCGTGAGTGCCCGGACTGGTTCCTTGGGGGACTATTTGTTGAAAAATATTTGCGTGAGTGCGCATCTCACGACGGAGGCACTCACTGAAGAGTTCTGCAGTGTTTATGTGGCTTTGGTGGAAATATATATATATATATATATATATATATATATATATATATATATATATATATATATATTTATATCACACTTGTCTCCATGTGACACTATCAGGCACCCAAGTGGGAGAGGTACAGCTGAACAATTCATAAAAGCGTGAGGTTGTAAAGATGCCCAAACCCAGAGATAAAACTGCAGACTCGCGTGACACAGCAAGCACCCAAATATCAGTGATTAAGTGGCACAATACATCAGTTTATTGACGCATAATTTGGTGCACACTCTATAAAAATGTAAGACCGCATGCACAATATAAACACATTGCATAAAAACCTTACAAAGCACAACACTGATTAAAAGTCCTCTGTAATCCAGAGAATGCAAATCAACACATACTCTTAAATTGACGTGCACATTGTTTTCAAGCTAAATAAACACAAGCTTTGGCAAAGCCAATAGGTCTGGCCTTCGCCATTGTGATAGTTATTTTTTTATGTAAACAAGCCACAAACTAAAATGAAAAAAAACATCTGTTGCCACATAAATGTAGCTGTCATATGCTTACAATAAAAATCTAAATATTGAAAAGATTCACTTATGTGGCTGCCTTATTACTGATGTAATTTAAATAACAAGCCTTTCAGCTGGGTCATGCATTTTATTATTATTACTATTTGTGAAAGCGACCAGAATAAATCACCAACCAACCAATCACTCATATTGAAGGCAAAATAAATAGTTGATATTTAAAGGTAATACAAAAAAATATTTAAAATAAAATACACTTTGAATCAGCTTTGTCTCTGAAGAAAAAGAAACTATTTTTAGGCAGATGTGAGCAATGCGCTCAGGTTTTGTGCAATCGCTCAAAGTGAGGGAGCTACTGGCTAAAGTGGACTGACTCCCTGCCCCATGCACTATGCTTTGGTGGGCAGAAGCAAAATGTAAATGGCAGTTTAACAGACCAAAGGACGTAATCCACAGACCACACCCCCTCTAGGTAAATTATGTATGCTAATGTTTTAAAATACAATAGTCAGAAGAGACTGTTAAAGATGCTTTAGAGGCCAGACCTAAAAAGGGGGCACAGAACATACTACTAGTGGGTCAAGACAGCATTTCCTCGGCAGCGGCCGCTCTCCTAAACCCCATGTCTCACACAGTAGTCAAGAGTCGGGCCCTGCACCGGTGCTTATGAGAAGGGCCCAAAAGACAGTGGATCGCCAAAAGGCATCAAGAAAAGCAGAGCTTCACCATGTCTCCGCTATCCCAGTCACAGATACGGTAGCCACGATTCTCAGAAAAAAAAACTGCAATTTGTTTGGCTATCGCTATACTGGTAGGGCCCAGAGGCCGTAGGTGAGAAAGAATTTGTGTAAAAGTCTCAGTACTCTTTTGTGACATATCAGTTGCCTCTCTGTTTGCTTTAATAATTGCTCAGAGATAATTTAGACAGTTTCCAAATAACTTCATGTGTTTGTTCTTTTATCTTTAAATTTCACAAGGAACAAATATTGGATTTCACTGACTTTCCCATGTTTTTACTGGCATAGACAAAACAATAGAGGCCAGGCCTGTAAAATACTGGCCAGGTGACAACTCTAGAAACACTTTTTGCAATGCTCGGTGCCCACCCACGTTTCTGCAGCTATGTCCTTGAAATGGCGGATAAGACAGACTGCACAGAGGACTCGACGAGCCTTCTCTGTAGCCTGCAGCAAGAAAGGTGCTCACAGCTACCATTCAACCTCGAGGCCTCGAGCAAAGTTTCTCTCCATCTAAAACACTTTGGGGCAGATTTACAAGCCCCTTGCAACACTTTTGCGCCGCCGTTGCGTCACTTTTTGTGATGCAGCGGTGGTGTAAACAATGCGCCACGTTGCGGCCCATTTACAACGTGACGCATCTAGGGAGATGCGTCACGTTGTAAAGCCCTGCGCCACATTATACCTGCGTCAGGTATAATGTATGCAGGGTGTGCGTTCCCACGCAAAAAGCCATGTAGAACTGACGCAGTGAAATTTACAACATTTCACTGTGTCACTCTACGCCTTCACTGCTTCAAAATCCCTACGCCTGCTAAGACCAGGCGTAAGGAATGACGCAGGGCTTTTTGAATGGGACTCACCCATCTGTTGTGGCGCAGTGCTGGAGTTGCGTCACTTTCATGAGCAACTTCAGCAATGCGTCACTTTTGTGCCAACAGATGCGTCAGAATTTCTGACCCATCTGTTAATCCTTGCGCCATGGAGCACTGTATTGCAAATACAGTGCATCCATGGTGGCGCAAGGACATTTGGCGCTGGCACCAGGAAACTGACGCATCTATGCAGATGCGTCAGTTCCTTGTAAATGAGGCCCTTTGTTCCAGTTTGTACACTCTGCCTGTATGTTGTTGAACAACTTCAGAACAAACAATGAATAATGAAGCCCCACTAACCTGCCACTTACTTACGTTCTGCGAAATATAACTTTTGTTTAAAAACTATACCCAAGAAATCAACATATGAAAACTGTTTCATTATTCAAAAACAATAGCTAGAAATATCATTCCAACCATGCTCAAATAAAACATGAATATATTCAAGCAAGCTGAATTATCAAGTCGTAATGAAACACATATGTTTACGATATTGCATTTGTGAACACGCTCCTAAATAAATAAACAGATACAGTTCAGAAGAGGCATACCTACAAAAATAGAAAATATATCAACATTATAACAATATGTAGTGTAAATACGTGAAATTGAAGACACTTTGAAATCAGAGAAATAAGACTCAAATCGCAGGTTTGTGCTGGAAGTATTCTATTGTGTACACACAGCCACCACAGTGATATCTTTCAAGGCAGTGTGCATAAAAGGCCTTGCTTACCCTTGCCACATCTGCTTTTGTCCTTTAATATGGAGTATCCGTGGGTCATTACATATCACTACACAACTGATCCTGGATATATCACTACTAATGCACCGTGGATGAGTATTTAATTTCACATAATACAGATTTCTGAAGGTATCCTGCTTTTGGGTTCTTCCACAATCATTGCCAACCAGGAAGGGTCTTGAAAGCATTTTCCCAGTGAAGATAAGAAAGCTGTTGCCCTAATGCAAAGGTATTTCTCCATACACAGTTGTGCTCTATGCAAAACTGCGCATGTGGAACCGTCTCTACATTGTCGCAATTGCTAAGTCACAAAAGGTTTGCAGACATACACTTGTAAACCTACAAGTGCCGCATGTTTCCAGGAGTAACATGGGAGACTTTTGTGAATCCCAGAAATTAGGAAATCCACGCCCACGGAAGATCCTAAACCTGTGTGTATGGGGTCCCTCATTTCTGTGCGAATCATGTCCAGTGTGTTTATGTCTAAACACCTTTCCCAGCAATAACCCTCCAATGCCCAGAGGAGGTGCGAAAGAGCAAGCAGTCCCCATATGATAAGCACTGTATCCTTTGCAAGGGCAGCAACAGGAAGTCTGCTTGCCCTCCACACACACAATACACACTTGCTGGTCCACATGCAACACCCGAAAAACCTGTGTTCATTGTCCTTTTGAACCAAACCTTACAGTAAAAGGTTTCAAATACCAAAATCAAATACCAAATCTTCGTGGCTATTACCCTGTGCCTCCCAAGACATTTAACAAGGACAAAGCTAATTCATCCAGGGTGCTGGCATTAGCAGTGTATAATATCGACCACTCCAAATAATCAACACAAAATCTGAGTTCCTTTCAACCTAGGTGCACATAACACCAGACAGAAGCATGCAACAAATACATTTCATTTTGGGGACTGTATAAAGTCCCTTTTTGTTTTCATCCTTTGAAATTCTGCAGCAACAATCATCTTTGCATTCCCTGTTTTCCCTGCTGACATATGTGTTTCGGGCCCAACACGGCCCTTCTTCAGGTCTCAATGGAAGTTTTAAAATCTCTCTCTCACGTAGTCTCAAAGCCTCCGGCTGTCCAGGTAAAACTGTCACAATTGAGTCAAATCCCCAGTGTAGATCAATGAAAGCTGAAAATAAGGGTCTTCTTCAGGGTCAGATGCTTGGCACAAACTAAATAGATCATCAACCATTTTGCCATAGTGCTGATATAGTATAATAAATGTGTATATGGAATAATTTTTTTATTAAAAGAGCCTTTCTAAGAGATGCAATATACATATACACTATCAATGGGTAAATAGGGTCAGTACAGGAGTATGGAACAACACAAAGATGAGTGGATGATGGTATACCTATTAACAGTGAAGCAATTATGCAAATATTACATTTACCTATATTACATTAATGTTACTATTTTAAAGCAAAAATAGTACCAATATTCTCAGAATAATCTAAATTATATTCATACCTACAGCTAGCTGGTTTGGGTCAGTAGCAGGAGAGTGGAAATCAGGGATTGACTCTAGCTATATAGATGGTGTATTTTCAAACTTGTTTAAGATTTATAATAAGGGGTAGTAGCGTTAATGGGACTGGAAGAAAGTTCAGACTGGACACAAGTAGCTTGGGGGTTTGGAACGGCATATGGGCACAAGGGAGCCTTGTCATGGTCAGAAGAAGCTGGTTGGCAGCCTATAAAGGTCAAATAGGATTGGCAATACCAATTGAAAAAGGTAGGTATACACTGCTCCCTGCATGGCTTTGTGGGTTACAGTGAGAAGTTTGTTCTGTACTGCCGCTTGAGCAGACATCCATCTAGCCTTGTGTTCCTATATCACGATCTGAGATGTGGGATTTTCTAGGCAGGTTAAAGGGCCCACCAGATGGCTGTAATACAGCTTACTGAAGAATAATATATAATTTAGGGATTTTGCAGCTTCAAACACCAGGTGTTGTCGGATTTTTAAATTGAGCAGTTGAAATTGGCGTCTGTGGTGGTGGAAGTCTTCTCAAATAAAACACATACATTTTATCAGTGGCAGAAAGTGTAGCAGTATCAGAAGAAAATATGATCAGAGGTGGGATGGGTGCAGGGCAGGGGCGTAGTGCAGGGCCATGCAGTCCCACGGGGGAGCAACCTTTCAGGGGGCCCCCATTCAGCACAAGGCCAATGAATATCTGTGAGATATGGTAGACTAAGGCAAATAGATCATATGTGGAGCCAGAAGAGCTTATGATGTCATGAAGCATAGTGGTATGGAGGGAGAACAATAGAGAACACTTGTTTAATCCTTGGGGTGCTGGAACTGGGAAGGCAAAGAGCGCGAGGAGTACCAGGAAACACACGAGATGAGACCTAAAGGTAGGAGAGGAATCACTCGAAAACTTTTCAAGAAATGCCCAGGGAGGTTAGGGTCAAGTGCATAGTGGAGTGACCAACTGTGTCAAAGAACAAAATGAATAGGAATATTGTGAAGATACTATTGTGGTGAGAAGAAATGAAGAAGCTGGAGACACATCTGGAAGTTCACAGGCTTGGATTCACCACAGTAGTGGGCCCTTCGAATCACAATGGACTATCATGCTACACCAGCCATTTTAGGACCGGGCGCAGCTAGTAGCACACCCAGGTCACGAGAGACAGTGCCAATATAAGTTTTCCCCAAGACCAAGCACATGTGTCTGGCAACAACAGTTGTTCTGATTCCCTCGCAGGTGTTCAATTCGCAGCCGACTTATCGTGCCATCGACTTTGTCCTTTTTGCCCTTCCCTTACATCTTCTCCTGCAGTTACTCTATGTACTCTTTGTGCTCCTGGGTATCTTTTCACTCCGAGTCTTCACCCCTCAGTGCTCCAGTGTTTGTGATGCTTCAGAAGGCTCTAGGACAGGACACCAGGTGCGCCCAAGGGCTACTTAGAGTTTATTGCCCGCACGCATTGGGTAAGTTGACATGCGCCTTGGGGAAGAAGTGAAAGAGGCCTAAATTCATATTTATTGGATAAGAACTGGACATTTAGTTAGCAAATCGATTTGGTTGGAGGGCCATATCCGAGGTCTGCTCTTCCAAGAGACCCCAGTGCCACCAGTCCAGTTTCAAATATTCTATTTTTGGTTCTCTCACCAGCCACTTACAGGAGACAGTATTTTTCTTCCTCTTCCTCTCCACCTGCTTCTCCCCTTGCAGGGGATCCTCACACAGCCCTCCAATCTATGCAAGGTATGGACAGACCTCTAGGGAGAAGAGGAGGGATTGACTTCAGGATCTGGAGCCATGGCCATGAGAGGGGCCAGGTTGACCTGTATTTCTTGCACAGGGTGAAGTGTTGTTGGTGGGACTTTCTGGTTAGGTGTGCCTGGGATGTCGTCTGTAGTGGTGAGAGATGATGCTTGGACTGATTGATAAGAGAAGCTGAGTGTGATCGCGAGGGAGGGAATGGTGGTGGAAGAGAGGTATGTTAATGATTAAGAGACAATGATGAGTTCTATTCATCATTGTCTCTTAATCATCACCGTGTGTCTGAGTAGGGTGTAGGTGAGTGACGTTTTCAACAGAATCAGTTGAAAGTGGGTGTGTGGTTGCTTCTTTAGGTTGAGATTAACATCCTTAAGGACCATAATGAGCTATGCCTTGCAGAGCAGAGTGAAGATGACCACTGAGGTCCTTGAAAAAGCAGTCAATGGGTCCCAGTGAGCAGTGAAGGACCCCTATGTAAAATCTAAATGAGGTAGTGATGGTACTGGCAATGTGTTCCACAGATGATGGGCACTAATCAGAGGGTTTGGGCTGTGGCTATGTGAGGATTCTGCCTACACTTCTGATCACATCCTCTCTTCGTCCATCTTCTCCTGCATCCTTACCAAGTGAACCTTGAAGTGGAGCTTGGAGCATGTGTTGAGAAGTGATATTAGGCCGTAGAAAGCCTGATGGGATCTCTCCATCAGAGATGGGTGTGTCTGCTCTCAGAAATGCCCTAGAGACCAGGGGCGACTCCTCCGTTTGAGCGCAGGCCAAAGCTGAAAAGGAAAATTGTAATAAAGTATATTTATTACCATTTTATTTTTCAGCAACCGACCCATCCTGAACTGAGTCCCGAGAGGCAGCAGGGAGCTGTGTGCTTTAAAATGTGCATGTCTCTTGAGCCGGGCGTCTTGTGACGGCCAGACAGCCATGCGCATTTTCTGTAGCCCAAAAGCTGGGTTAGAGAAAGCGCAGGCCTCCAGTGCTCTTGAGAGCTCTGAGTGAGGCTGCTTCAACCAATCCTGGCGCTGCTCTCATGCTGGTGAGAGCAGCGCCAGAATTGGTTAGGGGAGTTGGCTGGGTCCCGCGGAAGAAAGATGACCAGTGGAGGAGGACGTTGCGTCATGCCTCAATGTAAGTGTTTAATTTATTTATTTTGCATCCTCCCTGTCCCCCCCCGCCTCACCGCCCTCTATACATGGCAGCCACCAGTGCTATAAACCATCATCAAAAAGGGGCAGGGCTAGCCACATTAAACTCGGAGCTGACTATGACTGGTGCAGGAGCTTTATAAGGCTTTGTGGCACCTAGAGTCTCTTACAAACCAGGACAGATAGTACATGCTTTCGTTGTATCAACCACATCGGACACGATATCGAGAGGCTGAGGAGTGCGGCAAAACGAGGATGAAATACTTGAATTGATACTTTGAAAATGTTGCACTTACCAGAGGACAATAATGAACTATCTGATGTGGTTGATACATATAGTGGCTTCACACTCAATGAGAGCTGTCATGCCTACTAAGGTGCAAAGAAAGATGTGGGCACTACTATGTGGAAAGGTACACGTTGTAATGGCAGAAAAACAACAAGCCATTCTAAGGGAGAGCTGTGAGTCCTCTGTTGTTGTTTTTGAAATATCATCATATGAAATCAATTAACTAGTATCTAATAGTGTGTTTTTTAAAAATTTTCAAAGGAACTGACATGAATAAGGCTGATTGCCGAAACGCGTCGTCAAAGTAATAAATTCAAGATTACAGTCCGTGAGTGCCCGGATTGGTTCCTTGGGGGACTATTTGTTGGAAAAAAAATAAAAATAAAATATATATATATATATATATATATATATTCATGTCAGCTTAAGTATGTAGGCAGCACAAAGCTGCAAGTATACATTCGTATACTTCAGCATTTACGTGCAATAGTGAATTCAGAGCCTGGTTACCCTGTTGCCCGTCATTTCAAACTTGTACATGATAACAATTTAAATGATTTGAGGTATTATGTTATTGATGCTGTACCAAAATTACCTAGGGGTGGTAATCGTGAAAGGAAACTTCGCCAGTTAGAATCTCAGTACATTTTAATTCTCGACACTAAAATGCCAAATGGATTAAATACAGGAGAAGATCTGCACAATTTTTTGTAAAGTACATTTCTCATTAATAGGCAGTGTTACTCTTTAACCTTACTGTTGATGTTATGCTATTGGAGATGTCGTTTTTAAGCCTGATTTTAGACTTGGTAGTGGGACTCGTTCGGCCTAGTCTACTTGGTTCTTCCTGGTTTTATCCATTTTATGGGTTTTAGCTAGGTTTTACTTCGTTTTACTGGGTTTTAGGTAGTCTTATGCCGGTTTGAGGCAGGTTTTAACTACATTTTAACTACATTTTAACTACTGTACTGTTCTCCATTTATTTTTCATTGGCTTGTCAGTTAGAATGCTTGGCGCATGTTTGTTAATCTATGATATGAAGGATGTATGATTTTCTACTGATGCATTTTTCTATTCGTTTACTTTTCACTTCTATCTTTTCTTAATATTGGGCACAATACAACCTTGTGCTGGATGTTATTATGAAGGTGGGGTACACAGAATATCTGTTTTCCCCATTACCCATTTTAATGTCTAGTTCTTATAAGTGCACTGGCACTTTATTCTGATTATTCTAGAAGTGGTCATACTTGACTATGAACAATAACGTTTGAAATTGTGTATATTTCTGGATTTTTTATTCTGCACTTGCACTTTATGTACAATGAAACAGTCATTAGCTCGTCCTCCTTGACTCACAAGTATGCAGTTGACTATGGTATTTAATAGTCGGCACCATACTGTGAAAAAATTATTATATTTATTGTTTAGCACTTGCACTTTAGGATTCAACTTTCTCTTCTCTAATTATATATATAACATACTTTTACATGAGTTCATGTATGTAGGAACTTACCTTACCTTTTATATGTGATTAATGAGTACTAATTTTATGGTTCATTCAACATTAGTTGAACATATATTTATGACAGTGGTTATTGTATACTACTGCATTGTTTCTACTGAGTCTACTATGACCTAATAGTATCTAGTATGTCTTCTATTTTTATTGGGAGGGAGGAGTTGTTTTTGCACTTTGTCACTTTAAATACTTCTAAAATGGTCCAGCGCGTCGTGTGATCAAGCTTGCGGAAACGCAGGCGAAACGCGTAATGCTGGGCACTTGCCACAAGAAAGATTGAAATGGATAATATTGTCACCGGAATAAAAGCACTTTAAACTTATTGGAATCTCCCCGTGTGGTCCGTACCTGCTAAGTTGCTGCTAAGTGGGCGCTTTAAGGACTTTGGTTTCTCCATCTACGTTGGCGAGATTACGGCTGTTTTTCGCCTAAACGGACCCCCTCTCCAGTTGTGTGGCTGACTCGTATGCAGTCGATATCGCGGATGCGATGATTTGGTGACTCGGAAGGAGTTTACTTTGGAGCCAGCCCCCGCAGTCGATAGTCGAGCACAAGGTGTAGACCAGCGTTTCCCTAACAAGCTCGGTGGATCGGAGGAGTCGGAGGACGCCAACGAACCAGCATGTTTGTTTAGCGGTAAGCTGGATCTGCGATTGTCTCGTACACTAGAAGCGGGTGAGAGGATGAGGCATTACTAAAGACTGTGCTTATCTATAACGCTGTTTATATTTATATCATTAACCGGTGATCTACTCAATATGACAACATCAGCTGACGCGCTTCGGGACCGGGAGGCCGTAGCAGATGCACTGTTTTTGAATATACCAGATTTAAACGAAGGAAAAACTATGGGAAATCTAACATCAATACAACCCACAATGATGTGAAGAAATTACTAAAGGAACTAGAAAAGTTACTCAAAACAGAAATGACAAAATGGTGGGAGAAAAAGTCTCTTGAGAAATACAAAGAAGCAGGCAGGATACCGCGGAGGCTACGACTGATGTTAGCCCTGTCCTTTGAAAATCCGAACCCTCTTATGCTTCAAGAGTGGGCAGCAAACAACTTAGAAGCCTCTATGAACATGGTTTGTATTCTTATTAAATACGCAGATATTGACAGAACTAAAATACTGAAAGAAATAGAAGAATTAAATCAACAACTTGAACAACATGAGCAAAAGGAGCAGATTAAAAAAGGCAGGGAAGAAATTGACAAGCGTTTAAAGAGACATGAGGAAACTATAAAGGAACGAAAGATCTACAAATTTGCTCGTGATAAACGAGACTATGAATTGGGAAGAATCTTTACATTCTCAAAGAAATTTGACTCCGTTAAACGCCAAGCACTTGCCTCAAAAGTACCGAGCAAAGATGCACCTGTCCAAACAAACAACGAAGCCTCTGACTCTGAAGTCAGTTCAGTGACAACTAGTTCTGACTCCGAAGATGGAGGAAGAGTATATGAACTAAATCAAATACCAACCAATCTTTCACCATCTGAAGAACTCGGTTTTTTAGTCAAGGATCGCCAACAAACATTACGGCCCAGAAATCCTGCGGAGAAAATTGGAGAAGGCGGAACAAACGCAGGAAACAAAGGAGGAAACTCAGGCAGCGGCAACAGAGGGAGAGGTTGGAGAGCGAGGAAATGGCCCCAACAACAGTAAAATCAAGCATTTCTGATAATACGGTGATAAACTTGTCCAATATTGAACTGACAGTAGCAGAATTACAACTGTTATCTTTAGGACTTTCCTTTTGCCCCACCAATTGTTTTAAATATGTCCAAACAAGAATTGATATTTTCAAATTCATTCGGAAACTAAAACTGAGGAAACACTTTAAACTCAACAAAGCTGCTGACAAAGCCACCCTTATTTCTCAACAAGGCACTGCTGCCAGTATTCTCAAGGTGTCAGATATTGATGCGCTTAGATCTTTGCATTCTCTGGCACACAATGAGGAAGGAGCAATCACCTCGACTAAGGAAGAACTTAGAGAGATGGGCATATGTAGTAATATTCATCCCACCAGTCCGTTTCGACCTTTGTCAACCTTTATCCCCATGATGCCGAAGGACGCTATCGACATATTTAGTGATTGTGTCATTGAAGATCTTAAATCTTTAAATCGTAAGACTCTAAACAAACAGCGTCAAAAAAAATATTCGGAAATCCAATATACGAATCTCATGCTGAAATTAAAGGATAATAATGAGATCATCATAAATAAGGCGGACAAAGGTGGCAATATAGTCATATGGCCCAGATCGCAGAACATGGAGGAGGCACAACGCCATCTTAAAGACACAGCGTGTTATAGAAAAGCGTCATACAATGATCTTAGACTTGTTAAAGAGACTATCTTTAAGGAATTGGCACAATGGAAGCGGGAAGGACTGTTAAGTAAAAACGAATTTGGTTTTCTGAAAAATGATCATCCGATTACTCCTGTACCATATTTTATCCCGAAGGTGCACAAGCAAGTAACACCTACTCCTGGAAGGCCGATTATTTCGGCACAAAGAAGCCTCTTGGAAGCAATGTCAAAATATGTGGACTTCTTCCTACGTGGATTTGTTGAGGACCTACCGTCGTATATTAAAGATACAGGTCATTTTCTATCAAAAGTGCAAACCTGTGCCTGGGATGAAAATTGGCTCTTTATTGTAATGGACATATGTTCATTATACACAAGCATCAAACATTCTGATGGACTAGAAGCAGTGAAATATTATTTGAGTAAGCGGGATATTGAATTGTATCAACACAACAACATGCTTCTGAAGATGATTGACTTGTGCCTCAATAACAATTACTTCCTTTTTAACAAAGAGGTTCATCAGCAGCTGCGAGGGGTGGCCATGGGGGCATGCTTCTCTCCCAGCTATGCGTGCTTGCACGTTGGTTGGTGGGAGGAGCATGTCCTCAGGGGCACCCACAAAGCGCTGTATGATACCCATGTTCTATATTGGTGGCGCTTTATAGTTGATGTGTGTGTGATTTGGCAGGGTTCGGCTGAATCTGCCATTAGCTTTGTGAACATCATTAATAACAATACTCTAAACTTAGAGTTCACCGCACACATAAGCAATGAAGTAGCTCAGTTCCTTGATGTAGAACTCTATATAAAGAATGGGGCTATACACACAAAATCATTTCGAAAAAATACAGCTGGAAACTCAGTTCTTCATGCTACAAGCTCGCACCCTAGACACCTAATCAAGAGCATACCATACGGAGAGTTTCTTCGTATAAAAAGGATATGTAGCTCTGAGTCTGACCTTGAAACTTGCCAGGATGAAGCCTTTCAAAGATTTCGAGCTCGAGGTTACAACTCAGCTGATCTAAAGGGAGCAATGTTAAAAGCTAACAAGTATGAAAATAAAATCTGCACACTTAATCTAGATAGCACATGCACTGAGATTCCTTTAGAAACACCAGCATACCCACCCACATTACCAGAACCTATACGGTTAATAACTACAAACAGCAGTCAAGAACGACAGATAAGACGCATTATGTATAAAAACTGGGCGATAATTAAAACGGATTTAACATTGTCTCAAATTGTACCAGATATTCCATCTATAACATTTAGAAGAGCACCGGCTATGAGGGATGTGCTGGTTAAATCCAGTCCAGAAGTAAGCATGTCTAGTAACTGGTTGTCCAAAAGAACAGGTTTCTTCAAATGCTCGTCATGTAGGGCTTGTAAATTCGGTATTAATACTATCGAATATACCAACGCGTTTGAATCCAAAACTACCAAAATCAAAGGGCCATTTACTTGCCGTACTGATCATGCTGTTTATATATTACAATGTTCATGTCAGCTTAAGTATGTAGGCAGCACAAAGCTGCAAGTATACATTCGTATACTTCAGCATTTACGTGCAATAGTGAATTCAGAGCCTGGTTACCCTGTTGCCGTCATTTCAAACTTGTACATGATAACAATTTAAATGATTTGAAGTATTATGTTATTGATGCTGTACCAAAATTACCTAGGGGTGGTAATCGTGAAAGGAAACTCCGCCAGTTAGAATCTCAGTACATTTTAATTCTCGACACTAAAATGCCAAATGGATTAAATACAGGAGAAGATCTGCACAATTTTTTGTAAAGTACATTTCTCATTAATAGGCAGTGTTACTCTTTAGCCTTACTGTTGATGTTATGCTATTGGAGATGTAGTTTTTAAGCCTTATTTTAGACTTGGTAGTGGGACTCGTTCGGCCTAGTCTACTTGGTTTTTCCTGGTTTTATCCATTTTATGGGTTTTAGCTAGGTTTTACTTCGTTTTACTGGGTTTTACGTAGTCTTATGCCGGTTTGAGGCAGGTTTTAACTACATTTTAACTACTGTACTGTTCTCCATTTATTTTTCATTGGCTTGTCAGTTAGAATGTTTGGCGCATGTTTGTTAATCTATGATATGAAGAATATATGATTTTCTACTGATGCATTTTTCTATTCGTTTACTTTTCACTTCTATCTTTTCTTAATATTGGGCACAATACAACCTTGTGCTGGATGTTATTATGAAGGTGGGGTACACAGAATATCTGTTTTCCCCATTACCCATTTTAATGTCTAGTTCTTATAAGTGCACTGGCACTTTATTCTGATTATTCTAGAAGTGGTCATACTTGACTATGAACAATAACGTTTGAAATTGTGTATATTTCTGGATTTTTTTATTCTGCACTTGCACTTTATGTACAATGAAACAGTCATTAGCTCGTCCTCCTTGACTCACAAGTATGCAGTTGACTATGGTATTTAATAGTCTGCACCATACTGTGAAAAAATTATTATATTTATTGTTTAGCACTTGCACTTTAGGATTCAACTTTCTCTTCTCTAATTATATATATAACATACTTTTACATGAGTTCATGTATGTAGGAACTTACCTTACCTTTTATATGTGATTAATGAGTACTAATTTTATGGTTCATTCAACATTAGTTGAACATATATTGATGACAGTGGTTATTGTATCCTACTGCATTGTTTCTACTGAGTCTACTATGACCTAATAGTATCTAGTATGTCTTCTATTTTTATTGGGAGGGAGGAGTTGTTTTTGCACTTTGTCACTTTAAATACTTTTAACATGGTCCAGCGCGTCGTGTGATCAAGCTTGCGGAAACGCAGGCGAAACGCGTAATGCTGGGCACTTGCCACAAGAAAGATTGAAATGGATAATATTGTCACCGGAATAAAAGCACTTTAAACTTATTGGAATCTCCCCGTGTGGTCCGTACCTGCTAAGTTGCTGCTAAGTGGGCGCTTTAAGGACTTTGGTTTCTCCATCTACGTTGGCGAGATTACGGCTGTTTTTCGCCTATACGGACCCCCTCTCCAGTTGTGTGGCTGACTCGTATGCAGTCGATATCGCGGATGCGATGATTTGGTGACTCGGAAAGAGTTTACTTTGGAGCCAGCCCCCCGCAGTCGATAGTCGAGCACAAGGTGTAGACCAGCGTTTCCCTAACAAGCTCGGTGGATCGGAGGAGTCGGAGGACGCCAACGAACCAGCATGTTTGTTTAGCGGTAAGCTGGATCTGCGATTGTCTCGTACACTAGAAGCGGGTGAGAGGATGAGGCATTACTAAAGACTGTGCTTATCTATAACGCTGTTTATATTTATATCATTAACCGGTGATCTACTCAATATGACAACATCAGCTGACGCGCTTCGGGACCGGGAGGCCGTAGCAGATGCACTGTTTTTGAATATACCAGATTTAAACGAAGGAAAAAACTATGGGAAATCTAACATCAATACAACCCACAATGATGTGAAGAAATTACTAAAGGAACTAGAAAAGTTACTCAAAACAGAAATGACAAAATGGTGGGAGAAAAAGTCTCTTGAGAAATACAAAGAAGCAGGCAGGATACCGCGGGGGCTACGACTGATGTTAGCCCTGTCCTTTGAAAATCCGAACCCTCTTATGCTTCAAGAGTGGGCAGCAAACAACTTAGAAGCCTCTATGAACATGGTTTGTATTCTTATTAAATACGCAGAGATTGACAGAACTAAAATACTGAAAGAAATAGAAGAATTGAATCAACAACTTGAACAACATGAGCAAAAGGAGCAGATTAAAAAAGGCAGGGAAGAAATTGACAAGCGTTTAAAGAGACATGAGGAAACTATAAAAGAACGAAAGATCTACAAATAAGCTCGTGATAAACGAGACTATGAATTGGGAAGAATCTTTACATTCTCAAAGAAATTTGACTCCGTTAAACGCCAAGCACTTGCCTCAAAAGTACCGAGCAAAGATGCACCTGTCCAAACAAACAACGAAGCCTCTGACTCTGAAGTCAGTTCAGTGACAACTAGTTCTGACTCGGAAGATGGAGGAAGAGTATATGAACTAAATCAAATACCAACCAATCTTTCACCATCTGAAGAACTCGGTTTTTTAGTCAAGGATCGCCGACAAACATTACGGCCCAGAAATCCTGCGAAGAAAATTGGAGAAGGCGGAACAAACGCAGGAAACAAAGGAGGAAACTCAGGCAGCGGCAACAGAGGGAGAGGTTGGAGAGCGAGGAAATGGCCCCAACAACAGTAAAATCAAGCATTTCTGATAATACGGTGATAAACTTGTCCAATATTGAACTGACAGTAGCAGAATTACAACTGTTATCTTTAGGACTTTCCTTTTGCCCCACCAATTGTTTTAAATATGTCCAAACAAGAATTGATATTTTCAAATTCATTCGGAAACTAAAACTGAGGAAACACTTTAAACTCAACAAAGCTGCTGACAAAGCCACCCTTATTTCTCAACAAGGCACTGCTGCCAGTATTCTCAAGGTGTCAGATATTGATGCGCTTAGATCTTTGCATTCTCTGGCACACAATGAGGAAGGAGCAATCACCTCGACTAAGGAAGAACTTAGAGAGATGGGCATATGTAGTAATATTCATCCCACCAGTCCGTTTCGACCTTTGTCAACCTTTATCCCCATGATGCCGAAGGACGCTATCGACATATTTAGTGATTGTGTCATTGAAGATCTTAAAACTTTAAATCGTAAGACTCTAAACAAACAGCGTCAAAGAAAATATTCGGAAATCCAATATACGAATCTCATGCTGAAATTAAAGGATAATAATGAGATCATCATAAATAAGGCGGACAAAGGTGGCAATATAGTCATATGGCCCAGATCGCAGTACATGGAGGAGGCACAACGCCATCTTAAAGACACAGCGTGTTATAGAAAAGCGTCATACAATGATCTTAGACTTGTTAAAGAGACTATCTTTAAGGAATTGGCACAATGGAAGCGGGAAGGACTGTTAAGTAAAAACGAATTTGGTTTTCTGAAAAATGATCATCCGATTACTCCTGTACTATATTTTATCCCGAAGGTGCACAAGCAAGTAACACCTACTCCTGGAAGGCCGATTATTTCGGCACAAAGAAGCCTCTTGGAAGCAATGTCAAAATATGTGGACTTCTTCCTACGTGGATTTGTTGAGGACCTACCGTCGTATATTAAAGATACAGGTCATTTTCTATCAAAAGTGCAAACCTGTGCCTGGGATGAAAATTGGCTCTTTATTGTAATGGACATATGTTCATTATACACAAGCATCAAACATTCTGATGGACTAGAAGCAGTGAAATATTATTTGAGTAAGCGGGATATTGAATTGTATCAACACAACAACATGCTTCTGAAGATGATTGACTTGTGCCTCAATAACAATTACTTCCTTTTTAACAAAGAGGTTCATCAGCAGCTGCAAGGGGTGGCCATGGGGGCATGCTTCTCTCCCAGCTATGCGTGCTTGCACGTTGGTTGGTGGGAGGAGCATGTCCTCAGGGGCACCCACAAAGCGCTGTATGATACCCATGTTCTATATTGGTGGCGCTTTATAGTTGATGTGTGTGTGATTTGGCAGGGTTCGGCTGAATCTGCCATTAGCTTTGTGAACATCATTAATAACAATACTCTAAACTTAGAGTTCACCGCACACATAAGCAATGAAGTAGCTCAGTTCCTTGATGTAGAACTCTATATAAAGAATGGGGCTATACACACAAAATCATTTCGGAAAAGTACAGCTGGAAACTCAGTTCTTCATGCTACAAGCTCGCACCCTAGACACCTAATCAAGAGCATACCATACGGAGAGTTTCTTCGTATAAAAAGGATATGTAGCTCTGAGTCTGACCTTGAAACTTGCCAGGATGAAGCCTTTCAAAGATTTCGAGCTCGAGGTTACAACTCAGCTGATCTAAAGGGAGCAATGTTAAAAGCTAACAAGTATGAAAATAAAATCTGCACACTTAATCTAGATAGCACATGCACTGAGATTCCTTTAGAAACACCAGCAGACCCACCCACATTACCAGAACCTATACGGTTAATAACTACAAACAGCAGTCAAGAACGACAGATAAGACGCATTATGTATAAAAACTGGGCGATAATTAAAACGGATTTAACATTGTCTCAAATTGTACCAGATATTCCATCTATAACATTTAGAAGAGCACCGGCTATGAGGGATGTGCTGGTTAAATCCAGTCCAGAAGTAAGCATGTCTAGTAACTGGTTGTCCAAAAGAACAGGTTTCTTCAAATGCTCGTCATGTAGGGTTTGTAAATTCGGTATTAATACTATCGAATATACCAACGCGTTTGAATCCAAAACTACCAAAATCAAAGGGCCATTTACTTGCCGTACTGATCATGCTGTTTATATATTACAATGTTCATGTCAGCTTAAGTATGTAGGCAGCACAAAGCTGCAAGTATACATTCGTATACTTCAGCATTTACGTGCAATAGTGAATTCAGAGCCTGGTTACCCTGTTGCCGTCATTTCAAACTTGTACATGATAACAATTTAAATGATTTGAAGTATTATGTTATTGATGCTGTACCAAAATTACCTAGGGGTGGTAATCGTGAAAGGAAACTCCGCCAGTTAGAATCTCAGTACATTTTAATTCTCGACACTAAAATGCCAAATGGATTAAATACAGGAGAAGATCTGCACAATTTTTTGTAAAGTACATTTCTCATTAATAGGCAGTGTTACTCTTTAGCCTTACTGTTGATGTTATGCTATTGGAGATGTAGTTTTTAAGCCTTATTTTAGACTTGGTAGTGGGACTCGTTCGGCCTAGTCTACTTGGTTCTTCCTGGTTTTATCCATTTTATGGGTTTTAGCTAGGTTTTACTTCGTTTTACTGGGTTTTACGTAGTCTTATGCCGGTTTGAGGCAAGTTTTAACTACATTTTAACTACTGTACTGTTCTCCATTTATTTTTCATTGGCTTGTCAGTTAGAATGTTTGGCGCATGTTTGTTAATCTATGATATGAAGAATATATGATTTTCTACTGATGCATTTTTCTATTCGTTTACTTTTCACTTCTATCTTTTCTTAATATTGGGCACAATACAACCTTGTGCTGGATGTTATTATGAAGGTGGGGTACACAGAATATCTGTTTTCCCCATTACCCATTTTAATGTCTAGTTCTTATAAGTGCACTGGCACTTTATTCTGATTATTCTAGAAGTGGTCATACTTGACTATGAACAATAACGTTTGAAATTGTGTATATTTCTGGATTTTTTTATTCTGCACTTGCACTTTATGTACAATGAAACAGTCATTAGCTCGTCCTCCTTGACTCACAAGTATGCAGTTGACTATGGTATTTAATAGTCGGCACCATACTGTGAAAAAATTATTATATTTATTGTTTAGCACTTGCACTTTAGGATTCAACTTTCTCTTCTCTAATTATATATATAACATACTTTTACATGAGTTCATGTATGTAGGAACTTACCTTACCTTTTATATGTGATTAATGAGTACTAATTTTATGGTTCATTCAACATTAGTTGAACATATATTTATGACAGTGGTTATTGTATCCTACTGCATTGTTTCTACTGAGTCTACTATGACCTAATAGTATCTAGTATGTCTTCTATTTTTATTGGGAGTGAGGAGTTGTTTTTGCACTTTGTCACTTTAAATACTTCTAAAATGGTCCAGCGCGTCGTGTGATCAAGCTTGCGGAAACGCAGGCGAAACGCGTAATGCTGGGCACTTGCCACAAGAAAGATTGAAATGGATAATATTGTCACCGGAATAAAAGCACTTTAAACTTATTGGAATCTCCCCGTGTGGTCCGTACCTGCTAAGTTGCTGCTAAGTGGGCGCTTTAAGGACTTTGGTTTCTCCATCTACGTTGGCGAGATTACGGCTGTTTTTCGCCTATACGGACCCCCTCTCCAGTTGTGTGGCTGACTCGTATGCAGTCGATATCGCGGATGCGATGATTTGGTGACTCGGAAGGAGTTTACTTTGGAGCCAGCCCCCCGCAGTCGATAGTCGAGCACAAGGTGTAGACCAGCGTTTCCCTAACAAGCTCGGTGGATCGGAGGAGTCGGAGGACGCCAACGAACCAGCATGTTTGTTTAGCGGTAAGCTGGATCTGCGATTGTCTCGTACACTAGAAGCGGGTGAGAGGATGAGGCATTACTAAAGACTGTGCTTATCTATAACGCTGTTTATATTTATATCATTAACCGGTGATCTACTCAATATGACAACATCAGCTGACGCGCTTCGGGACCGGGAGGCCATAGCAGATGCACTGTTTTTGAATATACCAGATTTAAACGAAGGAAAAAACTATGGGAAATCTAACATCAATACAACCCACAATGATGTGAAGAAATTACTAAAGGAACTAGAAAAGTTACTCAAAACAGAAATGACAAAATGGTGGGAGAAAAAGTCTCTTGAGAAATACAAAGAAGCAGGCAGGATACCGCGGGGGCTACGACTGATGTTAGCCCTGTCCTTTGAAAATCCGAACCCTCTTATGCTTCAAGAGTGGGCAGCAAACAACTTAGAAGCCTCTATGAACATGGTTTGTATTCTTATTAAATACGCAGAGATTGACAGAACTAAAATACTGAAAGCACATGAGCAAAAGGAGCAGATTAAAAAAGGCAGGGAAGAAATTGACAAGCGTTTAAAGAGACATGAGGAAACTATAAAGGAACGAAAGATCTACAAATTTGCTCGTGATAAACGAGACTATGAATTGGGAAGAATCTTTACATTCTCAAAGAAATTTGACTCTGTTAAACGCCAAGCACTTGCCTCAAAAGTACAGAGCAAAGATGCACCTGTCCAAACAAACAACGAAGCCTCTGACTCTGAAGTCAGTTCAGTGGCAACTAGTTCTGACTCGGAAGATGGAGGAAGAGTATATGAACTAAATCAAATACCAACCAATCTTTCACCATCTGAAGAACTCGGTTTTTTAGTCGAGGATCGCCGACAAACATTACGGCCCAGAAATCCTGCGAAGAAAATTGGAGAAGGCGGAACAAACGCAGGAAACAAAGGAGGAAACTCAGGCAGCGGCAACAGAGGGAGAGGTTGGAGAGCGAGGAAATGGCCCCAACAACAGTAAAATCAAGCATTTTTGATAATACGGTGATAAACTTGTCCAATATTGAACTGACAGTAGCAGAATTACAACTGTTATCTTTAGGACTTTCCTTTTGCCCCACCAATTGTTTTAAATATGTCCAAACAAGAATTGATATTTTCAAATTCATTCGGAAACTAAAACTGAGGAAACACTTTAAACTCAACAAAGCTGCTGACAAAGCCACCCTTATTTCTCAACAAGGCACTGCTGCCAGTATTCTCAAGGTGTCAGATATTGATGCGCTTAGATCTTTGCATTCTCTGGCACACAATGAGGAAGGAGCAATCACCTCGACTAAGGAAGAACTTAGAGAGATGGGCATATGTAGTAATATTCATCCCACCAGTCCGTTTCAACCTTTGTCAACCTTTATCCCCATGATGCCGAAGGACGCTATCGACATATTTAGTGATTGTGTCATTGAAGATCTTAAATCTTTAAATCGTAAGACTCTAAACAAACAGCGTCAAAGAAAATATTCGGAAATCCAATATACGAATCTCATGCTGAAATTAAAGGATAATAATGAGATCATCATAAATAAGGCGGACAAAGGTGGCAATATAGTCATATGGCCCAGATCGCAGTACATGGAGGAGGCACAACGCCATCTTAAAGACACAGCGTGTTCTAGAAAAGCGTCATACAATGATCTTAGACTTGTTAAAGAGACTATCTTTAAGGAATTGGCACAATGGAAGCGGGAAGGACTGTTAAGTAAAAACGAATTTGGTTTTCTGAAAAATGATCATCCGATTACTCCTGTACTATATTTTATCCCGAAGGTGCACAAGCAAGTAACACCTACTCCTGGAAGGCCGATTATTTTGGCACAAAGAAGCCTCTTGGAAGCAATGTCAAAATATGTGGACTTCTTCCTACGTGGATTTGTTGAGGACCTACCGTCGTATATTAAAGATACAGGTCATTTTCTATCAAAAGTGCAAACCTGTGCCTGGGATGAAAATTGGCTCTTTATTGTAATGGACATATGTTCATTATACACAAGCATCAAACATTCTGATGGACTAGAAGCAGTGAAATATTATTTGAGTAAGCGGGATATTGAATTGTATCAACACAACAACATGCTTCTGAAGATGATTGACTTGTGCCTCAATAACAATTACTTCCTTTTTAACAAAGAGGTTCATCAGCAGCTGCGAGGGGTGGCCATGGGGGCATGCTTCTCTCCCAGCTATGCGTGCTTGCACGTTGGTTGGTGGGAGGAGCATGTCCTCAGGGGCACCCACAAAGCGCTGTATGATACCCATGTTCTATATTGGTGGCGCTTTATAGTTGATGTGTGTGTGATTTGGCAGGGTTCGGCTGAATCTGCCATTAGCTTTGTGAACATCATTAATAACAATACTCTAAACTTAGAGTTCACCGCACACATAAGCAATGAAGTAGCTCAGTTCCTTGATGTAGAACTCTATATAAAGAATGGGGCTATACACACAAAATCATTTCGGAAAAGTACAGCTGGAAACTCAGTTCTTCATGCTACAAGCTCGCACCCTAGACACCTAATCAAGAGCATACCATACGGAGAGTTTCTTCGTATAAAAAGGATATGTAGCTCTGAGTCTGACCTTGAAACTTGCCAGGATGAAGCCTTTCAAAGATTTCGAGCTCGAGGTTACAACTCAGCTGATCTAAAGGGAGCAATGTTAAAAGCTAACAAGTATGAAAATAAAATCTGCACACTTAATCTAGATAGCACATGCACTGAGATTCCTTTAGAAACACCAGCAGACCCACCCACATTACCAGAACCTATACGGTTAATAACTACAAACAGCAGTCAAGAACGACAGATAAGACGCATTATGTATAAAAACTGGGCGATAATTAAAACGGATTTAACATTGTCTCAAATTGTACCAGATATTCCATCTATAACATTTAGAAGAGCACCGGCTATGAGGGATGTGCTGGTTAAATCCAGTCGAGAAGTAAGCATGTCTAGTAACTGGTTGTCCAAAAGAACAGGTTTCTTCAAATGCTCGTCATGTAGGGCTTGTAAATTCGGTATTAATACTATCGAATATACCAACGCGTTTGAATCCAAAACTACCAAAATCAAAGGGCCATTTACTTGCCGTACTGATCATGCTGTTTATATATTACAATGTTCATGTCAGCTTAAGTATGTAGGCAGCACAAAGCTGCAAGTATACATTCGTATACTTCAGCATTTACGTGCAATAGTGAATTCAGAGCCTGGTTACCCTGTTGCCATCATTTCAAACTTGCACATGATAACAATTTAAATGATTTGAAGTATTATGTTATTGATGCTGTACCAAAATTACCTAGGGGTGGTAATCGTGAAAGGAAACTCCGCCAGTTAGAATCTCAGTACATTTTAATTCTCGACACTAAAATGCCAAATGGATTAAATACAGGAGAAGATCTGCACAATTTTTTGTAAAGTACATTTCTCATTAATAGGCAGTGTTACTCTTTAGCCTTACTGTTGATGTTATGCTATTGGAGATGTAGTTTTTAAGCCTTATTTTAGACTTGGTAGTGGGACTCGTTCGGCCTAGTCTACTTGGTTCTTCCTGGTTATATATATATATATATATATATATATATATATATATATATATATATATATATATATATATATATATATATATATATATATATATATATATATATATATATATATATATATATACCCAATGTTTGCGCCCCTTATACTATCAGTTGGCACAGGCTGTTAGCAGCTTTTATGGCATTTGGGTGCTTCATGCTGCCACATTCAGTCATGTTTATTGACCTCCAGATTGTAAACAAACCCCCAGTGGCCGACAGCCCTGTGCACAACCATCCACAGTGCAGGCATGCGGTGAAAAGGCGACCTTGCCTCCAGGTACCTCATAGCTCTGTACCACTCTTCTCCAATTAATTCATTTACCATAGCGCCAAGATGCTTTTGGTGATTGAACACTGCTTAAGAATATGAATTCTAGGCATCATTCTGCCAGGTGGTCTTGGCTTTTGGGTGCCCTCAGTTTTCATACACTGCCAGATTTAAAGTGCCTTCGTTTCCCAGGTGTGCGACTGATACACTAGCAGGTTTTTCCAGGTTTTCAAGGTCGACAAGATGCTCAGTGAGTTAATAGTAGCTGCTAGCATCTTCAGTGATCTGAACGTCATGATTTCGAATCTAGACTGGGCAAACATAGTTGTCCATCCTCCAGAGGTTGCTACATTGAGAGTATCATTAAACTGGGTAATAGCATTGTATTGCAACATTTATATAGCGCTTACTACTCTTATGTGGGGTGCTGAGGCACTTCCTTAGATGGGCAGTAGATTACACTGTGTAGGGTAGGTGGATAGAAGCATGTTGTATTTGTTTTGATCCTATATGGGAAGTTTTGCCATGTTGTGTGTTATGTCCACTTAGGTACAGTTATCACGCTATGGGACGCAGCGCTTATGGATGGATGAAGAAATGTGAGAGAGAGGCGCGCATTATGAGGTTGGTTGGACAACATGCATCTCTGGAATGGAAGGATAGTGTTTTTTATAACATAACACAACATGTGTATTTGTAAAGTGCACATTCACCCAAGGGTATCTTGTTGCTGAATAACAGATGTTTATTGTTACCCAAGTCAATGGTACTCATTTTATCGACCTCAGAAGGATAAAAGGTTGAGTGGAACCCTCGGGATTTACACCTGTGACCATGAGGTCGAACACAGGCCCCTACAGTCGACGCATTAGTCCACTAAGCCACCAGACCCAGCATTTATCAGTGGTAATTGTTGACATTGGGAATAGACTTGCGCTCTTAAGGAAACCATTCCGTGCATTTACTATAGTTTCTATGTGGTAGCATCTGTTGTTTATCGTGCTGAGAAAATACGGGATGCAACCATATAAAAAATCTATTCTAAAAGTAATGAGTGCCCTATTCCATTACAAGCTGCCGCTGACATTCTATAGTTTTCTTTCTGCAGTCAAATGATCTATCACTGTGTAATTTTCTTTCTAAGGGGCATATTCACAAGGACTTATCTCCGAGTTATCGCCACCTTAACGCATCAAAAGTGGAGATAGATTTAACGCCCCATTCACAAGCGTGTGCAAACTGCAGACATCGCCAGTATTCCCGCGATAACTGCCGCAAATTTTACCCCCACGGGTGACACCACCAACTAACCCTAATGAGATGCAGAGTAGGCGTACCCGTGCAAAAACACACGAAAACACCACTACACCACTTTCACAACGAACTGCCAGATCTGCGATGCGAACCAAAAACAGGCGATAAGCCACGGTAGCAGCAGGGAATTAACACCTGCCTTTTGCTGGTGTTAAGCAGGACGACTACCTGCAGCATGAAAGGGAGCCCAGCCAAGAGCCACAACTGAAGACCCACAGATGCCATGGAGCCAATGATCATGCAGCTCGGAGACCCATGAGGGCCACAACACCCACCGCCACCACTCCCAGGCCCCCCCCGGCTCACCCCCCCCATCCCCCCAGGACAAACACATACCGTGCACGACACAAGAGTCACAAAAAGTGCATGATGTCGCACAATGACAAAAAGAAACACACGTGTGGTCAGAAGAGCGAGAAACAGTCACTCATCATTGAAGTAACAACCAAAAACTTTATTGAAATACAAAACAAAACACCAATGCGGAAGACTCCTGTCGGGTTCGTCCGGGACAATCTTGATGTCACAGCCTGGAAAAAAAAGCACCAAATCAGAACGTGTGACATGCGCACATCAAAGGAGCGAGACACAGAGAAACAGAGAACGAAAGAAAGGCAGAGAGAGAAAGAGAGAGAAGGAAAAGAAGGGAGAGAGAGAGAAGGAAAGGAAGGGAGAGAGAGAGAAAGGAAGGGAGAGAGAGAGAGAGAAGGAAAGGAAGGGAGAGAGAGAGAGAAGGAAAGGAAGGGAGAGAGAGAGAGAAGGAAAGGAAGGGAGAGAGAGAGAGGGAGGGACACTGCCGCCCCCGCGTACCCAGGCACCACTGCTCACCTGCTGCCACCGGTGTGTCTCCAACCACGTGCCGGTATACACTGCAAGCCACCAGGTCTGCAATCTGCAATCGAGGCCAGAGTCAATCAAGGCAGAGTCCATCTCACTGCACAAGGCAACAACGCCTGTCCGTCCCTGCGCACACATGCAGCCGCACCCTACCCCCTCCCGCCGGCCAGCGCTGGCTGTCCGCACTTGCGCACCCAGGCCCCACTGCTCACCTACCGCCAACGGTGTGTCCACCAGTGGGCACACCACGTGCCCGTGCAAGCTCCAGGCCCCGGTCCCGCCACCATGGCATGCTCCACATCATGCGGACCCACACCGCGGCCCAGCAGGTCCCACACATGATGCTGAGTCCTGAGGCATCAATGGCAGAGATCACATTAGTGCTCACGTCATCATCGCAGGCTGTAGACCCGCTCAGCAATTTCGGTGCCACTAACCCTGTGCAACCCCAGTCAGCGCCACGTGGTGGTAGGCCCGTGACGGCCGCAAGGCTTCGGGTGCCACTAACCCTGTGCAACCCCAGTCAGCGCCACGTGGTGGTAGGCCCGTGACGGCCGCAAGGCTTCGGGTGCCACTAACCCTGTGCAACCCCAGGCAGCGCCACGTGGTGGTAGGCCCGTGATGGCCGCAAGGCTTCGGGTGCCACTAACCCTGTGCGCAACAACTCATGGGCCCTTTATGATTGAGAATCGTGGAACATCCGTCATCCAGTCACCACCGGCAGTGGGGAATGTGACGTTGTCGGCCCCTTATATTGGCGGGGTCACATGGCCTGTGACGCCTGTGCCGGATGGGTGTGGAGTGTGTGCAAACCTGCCCTCAGGGAGTGGCCGTGACATGCTGACAACTAGACCAGTGACCTGCAGACCACTAGCGTGTAAACCTGCGACATGTAGCTATGTGGCTCCCCCCTCGGAGCGTAAGCGGAGTGGTCTGGCCTGGCGTACGCCGGACCAGCGCAGGGCTTGCAACAATGACTCGGGGGCTCTGGGCGTGGTTCAGTCCATGTCCGGACAAGGAAGTGACTAATGCGTGTGTCCCTGTTGTAGTGTCTACGGCACCCGGAACGCAATCGGCAATGTAGCACACTGTAACTGGAATCCCACTAGATGAGCATCATTGACGTTAGGGGGAATCACTGACCCTACATTCATCCACACATTCATACATGAATGATGAAAGGCATGACACAGCAGTGCGTTTCTGAATGTTTAATGCACATCCAGTGGAGTCTTGCAGCTGGAGCAGTACAGGGCCATGCCAACCCCACTTCACAATATGGGCCCGTGGAGGGCCAGCCAGAGTCCATCGGGGAATGACAAGTACAGCGGAAGAGGAAGGGTACAGTCCGCAGTCTGGTCGCCGTGTCATTGGTCACCAAACAGGATATGGCAGTCCATGTCGCGGTCCAAGGTGAGTGCAGCAGAGTGTATCGGGGGTCAGTGGAAGGTCATGGGGCCATGTGCGGCACCAAGCAGCAACAGGCCAGGTGGCGGACATGAATGCTAGTGCCTCCTTCTGATCTCAAGCCCATCCACGTCCTCGTCCTCGGATGTGTGCTCTGCCCCACCTGTGGGTGGTGCAGTTCCGGCTGCGGCACTGTGTGCCACTGACACATCAGGGGCCGGAGGTGGATTGCCGGCCGCACTGTGAGGCACTGACACACCAGGGAGTGGAGATGTGGATGGTGTAGGAGCAGCAGCATTCATCTGCGCCACGCCTTGTGGCAGCAATGCCATGATGAGGATATGCAGGGCATGGTAGATCCCAGCTACATTTTGCTGATGTGCAGCGGTGGCTGCCATCCTTTCCACCTCCATCCGCACCATGTCCTCCATGAGCCTCCGCATGTGTGCCAGCTCATGGCTGAGATCGCTGGAGCCACTCTGAGCGGACAGGTGTTCTTGTCTCCGAGTCATGACTCCAGCGATGTCAGCCAGGGATTGCTGGAGACCATGGAGCGGCCTGTGGGTGTCCGTTAGGGACTGGAGGTGGTCCCTGATGGGACTCAGACACCCATGGATGGCGTCAAGTTTGGTAGCCATGAGGTCGAACCCCACCCGCACCTGCTCAGCCATCTCCCTCTGGCCCTCCAACACACGGCGTTGGAAGGCCATGTGTTGTTCGGGGGGGTCTTGGGAGACAGCCGGGGTTGTGGGTGCCTCCTGCTGGGTGGTTTGTGGAGTGGGTGGGGTCTCCTCGATGCAGCTGGGCTGCCCTGGTCCTGGAGGTGATTGGCGGATGAGTTCAATGATGTCTTGGAGGGCTTGGATGTCGATGCTGGGGGTGTCCTCCTCGTCATCAGTGAAGAGTGGCTGGGACTGCTCTGCAAGAGGTGTTGACGGTGCCCATGCAATGTGAAGGGGAGATGCTGTATTACAATGTGTCTACATGTATGTAGCCGCATGGTACATGTTCACATTCAGACAGCATGGCAATGTACATTGTGACAATCTGTAGATCAGGGCCATGATCCAGAGTCATTGTGGGTGTGCACTGTGCTCTGCTTGATTGTGCATGTGTGCTATTGTGGCCATCTCCCCCAGTACCTGGTGGTTACTCACCCTGTTGCTTTTGTGTCGTGTCGAGCAGTGTCCGCTCCCCCGACTCCTGCCACGGTCTCCACACTAATGACTGTCGACACCAGCTCCTCCATGTCATCCAGCTGCGGCGCTGGGCTCCCACCTCCAGTCTGCATTGCTGCCGTCTGGTTGCCTGCGAGTTTCTCCTTGGTTTTGCGCTTGATGTCAATCCATCGCCTCTTGACCTCGTCCATTGACCTCTTGTGCTCTCTGACGGCATTCACCTTGTCCACGATGGACCGCCATATTCCATTTTTGGTGCCCAATGACACGTTGGAGGTGACGAACAGTTCTTGATGGTGTTCCATCACCTCCGTGACCAGGGTCCTTTTCTCCTGCGGACCGAACCGCCTCTTCCTCCTCTTCTTGTCCTTGTTCTTCCCTGTCCCCGATGTCCCAGGCTGGTCGTCCGGGGTGCTTGTGGGGTTCCGCTCGTCCTCTGCACCTGCTCCGGCTGCCTCCATGGTGCTTCGGTGTTGGTCATTTTGGGCCTGATTCACAGAACTAACTTACGTCAAAAACGTAAAGTTAGTACTTTTTGGTATTCACAGAATACACTTACTCATTTTGGTATTCACAGAATGAACTTACTCATTTCGGTATTCACAGAAGTTAGTAGTCCTAACTTTAGGACTCCTAAATGCCTTCTGTGAATACCGAAAAGTCTTAAAGTTAGGATTTTTCTCAGTTTAGGAGTAATAAAGTTAGGACTCCTAACTTTAGGACTTCTAAATGCCTTCTGTGAATACCGAAAGTCTTAAAGTTAGGATTTTCTCAGTTTAGGAGTAGTAAAGTTAGACTTTACTACTCCTAAACTGAGAAAATCCTAACTTTAAGACTTTCGGTATTCACAGAAGGCATTTAGAAGTCCTAAAGTTAGGAGTCCTAACTTACTACTCCTAAACTGAGAAAATCCTAACTTTAAGACTTTCGGTATTCACAGAAGGCATTTAGGAGTCCTAAAGTTAGGAGTCCTAACTTTACTACTCCTAAACTGAGAAAAATCCTAACTTTAAGACTTTCGGTATACACAGAAGGCATTTAGGAGTCCTAAAGTTAGGACTACTAACTTCTGTGAATACCGAAATGAGTAAGTTCATTCTGTGAATACCAAAATGAGTAAGTGTATTCTGTGAATACCAAAAAGTACTAACTTTACGTTTTTGACGTAAGTTAGTTCTGTGAATCAGGCCCAGTGTGTTTGTGTGTTTTTTCTACTTTTGTAGTGATTTTCCCGCCTGCCCTGTGTGTATAGCAGGCCTGGCGCTGCTTATCGCTGATTTCCTCATCGCGGTTTGGCCCATCGCATGTTTTTTTGCATTGGGGTTTGGGTTTTTATCACCGTCGCGGATGTTGTATCGCGGATATTGTCCGGGTTTTTTTGGGAGTCTATCGCATGGTACCGCTGTGTTGTGAATTCCACGTTAACACGGGGTTAGTTTCCCGCGATAGACTGCGATGTGTAAAGTTGCGTTAACATTTTTTTGAGATATTTAGCGCACGTTCTTGTGAATATCCCCCTGAGTCTTTTACAATCGCACGATCTGGATATTCGGCAGCTTTCTCTCAGTACTTTTTTATGTCGTTTTACTGCCACCTGGCGGCAGATGTTGGAGCTTCACCTCCTTCCTTGTGTTGAGCCTGTCACACGCTGAACGTATTCTGCAGTGTCATCTCTGGACTTTCGGTGTGTTAGACTGTCACATGCTGCCAGACTCAGGCCTAGATTTACTGGGGCTTCGCACCAGTGCATGTGGTGCATTCTATTTACTACCCACTGCAAAAGTCTTTTGCACTGGATTGGTGCTTTTTTCTCTCAGTAAAAACCACTTTGCACTACTTTGAGTCATTTTGCACAAAGGGGGCATTCTTAGGGTGGATCACCGCAAATGCCCATAGGTTTTGACACAAACCCTGACTTACTGAAATGATCAGACCTGGCTTGGCGGCAATAACTATTACCTACGTAACAAGGGAAAATGTTTTCATTTTTTCCAAAATACCATCTGATTTCATGTGTGCTTCAGTGCATGGCACCAGTCTAATGTGTGGGAATCCTTCAGAGTTTGTCTAGGAATAGGAGTTTGCACTGGAAGGGCAAATATCCAACGCTAGACCGCTAACTCTCACCTCTGCACCATGGTGCGAGGCCCCTCACCAGAGATACCATTCCTGGCAATTACAGTTATTTCCGTTGTCTCCGAGTCTGTAATCCCGCTTTACTCACGGGGAGATACGGGTCGGAATCAAGGAAGTCTCCAGTGGCTGAGAATTATTCAAGAATTCTAACCATCATTTCTTGTGTTTCTCATCTGAAGCTGTGCATGAATATAGAAGATAGACTGGCTGCCTGCTGTGGGTTTCACCTGGGTACTTTACTCTAGGATTGTTTAAACTACTCTTATTTTGTTTATAACATATGTATCAGCTTTGGTAATTAGGAGCCTCCGCTCCCCTCCTACCTCCTTAGTAAGTGGTATGGCCCAGAGAGGACTAAGGGCCAGATTTTCAAAAAAGTCACAGAACGCAACGCAGCAGCCAAAAATGCTGCGCTACGTTGTGTGACAGGGAGGGAGCAGGAGAGCGCCATATCTACAGAGATATGGTTCCCTCCATCCCTCTCCCTAGCGCCGGCGCTGATTTCAGCTGCCCAGCACCACACACACACACACACACACACCTTACCATCGTAGTGCCAGGGTGTGTGCGTGAGTGTAGCATAGGTTTGGTACTGGAAGGGTAACCTTCCAGTACAAAATACAATGCTTATACTTAATTAAAAAATGTTCCCACTTTGTATGTGTGCTGCACAGTGCCGCACGCATGCAAACTCAGAAAAGAAAAGAGAAATAAAAGCATTTCTTCTTTTAACGTCTCCTTTGAAATGGCATCAACTTTTGGTGCTAAACCCTGTCTACTATTGTTTGTAGAGAAGGTTTTGAATCAAAAGGCATGGGTGGTTGCATGGGAACGCCCATGTACCACCAGTGGCGGCCGGCACAGGTAAGCGCAGTGAGGCGGTGGGCAGGGTAGGGGGGTAGCCGACCAATGACAGAACAGGTATAATTAAATAATACCTATTCCGTCATCTGTCGGCTTCCCCCCGCGCCCTGCCCCACCCCACCACACTTACCCGTGCCGGCTGCCCCTGTGTACCACCCATGTAAAGCCCCATTGGCGCTAAGTAACGCAAAGCAATACTTCATGCTGCTTTGCGTTACTTTTACGGTACTTTTCAGTGCAAAATAAGTTTTGCGCTGGAAAGTAAATTTGAAAAAAAAAACATTTTGTGCTGGTTAGCCTCACATTTGTGACGCTAACCCAGCGCAAACTGTTTGTAAATTTACCCCTTGGTGTCATTGCCGTGTACGGGAAAAGAACCAGAAGAAATGTTGGGGTAGATTTACCACTTATTCATGCAGCGCTGCACTGCATGTAGAGGAGAGAGGAGGAGAGCATCAATTTACTGAAATATATCAGTCTCCTCCCCTTTCCCTAGTGCCGGCACTGAATTCAGCTGCTGTGCACCAGGGAGTCACCATTGTGTCATGATGCATGGGTGTCTACGTGAGTCTAGCATAGATTTTGTACTGGAATGTTACCCTTCCAGTACAAAATACCATGCTTAGACTTACAAACCATTTCCCACTTTGTGTGTGTGCTGTACAGTGCAGCACACATACAAAGTTTGAAAAGGAAGGAGAAATGAAAGCATTTCTCCTTCCTTGAGCCTACTTCAAAATGGCGCAGTTGTCTGACGCTAAACATTGTCTACTTTGTTTAGTAAATTGGGTTTGGCGTCAGAAACTTGGGTGGTTGCATGGGAACGCCCATGCCCCACCCATGGTACGCCCCCTTGGCGCTAAGTAATGCAAAGCAGCGCATAGCGCTGCTTTGCCTTACTTTTACGTTATTTCTGGCACTAAACAAGTTTAGCATTGGAAAGTAAATAGGAAAAGAATAATTTTACGCCAATTTGCATCACTATTGTGACGCAAACACAGCGTAAAATCTTAGTAAATCCCCCCGTAGTGCCTCGCGGGGATTTTGTGTGGCATTCCTGATTCTGGGGTGGGTGCACAAGGTGAATGTGCCTCACAAGCAGAAAGGAAAGCCTGGAGAGAGGTACAGGCTGTGGGTGACTGTGGGCAGCAGAGATCTACTGTGGGACAACTAATGGCACACTCTTAGGGAATACATTAGCTAAACATGAACCATCAACAAGTAAAGAAGGTTTAGTCCACACATAAGAGGAAGGAATAAGAGTTAGACACACACTGCAGCAATATACCAGAGGCACCCCGTGCACTGGGCTCCTTCCCGTCCCCTAAGTATGCACTACAGTTTCCTAGCGCTACGCTTTGTCGAGGTACTAATCATGTCAGGGCACTTTGGTGGGATGATGAGCCATGTGGTGTAGCTGAGGTTCAGATGAAGTGGCAAAGTTGTAGGGAAAGGAGAAAATTAAATGTTGTAGATGAACTGATGATCAGGATGAACAAAATAACTAAAAAATAAAAAAAGGTCACAGAGCAAAAATAGTGAATTGTGGACTGCTTACCACCAACTGGGTGAATGAAGGTGTAGAATAGTCTGTTGTGTGGTTCTATTAGTGTCTGGCAAGATAAAATGGTGGAAGGGTTTACACAAGGCCGCCCACACCACTGATGACGTTGTGCCAGGAGAGAAGACAGGGTACAGATGTAAGAAGCATTTTACCGGTTGCAAACGGCCTATCGGGCCAGTTGTGATCGGTAAAATGGATTTTGCCATGTACAGAAGGCAAAAGGTGACTTGTAACTTGTTACCGAATCGCATTTTGCTTTTGCGATTCAGTATTAGGAAGGGATGTGTTTAGGGCATCTCTTCCTAATACCGAATAGCACTGGTATGTTTGAATGTTTTGTGACCGGGAATGTGGTTGCAAAACATTCGCAGTTACCACCAACTTCAAGTTGGTGGTAACCCATTTGCAAACAGGAAGGAGTCCCTGGACCCCTTCCCCGTTGTGAATGTGGGTGCCAACATTTTTTAAGAGCAGGCAGTGGTCCCACGGACCTCTGCCTGCTCTTAAAAAATGAAAAGGTAGCTTTTCATTTTTATTTTTGAAATGCATCCCATTTAGCTTTAAGGAAAATGGGCTGCATTACAAAAAAATATATATTGCTTTATTTAAAAAGCAATCACAGACATGGTGTTCTGCTGACCCCAGCAGGCCACCATCCCTGTGATTGTAGCCATTCACAATAGGTCACAAAGTGCGACCTGCCCCGTGAACATTGATGAGGCAGGTCCATTTGCGAGCCACTGCAAATCGCTAACAGTGTCAAACACGCTGTTGTACATCGCAGTTTGAGTTTTCCTAATAGCGAATCACAAAAATTTGCTATTAGGAAATCGTAAGCACGCAATTTAGTACATCTGACTATAGAAGTGCTCGCATACCAGGGTATCAGAGCCAAGCTGTTGCAGTGAGACCCATGGGAGCCAATGTGGGACCATGCCAGGTCCAGAACTCGAGGCCTTCTCTGCCGAGGTTGCATAAAGGGATCACCAAACTACATCTGCTTTCATCACCTGACCTGGGCCCAGGGAAGAGCAGTTAATGTCGGCTGTTGACGGTGAGCCTACTTCGTCCCTGACCCCGTCCATTTTGAAGGGAAACCACAGGTGCCACTGGTCGCCTTCCAGAGCCTTGAGGATCCCCTTGGGTACCACCCGTTCCCTGGGGATCCAGAGAGGTAACTTGGCTGGGCTACCCCGAGACGAGAACAGCTGTCTGCATCATTCATGGTTGAACCCCGAGTCTGTTGTCTCCCACTCTGTATTGGCTGGAGAATTTACTGCAGTACCTGCTCTTGGATTTGAGGGCCCCCCTGGCACCCTAAAATGTCTGCTTCACCAGCACATTCAAGACATATAAGGCCTTTTAAATATCTTGTGTCCTCTGTGGGGTTTCTGATGTACCGGAACCCTCTACAGTGCCCTATTGATAGCCTTTGGACTAGTGGATTCCTGTTGGCGGTTCCCAGACACTGGGCACCTGGCACTTTATATTGCTCTCAGCATCCTTAAATGACCGTTTTGAAGTAAACATTGTGTTTTTTCTTGTTTATGTACCCCTATTGTATGTCTGTCATATGCATATGCTCTTATATTTATGTTAATTTATTTGTGAGTATATGTTTTTATGAATGTGTTTTACATTGAACATTATTAAGGCCCCTGTGACCTTAATGTTGCCTTTAGTATTATGTGATAGTACACCAATTGTTTTTCAAAATATTCAACAAAATTTCACCATGCGCGTTACCAGGGATGTTTTTCAAAATATTCAACAAGGCCTTGACAGTGGAATTATGTGGAAGAGCATATGATTTAATTGTTGTTATTTTCAATACAAAACCCCTCATGTTTAGAGTTGACTTTCATGGTCTGTATTATACAATGTGCCCCGGGGGCGCAACAAGCGTTTGCGCCCGCTTTGCGCGCACCCGGGGCACTTTGGTATTACAGAAGGAGCCGCAGACACTTGTGCGGCCCCTTCTGTAATACCGATAGTGCTGGCGCACATATAGCTTCAGCGATATCTTCAAAGGAACATTTACTCATTTGCATGGGGCGTGCCCCATGTAAATGAGGGAATCCCTTTGCCTCTGCAATAGGGCCGTATTACAGACACGGGCGCAAAGGCAAAGAACCTCTCAGGAGGCGCACTGACAGTGCGCCATTTAAAAGGTGATGCCTAGTCAGTGCGCCTCCTGAGAGCAGCCCTCTGCAGGGGGTAAAGGGGGTCACATGGACCCCCAGACATCCCCTTGCAGGCGGGTGCAGTCACTGATTGCACCCACCTGCAAGGGGATCTCTAAACCCCTTTAAAAGTGCAGGGGGGGGTGCCGCCTGCACTGTGAAAACACAGTTTTTACATGAATGCGCTGCCCAGAGGGCAGTCGAGTTTGCGGCTGCCATGGGGGCAGTGTAGTCATTATAAAAGAGCACATTTTCCTTCATTGCGCTGCATCTATAATTCGGCCCCATATATAAAAATATTATTGTTTGATTAATTATAATCATTACAATAATACCATCTTGCAAAACACAGTACCTTGAATAAAGAAATAAAGCGCAGTGATGATTTGATCTTCTCAAATCCATAGAAAAAGCTCAAAGGTGAGGATTCGCTTCTATGGGCAGACACAGGCTAACATGCACAGAGCTATGGGCAGTTTATTGTCATATAAAAGGGTATATTTCGTCCACACATACTGATTCAAGTTCACTGTTCTTCCTGGAATTAACAATTGCAACTTATTAACTCAGTTGTCATTTTTCAAGCTCCAACTTGACCTAATTCTAAATTTTGCAAAATGGTTAGCAAAACAAACATGAAGGCGCGGCGCGGATAATTTAACCTTTCTTGCCAAGAAATTAAAGTAGTATGGTGTAAGGCAGAGGTCTTCAAACTGTGGGGCGCGCCCCCCTGGGGGGGGCGTGGATGGGTTCCCAGGGGGGCGCAAATGCCTCTGCATGCACATGTAAATGAAGATGGCTTGGAAGTGCAGCGATGTTTATTTGCTGCATTTCCAGGCTGTCTTCATTTACTTCGAGCCCTTGTGAGCTGTGATCAGAGTGCCGTGGGGGCAGGGGGCAGGGGTCAGGAAGTATGCTGGCAGGGTCAAAGAGGTTGCTAAAAAAACACAATCATTTGCAGTGCAATCGGTCTCGCATTTGTGAGAGTTAGAGCTATTGCATTGTAAATTATGTTTCTTGACGAATTGCTTAAAACAAAGACATTTATGTATTTTTATTTTTGCCCCATTTCAATTCCTGACCTATGTGAGGATGACTCAAGAATGTATTTAACTAACATCCTGCTAACAGCAAGAGTACCAAAATAAGTGCTTCAAAACCCATTAAATATCATTGAGTTAACAATTGGCTGTATTTACTGTGATGCATAAACATCAATAGTTAGGCCTTTATTGCGGAAATATCCGTAGTCTCAATTCTGGTGGAAGCAGTTTTTGCTGCTTGAATCATGATTATAAGATATGCGGTAATTACAGAACCACACAGTATTGGTAAATTCTATTATGATATTTCCTATGAAGTTTACACGCACATCACACACTGAGGGACTAGCAGGGCACTAGGTGGATTGGAAGGTACTGCCCTCTTCACCCCGGGAGATTTGGAAGTGCCAATTGCTTCACAGCGCTGAATTTGCGACAGAGCAATTCCTCTAGGGAAGCACTAAGCCTCCCAACCCACCCTGGTAGAGGAACAATATACTTCAGCAGCAGGTTGGGCACTGGGAAAGAGATGCAATCAGAGGAAGGGGTATTAGTCATAGGGGTAAAGCTCACCGAAGGGCACTAAGGATGAGTTTAGAGGTAAGAGGGAAAAGAACAACGGAAAGTAAGAGGAGAATGGGGGATGAAAGGAAGGCAGGCTTGGTCCAGGGGCAGACAGGCCGGTTCAGCGCAAAGAAACATTGGAGTCAGGAGAAAGGGCAAAAGTGCCCGTTACTAATGGAAGTTGTCAAGTTGAAGTTAAATAAGAAATTGTTAAAGGGGTGGAAATTGTTTAGCGGCAAAGGGAATAGTTAATGTTTGTTAGAGTGCTGTGAGGACATATTAATCTGTGCGGCAATAAGAAGATGATTGGTTTTATGTACACCGAGCTCAAACGGCCTTATGACAACAGCAACAAGGTGTGCGTGGTGATCCCGTCCCAAAGTAGGTTTGGGAGACAAAATGGCTGCTGAATCCACGCTCAACATATTTAAAAAACATGGCAGAAGACCACAAAAGAAGTGAATTGTGCAGCAAAATAAACAGCAACATACATAGAACTAGGTTCACTTAAAAACATGTGTGCAACAAGAACGCATTTGTCTTCCTATACCGCACAATAAAGCAGAATTATCGAAAATGCTATAAATCTGTCCTTCAGAATAGAACGTTTGTAAGTACTAGTTTACAGCACTGAAGAATTGGATATGCATCACTCTGCAGCAGATGATGGATTATGTAGCAAACGCGAAATATGAGACCTTTTTCCCCTTTTTTTTCTTTAAAAAGGGCCATTCATTAGTGCAGCTGGTACTGCTGCCAGGTGTAAGTGGCCACTGCTGGTTATCAATAATTAAGCAGATGCAGCAGGACTGGGGCCCATGGGTTTGAGGGGCCCATTGCATCACAACTATCACTGTCTACCTTTAAACAAGCATTGGCATAGCCAATAGGTCTCGCCTTTGGGGCCTTATAAGTGTTTAGCCAGAGCTATTGACTTTGCCAATGTCTTCAAGCTGTGCTGTAGAGAAGTGTGGCTGCTGTGCAGCATGCTGAAAAAGTTATAATAAAAAAGTGTCAGAAGAATTTTTGTTACTTTATATATGACCAAGAAGGCATTATGTAAAACTGAACGACCAAATTAAAAAAAGTATTTACAATAAAAAATTTCCTCAGTTTTCTTTTGTTCTTGCAATGCCTGCAATGGTTGTTTGTTGAAGCTTTTTTTTTGAGGGGGCATAAACAATCGGAGGGTGAAGGTTGGGAACTAGTACCTGTATTATAACACTAGCAGCGGCCAGACGCTAGGGGAGAATCAACAGATGCCAGATTCCGAGAGCAGGCTGAGGTGGTGCTGAGTGATGCTGAGGTGGTAGTGGTGGTGGTGGTGACTGTTGCGGAGATGATGCTGAGGTGATGCTGAATGATACTCAGGTGTTGCTGAGTGATACTGCTGTGGTGCTGAGTGATGCTGTGGTGGTGCTGAGTGATATTGTCTTGGCGCTGAGTGATGCTGTGGTGGTGCTGAGTGATATTGTCTTGGCGCTGAGTGATGCTGTGGCGGCGCTGAGTGATGCTGTGGCGGCGCTGAGTGATGCTGTGGCGGCGCTGAGTGATGCTGTGGTGGCCCTGAGTGATGCTGTGGTGGCGGTGAGCGATGCTGTGGCGGTGCTGAGCGATGCAGTGGCGGTGCTGAGCGATGCAGTGGCGGTGCTGAGCGATGCTGTGGTGGCGCTGAGCGATGCTGTGGTGGCGCTGAGCGATGCTGTGGTGGCGCTGAGCGATGCTGTGGTGGCGCTGAGCGATGCTGTGGTGGCGCTGAGCGATGCTGTGGTGGCACTGAGCGATGCTGTGGTGGCGCTGAGTGATGCTGTGGTGGTGCTGAGCGATGTTGTGGTGGTGCTGAGTCATCCTGTGGTGGTGCTGAGTGATGCAGTGTTGGCCCTGAGTGATGATGTGGTGTCGCTGAGTAAAGCTATGGTGGTGCTGAGTGATGCTGTGGTGGCGCGGAGTGATGTTGTGGTGGCGCTGAGTGATGCTGTTGTGGCGCTAAGTGATGCTGTGGTTGTGCTGAGTAATGCTGTGGTTGTGCTGAGTGATGCTGTGGTTGCACTGAGTGATGCTGTGGTTGCACTGAGTGATGCTGTGATGGCGTTGAGTGATGCTGTGATGGCGTTGAGTGATGCTGTGGTGGCCCTGAGTGATGCTGTGGTGGCGGTGAGCGATGCTGTGGCGGTGCTGAGCGATGCAGTGGCGGTGCTGAGCGATGCAGTGGCGGTGCTGAGCGATGCTGTGGTGGCGCTGAGCGATGCTGTGGTGGCGCTGAGCGATGCTGTGGTGGCGCTGAGCGATGCTGTGGTGGCGCTGAGCGATGCTGTGGTGGCGCTGAGCGATGCTGTGGTGGCACTGAGCGATGCTGTGGTGGCGCTGAGTGATGCTGTGGTGGTGCTGAGCGATGTTGTGGTGGTGCTGAGTCATCCTGTGGTGGTGCTGAGTGATGCAGTGTTGGCCCTGAGTGATGATGTGGTGTCGCTGAGTAAAGCTATGGTGGTGCTGAGTGATGCTGTGGTGGCGCGGAGTGATGTTGTGGTGGCGCTGAGTGATGCTGTTGTGGCGCTAAGTGATGCTGTGGTTGTGCTGAGTAATGCTGTGGTTGTGCTGAGTGATGCTGTGGTTGCACTGAGTGATGCTGTGGTTGCACTGAGTGATGCTGTGATGGCGTTGAGTGATGCTGTGATGGCGTTGAGAGATGTTGTGTTGGTGCTGAGTGATGCTGTGCTGGCTCTGATTGATGCTGTGCTGGCTCTGATTGATGCTGTGGTTGCGCTGAGTGATGCTGTGGTGTTGCCGAGTGAGAGATAGAGTGAAGATATAATGCCCAATTAGAGAGGGTGGTGAGAGAGAAAGAGAGAGAAAGGGTGTACATAGAATAAAGAGTGGAGCGGGATAGAGAGAGAGAAAGAAGGGGAGAGAGAGTGAATGAAAGAGTTTGAAAGAGAAACAGATAAAGGGGTGAGAGAGAATGAAAGGCTAAAAAAGATAGAGAGGGGAGAGTTAATTAAGTAGAGAGAGAATTAGAGAGGGGAGAGAGAGAGAAGGAGAGAGACAATAAGAGTGGGGGTGTGGAGTTTAAATAGAGTGAAGAAGTGACGCGGAAAAAGTAACCTTAAATATAGCTTTGTGCTTTGCGCGAATAAATATTTAAAAAAAACAGTGAGAGACAAAAATACTGGTAATTAGGCTGTGACTCCCAATATAAAACATATAGCGATATAAGGTGAAATCAACCCACCGAAGCAATATTTCTAACTAGACAAAAAAAAGCTTGCATTTCAATGCTAATCGCTGTTGTTTTTCATGTGACTGTAGTCCAGGGCCCTCAGTTAGTAATGTGAGCTGCTGCTGCGATTGAAACATCAGAGTCCAGAGAGTTAATGAGCCATGACGAGGAAATGAGGAAGAGATAGGAAACCCAGATGCCAGCTGCGCGTGCACGCCATCGTGAACTCAAGCTGGTCGCCAGCCGAAAGCCAGTGTTTGCACTTCCAAAACCCGCTTACTAAAACTCTCGGCCAGACCAGCGCAAGCGCTGGTGCAGGCCGAGACCTAAAAGGGGCATGAGAGCTTATTTTCTAGCACTAGGACCGAGGGCACCTTTGCAGAAAAAAGGAGACAACATGTGGGAGCTCTTTATTTTCTGAAAGGGACAGAGAGCCTGATTCAAAATCAAAGTGATGGTCAGGCATGATGGGGAAGAGGTGGAAAATGCAGAAGAGATAGCCTGCTACTCAGAACTGCGATCATTAATGCAGCAGGTGTAGTTGCATTGGGGTCCAATAGTGTGAGGGGTTCACAACACCCCAATTATGGGGAGCAGTACTTTTGGGACCATACATGTTTTTGTTTGATGCATTTGCTGTTTTATAAGTATCATACTTAGTATGGTTTATGAGCTATAGAAAAAGTACTCCTGAAATCATCTTGTAAGCCCCATCCCCTGCACACAGCCATGTCCCTCAAGCTCCCCCAATCATTGCCTTTAAGTTTTGGAGGGGGGCCCGACCTCAAAACATTTTGCTTAGGGGGGGCTCAGAGCACAAAAGTTTGAAGACCTCTGGTGTAAGGAGAAGTGATTAATGGCATACTTTTTTTGTTAAAAAAGAAAAACGGATCCGGTAAGGCACATTTTCGTAGGTCTTTGACACTGGATTGGCTTAAGATGTGTTTCTCTAATAGTTTTTTAAACTAAAATTTGAAATGTCTTAGTCCCATGGATTGACCGTTTCCAACTCCTTTAAATAGTATTATTGTAGAATAGAAGTAGGCTGGTAAAAGTGAAAAGATCGGTATTTGGCGCCGCCTAGTAGTATTGCTGGCTAGCTGCTTCAAGAAAGTATCAGGTCAGGCCTTCAGAATTATTATTTAAAACCAAGCTATAACAAGCATTTGCAATGCAATAAGTCTCGTATTTGTTAAAGTTAGAGCTGTTGGTGTTGAAAATAACAATGTTTTTTACTTTTGTTTTTTTAATTGCAGTAGAGTTATTATATTTGCATAGCACTATTACCAATGGTACAAAAAAGCAAAAGTTAAAAACATTGTCATTTTCAGCGCCAACAGCTCTAACTTTAACAAATGCGAGACCTATTGCATTGGAAATGCAATTGGTCTAGCATTTGTTGGAGTTGGAGTTATTGGTATTATAAATGCCAATATTTTTTACCTAGCCATGTTGCAGGGTGCAGTACCATATGTGGCCAAAAGAGGTCCCATTGGCCCTCGTTTGGCCACATATAGTACTGCACCCTGCAAAGTTGGAGTTATTGGCATTATAAATGCCAATACTTTTTAGCTAGCCATGTTGCAGGGTGCAGTACCATATGTGGCGACCTCTTTTGGTCACTTATGGTACTGCATCCTGCAGAAGATATGGTAAATCCACCCTACCCATAATGCATTGCAAGCAAGAGAGTACCACGAGTACATTCAAATAGCTATGTCCACATACACAGTTAGTAGCTTTGAAATGTGACAAAAGAATTATTATATTAATTCCGGATTAGGTTGTACTCTGTGTGGAGCAAATGAAGGGACATTTATAGAAGATCTCATATAAATGTGAGATGTGCTAGTGAGTAAAGTAACCACTGCCAGCCTTAGGACCAAGAGTGTGTCCTGCCTGAAGCTCTTTAAAAAAAATAGTGCTCTGAGGCTGTAATTAAAACCTAGAGAGTAACAACACATGTAACAGGGGGTGGCCTCATGGGAGGTTTCAAGAAGAGGCAAGGCGGTACTAAGGAGGGACTACTAAGCCTATTGACCAATGAAAAGCCACCATTTACAAAGGACAGGAGCCAATTAAAAAGATGGGCAGCAAGTGGGCGGAGCTTTATGCCCATATCCTGATGAGGGCTGAAAGCCCGAAACTGGTCCTAGGATGCTTGTTTCCAGTCCAGGGAGGACCTGGCCTGGCAGTTCGGGCTGGACTGTTCCCATTGGGCATAGGGTCAAGACTGATTTGCATATGGGTGGGTCCAAACTGGAATGGCATGGTGAGCAAAAAAAACGATGGATTTAGGCCCAGATCTCTGTACTGGGGTGAATGTATGACATTGTTCTGCATTCTGTCCATCAACTGTTCTTTTTGCATTTGTCACCCCGAGAGGGACGGGTATGCCCAGACGTGGGACCCGTGCTCTCCATGCCACTGGAGTCAAGCTATCCTGGCTGATGAGGGCTGAAAGCCCGAAACCGGTCCTAGGATGCTTGTTTCCAGTCCAGGGAGGACCTGGCCTGGCAGTTCGGGCTGGACTGTTCCCATTGGGCATAGGGTCAAGACTGATTTGCATATGGCGGGGTCCAAACTGGAATGGCATGGGGAGTAAAAAAAACGATGGATTTAGGCCCAGATCTCTGTACTGGGGTGAATGTATGACATTGTTCTGCATTCTGTCCATCAACTGTTCTTTTTGCATTTGTCACCCCGAGTGGGACGGGTATGCCCAAACGTGGGTCCCGTGCTCTCCATGCCACTGGAGTCAAGCTATCCTGGCTGATGAGGGCTGAAAGCCCGAAACCGGTCTTAGGATGCTTGTTTCCATTCCAGGGAGGACCTGGCCTGGCAGTTCGGGCTGGACTGTTCCCATTGGGCGTAGGGTCAAGACTGATTTGCATATGGCTGGGTCCAAACTGGAATGGCATGTTGAGCAAAAAAAACGATGGATTTAGGCCCAGATCTCTGTACTGGGGTTGATGTATGACATTGTTCTGCATTCTGTCCATCAATTGTTCTTTTTGCATATCCTGAATACAGCATATATTGAAAAGACAGCGCAAGCGCTGCCTATGCGAAACCTAAAAAGGGGAGCACTGCCCCTAAAAGAATAGGGCTTGGGGCAAAGGATCCCGGATACCCTTTTGACAGCACTGCTCCATATCCCTCTACCCCTTTGTGTCATCTCTGTTAGGGAACAGATGGAACTGTGTTTTGTTTTTTACTGTTTAGTGAGAGGGAAATATTCAAATGTATAGAACTATATTTCAAGGGTTTTATAGTGCCCTTGAATTGTATTGCTGTGAAATGTAAGAATTAAATAAATAAATTAGCTTCAGTTAACTATATTTTGATTGACTGTGGTCAAGTTTGCAAAGTAAAATTACATAGTGACTACTTCGGAATTGGGGACAGTTTAATCAATGATAGCACATGTTGGATACCATGACATCTATTTGGCAGTAAGTTAGTATTTAGACTTTCTTTAATTACTGTCATGTGGTGCTTTAACTTCTGTTGAAATTAAACATATATACCCTTGTAGCTAGCCAATGGACTAGACATCCATAGGAGACAGTGTGCAGTAAAAGGTTGGCCATGAAAATGTACTGAAAATTATTGGGCAGTAGTTTTCGTGATGGTTCAATAGAGGAGTGGGGGAATTCCTTTTTTTTTTTAAATCCTCAGTAACCTAATGCAAAACGTTGGGCAATTTCACCTGTTTCCTCCGGTTTCGCATTGGCCTGCCCCAGGTTCAATAAAACACTGAAGTGCAGGAAGAATGCCCTGTAGCCGGTGGCGGCTCCTCCGCTAAGGCGGAGGAGCGTCGCCCCACTACTATTCCAGCAGTGCAAAAAATAAAAATAAAATGATAATAACAGGACGCTATTATCATTTTATTTTTCTATGCGGGACTCGGAGCCAGGTCGGGGCGGGGCTCTATGACGCCAGAGCAGAGTGAAGAGTGGTTTTCACTCCTCTAAGTGCGCATGACGGTTTGGCCAGCCCTCCCGTCATGCGCACTTAGCATGTTCTCCACAGGGCTGTGTTGCACAGCCCCATGGAGAACATGCCCCGGCTCCCAGGCACTGCCTGAGGGGTCAAACAGGCCACTCAGAGCAATCATGACGCTGGTCATGCAGAGTTGTGATTGGCCGGGAGAGTAGGGGAGCCTGGGTGCTTCCGGTGCTATCAGCAATGAAGAGGACGGAAGAGAGGTGTGCACCTGCGAAGGTGCGCTTTAAAACATTTTTTATCCATCTCCTGCTCCCCGTCTCACCACCCCCGTTCTGAGGCAGCCGCCACTGCCTGTAGCACAAGAATTCCTCATTCCGTGGACTGAGAAATGTACTGAATGAGGAATACTTGTGCTGTCCAGCACTGCTAGAGGACGAACATTTACCTTAACGGTAACTGCATTAAATTAATCAAACTGCCCAGCCCCTGGCAGTGCCTGGAAGCAAATTTCCTAGCAGGGAAGCATGTGTGTGGCACCTGCCTGTTACAGCATAAAGACAACTTTGCATGCAGGCCTCCTTGCTGGGGAAATGCTTTCAAGTGCACTGACAATAGTTCGGGCAATATGACCTTAAGGCAGGGCCAATGGAATTATGAGGCAGGGAAGGAGCAAATTATGCAGCAGAGTTGACTAAATTATATGGCAAGAAACTCTACATTATGTGGAGTAATGTGGCATATTTTGTGGACAGTATTACCTCGTTATTTTGTCATTTTTACTCATTTTAACACTGTCTGGGCAAACATTTCACCTCAGTAGTACCAGTTTAACAACCAAGTGCAGCAAAAGCAACTGAATGATTACTACTCAAATTTTGCGAAGGGCTTTCCACTGCATGGGAACACGTTGCAACATTTTTAGTAACTTTTGATCCATTTGAGGTAGAAACTTTTTTTTTGTAAATCTGCACAGAATGCGGCAGGTGATGGATTATGTGTCAAATGTGTCAAATCCATAATTAGAGCGAAAACGCCTCAACTGCAGAAGTGCATAATTCCAGTGGCTCTGCCTTAAGGTAATTAATCATTAGTGTAAGTAAATATATTACCTGGCACCTCAAAAGCAGCTTTGTAGAGCTTCGCCTATTGTTTTCTAGCCCACGGAGCAGTGGGAAACCCTAATTTCACTCCATAGGATGAAAAAAAAAGCAGTGAATGATTACCAATTTCGAAATTCGCAGGAATATTTCACCCACCATATTTCAATAGATAACAAGTAAAAAGACTAGCATACTCTCCTCTCCTTAAACAAACGTGTCCACATGCACTAAACTGCGCATCCCCTGGATGTCGTTTGGGTTATGTTTAAGTTGCGCTTACGCAGCGCAGTGCAACTTTGCTCTAGATCATGGGGGCATATGAGCAAGAAGAGGCGATAATCATCGCTAACCCTGCTTAGCGTGATTTTTTTTATCGCTGGCTATCGCTGGAATATATCGCCACGCTAACGCTGTATTAGCAACGATTAGCGCTATGGCAATGAATATTCCAGCGATAGCGGGGAAATGGGCCAACATCGCTGAAAAACCAGCGATGTTGCATGGAGAAGGGAGAACACCTTGCTGATACGACCCTGTGGTCGTATCAGCATAATCCACCCCCATGTTAGGTATGGCTAACACCTGCTAATTGCAGGTGTTAAATAAATGGCGATGACCCGGTTAGCGCGACTTTTCACGTCGCTAACTGGGGCCATGGCCACCTTGCTAATAGGCGATAGGCCTGTTAGCGAGTGTTTCCCAGGTTTGTTCGTCGGAACGCCCACTTTGCATGTCATTAGCGATAAATATCGCTGACATGCAAAGCGGTAAAAACGGGCGCTAATGCCCGCAAACTGTCGCTAACTGCTGTTAGAGACAGTTTGCTGATAGGGCGATATAAATATCGTCGCTTTAGCGGCAAAAAGTGCCGCTAAAGCGGCGATAGTGCCCTTGCTAATATGCCCCCATGGTCTGCTATAATGTATGGTAAATTACGCCACATTTTGGGTTGGGTTGGGCCATGCAAGCGCCCACGCAAATCTTTAGTGAATATACCCTAATGTATCAAACTGTTTTATGAAACCTCAGCACTCCAAGCATCACTGATTTCCTATATTCGCAGCCAAATGTCAAGACACAAAGCAGATAAAAGGGAATGAGGCAGTTCATTAAGATTCGGACAAGACTGTAAAAAAAGAACCTGACCTTGGGCAAAGTAAACTGGTGCTCATGCAAAGCCCTCCAATGCCCTTGGGCCGAGATCACACCGCAAAACCTGCAAAAACAAACAAATAAATAAAACCTGTAAGGTGATAGGGCAGTACCCTCGGGCACAAATAGGGACAGGCAGAGGGGCAGGGACTCCGGACATGGGCATGGCCACTGGCCAGGAAGGGAAGGGTCGCTGCATCACGGCATGGCGGAAGTGGAAAGAACCGCGCACTGATGATAGCACAAGAAGTGAAAGGGCCAGTGCATCAATTCAGGACACTGAATTAACTAGGAAGGGAATAGATAGTACAGTGGGAAACAGGACGGAGAAATTGCGTTGTTTAGGCACAGTCACTCTGATATGGCTCCAAGTCAAGAGAAGAGCGTGTATCGAGTCATGTCCTGCAATCCTAATGCCGTGTGAAACTCTGCTGCTTAAGAATGTTTATCGGCCTTTTCTGCGATCTTAAAGCGCCCTCTGCTGGTGAAAGATTGTACCTACGGAGCAGAATAGTGAACACTTCTATCTAGCAGGTGGGCCGTGTCAGGCATTTCAAGCAGAGCTATCGTTATAGCCAATATGAGGGAAATAAGTGACAAACTGTTTAGTTTAAACATATTGGACAAATCCAGGCTGATTATGAATGAGAGATTGGAGCCCATGATTATCCCTAGACCCCTCACTTGAGGTGAGTTGTTTAGCGTATGGTCTAGTTGCTGAGGCCATGTTGGGTGGTGTTTGATATATTTGCTGCATATCAATATTTTGATTTGTGACGCGTTTAGTTTGCTGTGATTAGATATCATCCATTATTTGCCCACTTGTGGCAATGTCCATTTGAGTATGAATCAAAGTCAGATGGGGTTCCTTCCTTAAATGTTATTTGTGTATTTTTCTGCATAACAGTAACAGATGAGATTGAAGGAAGAGATTAGGACTTGCAGAGAGCCAAGGCAAATGTTAAATGGGAGGCAGAGCTATAGGGTACGTTAGTTGTGACTTCAATGGAGCAGACCTGAAGAGAGGAAGTGGGATTATGATCTGTCTGATAGAAAAATTTAATTCAGTTCGGCTCCTTGCACTCTGATGTTGCCAGTTATCTGCAGAAGCCTGGGGCCATGGACAATATCAAGGGGAAGAGAGAGTTCAACTACTACAGCCGATTTGTCAATCTTTCTAACTTTTTGCCTAAAACAGTATGGGGCATATTCTCAAGGAGCTATCGCCGAGTAAACAGCACTTTATCGCAGCCAAAGTCGAGATAAATGTATCGCAACATTCACAAGCTGGTGCTAACAGCCGATAACACCAGTTTACCTGCGAAAGCATCCTCAGAAAACATCGCCACAGATGACCCCTGCAACTATCGCTAATGAGATGCAGAGTAGGCGTTCCCGAGCAAAAATCTGCGACAACACCACACCTCAACATTCTCAACGATCAGCCCGATCAGCGATAAGACCACAAAACAGGCGATAAGGCGCGTCAGCAGCAGGAATCTAACACCTGCTCCGACCTGGTGCAAAGTCGGACCACAGCCTGCACCACAAAATGGAGCCCAGCCCAGAGCCACACCTGAAGGGCAACAGATGCCATGGAGCCACTGATCATGCAGCTCGGAGCCCCAACAGGGCCACAACACCCACCGCCACCCCCCCTCACCCTCCTGGACACCCACCTCCCCCCCCCCGGACCAACACTGAGGCAGCGCAGACAAAGACAGCGACCCACCCAAAATGCACCAACCCCACAGTCCCAACACCAGAGAATGTCGTTGCCCACTATATGCCCAAAGGGACAACCCTCCTCCACATCCTGACCACCATAGCCCACAGGCTGACGGTACCAACACAGCGGACCACCAACATCCCACCGCAGACAAAGCTGCTGGCCGTGCTGCACGTGTTGGCCTCAGGTACCCTCCAACCAACCTCCGCCTGAGACGGAGGAGTCACACAGCCTGGCCAATCCAAGTCCCCCACAACGGTCATGGATGACACCATCAGCTTGGTACCCCACTATCCATACCTCACACACACTGCGCAGGAACAGCCGGAGACCAAGCAAGGCGTGTACGCCACAGCTGGCTTTCCGCACGTGTCAGGGGGCAAGTGACTGCACACATGTCCTACTAGTGGGCCCTGGCGACACTGCACACAATAAGCGCAACAGAAAGCGCACGGATCCCACCAATGTGCAGGCTATAGTGGACCACAGTGGAATCTCCGCCAACTACGTCGCCAACCACCCAGGCAGTGTGCATGATACCTGCACCTCCCGACAGTCCATCATCAACCTGTGCCACCAGGATGGCACCCACGGAAATGCACTGCTCGTTGGCCAATACCAAATGCACACACCATACACCTCAACTCTACAATCATGCAACACACAACACAGGAAATGCACACGTCACAAGCTCACATACAACATGCACACCCACCAGACACAACAGCACAACTCACTGTGGGAACCTGGCCCAGCCATGTACATGAGCCATCTACGGCATGGCACCTCGGACACACAATAGCAGAATGTCGGAAGAGGTGGGGACCAGGCATGTGCGAAGGAGGCAAGGGACTGATGAATGAGAATGTAAACAATGCCAAGTGTGGCGTGGATGGGCTGGCCAGACTGCAGTATGCAGACCACACACATATCCATATCGACACACACCGCTGGTGTTTGGAGTGTAGTGGACGCAACCATGTCACCCCAGCCAGTGGGGAAGTCGTGGAAATGTAGCTTGTGACGTCCCCCCCGTAAGCGTGAGCGGAGTGGGCTGGCCCGGCGTACGCCAGGCCAGCATAGGGGTGTGAATAAAAGGCACGTAACCCTGGGCGTGGTCCTCTTCCGGAATGCCCAACGTCTCTGCCAGGGCGGCACCCCTCACCCCACCACGAGGCCGACGCCATGAGCCGTGTTGCCAGCGATCCTGTGCGCCTGCTGCACCCCCGAACGCTGGTCCCCGAATCAGTCGTGCCCGCCCCTGCGCACCCAGGCCTCAATGCCCACCTTCCGACACCGGCATGTGTCGACGAGGGCCCACCACGTGCCGGTGCAATCTCCAAGCCCGAGGCCTGCGACCTTGGCAGCCTCCTCAGACCATCACGGCCTCCGCAACACAGGCCCGCAGTATTCCTTTCACGTTGACGTACTCCACCGGCATGCACAGCGGACAAGTAGGTCACACATTTGGAACTGAGTCTTGATTACACCATGGCAGAGCACATAAATCATGGCTGAGTGTATGTCACTATACACCCTTCGATGTGGTGCCAACAGGTCTTAGTGTTACATCACAGCCGCAAGATTCTGTGGGTCCACGCGGACTACTGCCCTCGGCCTACGCTGCGCACGAGTAGGTCACAGAATTGGAACTGAACATCGATTATTCAAAGGCAGAGTACGAATCATTGCACGCAAGGAGAGGCATAAGAGGATGACGCGTCGCATTTGGGAGGAAAAAAGGATCATCATTACGGAGGTGTTCGAACACTACCGACAACTGCCCTGATGTCACTAACTCTGTGCATCGCGAGCCTACGACACGTGGCTGTGGCCCACTGCTGACCGCTGCCTCCGGCCTACACTGCGGTCCAGTAGGTCACAGAGTCTTAAATTGTCAATGCCGGTGTTCATATCAGTGTACCGGCACCATCGCAGACTGCATCCCCCTCAGCCCCGGTGCCACTAAGTCTGTTCCCCGACATTCATGGACACTCTCTGGTCGTACATTGGTGGCCTTTGAGTCTATGGACTAGGGGGTAGTTTTCATCCTCAAGCAGCTGATACCGAATTGGTGGTGGCAACGAGGCAGTCGCTTTCCACTCCTCCATTTGCTGCTTCCGGATAGCTTCTGCCCTCTGCATCATGCCCTGGAAGAACACCTTCCACTGTCCCCCGAAACACTCCGCGACATTCACCTCCGACATCGACGAGGACCCGCTCAGTCTGCGTGGCCCTACCTCATTGGACCGCAAGTCACCGTCCCGTGGCGGTGTGCCTGTGCCTGCCGATGTGCACCCGGGGCCACTAACTCTGTGCAGCTCAAGTCCGGGACCCTGTCTGAATGAATATTGGATGACCTCTGCGACGGTGGTCTTGGGGTCATCGACGCCATGTACATGTGGCCCTGCGCTGTCCGCTGCCTCCGGCCTCAACTGCGGACCACCAGGGCTCACACATCAAATCGAGTCCTGACCGGCCCGGACGTCGCATCACCGCAGGAGGCACACGCCACCATCGCCAGGGCCAACTCCAACCACCATCTGCCAGAGTCGAGACAGTGGTACTGGCAGACTGACGGAGTTGCTCAGACCTGTCGTGGATGCCATCATCTGCCTGATCCCCTGCTCAGCACTGCAGGTGCCACTGACTCAGTGCACCGCAACCAATGGACCGTTACTGATTGAATTTTGTGATGTGGGGATGTTGCGCAGCAATGTCACCTCAGGCAGTGTGGGAGACCTGGGACGTTGATGAGGAAGTTGCTGCAGGTCTAACACACCCCACTGCATCTGCATCAGGAATATCCCGAATGGACACAATCCAAGTTATTTTCATCACATGAGCGCGCACAGCTCTAGTGCCCCAACCTCAGCGCACTGCAACTCACGGACAATTCTGTTTGTATGTTGGGTGACCTCTGTACTTGCTCCGGCTCCCTCCATGTTGCTCAGGAGTTGACTCTGTTATGCATGTGTCTTCTGTTTCCATTGCACTGGTGTCCACTGTTCAAGTTGTTGCCAGCACCGAGCACTCTGTGCGGGCTGTCTTATGCTCACCCCACACACATCCAGCACAGGTGTCACTGTACATGTGGCCCTGCCAATAAAGGGGCCGGGCGCACGTGCCCATAGCCAGTTCAACATGATATCTGCGTGTGTCTCTATGGCAGTGTGGGTCTCCTTTGTGGGGTGTAGGTGGTCCCTGAATGGTAATTGACACCCACGTATGTGATCTAGTTCACCTTCCATGGGTTCGGAACACACCCGCACAAGTTCGCCCACCTCCTTTTGGCGTTCTGACACCTGGCATTGGGGTGCCATGTGTGGGTCGGTGAAGGGTTGTGGGCCAGACGTGCTTGTGTGTGCTTCATGCTGTGTGGTCTGTTGCAGGGCCTGGGTTCTCCTCTATGTGGCTTGTCGGCCCTGGTCCTGGTGGTGGGTTGCATGGGATGTCCATGGGCTGTTGTAGGGCGTCGGTCTCGAAGGTGTGGTGGTCGTCTCCGGCATCACTGATGGGTTGTCTGGTCTGACCTGCTGGAGGTGTTGTTTGTCCCTCTGCAATGTGTAGGGGAGATGCATGTTGACATTGTGTTGACATTTATGTTGGCGCATTGTTCTTGTAGACATGCAGACTGTGTGACAATGTACATTGTGACTGTTTGGGCGGTGCTGGCAATTTGAGGGGGACAGTGGACATTTGGACTACATGACTGTTGTGAGGTTGTACCCGTACATATGCATCTCACAGTTCCCTGCTCTGTCAGATGTGATTGGCCTGTTTCTGCGCATGGGCGGACCCAGTTGTGTCCCCTGTTCTGCAGTGTCGGTGTTGCACTTTGTGCCACATTGTCATGGGATGTGCTGTGATTGCCATGTGTGTGTGCTGCAGTGTGCCACGGGGATGGGGGACATGACCCTGGGTTATTGTGGGAGTGCAGTGTGCTACACGTCGTTGTGCGTGTGTGCCATTGTGCACATCTCTCCTCGTCCCCCCAGGACCTGTTTGTTACTCACCCTGTTGTTGTTGTGTCAGGTCCTCTCGAGCTGTGTCCGTACTCCCACCTCCTTGCACCGTCTCCACACTGATGGCTGGCCTCCATTTCCTCCAGCTCCTCCTGTGGCGCAGGACTCCCACCTCCTGTCGCCGTAGCTGCCTTCCTGTTGGCAGCGGCTTTGGGCCTGGTTTAGGTTTTCACGTCATGCCAGCGCCTCTTGGCCTCAATCCATTGGCCTCCTCGGCACTCCGGCTGCATTGAAGGTGGTCTGAATGTGGGTCAGTTGCTGGTAGTGTTCTGTCACATGCGTGACGCTGGTCTTGTTTTCCTACGGACTGCACCCCGTCTTCCTCTCCCTCTTCTCCTTGGCCGTTGGTCCTTGCTGGTGGTCTGTGGGGCTTGTGGGGTTCGCGTTGGCCTCTGCGCTGGGTCAGGGTGCATCCATGTTGCTACGCACTTTGGATTGTTTCTGGTGTGTTGTTATTGTTGCTTCTATGGTGCATTTTCCCGCCAGACGCGTGGGATTTACAGGCCTGCCGCTGGTTTTCGCTGCTTTTTGTATCGCGCTTGGCCTCATCGCAGCTTTTTTTGCGTTTGTGTTTCGCATTTTTGAGGCGTGGCGTTGATTTTAACACGGACAGTTGTCGGGTTATCTGGGGACTATCTCATGATAGCGCCGTGTTGTGAATACTTGGTTAACACGGCGTAAATTTCCCGCGATGGACTGCGATGTTGAAGGTTGCGTTAAGTAACTTTTGCAATGGTTATCGCACGTTCTTGAGAATATGCCCCTCTGTTGTTTGCCAGACCTTCATTAGAAGGATCTTTTGGTTCAAGGTTTGTTTGTTTTTGGGAGGGTTTTAGGTAAGATAATTACAGTTCATTTAGGAAGATACTTGTATTGAAGGAGTTGTTGCCAGTTCTGGCTGGACTTGCTGGTGAGCTGTGCAAGAGGCCATGGGTCTCAGGGGCATAACACAGGCCCCCGCAACCCCCGCGGTGCGGGGGGCCCACAAGCTCCAGGGGGCCCCCTCAGCACAGCACTCTGGCGGCAGAGCTCCTGATTGAGGCCGGAGGGGGCCCCTCTACGTGCCTTGCAGGGAGACCCCCCTCAAGTTTCGTTACGCCAGTGATGGGTCTGCCAGTGATTCTGCTGGCCTACACGTGTTTGCAGCAGTGATTAAGTCTTCTGTGGTCAGGAGTTTAAAGGTGAGTGTATTGTTTTCTTGTTTTGTTATCTGGTGAACCGAGCTGTGCTGCTGGAATTGTGGTTGAGCAGTAGAAAAGCAAGGAGGGAGGCTGAAACTGGTGGGTGGGAAGTAATTAAAGTGTGCCTTCCAAATGTCAAGAGCCAGTGATGATGATGCCTTTTGCTGTGTTGCCAAGGAATCAAAATGTACTAAGGTGCTACTACTACAGGTACTGTGGCTGGCTGACCCTTTTACCTCTGAAGTCTTTTAGCAGGACTGTTGTTTTTGACCTTGGGGCCCCTCATAAGGTCTACAGGCCCCTCAACAGCATTTCCTATTCAGATTTCCTGTCTCGTGTTAAGGGCTCTTTATCACTGTCAGCTCTCCAGGACATAGGGCAGGTCTCCTGGAAGAAAGGCAGTTATCAGATCTTATGGCTCATTAACTTTACTGACTCCAATCAGCTTCCCTTGCTAGGTCCTCCCAGGTCGTTCTTCAGAAGAAAAGAAAATGAAACATTCACACTGCTCACCATTTACAGGGCGAGGAACGGCTATTGCTGCATGTGTTCATGGAAATAATGTGTATTTATGCTAATGATTGTACATTGAGGCACAGATAGGCATTTGTTTATTATCCGCAAAATATCCGATTTACAGGAGTCAACTAAACATGTACAGAGTGAAAAGGCCATAAGAGAAGCCATATTAATTTAAGAAAACATAATATAGCCTGAACATGCTGTTGGAAAGGAATGTCCCTTGCAAGGTGTACAATCATGTTGCCCTATCCTGAGTGCCCGAGTGTGAGTATCTGGGGCCATATTACACAAGTGCCTGTAGGCACAATGGGTGTGTGCGCCCTCTTTGTGCCGAGTGTGAGTATCTGGGGCCATATTACACAAGTGCCTGTAGGCACAATGGGTGTGTGTGCCCTCTTTGTGCCGACTGTGAGTATCTGGGGCCATATTACACAAGTGCCTGTAGGCACAACGGGCATGTACACCCTCTTTGTGCATCTCCAGGGCACTTTGGTACTACAGAAGGGGAGGCAGATGCTTGTGCAGTCCCTTTTGTAATACTGATAGTGCTGGCGCACATGTAGCGCCAGTGCTACCTCGAAGGGCATTCCCTCATTTGCATGGTGGTGTGGCCTCATGCAAAAGATAGAATCTCTTTGCCTTTGTGCCCATGCCATATTATAGATGTGGGTGCAAAGGCAAGGAAGCCGTCTGGAGGTGCACTGATAGAGCGCCACAAAAAGATGACCCTCTGTCAGTGTGCCCCTGAGGGCAGCCCGCTGGAAGGGACAAAGTGGGTACCATCGACACCTGAGACATCCTCCTGCAAGTGGTGTAGTCACTTACTGCACCCACCTGCAAGGGGATCTCTGTCCCCTCCCTAAAGTGCAGGCAGGTACCACCTGCCCAGTGAAACACGGAGCGGCTGATTAAAGCAGCTGCTTCATATTTTACTGAATGCGGTTCCCCCAGGGCAGCCTCAAGTTCATGATTGCCCTGAGGGCAGTGCAGGAATTGTAATCCGGTGCACTGTTCATGTTTCCATCCGGTGCACTTATTTAAAGGTGCACTGTGGCACAAACATGAACAATGCTCCTGATATATAATACGGGCCCTGATACCCCAGTTTTTGATTTTGGCCCTAGACTCACACTAATCTAGTGTGTGTGAAGAGGTTAATGCCTGTCTCTTGACACAGTGAGATCCTGGACCTGTCCTGTGACATGGAGGGGTGCACCAAGCCTGCCCTCATTTTTCTCAAAGTGGACTACCGTTCCCTGTCATGGCTTTAGCATACAGCGCATTAACGCAGCTCTATTTATGAGTAAAAATCTACTTTATAAATTCAGAGAATTTAGTTTTTGCACATATATATGGTTTTACTCACACAAAGATTTTTGTGTCAGGAAATGTACAACCAGGTTTGCTCAGGGGGTGGCAACAGGTGTTTCAGGGTGCAGATATCCTTGAAGTTAATAAACACCCACTAACATACTTGTTTTGTCAGTGTTCAAACACTCCTCTCTAACTCCTTTCCTGCCATGAAAAAGGTTACTCCTATCAAGAGTAAATCCTTTCCTGGGTGTAAAGGATGAGGGAACACCCACAAAACCAGTGGGGATTCAGGGAAGTGTTCTCTTCCCAGGTAATAATACTTTCCTATGGAGAAAAACGTGATTACATGCATTTGTACTTAGTCTGTTTTTTTGCAAGTAAAAACATAAGTGCATGTAGTTGTGTCTGCAAAAACAGAATTCATCATCGTGTTAGCAGGTGTTAATATGCATTAGTTGTTTCCTTTGTTTTCCCCTGTCCTGCTATGTGTGTGTGTGTAGTCAGCGAGGAGGTGAGAGTTCGGTCTCTATGCTTCAAATATTTAGTTGGACCTCCTACTGCGCAGAGACCCTACCAGACCGACTGAGAATCTCAGAGCCCAACTACCAAGTGGATAAAGCATTTATTTGGGGTGTGTAACACCCTCCGAAGCTAAGCGCCTGGCCATTACCAGTGTTATATAGAAACAATATATAAATAAACTGGTGCTCCCTTCCCTGCTGAAGACTATAAGGCCTCTTTTCCCTGGTCTCACAGCAATATCTGTTATTGAAGCCTGGCTGGGGGTCCTGTGCTGTGATCTCAAAGCACCCTTTGCTGAATAAACATCCCGATCTCCAGTCTGTACCAGTTGCGGCCGTCATGGCTCATGGGTGGGGGTGGGGGTGGGGGTGGGGGTGGGCTCGGTGTGGGGGGAACAGGCGAGTGGCCGCGAGGGAAGGGGGTCACGCGCGGAGAGGGTGGGGTTTAAATAATAACTTTTATTTACTCACCTGTTATCAGGAGAGAACCCAGTGCTGCATCTTTTAGCCCAGCACTGACCCTGAAAAGTAATTCTAACCGTACTTACCAGTAACTTGAATTTCCTTCCATAGGCTAACATTGACTGGTTTCACTTGGAAATTCTTCTGTGTGGAGTTTTGGAACTTTATAATATTCCTCTAAAATCAGCCGAACTACGAATTCCGATTTACTCACCTGTTATCAGGAGAGAACCCAGTGCTGCATCTTTTAGCCCAGCACTGACCCTGAAAAGTAATTCTAACTGTACTTACCAGTAACTTGAATTTCCTTCCATAGGCTAACATTGACTGGTTTCACTTGGAAATTCTTCTAAGTGTGGAGTTTTGGAACTTTATAATATTCCTCTAAAATCAGCCGAACTACGAATTCCGATTTACTCACCTGTTATCAGGAGAGAAACCAGTGCTGCATCTTTTAGCCCAGCACTGACCCCGAAAAGTAATTCTAACCATACTTACCAGTAACTTGTATTTCCTTCCATAGGAATCCATTGTCTGGTTTTCAGCAGAAAAGTTTCAAAGTGTCGATTTTCACAAACTACAAATATTCCTTAAAAATCGCCTGTATGACTTAAACGCATTCTTTGAACTGTTTACAGGAGATGCACCAGTGCTGGATCCAGGATCCACCACTGAGTAAGAAAAAGTAACGATAACACTACTTACCTGCTAAGTGAATTTCCTGCCATAGGATAACATTGGTGATTCTATGTGAAAAAGTTTCTAAGTGTCAACTTTTAAAATACAATAATATTCCTTAAAAATCAGTACTGTAACCAAAACGCTTTTACTCAACTGTTTACAGGAGATGTCCCAGGACTGAATCTAGGATCCAGTCCTGTGGTTAGAAAAGTAATCCATAAAGTAACTAATTGCATTTAACTAGAAATTCACATTGAGCTCAATGTTGCATTGTGTTTGAAATTGTGTTGCCCATTGCAACAACTGTAACTACTGTACTTAAAAGTCTATTGCCTATTTGCAAAGAATTTAAACTAAAGTAATTCATTCTGAGAAAGTATATTTTGTAATGTAATGTATAATGTAATTACAATGTAATTTAAAAAATAAATAGTTTAAAAAAATGTAGTAAATCAGTATCAAAAAAATAAAGATAACAATTAATACATTTAAAAATTGTCATTTACAAAACCTTGGAAATTCACTGAAAAAAACCATAGGTTTCAGACATGTTATAGTTAGGAATTAGCATTTAAAAAACCTTTGAAATTCACTGAAAAAACCATAGGTTTCAGGCACGTTATAGTTAGAAATTAGCATTTAAAAAACCTTTGAAATTTACTGAAAAAACCATAGGTTTTAGGCACGTTATAGTTAGTAATTAGCATTTAAAAAACCTTTGAAATTCACTGAAAAAACCATAGGTTTCAGACACGTTATAGTTAGAAATTAGCATTTAAAGAACCTTTGAAATTCACAGAAAAACCATAGGTTTCAGGCACGTTATAGTTAGAAATTAGCATTTAAAAAACCTTTGAAATTCACTGAAAAAACCATAGGTTTCAGACACGTTATAGTTAGAAATTTGCATTTAAAAAACCTTTGAAATTCACTGAAAAAACCATAGGTTTTAGGGACAGTTATAGTTAGTTGGACATTGCACTCGTACAAAACCCGTGAAATTCCCCCGTTATAGTTAGTTCAGCTAACTATAACTCGGGCACCCGCAATGCACTGCTGATGACGTCACATATTACATCACTCATGACATGGTCAGTGACATCACTGATGACATCTCAAATGACATCACTGATGACATCATCCATGTGATAATTTCATGCATCTTCTCACACCCTAATATAACTTTTGATACACCCACTCTAAATTACAGACTGCCATTCTCAAAACCATAGACACTCCAACACCAATAACTACATACCCACTCACTGATTCTTAGGTCTACACACACATCCACTCACTCACCTGTACAGTCACTCATACTTACGGTCACTCAGTACAGGACTATCATATGCACTCATACACCTACATAGATACTCACACACCGCCACTCATCCATAGAGGTACTCACACACCTAGTCAGTCATGCAAATAATTAATCACACTGCCATTTACTCACCTATACAGTTATACACACACCAGCTCACTTACTCATACAAATACTAGCACATTCTTACGCTCTTATACAATCACTAATACAAGTACACACTCATCCATACAGCCACTCTCACAATCACACACTCTCACTTATACCCATTTATATACTCCAACACACATATATACTGCCTTTCACATATGTAGTCACTCACACATGTACCACTGAGATATACATTCACTCACTAACACACCCATACACACACTCACCCACCCATACAGTCCATCACAGATGCACTCTTGAAACCATGCACCCAGTGAATCACCCACTGATACATCTATGTGCAGTCACACACACCCCATCCACACAAACACTCAGGCACTCATACAGATACTCAGACAACCAATCAATAACTCATAGACACTCATGTAGCTATTTACAAACCCATGCAGCCACTTACACACCAACAGACAGACGGATAAAGACATTCACACAGTTTAGTCACTAACCCATGCATTTAGTAAGATACCTTTAATCACTCACTTATAGAGTCAGTCACGCACCTACTAAATCATCCATCCAGACACTTATACACCCACTCATTATTCAATACACCTTGGCATATATATTAAACATATTTAAACTTTATAGAAACACACAGTCACTGCATGATGTCATCAGTGATGTCATTTGAGATGTCATCAGTGATGTCATCAGTGATGTCACTGACCATGTCATGAGTGATGTAATATGTGACGTCATCAGCAGTGCATTGCGGGCGCGAGTTATAGTTAGCTGAACTAACTATAACGGGGGAATTTCATGGGTTTTGTACGAGTGCAATGTCCAACTAACTATAACTGTCCCTAAAACCTATGGTTTTTTCAGTGAATTTCAAAGGTTTTTTAAATGCAAATTTCTAACTATAACGTGTCTGAAACCTATGGTTTTTTCAGTGAATTTCAAAAGTTTTTTAAATGCTAATTTCTAACTATAACGTGCCTGAAACCTATGGTTTTTTCAGTGAATATAGATATATATACACATATATCCGCATATATATATGCAAATATATATATATGCATATATATATCTACAAATATATATCAATACATATGTATGCATACATAAATATTTACACATATATATGCAAATAAATATATATATATATATCCATGCATATATGCAGATATATGTGTACATACACATGTATGTGTATATATATATGTGTATATATTAGTGCATATTTATATATATGCATACACATATATATATATATATATGCAGATATATACATAGATCTATGCATATATATATATTTCCAAATATAAATGCATACATATATATGCACAGAAAAATATATACACACATATATGCATATATATAAATCAAAAACATACACTAATAAATACAAAACTAAAAAACGATACCATTTACAAAACAAATTGCTTTAACTTTAACAAAGGCGAGACCTATTGCATTTCCAATGCTTGTTATGTTATTTGTTGAATTTGCACGTTTTGCATGCACCTTTCTCGGTGATTTGCACACCCTTTGATTGTGTGATTTGTGCATACATCTTCAACAGTGATTTGCACACCCTGCCGTCTTCAGTCTTCTTACATTCGGAAGTACATTGTCATTGAACATTTTGGTGCACTTCAAGATATATGGGCCCCATTGTGCTATAGTTATGTAGGGGTCTCATTGTTAGGTGGATCTCAGAGTTTCCGGTGAAATTTCATAATGCAAAATGTATCGCCTCCTCATTTCTTTTTAATGAACTCTGGGGAATCTCTAATCAAATGGGGAAAGTGGAAGAATGTGTTCACGCATTATGCGTGTGTTTGTAGCACCTCCCTGAGTATGGAGCGGAAAACATCCTTATTGTTACACTGTTTGGGCCCGGTGGGGCAAGAAGCTTTTGAACATTTACCTAATCTAACTGAAACAGAGTCACACGAGTTGAAAGAATACGAAATATGCATTAAAAAGTTAGATTTTAATTTTTTGCCCAAGATATCAACAATTTTGGAAATATATCAATTTGGCAAAAGAATGCAGAGAGTGGGCGAAACAGTAGAGGAGTACATCTCTGTATTAAGGAAGTTAGTCTCAACGTGCAACTTTGAAGGGAATTGTGAGGAGCATTTGTGTGATCAATACATGCTAGGGTGTAATTTGGAAAAAGCAAAAGAATCCTGTTGGTAGAAGGACAATCCATCCCTCACTGAAGTACTCACCGTTGCTAAGACATATGAGCATAGCTTAGCATGTGCGGCTGAAATAAAGAAGGGTGGGTTGAGTAACACGGATTGGTGGTGGAGTTCAAGCAGTGCAAAAGGTTGGCAAAATTAAAGAGCAGGAATCCTTACAGAAGAAAGGGAAAGAGTCAGCAGTAGAAGCTACAAGAAATTTCAAGGTAAATGCTTCCGGTGTGGAGAGTACGGTCTTGTAGCTATTAACAAGGAGTGTGAGGGGTGGAAAGCCACATGTAAGACACGTGGATGGATGGGACATGTGTACAAATGTTGCAGAAGTGGTGGTAAAAAGAAGAATATTAGGGAGATAACATATCAAGATGAGTGCGTAGAAGAAGACATAGTTTTGCAAATTTTTTTTTTTTTTTGTTATTTATTATTAAGCCATAAGTAAGTCAAACATTATATAAATGACAAGAGAAGAGTAGACAAAACCAAACAAAGAATTCTCTTTTGAAACAACAAGAGAAAACAAGAAGACAATAATAGGATCAATTAAAGAAAAAAAAAAGAAAAAGGGGAAAGAGAGAACCAATAATAACCGCATTTTTTAAAGAGAAGAACAGAAGAAGAATAAGAAAGAAGAAAGAACTTATGTCATAGGGCCATGGGTAAGAAACATGAGAGAAAAACATCATCATAGGTAGACAGCGCCTTATTGCTCCCATAGCCGATCAGTCCAAATCTGATTAAATTTAAGCCAAGAGTGCGGTCCTCTGGCTTTAGCCAAAGCGAGTTCTATCTCATAAACCTGTCTAAGTAGAACCCATAATTCATTAACACTGGGACTGATATTATCTACCCAAACTCTTACAATACATAGACGGGCACATGCAATAACAATAGTTGCCAGAAGGCTCCAGTCACCAACAGCCTCACTTCTAATCCCAAGAAAGATTTCTTTTTTAGTAAGCTGGTAATTAGGGCCAAGAAGTGAACTGAGAATACTGGAGACCCCACTCCAGAATCCGTCGAGCTTTGGACAGTCAATGAACATATGCCTGAGGTCTGCAGCATATAGCTGGCATTTCGGACATAATGATTTTTCCGAATTACAAGAAGCCCACTTAGATATGACCTCCGGAGTGTAATACAGCATATATACAGCCAGATGCTGTTTCAGCTTTAAATGAACCAATGTTACCCCTTGATCAGTACTTCCATACACTCCTGGATGTCCTCTACAGCTATTTCAGCCCGTAGAACCCGGCTGAGTTTAGCCGCAATCAGTAAGCTATCATCATTAGCACGAGCCAGGAATTTTTGATAGACTGAACCGATTGCCCCTTGGCCGGTACGTGTGTATATTCCGGCCAATATTTCCGACGGGTTTGACATTGTTAATAAGCCTGGGCGTAGTTCGCGAAGTAGCGCTACGCGAAGCTACGCAAAGTGCAGTTCGCACTACGCGAGCTATGCGTAGCACTACGCGAACTGCGTAGTGCACTGTTCGCAATGATTGCACAGTGCCGGATGCTTGTCCGCACTGTGCAATCATTGAAAACGGCATCTTGCACAGTGCGAGCTGTCTTTTACTGCCGCTCGAGTAGATTTTTACTCGAGCGGCAGCTTTCTCAATGCGGACTGGTAGTTTCTCATCGCGAGCGGTCGCGAGCATACGCGACCACTCGCAATGAGAAACCTGACCTCCCCGCATTGAGAATCTTGCCGGGATGTCATTTTGCTTGCTCGCGGTCGCCAACTTGACGTTGAGGACCGCGAGCAAGCAAAAAATGACCGCTGCACTACGCTACGCTACGCGTGTTTGCACTGTGCTACGTGCAATTCGCGTTGTGCGAAGTAGCTCAAACTTCGCAAACTACGCGAGCGTAGCGTAGTGCTTTGCCCAGGGTTAATTGTTAATAGCTTTTTGCCACGTATGAAATAATCCCTAACCTGTAGGTATTTAAAAAATGTTTTTTGCGAAAGGCCAAACTCGTCCTTAAGTGCAGTAAAGGAACGTAACCCCTGTCCATCATAGAGTTGGCCCAGTCGGGTGATACCCTTATAGTTTAGCAAATTATGGGTATGGATGATGGTGGTCCCTTTGAAACTGTGTTAATAGAAAATGCCTCAGTACCTATGCTATTTGATTCTGGGGCAAAGATTACGCTAATTCCATGTGATGTGTATGTGAAAGAGTTAAAAGACAAAGTTGTACATCATAAACTAGACATACATCCTAAGAGATATGGAGGAGAACCAATTAAACTTTTGGGGAACTTCACTGAATGCATGAACTTTAAAGACAGATATACGGTGGGTACGATTTATGTTTTGGTGATGAGGGACTCCCTCATCAGTTGGTTCCACCGGAAGGAGTTAGGAACCATCCTGGACCACAATGTGTGTCCCGCTGTAAGACTCAAGGTGTTGGAACAAGATGGTGGGAATGAACACAGGAATGCAAAAGAACGTAGGCGTCAGGTTGATGTGGGTAGGCCTGAGTATGAGAAAGAGTTCCCTGTTGTCTTTGGTGAAAGTTTGGGTTGTTTGGATGGATACGTCCACAAGGTAATTTTGAAGAAAGGATCCATCCTGGTTGCTAGTAGAGTAAGGGGGTACCTCTTAGAGTAAAGGAGAAAATGAGAGAGGAATTGGAGAAACTGAATAGGAATGGTATCATTGAGGAAGTTGAGGCCACTGAGTGGCTAGCACCCTTGGTCATAGCACAAAAGGCCAACGGGGAGGTCAGGCTATGTGTAGACTTGGGGGAACTTAATAAGTGTGTAGTTACTGATCACTATCCTCTTCCAAACATTTTGGAAATGTTGATGTCATTGAAAGGGGCAAGGTACTTCTCATCCATCAAACTCACGTTGGTGTACCATCAAGTGAAATTAGACCATGACTAACAAATCCTTACAGCCTTCACGATTCCTTTTGGTATTTTAAGTACCTAAGGATGCCGTTTGGGCTAATTTCTGCTGCAGCAGTATTTGAAAGGATGAGGGAGAGTGTTCCAAAGTGTATGAGTGGGGTGAAGATATACCAAGACGACATTTTGGTATTTGGTTGTAGTGAAGAGGAGCATAATTTGCGTGTGAGTGAGGTACTGGGCAAATTGAGTGAGAAGGGACCGACGGTGTAAGCAAAAAAGTGTAGGTTTATTCTCATGGAGATAGAATATTAGGGACACAAGGTGACATCCTCAGGAATTAAGCCTAAGAGTGAGTTAGTTGATACCATTAACAACTTGGCGAAGCCACTATGTAAAGAGGAGGTGGTCGAATTCCTAATGATGTCAGAATATTATAACAAGTTTATTCCTGGGTTCCCGGAAAAGACATACAATATGAGCTTACTACTGAAGAACAGTGTCCTTTTTTTCTTGGAGTTCGGATTGTGAGGAAGAATTCAAAGAAGTAAAAAGGGGATTGTCTACAGCAACATTCTTACCAAGTTTTGAACCTGGTCAACACACTGTAATCACGACTGATGCTATTTCAGTGGGCTGAGGAGCTGTGCTGCTGCAACAACAAGGTTGGGTTGAACGTACCATATTGTTTATTTCAAGAAGCCTGAAAGGTGCAGAATTAAACTACTCTATGGTCAAGAAAGAGGCTGTGGCTGTTTTCTGGGCAGTATGTAAGTTGAGGAAGTTTATATAGGGTAGTGATTTCACAGTTAAAAACGACCATAAACCACTCAAGGACATTTTGGGAAATAAAGGGATAGACAACATTTAAGCAAGGATAAGGAAATGGATGGTTTTGTTGCAGGAGCTCCAGTTTGAGGTGGAATATGTACTGGGTGTAAGGAATTTCTCGGCTGATTTTTGTTCGCGTTTGGTGCATGAAAAACAAAAGAGGGAAGGTAGAGGAAATAGACAAAAGGACTTGTCCTCCTATTAATCGTACTGTAAATAAAGAGAGCCTATTCGTCTCTTGAGACTTTCTTTCCATTCCAGGTGTATTGGAAAACAGAAAGTTTTCCTTAGATAACCCTCACCCACCAAGGTTTCCCCTTGGGGGCATGCTTCATTATTGGGTTCTTCCCGTTCCGCTGCGGAACGGGGCATGTTGCGACCTATGAGTTACGTGGGAGCACTTTCGGTGTTAGTCTATATAGTAGATGAAGGAAAAATAGGAGTGTTTTTTTTTTGCAAAGATTAAAAATACCTGGCTAGTAGGAACATTTTTTTATTTGTACCTCTATCCGGTATGGTTAAAAAATGGGGAAAGTGGAAACTCAATGGACTTATGTTCCTGAATTTCACAGGTCTACATGTTTCAAGCCCTACCCCAAGGCTATTCATTAGGACCAAGGGTTGCTACTCCGTGATACCACTCCTGTCAACACTCAGTTGAAATGCCACTGCATGCTGAGAAAAATAAAAACATGTGCATACAGCACCAATTGGTGTTTAGAACTGGAAAATCTGTGAAAATATATGAACGGTAAGAAATTAGTCATACATGGCTTTTGGCCATGTTACATGTATTATGCTTATATAATGGAAAACACATCACCTAAGTAGAAAACGTGATATATTTTTCTTTTGATCAATGTGACCACTTCTATATACCAATATACCTATGTACCAATGGCTGTACGGTGAAAGTGCAGTCCACTAACCTGTTGGTAGACTTGCTCCTTTCACAGCGCAGCTCCGTCTGGTAGCTGCTGCTGTCCCCATACCATGATGGTGGATCTAGATCCTTATTTGTAACTACCTGTCGCATGTATTTCTCCACCTTATGTTTCCTTCTCCTTTAGGTGGAACTGTAGGCCGGTAAAATTGTTAGGCCATCCTTTATTAGAAGGGAGACCTGAAGCCCCAGATAGAGGCACAAATTGACTGTTTTTCTGGTCCTGACGAAGTGCCACCCGATCCTTGGACTTTCAAGGCACGAAACATGTTGACTACATTTCACTAGTAGCTAGCCTGGTACTTGAAGACCACATGATAGCTCCACTGTTTTTACTTAGTCCTTCTATAAATATTTGTTTTTAGGATACCAGAGCCTATTTTAGTCACCACTCACTCATCCCACTTGTCACACTATTTGCTAGCCCCCTCACTTGCACTGGTCTATACGGGGTCTTCGGATTAAAAGATCTCTGACAAAGAGCCCCCAGACCCGTCAGGCTTTGCAGCGCCGGCCTGACAAGGAGCGCCCAATGATGAAGCATGACACTTTAACAGGTGTGTGAGGGCATCAAGATCTGACCTTCAGGTCTTCTTGCGACAGTATTTACAGCCACCTGGTTCAACCCTCGGTGACCTTTTAGCATAGGAGGAACTACCCCGATCTTGTTAATCGTTGAGCTGTCCCTTGGGAGGAGCTTGGGTGTAGGACCTCGTAAAATTATTTCGCTCTTCCTTCCCTCTTTTGTTTTTGTTATATAATGGAAAACACATCACCTAAGTGGAAAACGTGATATATTTTTCTTTTGATCAATGTGACCACTTCTAGGGCTACCAAATGAATTTTAAAAACGGCACAGGTTTTGACATGCATACCTATATACCAATGGCTGTGCAGCGAAAGTGCAGTCCACTAACCTGTTGGTGGACTCGCTCCTTTCACAGCGCACTCCGTCTGGTAGCTGCTGCTGTCCCCATTGCTGCTGCTGACCCGGAGGTCAGGAGTTCTAGGCCCTCCTCCACCCGCAGGCTCCTGCCTGCGCCTCATCCCTGGTGGTCGAATGGTAGAGCGCCACTGCTCTGCTGCTTGACTGCCCTTCTGCTGTTCTCTCTCTCTTTATTTCCTCCTTCCTCTGCCTTTTTTGGCTTTTGCATTTCTTTCCTTTTTCCTTTTTTTCCCTGTTTTCGCCTTCGTCGCCCCAGCGATCCCCTGCCTGCCTTCAGTGACCCTTCCCGCTCCCGCGTTTTCCCGCCTCCCAGCTGTCCATTCCCCCCCTGCAAAAACAACAGTTGATGGACAGAATGCAGAACAATGTCATACATTCACCCCAGTACAGAGATCTGGGCCTAAATCCATCGTTTTTTTGCTCACCATGCCATTCCAGTTTGAACCCAGCCATATGCAAATCAGTCTTGACCCTGTGCCTCATGGGAACAGTCCAGCCCGAACTGCCAAGCCAGGTCCTCCCTGGACTGCAAACAAGCATCCTAGGACCGGTTTTGGGGTTTCACCCCTCTTCAGCCAGGATAGCTTGATTCCAGTGGCATGGAGAGCACGGGACCCACGTCTGGGCATACCCGTCCCACTCGGGTGACAAATGCAAAAACAACAGTTGATGGATAGAATGCAGAACAATGTCATACATTCACCCCAGTACAGAGATCTGGGCCTAAATCCATCGTTTTTTTGCTCACCATACCATTCCAGTTTGAACCCAGCCATATGCAAATCAGTCTTGACCCTGTGCCTCATGGGAACAGTCCAGCCCGAACTGCCAAGCCAGGTCCTCCCTGGACTGGAAACAAGCATCCTAGGACCGGTTTCGGGGTTTCACCCCTCTTCAGCCAGGATAGCTTGATTCCAGTGGCATGGATAGCACAGGACCCACGTCTGGGCATACCCCTCCCACTCGGGGTGACAAATGCAAAAACAACAGTTGATGGACAGAATGCAGAACAATGTCATACATTCACACCAGTACAGAGATCTGGGCCTAAATCCATCGTTTTTTTGCTCACCATGCCATTCCAGTTTGAACCCAGCCATATGCAAATCAGTCTTGACCCTGTGCCTCATGGGAACAGTCCAGCCCGAACTGCCAAGCCAGGTCCTCCCTGGACTGGAAACAAGCATCCTAGGACCGGTTTCGGGGTTTCACCCCTCTTCAGCCAGGATAGCTTGATTCCAGTGGCATGGAGAGCACGGGACCCACGTCTGGGCATACCCGTCCCACTCGGGGTGACAAATGCAAAAACAACAGTTGATGGACAGAATGCAGAACAATGTCATACATTCACCCCAGTACAGAGATCTGGGCCTAAATCCATCGTTTTTTTGCTCACCATGCCATTCCAGTTTGAACCCAGCCATATGCAAATCAGTCTTGACCCTGTGCCTCATGGGAACAGTCGAGCCCGAACTGCCAAGCCAGGTCCTCCCTGGACTGGAAACAAGCATCCTAGGACCGGTTTCGGGGTTTCACCCCTCTTCAGCCAGGATAGCTTGATTCCAGTGGCATGGAGAGCACGGGACCCACGTCTGGGCATACCCGTCCCACTCGGGGTGACAAATGCAAAAACAACAGTTGATGGACAGAATGCAGAACAATGTCATACATTCACCCCAGTACAGAGATCTGGGCCTAAATCCATCGTTTTTTTGCTCACCATGCCATTCCAGTTTGAACCCAGCCATATGCAAATCAGTCTTGAACCTGTGCCTCATGAGAACTATCCAGCCCGAACTGCCAAGCCAGGTCCTCCCTGGACTGGAAACAAGCATCCTAGGACCGGTTTCGGGGTTTTACCCCTCTTCAGCCAGGATAGCTTGATTCCAGAGGCATGGAGAGCACGGGACCCATGTCTGGGCATACCCGTCCCACTCGGGGTGACAAATGCAAAAACAACAGTTGATGGACAGAATGCAGAACAATGTCATACATTCACCCCAGTACAGAGATCTGGGCCTAAATCCATCGTTTTTTGCTCACCATGCCATTCCAGTTTGAACCCAGCCATATGCAAATCAGTCTTGACCCTGTGCCTCATGGGAACAGTCCAGCCCGAACTGCCAAGCCAGGTCCTCCCTGGACTGGAAACAAGCATCCTAGGACCGGTTTCGGGGTTTCACCCTCTTCAGCCAGGATAGCTTGATTCCAGTGGCATGGAGAGCACGGGACCCACGTCTGGGCATACCCGTCCCACTCGGGGTGACAAATGCAAAAACAACAGTTGATGGACAGAATGCAGAACAATGTCATACATTCACCTCAGTACAGAGATCTGGGCCTAAATCCATCGTTTTTTTGCTCACCATGCCATTCCAGTTTGAACCCAGCCATATGCAAATCAGTCTTGACCCTGTGCCTCATGGGAACAGTCCAGCCCGAACTGCCAGGCCAGGTCCTCCCTGGACTGGAAACAAGCATCCTAGGACCTGGCTTGGCAGTTCGGGCTGGACTGTTCCCTTGAGGCACAGGGTCAAGACTGATTTGCATATGGCCAGGTCTAAACTGGGGTGACATGGTGAGCAAAAGAATGATGGATTTAACCCAGATCTCTTGACTGGGGGTGAATGTTTTGATTTGTTCTGCATTCCGTCCATCAATTGTGTGTCATCTGCTTCATTCCCCCCCTGCAGCACTTCTTAATGGTGGCCGCTGTGTGGCTAAGCCGCTGGTGCGCCAAAGACAAGCCCGTCTGCACCCGTCCGCGCCTGGACCGCGCCCAGCGCCAGGGACCCTGGTTCTTGGACCTTCCACCACTACGACGCTAGTACCCTCCTCACCCTCAACTCTGGATGCCACGCCACCTGCCACCTAGTGTCACCATGGAGACCCATGGACTCTTTGCCTGCCAGAACTGCAACTACGCCTTCACCCACGCCAACACGCCAGCTCCTCTTGCCATCCAGCCGACCAACAGCACACCCGACCAGCTCAACTGCATCCTCCTCAATGTGCGATCCCTCCACAAACATGCCACAGAAATCTGGGACCTCCTCGACACCGCCTCTCCCGACATCGCCTTCTTCACGGAAACCTGGACCAACCCTAGTTCTGGACTGGACATCGCAATCGCCATCCCCGACGGCTACAAAATCACTCGCAAGGACCGCACAGACCGACCAGGAGGAGGCATCGCCATAGTCCACAAGAAAACTCTCCAACTGACCATGCACTCAAATGATCCAACAACAACCATGGAACACCTCCACCTCCACTTCCAGATCCAGACCAGCCCCAAAACTTCCCTCCATGGCACCCTCATCTACAGGCCTACTGGCCCACGCCCACCGGTCACTGACGCCATTGTAGACCTCATTGCACCCCAGGCTCTTGCATCCACCGAGTACATCCCACTCATAGACCTCAACTTCCACCTAGATAACCCCAGTGGCCAGAACACCGCCTCTCTACAGGAGAATTTCGCCAACATCAGACTCAAGCAGCTAGTGACCGCTCTGACCCACACAGTCGGACACAAGCTCGACCCCATTTTCTCCGCCAGCAGGAACATCACCTACAGCCACACCACGTGCTCCTCTGGACCGACCACCATTGCGTACATCTCGCCTTCGCCACGCCCACAGTACACCACTGCCCTCATCGCCCCCGCGGCTGGAACAAGGCCACCGAAGAACGTCTCGTCGACCTCCTCGGCACGACCTCCCCGCCAACACCAACAGATGCCAACACCGCAGCTTGCAACCTTCAGCGATGGATCTCCAGCTGCGCCGACACTCTGGCACCCCTCAAGAAGACTCCAGGCAAGCAACACTCCAAGAAAGCCAACTGGTTTACTTTCACTCTTCATGAGTCCAGACGCACCTGCGGACGACTCAAGAGGAGATAGAAGAACAACAAAACCCCAGAAACCCACGCAACCTTCAAATCCGCCGTCAACGCACACCACCTTCTCTTCAAAACCACAAAGAAAATGACCTTCCAAGACAGAATAAATGCCAACGCACACAACAGCAAAGAACTTTTCGCCATCATCAAGGAGTTTGCCAGGCCCAACAGCGAGACCACAGACGTCCCACCCTCCCAAGACCTCTGCAACAACCTCGGCACCTTCTTCCACCAGAAGATCAGGAAGATCTACGACGGCTTCAACACCCAAGACCCCGCCACTACGCCCACCACTACCACACGCAACCACGCTGCACCCCAACAGATCGTGCTCAACTGGACTCCGCTCACCACAGACGACACACTCAAGACCATGAAGAGCATCCACTCAGGAGCCCCATTTGATCCTTGTCTGTACCACATCTGCCACAGAGCAGCTGCCTCCATCGCCCCCCAGCTTCGCCACACCATCAACTGCTCCATCGAAACCGCCACCTACCCAGATAACAGGAAACAAGCCAAGATCGACCCCTGCTGAAGAAACCGTCCGCCGACCCGACAGACCTCAAGGACTTCAGACCTATCTCCCTCCTCCCCTTCCCAGCCAAGGTAATCGAGAAGGCCATCAACGCCCAACTCTCCGAGTTCATCGAAGAGAACCACGTCCTGGACACCTCCCAATCGGGCTTCCGAAGCAACCACAGCACCAAGACCGCACTCCTTGCCGCCACCGACGACATCCGCTCACTCCTCGAGGCGAAACCGCAGCCCTCATCCTACTGGACCTCTCGGCCGCCTTCGACATCGCCTCCCACCACACCCTAATCACGAGACTCCACGATGCCAGCATCCGTGACAAAGCACTAGACTGGATCCACTTCTCCCTGACCAACCGAACACAGCGAGCCAGACTACTCCGTTCCTCTCAGAGCCTACAGAGATCAGCTGCGGAGTGCCCCAGGGCTCCTCCCTGAGACCCAACCTCTTCAACATCTACATGGCTCCCCTCGCAGCAATCGTCAGAAGCCATGGACTCAACATCGTCTCTTACGCCGACAAAAACCAGCCGATCATCTCCCTCACCAATGAACCCCACAACCGCCAGAATCAACTTTCACAACGGAATGAAGGCATTCGCTACCTGGATGCAAGACAGCTGCCTCAAGCTCAACTCGGACAAAACCGAAGTACTCATCCTGGGACCCACCCCCTTAGCCTGGGACAACTCCTAGTGACCTGCTGCACTAGGAACCCCTCCCTTCCCTACGGACCACACACGCAACCTTGGCATTATTCTGGACTCCTCGCTCTCAATGAACCGACAAATCAACGCAATATCCTTATCCTGTTTCCACACACTCCGCCCGCTTCGAAAGACTGTCTGATGGCTCCCCACAGAATCCATAAGGACAGTCACCCACGCACTCATCACCAGTAGACTGGACTACCCAATGCACTCTACGCCGGCATCACCCAGAAACAGCTCAGGAAACTACAGAACATCCAAAATGCGGCAGCAAGACTGTTTCTCATTACACTCCGCCGCAGCCACAGACACAACACCTCCAACAACTCCACTGGCTCCCTATCAACAAGAGAATCACTTTCAAGCTCCTCATACATGCCTACAAAGCTCTCCATGATGCAGGACCAGAATATCTGAACCACCGCCTCGCTTTCCACACACCCGCCCTGCACACCTGGTATTGTGGGGAGAGCATTGTGCCAGGCTTGACTCTGGCCGTTGGGGCAGCGTATAGTAATTTAATCCACTTGACCCAGTTTTCTCCCAGGCCCATCTGTTTCATCACCTCAAATAAAAATGCCATCGCACTGTGTCAAACGCCATTTCAAGGTCCACTGACATCAGTACTGTGTCTTGATTTGTGAAGACTTAGGGATGATACATCACATGGTAAAGTTGCCTAATATTTTTAGAAGTATTGCGGGTGGGGATAAAGCAGCACTGGTCATCATGTAGTAATGTCTGCAGGCATGGGAGCAATCAGAGGGCCAACACCTTACCAAGGATCTTGAAGTCTAGGTTCAACATGAGGAGGGTGCGGAACTCAGTGACCCGGACTCCTTGTGTCTTAGTCTTGGGTAAGGGGACAACCACGGCATTGTTAGTAGAGTCTGGAAGAGTGCCAAGCTGCCAAGAATCTGCATATAATTTTTCCAGCCGCAGGGCTAAGGTCCTGGAAAAAGTTGCATAGAACTCGGTCGGGAGGCCGTCAGGGCTGGGTGTTTTACCCTTCGCCATCCCCTTGATAGTCGCCCGGATCTCCTGGACGGTTATGGGGCCTCCCAAGTCCTTGCGGTGTTCTTCAGATAATCTATCACTTGGTATATTCACCAAAAAGGCAGACCGAGCTTCCACCGAGTGGGGCACAGAGGAGGCATACAAACCTTCATAGTAATTGCAGAACTGGAATGGAGGTGGGAGAGTACAAGAACTGACCGTCCCCATGCCGGATGTGTGTAATGGGGGATCCCTGAGATTCCGGCCTGATAAGCCATGCCAATAATAGGCTTGACTTCCCTTCTTCGTCATGGGCCCTATAAATATGCTGCTTATAATCATGATTACGCAGCCTCTCTAACGTAGCATTATACTGTTCTCTTATCTCCCTGACCTCATCCAATGTTTCTGGTCGGGTACTAAGGGCATTATCCAGGGTATGCAGTTTGTCCTCCAGAGCCTGGAGTTCCCTGTGCAATTCCGTCTGGATACCAACTGTCAGACCAATACAATGGCCTCGCATCACGACCTTAAAGGCCTCCATTTCATTATACTTGAGGATGCAGATCCCTGGTTATGAGTGAAGTAGTCGGAGATCGCCTCTGCCAAGGAATTGCGATCGCGTGTGTCCTCCAAAGGGGCCGGGTTAAGACGCCATGTAGGAGCAGGTGGGCGCTCCCCTCTCGGTGTGAACCCCAACAAAATATGGCTATGATCGGATAAAGTGCGTCCCAATTATTCAGAGTGAACAATGCTCTGGGTAGGTTTTTGGGAGCACATAATACAATCTATCCGAGTATGTAGGCTATGGACATGGGAGAAATATGAGAAGTCTTGTTCTTCCCCATGCTGGGTCCTCCAGATATCCACCATACCCCAGCGTCCCACCCAGTCGCGTAGTCCCTCTGCCAGCTTATCCGCCGTTGTCCCCACTAACGGGGGAGTCAAGCGGTCAAGTTGTACATCCAGTACACAATTAAAATCGCCCCAATGCAGTAGGCTATCAATTGGCAGGCCAGTTATGTGGGTAGAAAGGGAGTGAAGGAAGGCAATCTGGTCCTGATTCAGAGCATAAATGCTCCCCAGTGTAATTTCTTTCCCAAACAATCTGCCCTCCAGAAGGACAAAGCTACCTTCCCTGTCTATAACTGAGCGGGTGAGCTCAAACTGAGTCCCGGGCCTTATGCGTATCAAGGACACCCTAGCGTATGCTTAGTAAGAAGTGGCATAAAGTTGGCCCTGCCATCTACGTTTCAGTCGATCTATCTCAGCCCCAACTAGGTGTGTCTCCTGGAGCATGGCTATCTCAGCCTGAGATACATATGGATACCATGTCTCTTGGAGGCCGATCCCATCCCCCTGATATTCCATGACATAAATGACAATGCCTGTCAGGGGTTAGCCATGTGAAGTCATAGAATCTCATACCATCCCTCATCCCCTAGGTTCCCCATCCCCTCCCCCCAGTCCCGTAGCAGATCGTGCGGTCCCTGTGCAAACAAAAAGAATGGGGGAAAAAAGAAGACATGAACAATCCCCAACGAATACCACCTTAACCCAAGGGCAGCGCAGCAACGGCTGACCATCCAACCAGATGAAGTCGAACATACTCTTAGTAAAGACCTCCCCCAGTCAGCCTATAGGGGCCTCTCTACGTGGGGCAGGTCAAGAGGGGCATACCAGAACCATGCAATATTGGCCCAACACATGTTTAACAAACCAAAAATCCCCCAGCTGGGGGGGTTGCGCGCGCACCGTGACCTAAGATGGCCGCTTGACGTTGGTGCTCCGCGCCTCACCGGACCTCGCATACGCATCGGAGCGGCTTCAGCGCATTTCTTCATAGAATAATGCCGGATTCTTGAATCGGAATATCGGCGTCTCTAGAGGGTGCAATTTTTACATTTAAACTTGGTGAAGAAGGAGGAGAATTATGCAGGTGAATCTTCCTGCTTCTTAGAGACCGCCATTTTGTCTCTCTCCCTGCTGGTATTTCCTCAGATTTCCTCATGTGTTCTTCCAAACTGGCATTTTTCTTCGCTCCTGGCATGTTTTGGACATTTACTTCACAGGAATGCTATTTTTGGATTGTAGGTCCCTGCATTTCGTTGTTTTTGCCATTCAGTGTTGGTCACTCTGCCTATCTTTCTGCGTAGTATCTGTGCTTCCCTTTGCTCTTCAGTCTTTCCTTATGCTAGGAGCGAACGCTTTCCCCTGACTTGGATTGACATCGCTTCTGTGGGACAGTCTGAAAATCTTCTTTGTGAGGAAGTAAGTGAAGCTTGCTGGTGACTCTATTTGCTGCCTGACGGCCGCCATTTTGTGTATTTTCCCACCGACTTCTTCCTCACGATTTTTTCATGCGATAATACTGCTTTTCCATATTTCTTGCTGCTTCCTGCATTTTCTCGCAAGATCTTCTATTTTAATGCTGGTGGTCCTCATTTTTTCTCACTCTTGCTGTTTTTGTTGCGGAGCACTCTGCCTTTTATTCTCACTGATGTCAATGCCTCTCTGTATTTGTCTTACGATATTTCATGGGTAGGAGCAATCCTTTACTGCGCCATACCCAGAGATCAAAGCTGATTGCTCCTGCTACTTCTGGATCCAGCATCCCCACCTCGAACAGATTTTCCTGCCTATCTGAGACTTCATCTCACAGGGATAGTTCCGACACAGCAGAGTTCTGTACAACGATGGCATCTAAAGCACCATTACCTTCGACTACTGGGAAGAGGCTCAAGCAAGATCCTCCATCTCCACCTAAGTCTGTTTCGCCGGTTTCCTTAGACATGGTTCTGGAAGATTCGCGCTCTCCGACCTTTTATTGAGGAAACTAATGGCCGTCTACAAGCAATGGACAATAAATGGGCCTCCATGGAATCCCGCGTAGCTGTGGTGGAACAACAGCTCAGCGTTGTACAGGATTCATCTTCTAAAATCTCTCTTCTGGAGAAGAAAGTCTTGCAGCTTAGATGAGCGACTGAGGATTTGGAAAATAGAAATCATCGTAATAACTTACGCATTTATGGTCTCCCTGAGGGCCTTGAAGGTGACGACCCTGTCTCTTTTTTTACCTCTTTTTTGCCACAGTTTCTGGGTCTCCCTTCTACTACCAAGCTCAATCTACAACGGGCGCATAGACTGGGTCCTCGTCTTTCTTCCTCATCTGCGCCAACTAATCCTCGTGGAATAATTATTTTATTTTTACAATTCACTGACCTTCTTCTAGTACTGAATGCCGCTAAATCCAAAAAAGACTCTATCTTGGCATGGCACCAAAGTTTTTGTTTCACTGGATGTCTCTTCGACGACTGCTAAATGATGTAAAGAATTTCTGGATCTCCGCCCGCCTCTCCGCTCCTTGGGTGCCAGATATGGCTTGTTTCATCCCTGCATCTTTAAGGTCATTTTCCTCAACAAGACCACCACCTTTGAGGATCCAGCTGACCTCAGAAGATTTATTCACGCTCATTCTGCTACTTCAATGGAAACTGCTCCTTCTCCCTCTGGATCCTGACTCTTGTGCTCCCTCTCAGCCATTATTGCATTGAAGTTATTGTGATAGTTTATATTTGTTGATCTATGTAGTTTTTCTTTTCTTTTTTCTAGCCTTATTTTGCATAACTCTTGTTTCCTTTTACAGGCTCCTTGCGGTTACTTTCCTCCTCTTCATGTTCCCGTTCCTGCTATTGTGTATTATTTGATGTTCTGGTGTGGTGCGTTGCCCCTTGTCAGGTGTGCTGTTTTTGTTGTTCGTTGCCGCCTCATCCTTTCCTTTGTTCCCCATAAGGTACGTATTACAGTCGTCATTTGACATGTACTGTCTCCTCTTGTCTCTACTCTCTCTCCTCTCCTTCTCTTCCCCCTCTCCGCAATTTTTCCTCTATTCTTCTAATTGACTTCCCTTTTTCCTTCCTTTGTTTTCTTTCCCTTATTCCCATTTGTTTCTTGTTTCACTCTTTTACTACAGCATATTTTGTTCTTTATGTATCTTTAATGGTTTTACATTCAGAGTTATCTCCTGGAATGTGAAAGGTTTTGTTAACCCAATTAAAAGACAGAGAATACTTTCCCATCTTGCCTCTTATAACCCTGATTTGGTTCTCTTACAAGAGACCCACCTTACAGAAATTGAGGCGTTAAAATTAAAAAGAGGCTGGGTGGGTTCAGTTTTATTCTCCCCTTCTACCAATAAGAAAAATGGTGTTATAATTTTATGCCACAAGAAATTGAATTGTAAAGTTATATCGCAAGAAATTGACACAGAAGGTAGATGGTTGTTAGCTAAGTTGTTAATTAATAATGTTTCTTTAACTGTTTTTAATATTTACGGACCTACACATCCTGATTGTTCCTTTTGGCCTCTGATTACGCAGAAATGTATTCAATTTAGGGGTGATCTCTTTATATAAGGAGGCGATTGCAATCAAGTTGTAGACCCATTCCTCGACCGACAATCTCAAGTTCGCTTCATTCCTCACAAGACTCATAAACATTTTCTCAATACTATCTCTCAAACACACCTTGTAGACTCTTGGAGACTTTCCCATCCCAATACTCTTGACTTTTCTTTCTTCTCTCCTCCTCACGCCTCCCTATCCCGCCTAGATTATATCTTTCTCTCTCAGTCTTTATCTCAAAATCTACTATCCTCCTCTATTGAGCCTATCGTCATCTCTGACCATGCCCCAATTGTAACAGATCTTGATTTGCTCCCTCCGCATCCCAGGTCCTCCCGCTGGCGTTTTAATAATTCTCTTCTTCTGGACCCTCTTTTCTCTTCTTCTTTTTGCACTTTTGCTAATGAATTTTTTGACCTTAACAGTGACCCCAATTCCTCCCCCCATATCTTATGGGATTCCTTTAAAGCTACTGCGAGAGGCTTTATTATAGACTTTGTCTAAAAAAAAAAGAAACGTTTCCTTCAACAAAGAAAAGCTGCCTTGGCACATATTAAGATTTTAGAACATAAATTCTATACTTCTTCGATGGATTCGGTCTCACCAGAATTGATACGTGCTAAATTAGCATTCAATAAAACTACTACCGATAATGCGTCAATACTCCTCCGTAGTAGCGCTCGATACTACGGTGGTCGTAACAAAGCAGGTAAGCTCTTAGCGAATTATCTCAAAACACGTAAAGACCGTACTCTAATTGATTCTATTTATTCTCCAAATGGCTCTCTCTTGCACAAAGATCAAGACATTCTCAATGAATTTAAACTTTTTTATAAGGATCTTTATACCCCAGAATCTCCTCCTTCCTCTTCTCTTATCCAAGCGTATCTCAATAAACTTACAACTCCTTCCAATTCTCATCTTAATCTTTCTGATCTTGAAACAGATTTATCCCTTAATGAATTATCCACTGCCTTAAATACCTTAACGAAAGGAAAGACTCCCGGCCCGGATGGTTTTTCTGTTGAATTTTCTTTGCATTTTTCTAATTTACTACTCCCTAAACTCTTAAATCTTTTCCATTCATTTTTTCTAGCCGGTAAGACAGAAGGTACCTTTCAGGAAGCCACAATTTGCCTCATACATAAAGAAGGTCGAGACCCCATGTTTTGTAAGAATTATCGCCCTGGTCAATGTTGATTATAAACTATTTGCTAAAACACTTGCTTTACGCCTAGACCCTCTTATGCCTCACTTGATTGGTAAGGAGCAATGTGGTTTTGTCAAGGGTAGGCTTACTTCAGATAATTCTCGTCTTTTTCTTAAAATTTTAAACAAAATCCCCTCCCTTTCCACATCTTTAGCGGCCATTTCTGTTGATGCTGAAAAAGCTTTTGACAGAGTTGATTGGTCCTTCTTATTTGCTTCGTTGATATGGCACGGTTTTGGTCCCAAATTGATTTCACTTATCTCTTTATTGTACTCTGCCCCCAGAGCCTCGGTATTAGTTAATGGCTGCGTCTCATCTTATTTTCCTCTTCAACGTGGAGTTCGCCAAGGCTGCCCTCTTTCCCCTCTCCTCTGCATCTTAGCTCTTGAACCCTTCCTATCCTCTATTCGCAATAATGACTCCATTTCTGTGTTTTCTTATGGTGATCATCATTTAAAACTTTTCACTTATGCGGATGATATCCTACTCTTTATTTCTGCGCCCGAAACTTCTATTCCCCCTTTATTACATGAATTTGCTTCCTTTTCCCTTGTTTCTGGTTATAAAATCAATTCAGACAAAACAGAAATTCTCCCCCTCACTAAATTTTGTCTTCCCCATTCTTTTTCTTCCACTGGCTTTGCCTGAAATAGTTCAAAAATCAAATATTTAGGTATGTGGTTTTCCAACTCCATCGCTTCTTCTATTAAATTAAATATGTCTGCAGCCTTATCCTGAATTGACAAACTATTTTCCTCTTGGAACCCCATTTTTCTTTCTTGGTGGGGCCGGTTAGACTCAATCAAAATGATGATTACCCCTATTTTGATTTATACATTTTCCATGCTCCCCATTCATATTCCTGCCTATTATTTTAAACGTATTGACTCTTGTCTCTCTAAGTTTCTTTGGAAGAATAAGAAAGCCAGGATCTCCTTATCTTCTCTTCGCAAGACAAGGTCTAATGGAGGTGTGAACTTTCTGACTTTCGTCTCTATCATAAGTCATTTTCCCTTCGTCAGGCCTCGAAATGGCTCCTTTCCGAACCTTCCCCCTTCGCTCCTCTTTGGCTATCAATTGAACAAACCTTATTATTGCCCTTCTCTTTAAAGGAAGTTATAGCTTTCTCTGCCAAAACCCCTTATACCTCTCTTCCCTTATTTGAGCACACTTGTTCTCTTTTGAAACCTTTGGTGCAACCTAATCCCACTTCTAGAGAATCCTTTTTAGAATCTCCCATTTGGCATAACTCCCTTATTCTCATTAATAACAGAACCATCTTTTGGAAAGCTTGGAGGTTAAAGGGCATAATTTGGGTCAAAAATCTTTTTGATGGATTATCTCCATGTTCTTTTCCCCAATTTCAAGCCTTATTCCATTGTCCCCGGTCCTTTTTACAGAAATTCACTACTCTTATGGCGGTTATCCTCGATACTTACTACTCTCTTCCCCCTTCGCCTCTTCCTGTTGTCCAACATTCTCTTCTTAAGATGCTTCTTTCTCTACCCAAAGCTTCTCTCATCTATAAATACTTCTCAGCTCCTAATCCAGAACGTGCAAAATCGAAATTGGAACTCTCTTGGAAATCTGACCTGGGATGTGAATGGACTATCATCTTCTGGGATAAACTTTTGTCCCGTTCTCTAAAAATTTCTCGCTCCGCTTCTCTTACCCAATCTATGTTTTTCCTTTACCATAAACTTTATCTCACCCCTGCTTCTATAGCTCGATTTTCCCACTCTACTGACTCTAATTGTTGGACCTGTGGTTCTTCTTTTTTTGGAAAACCTTTTTATTGGATTTTTAGTTATCATACTTGTTATACAACAATCAGGTACATTTTTCAATGTATTATATCTGGTATCAACATTTCAACAGGGGATAGCTGCGTGTCCGTTAATGAGGGGGGGTGTAATATTTCCATTTCTTATTCCATTCCTCTTCTTTTCTCTGGAAGTCTTTCTGATTCTTTAGATCTACCCTCCCATAGTCATGGTCTCTTCGACCTTATGCTTGCTCTAGCTTTCCAACATATCTCTCTCAACTGGAAAACTCTCACAAAACTCTCTATACAACACTGGTGGAATAGTCTCTGCCATTTTCATCGACTGGACATTGCTTTCGCCTCCTGCTGTAAGCCAATGGTTAATAGAGATCGTTTCTGGTTACCCCTTACTACTTATTTAGATCAGCTAGTCTTAACAGATAAATCTCGTTTAAATTCTGAAAACTTTAAACCTCCTTGAATGTTTGCTTTCTCTGTTCTTCGCTTTTTTTACCCTTGTTGGCTTATTGTATGTATTAATTAATTAAGAGTTCACTCACATTCCTCTGTAATATGCATTATTCTATTATACCAATGTGTAAGAAACTTTTCCTTCTCACCTCCCCTTCTCTCCCCCCTCCCCATTTACCTTCCTTATTCCCTATAAAATTTAAAATAGCTTTCATTTTTCTCAATAGTACTAGCCAATTCTTCCGTTATACTCCTATTTTAATATATTTAATTTTGTATTGCTGGTCTTTTGTATATCTTGTTATTTTTCAAATAAAGCTTTTTAAACTGAAAAAAAAAATCCCCCGGCTGGCAATCAGCTCTGCACCCAGTGTGGTGCATTCAAGGAACACAAGAGGGCATGTGTCTTAGACCAAACCCCTCTCCCCCTTCCCTCCACCCAGACACCTCCCATCTCTGCATCAGCAGAGCCACACACGACAAAGGATATCAAACCAAGTAATCCGCTGTCTGAGGCGTTACCACAGAGAGTCCAGTCTCATCTCCATGTGAAGACATCGAATCAGACCTCACTGTTTTATGTTCAGAGGAGGAGTACACCTGCGATGCCTTCTTATGCGCAGACTCAATATCCGCCACCGCCTGCAGTGCTGATGCTCGTTCCAGTTCAGTCTGTGAGGGAGATGGGCCACTCCTCGGGCTGCCACGCACAACTCTACGTGGGTGCCTGCGCACCCTCCGCCTGGGTGCCAATGATTTCGAGCGCGCCGTCGGGAGAGCAGACCCTGCTTTGTACGCCTCCAGCTATGCCCAGGTCGACTCCGGATCCTCCACATATCTCATACATCATCTCTTTTGTATTCAGCGCTGTCTTTTCCCTCTCTGCTTGTGCATGTGCTGCCTTTCATCTCCCCCACATACACACAACCCACCCTCTCACCTTCAAGTGCTGCATTTTCTTTCTTTAGCACTGTCTATATTTCAACAGCTATGTACTTCCTACACACCTATCCCACAATTACAATTGCCACGCATGTGACCATCGCTCTTTGCACTTTACAGAGAGGCCAAGGAGTGCATGTGCATGTATTCTGGATACTTTAAATGCTGTTAAGAAATGCAAGATGATGTAAAACATGTGAAATGTAAACAGGGACTGTATTGCTGACTTAGATTACCTTAAGGCTTTTTACAGTGTTCGCTGAGAAATTGATCAGTGTTTTTGCCTGGAAAGACATGCATATAGAACCCAGTAGGGATCCGTTACAAGGTCAGTTTTTAATTACTGCCGGGTCTGCGACCTCACTTAAAGCTCTTCTTTCAAACCTTCACATCCCAAACTTAGGAGTCATTAATATCCATTACACTATAGTTGAGCATGAAAATGGAGATGGCTGCCACTTTGACTTTGAGATTTCTCCTTTCTTATAAGCAGATTATATTTTTGTCAGGGCAGAAATTGTGATTCATGTGTTTTGCCAGAGCTTCTCAGTGTTGTTATTTGTGTGTGTGTGTGTGGGGTAGAGGGTGGGGGGTCTCGGTGCAGCAGAGGAAGTCTGATCATCGCTGAAGCCTTTTTGCATTCTGATTTTGTTCGGGATGTCCATGTAAAGTAAGCGGTTCCCTCTGGATTTGAAATCACATCAAAGCAATACATTAATTTAATCATAGACTTTTCACAGAGATGTTAGTTGAGCATTACTCATTATTGCATTCAATTTTCAAATAATTTTATATACATCATTATCACACAGGTGTGTAATGATCATAGTTGTACATGCGTCCATAATGAGGAATGAACTAATCTCTGTAAAATCTATAGGATAGTGTTTAAATAGTGTGATATATTTAAATTAATATATTGCTTTCACGGAATTTCAAATCAAGAGGCAACCGCTTGCTACACATAAATTGCATAGACATAATGTTGGATTATTTGTTTTATGATCACGAGGGATTCGCCTGCTGCATATGAATTGCATACACACCATGTGGTAGTGCTTCTTTTGTGCCCATCAAGATTCTCTGATACAATGTGTTGCACTTGGACTGACAAATGCGAAATGAGCAGTTCGAGCTGGACTGTTCCTATGGAGAGCAGGGTCAAGACTGATTTGCATATGGCTGTGTTCAAACTGGAATGGCGTGGTGAGCAAAAAAACGATGGATTTAGGCCCAGATCTCCGACTGGGGGGTGAGTGTTTGACATTGTTCAGCAGTCCATCCATCAATTGTTCTTTTTGCATTTGTCACCCCAAGTGGGGCAGGTATGCCCAAACGTGGGACCAGTGCTCACCGTTCCTCTGGATTCAGGTTATCCTGGCTGATGAGGGGTGAAACCCTGAAACCGGTCCTAGGATGCTTTTTTCCAGTCCAGGGAGGACCTGGCCTGGCAGTTCGGGCTGGACTTTTCCCATGGGGAGCAGGGTCAAGATTGATTTGCATATGGCTGGGTCTGAACTGGTTTGGCGTGGTGAGCAAAAAAACAATGGATTTAGACCCAGATCTCTGACTGAGGGGTGAGTGTTTGACATTGTTCAGCATTTCATCCATCAATTGTTCTTTTGGCACTTGGACTAGCGACATGTTATGTGGATAACTCATGAAACTGAAATTGCACAGTATAGAGTACAAATTATAATGAATTTTATTTTAGTGTGGAGTATACGAAAGTTATGTGAAATTTGATTCAAAGTATTGTTCCCATGTCGATGTAACCATGTGACCATCTTTTGGTGGCATTTTTCGTGAGCAAGTCCGATGTGCAGTCAAATAGTGTTGCTCTGGTGACCATTGTAATGGAACGGATAAACATCACTGCTACACAACAGCGGTCACCACTGTGTAGTTCTAGTTAGATCAGAGTTTCCATAGAAAGAGCATTTTTTCTTTCACTAATAACTTTGGTGCCGTTTGACAAATCTGCACAAAACTTTCCCCCAAAAAGTTAATTCATCTCAGCTCCTTCCTGGAAAGTTTTGATGCGATACATCAAGCAGGGGCCATGATAAAGTTGGGGGGTCCCAAAACACAATTTCCCCATGCAGTTTCCTTAGGGAGTTTTAGACAGCACAACATCCAAAACGACAGAACGGAATTATATTAAGTTTGGCAGAAAACTAAGGGGCATATTTAAATGCCCCATTCGCCACCGGAGCATCACTTTTTTTGACGCTCTGGGGGCTAACACCATTTCCCATATTTACAAGGTGGTGCTAAGCTACTTAACTTAGCTTAACGCCACCTTGTAAATATGCCCCTTCCTGCCACAGTCCTCTGCGGCAAAGGGGCGTGCAATGGGTGTTGTAGTGGGCGTTCCACCGCAACACCCATTCCTTTTTGATGCTGCCCCAGATTTACAAGGCTGAGGCAGCACCAAAAACGAACGCCAGGAAATACCTGGTCTTAGCATGGCGATACGAGGAGAAATTATTAATTTCTCCTTGTTGTTTGCTCTTTCTATGTCATGAATGATTGTTTATGTGCAGGAAGGTGTCACTTCCTGCACTTAAACAATCGCCCCTGCAGCGCAGGCACCCTCGCAACATGGCGGCAGGGTGCCTGCGCTGGTGCTAGGTAGCATTTATTGCGCTAGTGCTAGGTGAAACACAGGAGTGCGCCATATTCTTGTGAATACGGCGCATCCCTTCATTTAAAAAATGTCAGAGCGCGGCGTTGCCAAATTTAGCCTAGCACCGTGCTCTGAAATTGTTTTGTAAATATGCCCCTAAATCTTTACCCCGAAAGTGTGCTTTTTGTGATCTGGTGTAAATCCGTTCAGTAGTTTTGGAGAAATGAAGTTTCAAAATGTATAGATATATTGACAGTTGGGCTGAAATAAAAAAAATTCAAGCCTTCTGATTGATTCAGGGTTTTTTTTTTTGGAGCACGGGCTCTGATTGGCTGCCTGCAACATGAACAATAAAGCTGCTGAAGCCATTATAGGACTCTTGGACTTGGTCTCCGGTCCTGAAAAGTTTTACAAATAGGACATAAGGGGACAGGGTATGAATACCCAGACTCCCTAGGGACCCCCTCACACTGGGTCAAAATTTAAAAAGCTTTCTTTTGGATTTCACTGTCTTTCAGGTGTACAGCAGGACAGGCAAATAAAAAAAAATAATAATAATGCCGGGTTTGTATTTCTTTGAATTACTCCTGAGGTAGTCCAAGGCCTGGAGATTGGTGCATATAATACTTAGTCCAAACAGTTGAATACTTGGCCTGAACGATATCGAACCACAACCCGAGCCTCCTCTGCTTGAGATGGACCCATCCTAGGTCCCCAATCTCTACCTGAAGGTTCCGGCCAGACTCATTAGAGGATCAAGTCTTTAGGGAAGGAATCCGAAAGAAAATAGTCCAATACTTCAATGACAATGACGGAATGGCCTCCTCCCTTCTAGTGGAGTGGGATGCCTTTTAGGCTGTCCTGCGGGGCCAGTGCATAGCGGAAGCCAAAGGGGTTAGACATACGCTCCTACAGGAAGTCCTGACCACGGAGCGGGACCTTAGGGAGCTTGAACAGAGGCAGCCAGGACACTCAGAACTCCACTCAGAATTACAGGACACTAGAGAGGAAGTGGTGAAACAGACTGAAAGACTTAGATGTTTTGACTTTAAACAATATATGGACCGGACACACGCAGAGCAAGACAAGTCAGGGTCCCTTCTGGTGTGGCTGGAGAACCCGGCCAGCAGAGGCTCACCCGTGGTTGAACTAGAAGACATTAAGTGGGACAGAGAATACACACAGGAAGGGTTCAATGACATCTTTGCCCAGTACTACTCCGGTCTCTACCGCAGCACCCCAACGCGAGATGCTGATGCTGATGCAGTCTGGATCTACCTGGAGGGGTTACAAATGCCACAATTGGGAGAAGAAGAGGCTGAGGCACTAGGGGCGGACAAATCCCCCAAAGAAGTGAGAGCGGCCATTAAACATATGGAGCATAACAAAACCCCGGGAACTGATGGCTTCCCGGCTGAGTTTTATGCCACCTACTCGGGTGAACTGGCCCCACAGCTGGTGTCACTGTACTCCGCAGCTCGAACTGCGGGGAAGTTGCCTGACAGCACCAAGCGAGGCACTCATAATACCGGTTCTAAAACCAGGGAAGCCAGCCCACAACCACACGGCCTGCAGACCGTTGACAATGCTAAATATTGCCTATAAAATATTGAGTAAGATTTTGGCGGCCAGACTATTACCCCACATGCCAAAACGTATACACCCAGACCAGGTGTGTTTCATCCTGGGCCGGAATACAGCCAGGCGACTCCTGTCCATTCTAGACGCCGACGATTATGAAAAGACCACAGCGGCTGTGTTTGCAGTGGATATAGAGAGGACATTCGACAGCCTCGAATGGCACTTCTTATATGAGGTGCTGCGCAAGGTGGGCCTAGGTGGGGGATTCTTAGCATGGACGAGATTACTGTATGTGAACCCGGCGGCCAGAATACTCACGGGGAGGACTATTTCTTCGGGTCAGAGGGCAGAGTGGGGAACACGACAGGGATGTCCCCTGTCCCCACTACTCTTCGCGCTAGCAATGGTGCCATTGGCTTGTTGTGCAAGATCGGGGTGAGATTATCGGGGACTGGCAGTGCGGGACTCACAACACCACATCGCCTTGTATGCGGACGACCTCCTAATCGTCCTACGAGACACGAGAGAGGATCTGAGGGGAGCGAGGAATATGCTGGAATGCTTTGGCCTTCTATCGGGTCTGAAAGTAAATTGGCAGATATCCTGACTCTCCCCTGCAATGCACGATGTGTGTCCCCGGGACGAGCTGGGCCACCTCCAGTGGTAAAGCTATATCAGGGGACCTCCAACCTTCTGGAGGGCAACGTGGGCAAAGCGATCCGCTCTCTTTGCTCCTCCATGGAGTTCCGGAAAACGCTGCCGCTGCAGTGGCAGGAAGGGTGGCTCTCCTGAAGATGGTGGCGCTGCTGAGGCTACCATACTACTTCGGTGCACGTCCGATGTGGATACCCCAGACGGTGTTCCGGGACTTGGATTCACAGATCATATTGTTTATTTGGGGGACAGGCCTCCGACGAGTGGCATTAGTCGCACTCCAGCACTCCACAGCGACTGGAGGAATGGCAGTCCCGGTCTTTAAGGCGTACTCTATAGCGGCACAACTAAACTACCTGATTCAGTGGCTGGCATCCAGAAGGAATCCGGACTGGGCCATGAGCCCATTTACGCCGACATCCTCTGACCTCACAAAAGTTTTACTACGCATACGGCGACGATCCACTTGGGGACACTGAAGAGCTCAGAGTCATAACCCGGTGCTGGACTAGATATTTGCAAAAGACTCGTAGTAGAACCCCGTGCTCTCCTGACCTACCCCTCAACATGCTTCGACACTTACCGCATGGCGGAAACTGGATGGGCTTCGACGCCTGGGTTGCGGCGGGGGCGAATCATGTGGGGGACTTCTTTAGAGACTCCGAGCTACTCCAGTTTGTCGAGTTTCGCGCTGAATTTGACCTGCCTCAAGGTCATTTCCTCTTGCATAGGGCTCTCACTACAGTGTTAAAAAAACACTGGGGTACTGGATCAGCAGAGCCGCGGGCGCTGAGCTGCTGCAGGTATGTGGCCTTATCGGCGGGCACAATCAAAACAGTCTTGTGTCTTTACAAAGCGATACAAAACGATTTTCAATGGCCAATGGAACGATTACGAACACAATGGGAGGAGGACCTGGGGATTCCGATCCATGAGGAGGACTGGGATACCATAGTGGAAAGGTCTCCATAGGCCTTGCGGAATGTGCGGTTCAAGTTAATTAACTACTATACTCTGAATAGGGCATACCTTACACAGATGAGAATTAGAAGATATTTCCAAGTGGAGGAGGCAGCTGTGGGGAAAGTAAGGCACATGTTCTGGGAGTGCCCTGCTCTGAGCACCTTTTGGGAAGATTTAAGACATCTAAGCGGTTAGGGTAAAGCACCTTAGGCGCACTAGTTGATTATACTATAACGAGGGAACACCATACTCCATTGGAAACACTGGTGAGTTCTTATTAGAAGAGAGGGATATGATTAAGGTCAGCAAGGGAGATTATGAGCTATTAATAGGTTGTTCACTTTTTCTCCTAGTAAAATTACATGAACAATAGGCGCTAAAAGATTGTAAATTTAAATGAACAAGATTATAGAGCCAGTGATTTGAATGGGTGAGTCAAATATATTTTCTAGAGAATTAAGAGTAATACACATATAGTGTGGTCTCTATATGGTAATAGATGTTGGTTCTCTCCTTTCAGTAAGGATGTTTCTCCTTGTTTTTTATTTAATAGCTATGCGCTAGAATACAGTCAAATTTCTATAAGATCCTTTGAAGGCAGATACATAAACAACAGTTCAATATACAAGGTGAGGACCGATTCGATTATACTTATTATCACAAGTGTTAATTTGTTCGATACTCAGCTGGGCATTCTGAATGAGAAAAGGATACTATGAGGGTACCTCATTATGAGCTCTTAGGAATATATCCTTGATACAGTATTAAAACAAACTTTGAATGGGTTTTATTTGATTGACATTAGTGTATGATCTTCTCCTTCATTAATATTTATTATTCACATATTTTTGTATGTGATAGAATGGATATAGGCAGGGTGATATTTTGATTTGTATATAGGATTTGTCTCTTGGGTAAAAGATGAACCATGTAAACCTGTAGAAACCCATAAATATGAGCTTTGTGTTGATTTATTTTTATTTTATTGTTTTATTTCAGCCCTGATGATGTCCTTTTAGGACGAAACGCGTTGGCTGATGTATTGTTGGAATTTGCTTGGAATACGAATTATAACAATAGAGAAGAAGATTGTGACTGCTTTTGTTATATGGATTTTGAACTGTGATCATTGGAAAGAAAAATAAAAAGAAAAAAGAAAGAATCTTCTTGAATTCAACATACTGCCTAAGAACTCATCATTGGAAAACTCTCAAAAATTATTGATGAAAAACTTTTTGGAAATTGTTTGGCGCTCCTCTGATTTGTATTTATTACCTTTTGGGAAGAGGTCTTGAATATAGTTGAAGCCGTCACAGACAGGGAGATCCAATGCACCCCGGCCTACTGGGATGGTTCCCACACACAGCCAAAACCAAAGTCACAGGGAACGTCCAAGACCTTGCATATGCACTGGCCAAACGGGAAATCACCAGGAACTGGAAGTTGAAGGGAGGGCCTAGGATAATAACATGGAGGATGGAATTTGAAAAATGAGCGGGATGTGAAGGAAGAATACTCCTGAGGGAAGCACAACGGGGCATAGGCACATTGGACACAGCCAGGGCCTGGGGAGGGCTAGCCAAGAAGCTAACAGCACTGGACTCGGACGCTGCGGCAGCCTCGCCATCCAGATCTCCGCCTCTAGAGCAGAATAGAGATGGAATGGATCAGGTTATACATCACGCCCCCCCTGTCTCCCATATCCCTATAGTTTGCAGATACCTACACACAACGACCTTTCAAAGCGCTCCCTCATACCATATATAGTGACAAATTGAAGCGATGACCCGACTCAAGGGGGGAGGGAGAGGAGGGAGTTTAGAATGTTTGTGATGTGAAAAAAGGGGGGAAACCTTAGCATTAAAATGTGTTACTAGCACGCATGTAATGTATAATAATGATGCGACAAGTCCAAAACCTCAATAAAATCTGGTTTAAAAAAAAATAGATCTATGGCTAGCTCCCATGCCAGCACTTGAGGATGAGTACTGGCTGAGGAGCCACTCAGGCCACGGGGTCCTTGGGCCTACCCCTGTGCCCCCAAGGAGATACAAATTTGTGGGTGACCTATGTGGGACAGATGCACCCACCAAGAAATGGTAAGGTGGCAATCCTCTGTCATTGAAAGTCCACCACAACTCTGACATTCCAAACTTGGCTAAAAAATATGCATGAAATGGTGGAATTTTAAAAAGTAATATACAGGCACAGTGACAAGCTACCTGTATTTCAAGAGCTCTGAGGGATGGTCCTCCAAGGTGGAACCTCAGCCAGAGGGAGCTGAACAGTACTTCATACAGCTAGACCTTTGGCTCGTCACCTAACCTTTCCCAGGGCTCTGAGGTCCAAGGGTCTCTAGGTCATAGAGGGTCCTTCCTTAATTTTCTTTTCGTTATCCTTCAGAACCCTAGCATCTTTATTTTTCTTCTTCTTTATTCAGTTGCAGAACCGGGGCCCTGAATGTATGGTATTACAGGAACACCCCGCATTACACTGAAATGTTTTACCTTTGCCTTTTACTAATTCTGAATATCTTTTTAGACTTCGGTTGCCAGGGCTTCTTATTTTTTGGGGGGGATTTTTAAAACTTTATTTGGGTAAAGACACGTTACAAGTTATGCATTCAATTACGCAGTTATTAGCCAAGGCACATTTTACAGGAGGTACAGTATGTATATCGATATAATCACAGTCTGAGCATAGAAACGACATCGAAATGAGCATATCCGTTGATCTCTACTTCTCGCTCACATTAGGGTTAAATCTGTCACTCTCAAGTCGACTTGTTCAATGGTGGCCGCGGGGATTGAAGGGTGGTCAAGGGGTTGATCAGCCCCTTCTGTCTGTAGGAGATAGGACACCAGGGGGTCCCAAATGTCATGTGGTCTGCTCGCTAGGGGCATTAAATTCCAGAATTCACACAAGTGTGACTGGCAGTGTGCCGTGTCCGCCAGCCAGGCCTTTGAGGATGGTGCCGGTTTGCGGCCCTAGTGGATCGCCAACCTGCGCCTAGCCAGTACCAGCAGCATCGCAACCAGTCTGCGATTGGCGTTTGAAATGTCCTTGACATACCCTAAGAGGCATATAAGGGGGTCGGGTATAAGGGTGTCAGATGTAATGTCACCTATAATGCGGCATATATCTTGCCAAAAGGTCGCAATCTTCGGACACGCCCAGGCAAGGTGCACAAATGATGCGTCGGGAGCAGAGCATCTTACGCAGTTGGCGTCTTCTGCTAAGCCCATTCTGTAAAGTACTGTGGGTGTGCGACACAGCCTATGTAGATATTTGAAATGTATCAGGCGTAGTCGATAGTTGGGGGAAAGTTTTTGGGATTGATTGCAGCAATATTGCCACTGTTCTGGCGTGGGCTTGCCTGCTAAGTCCATGGTCCATGCGAGGCGCGCCCGTTTGGCATCAACCGGGGAGGCTGCGAGAGTCAGCGCATACAGCCTGGCTACTAGTTTGCGAGGGGAAGTCGCTGTATGAATGTATTCGAGTGCAGCGTTTAGTGGTGGAGGGCTGGGGAATGTGTCGTTCATGTCTTTACAAGTTGCTCTTATCTGATAATATAGTAGCAGATCTAATCGAGTTGCGTTTTCCGGGATGGGAAGAAATTGGCCGATAGGATATAGGTCGGCATTGGTGCATATGCCCAACTCTGCGGCGCATCGTGCCATGCCACTAGTCTGCAGTGGAGGAAAAGAGGGATTGGGATCGCCGGGGCGTGTAAGATCTTGGCACCTGTGTGTCTGCAAATACCCTCCCAGGCCCAGCGTACACATTCTACGGTGTCTATTACGCCCCTTGGGGCTGTGTATGGTGAAAAAAGTGCAGTTTGAAGCGGCCACGGTGCAACGTGCGGCTGGAACGGCGTGGGATGTAGCCAGAAATGGAGGAAACTGGCCTGACAGGAGTATGCATAAAGTTTAAAGTTAGGGGCGCCCATCCCGCCGCGCGAGAAGGGTAGCGCAAGTGTTTCATATGCAATGCGCAGCTGGCGACCCGCCCATAAAAGCGTAATCATATTGCAGCGCAGTCTCTTGAAGAATTGAGATGTGAGGGGCAGCGGAATATTTAAAAACAAGTAGAGGAACTTGGGCAGGATCACCATTTTGGTGATTGCGATACGTTCGGCCAGGGAGAGTGGAAGATTTTTCCATGTGAGGATTCTGGCTTCCAGCCAGTCCATAGCCCTGCCATAGTTTGCTCTCCACAACTCTTCCATGTCCCTAGTTAACCAGATTCCCAAGTATTTGGTCGGGCCAGTGGCCACTTTATCGGATATTCTGTAGTAAAGGGACGGGTCACGTTCGTTAAAGGAAGTAGGATGGATTTCGCCCAGTTGACTTGTATGCCAGAGTAGCCTCCAAAGCTAATGACCTCTCGGGTCATGGGGGCCAGGTTTTCTTGGGGTTCACGGATATAAAGCGCCACATCGTCTGCATACATGGAAGTCACTAAGCTGCAGGACGAAAACCCTATGCTGCGCATAATGTTGGCGCAGTCGCGCAGCAAGTGGCTGCATTGCTATGGCAAAGAGCATAGGTGACAGGGGACAGCCCTGCCTGGTGCCTCTAGTGATGCGTATTGGCTTGGTGATTTGATTTATACGGATGCGTGCTGCGGGTAGAGTGTATAGTAACTTGACTTTGCTTATGAAGTCTTGGCTGAATCCCAAGCAGTTAAGCAGGGCAAAGAGGAAAGGCCATTCTAAAGAATCAAATGCCTTGGTGGCGTCCAGCAGGGCTGCCACCGCCGGCGAGTCGGGGTTTATCTGATGCATAATAGAGAAGATGGTGCGCAGATTATGTGATGTGGCCCGACCTGGAATAAAACCGGATTGGTCCGGGCGGGCAATAAGACACATGAGGGGAAGGAGGCGGGTGGCCAATAATTTTGCATAAATCTTGTTGTCGGTATTAATTAAAGATAGTGGGCGATACGAGTCACATGACTCAGGCGGTTTATCAGGTTTGAGGAGAAGAGTGATCACTGCCTCGCTATGAGTGGCAGGGAATTGGCCGGCCATGACAGACTCATTATACATTTCAGCAAGATGAGGAATGAGGATAGGCGCATACTCTTTATAGAAGGCGGCCGTCAGCCCATCTGATCCGGGTGCCTTATCCCCGGGGAGACTCAAGATCACTTGCGTGATCTCCTCAGAGGTAAAGGGTTCGTCTAGATATTCACGATACGCATTGCTGAGCCATAGCAGCTCGATAGTGTCAAAATATTATTCAAAGGCATCCGATGGTGGCTCAGCCCCAGCGGTATATAAATTAGCATAGAATGAGGAGATTCTGTCAATTATATCTTGGGGGGAAATGAGTCTGCCCGCGGTATCGTTGTGTAATTCTGTTATGTAGGAGGAGGCATGAGGCTTCCTCAGTAGATTTGCCAAGGTCCTGCCAGGGCGGTCCCCCTCACCATAGCGGCGCACCTGCGCCTCGCGGCCAAGGTATGTGACCTCGCGCTCAGCCTCAGCCTGATACTCAGTCATCTTTACGTGAATGTCTGCTAACGTAGCGGGGGAGGGGTTACTAACATAGCGTTTTTCAAGTTGTTTGAGTTCTGTTTCCAGCCTCTCCAGGGTGCCCCTAATAGATCTGAGTACACCTGCTTGTTGTCGTGCCACCGCACTTCTTACCTTGACTTGCGGTGAGCACTGGCAGAGACGATATGACCAAACTCCACTGCCCCTTAAATTTACTCGAAACACTAAGGTCTACACGAGAAGAAAGGTTCAGTTGGGGGGGGAAGAAGGCCGATAAAGGACAGGGATGTCTGGGAGTGTTATGTAGAAGGACACCTAAATAAGAGAAGGCAAGTATTACTAGTCCGCAGCAATAGAAAAAACCCTGTTGTGTTTTGCCCTCCCCAGAGGTGTAGTAACTACCTGAAACAAGGGATTCCGGGTGTAGGATAGCAGTAAGAAAACTCAATCGGCAAAAATGGATACTCCACTTCAAGGAAAGGGCTAAAAGGTAAAGGGAGAAAGGGAATCACATACATATACAAACAGGTCTTGCAACATACATACTCATATATTCAGTATACCAGAATGGGAGGATATTAACCTTTGTTTGTCTTGAATCAGCCATGGTAGAATATCCAATAGTATTCAGTTAGTTGTCACTGAGAACCAAAAGTAAACTCCACACGACCACGTTCCTGCGTGACGTATCTTACACTCCTTGTGTAATAAAGGGAAGTACCCAGATAAATGCTCTGGCATACTCACAAGTAAACAAAGCAAAGGTGCGCTCCTGCGCAATGCCCCAGAAGTAAATACACAAACATGCGCTCCGGCGCGGTGACAAAGACAAGGGAAAATGCACAGCAAACGCTCCAGCGCGTCAAACCAATGTAGACACACAAGTGCGCTCTAGCGCTGTGACAAAGACAAGGAAAAATGCAATAGGCGCTCCTGCGCGTTAAACAATGTAGATACACAAGTGCGCTCCAGCGCGGTGCTGAAAAAATAAAGGAAAACACAATAGGCGCTCCTGCACGTCAAATCAATGTAGACACACATATGTGCTCCAGCACAATGAGTAATGATGCACTTTCGACGTACTTGCGCCACAATGCCTTTATGTTCCTGTGACCGCGTTCCACGCAGTACAGGATGCGTTATTAGTGCTCCAGCGCTTTAAGGATCAAGATTCCCTGCAACCCCGTTCTACGCGGTTCAGGAAAAGAAGTACCTTCGGTGCTCCTGCGCCCTGGATACTTTGGTGGTTGTAGCCGGGTGTAGGCAGCCCTTCAGGGCAAGTTCGAAGGTCTTCCAAGCACGGCTATGGCCAGACGTGGTTCCGGTTCAAAACTGGTATACGAAGCAGCGTCAGGTTCCGCACTCCGGTCTTTTGTAGAATGCGACCAGGAAGTGGAAATCTGACCTGCCTCGCCCCAGCAAAACCCGGAAGTCAAAAGATTACGGCGCCGATCTTAGCTGGACCGGCGGCACCATTTCCTTCGTCAACTCGGGGGAGTGACTAGGTTTACATCCTTCCACTCATTCACACTAATGCAGGTCGGGGGCAAGGGGGAAGGAAATGGTGGCATGTTGGGACGCCCCGGGGCCGGAATCATGACACTTGCCTCGTGATGCATTCTCCCCTGACCACCACTTTAAAGGTCTCCCAGAGAGTGGATGGAGAGTCCACTAAGCCGGAGTTTAGTTCAAAGAATTCCACAATGGCTCCGCGGAGCTCTTCTCTAAACGCAGCATCCCGAAGCGCGTGCGGGGGGAGGCGCCAAGCAAACATGCGCTGGGGGGGTCCGAGGGAGTCGGATAGCCAGGCTCACCGGTGAATGGTCTGATAGAGTGCGTGCTAAGTGTGTAGTGGAGGTTGTCCATCCCAGTATGTCCTGAGTGACTATCCACAGGTCAATACGGGACCAAGAACTGTGTGTATTTGAAATGCAGGTGCCCTCGCGCTTGTCATGGTGACGATGCCTCCAGCCATCAACCAGGCAATTATCCTGTATAATGGTGTGAAGTGTGGCAGTGGCCTGTGGATGAAGTATTTATTTATTACTTTATTAAGGAGTTTTATATAGCGCTGGCCGGACCCGGGGGTATCGGAGCGCTTTAAACAGTTTTAGTGGAAGAGTCATACAATAGAGCAGTAGTATACATATTGGTTCGGAAGTCCAAGTGTGCTGTGCAGCATTGAGGTAGTACGTGAGTCCTGAGATAGCCTCTTTGAGTGCACGTTGTCTTGGGTTGAACCTCTTTGAGGGGGGAGGGAACAGGTAGGGGTCAAAGAGCGAGGAGGAGGTAGGTCTTAGTGATACAATGTCGGGGAGCTACGGCGAGCAGGGATTTGCGTTTAGGCGGCGGCTATTTGTTCGCGAGGGAGCGGTTGAAGAAGAGTCTTTTAGGTGTTTTTTTAATTTTGTGAAGGACGGGATAGTCCTGATATCTGCTGGGATGGAGTTCCAGATTTTGGGTGCGTTTCCGGCGAAGGACCGTGCAGCGGTTTTTTGTTTGCGTGTTTTCATAGGGATGAGTAGTAGGGTATTGGAGCTCCTGAGGTTCCTTGTCTGACCGGCCCTCTTGAGTTTGGCGGCCAGGTAGTCAGGTTTTCCTGTGTGCAGGGCTTTGTGCGTGAGGCAGGCAGTTCTGAAGCTGGCACGCAATTCGACTGGGAGCCATTTTAGTTCTCTGAGTGCTGGTGAGATGTGGTCGTATTTCCTAACTCCAGTGACCATTCTGGCTGCTGCGTTGAGAGTTGTTTTGAGGGGAGCTAGGTGAGATTTTGTTGAACCAGTGAGGGTTGCAGTCCCATAGTCGAGTCTGTATAGCACCAGTGATTGGGTGGCTTGTTTGAGGTCTTTGGTTGGGATGAAGGGTTTTATTTTGTTGAGTAGCTTCAGATTGAGGAAGGCACTCTTTGCGGAGTTCTTAATGTGTTTGGCCATGTCAAGTTTTGGGTCTAGGGTGATTCCTAATGATTTTACAGAATTGGCCAGAGTGAGATTGCCGTTGAGAGCATCCATTGCTTTTAGCCATTCTGAAATTTGAGGGTTCTCTTCTTTGTTGGAGATGAGGAGGATCTCTGTTTTGTCTTGGTTGAGTTTTAAGAGGTTTAGAGACAGCCAGTGTTGGATTTCTTTTAGAGTGTCATTTAGTCTGTGAATGTCATCTATGGAGGAGGTTTCTAGATAGATCTGAGTGTCATCTGCATAAAGGTGGAAAGGGATGTTGGCATTTTTAAGTATGGTGGTGAGGGGTTCCATGTATATGTTGAACAGTTGTGGTGAGAGCACTGAACCTTGGGGGGGACGCCCCTGCTGACGGGGTGTAAGTCGGAAGTAAAGTTTTTGATTTCTATCCTTTGTGAGCGGCTGTGTAAGAAGGAGGAGAACCAGTGTAGGACCACCTCATCAGCACCTACCCTTTCTTGTAAAGCCTTGATGAGTAATTGGTGATCACCGTGTCAAAGGCTGCCGATAGGTCCAGGAGAATGAGGAGGCAACATTGGTCGGGATCGAGGGATTTGCGGATATCGTCTATGATGTTAAGGATCGCGGTCTTGGTGCTATAGCCTTTTCTGAAACCCGATTGGTGGGGATCAAGAAGGTTGATGCTGTCCATGTGCTGAGACAGTTGTAGGAGGACGCATTTTTCGAGGATTTTGGATAGGAGGGGGAGATTGGAGACGGGTCTGAAGTTATTCAGGTCCTTGGAGTCAAGGCCTGTTTTTTTTTAGTAGTGGCGTGACTTGGCCAACTTTGAGGCATTCAGGTATGACGCCGGTTCTCAGGGAGCTGTTTATAATCTTGCACCAGAACGGGGCTATGGAGAGTTTCAGTTTTTAGGTCAATTGGGTGGGTATAGGGGCAAGGACGTGAGAGGCGGGTTTGGAGGTGGAGATCAGTTTGAGGATCTCGGCTTCCGGGATGGGGTTGAAGGACTTCCATGTTTTCGTGGGGTGCTTGCGAGTGTTGTCTTCTGTCGCTGGGGGCAATCTTTTGCAGGCGGGGTTGACGTTGATGTCCAGTGAGAGCTCAATCTTGGTGATTTTTTCTTCGAAGAAGTTGGCGAAGTTTTCACACAGGTCCTTGGAGGCCTGCATTGAGGATTCAGGGGGCTTGGAGGTTTGTTGCCTGATGATTTTGAACAGTTCTTTGGGCCTGTTTTTTGCGTTGTCCAGGGCGGTGCAGAAGAAAGTGGATTTTTCGCTGCTGATGTGTTTTTTGTATTTCCTTCGGGCTGCTTTGAGTTGTTCGTGTAGGCTTGTGGAGGGGTTGCTCCTCCATAGTCGTTCTGTGGCTCTTAGTTGTCTCCTTTCGTTGTTAATGTCCGTGTTGAACCAGGATCTGGATGGGATGTTCCTGGTTTTTTTTAGTTTCAGGGGGGCTACTTGGTCTAGAATGGATGTCATGGTTGTGTTGTAGTGGGCGGTGAGTTCTGTTGTGGATAGATCATCCGTGGAGGCAGTGAGGAGGGAGTTAACCCTTTCCTCTAGGTCAGTCATGGTGATCTGAGTAAGGTTTCTCGTCCATTTGGGGGGGTCTTGTGTGGGGGTTTGGAGTGTGATCGGTTGAGTGAGGTGGAATAGGATTAAGTGGTGGTCGGACCAATCCACGGGCAGGGTGTGGTCTATCATGACTGTGTCGCGTTGGGCGATAATGGCATCTAGGATTGCTCCTTTGTTGTGAGTTTCCTCTGAGCAGTGTTGGGTAAGGTTGTTGCTGTGTAGCAGCTCTTTCAGGTTCTGGATTAGCGGGTTGTTTTCTTCATTCCAGTGTAGGTTGAGGTCGCCCAGAATTAGGTTGTTCGCGTCTCGGAGAGAGCAGTGGGCAATCAGGTCGGACAGGTGCTCAGTGAATGCGGTGGTGTTGCCTGGGGGGTGGTAAATAAGATGGCAGATTAGTGTTTTGTTATTGCTAGTGTTAATGTTGGCGGTTAGGCATTCAAAGGTGTTGTAGTTGAAAGAGTCTATTTCCGTCACGGAAATGTTGTTTTTGTGGATGATTGCTATGCCTCCACCTCTTTGGTCTTTTCTATCTTTGTTGGTGATTGCAAAGCCTGGGGGAACAAGAGTATCCATGAGTGGTAAGGAGGAATCATTTACACTCGTACCCGAGCGGTCTAAGGGCTGGGTTGTCCGTGTTCGGGCCATAAACAGCGGCCAGGACCACAGGTTGGGCATAGAGGGTGCCCGTGAGGATCACATATCTTCTCTCAGTGTCTATAAGGGTGTGCGTGGAGCGCCATGGCAAACCTTTTCTAAATAGCATCGTGACTCCCCTAGCGTAATTTGAATAAAAGGAAGAGTGAGTGTCACCCCAATATTTCAATCGGAGTCTGGCGGCGTTACGAGATGAGAGGCGAGTCTCCTGGAGAAAACAGATGTCAGTTTTGTGGCTAGCTAGATATGCATGTATGAGGCGTGCTTTGCGAAAATCGTTCATGCCTCTAATGTTCCACGTCATAAATGTTATCTCAGTCATTGAGTCGTTTCAAGTATGGGCAGAAGTACGTCTGTGGTTGTCCAACCTGTTATCAAACCTTAGTGTAACATAAAACACAATCAAATGCCATCACAGTTGAATTTGTATTGAAACGTGTGCAATTCTGAAACTTAGCCTTGGGATGCAAATCTGCAGCAACACCCGTTTCAGGAACAATCCCCCCTCGCCCCCTTCCACTCCGAACCCTCCAACATGGTTGAGAATCAAACCTCCCCCCACCCAGGGAACCCCAACTTGGCGGGTACCAACACATTATAGGACTTATCCCAATGGGGTACGTGGGCTCAACCAGGCATCCCCGTGCCGTGAGGCAGGGTGGCTGAGCGCGGCAGGTCGCAGCAAGGGGGAACAATGAGAATGATAAATCCCAGCAATTAGAATGAGCAGAAATGCAATGAGGAGATTCGCATTTGAACTCAATCTATAACAGCCTATGGCCAATAGGGACACACCATAGCTGCTACCTGTCCTGAACAATTTCAGTCATTGTCGCTTGCGTGGCTTTCTTCGGTGGGCGACTGACGATCTCGGGGGAGCGACTTTTGCAGTTGTTTTGAGAACGCAAAAGCAGCCTTGGGGTCGGTGAAGTAAAGGGGTTTGGTTCCAGAGTCTATGCGCAGCTTAGCAGGCTACAGGAGCGCATATGTGATATGAAGTTGCTGGAGTATGCGCTTAGTTGGGTGGTTTCCAGGGCTTATATTATACAACACCCATCTTCGGTAGTGATAATGGTTTATTAAAGGTTTACAAAGGGATTGTTCGCCACAATCTCCCCCAACCCCCCTTTAATTCGTTTTATTTCGATTTTGATTAGACTGGTTTTGATAGCATCTGTAATGCAGACTAGCACACCTACCTGGTATATGTGCCTTTGTAACAATTGATATGCTCAAATGTCAATAACGAAATGAAGTACAAATAATCACTGCCTTTAAATATGGTTTTGGATTCTATTGGTTTTAAAGTTTAATCATAAAATTATTGCTTTCTTAATAAGGCTTGCCTTCATATAATGATGTAGTGACCCCTTGACAAAGCTAATAAGCTTGCCTTATATATTGATGTGGTCAGCCCTTGACAAAGCCAATAGGATGTGACGACCCCTTGACAAAGCCAGTAGGCCTTCCTGATTAAAAATGACACCCCTTTATATTGTGATGAGCACTCTCATTGTCTGGCCATGCACCTGGGGGTTGGCCGCACCCACAGGTTTGGGTGCAGAGCATGCCCACCACAGACCAGTGATGTTATTTTTAGGCATTGCAGTAAGATCATACTTTGCATTTAAAAAAAAACAAAAAAACTTCACTTAAAAAAAAGGTTAAAGTGAGGTTATACTTAGAATAATAAGATCTTACTTTACGTTAAAAAAAACCTCAGAAATTCATTGAGTAAACCAAGGCTAAAGTGATGTTATTGCTTGGTGAAAATGTCAGTTAATAAATACCATTTTAAACAAAAAACCTGAAATGTACCAGTTTTAGTTTACTGAGCTAACTATAACTTGCAACCCACCATGCACTGCTGATGATCTCACATATGACATCACTCATGACATGTTCAGTGACATCATTGATAACATCACTGATGACATCATCCACTAATCTTCTGTTCAATTTACTCTATAAACCCTCATAGCCTTTGAGTTATGTAAAAACAGACGAAATGGTGCAGAATCATGTAAAGCATAAATCACATATATATATGTGTCTATATAAAATAATGACACCGTAGCCCACTCCCTGTAGACACACTAGCCTCATTAAGTGGCAAAGCCCCTACTACGCACATCCTTTGCAATGTGCATACGTTTTCACAGAGAGTCCCCTACCCCCAGACACTCTAGCCCCTTTAGGTGCCAAAGCTCCTTCTACACATATCTTTCACCCTGTGCAGAGCGCTTCATGGAGAGCCCACTCCCTCCAGACACTGACGCCCCATTAGGTGACCAAGCCCCTGCCTTCACCTTGTGCACAGGTCTTCATGGAGAGACCACTCCCTCTAGACACCCAAGCCATATTAGGGGGCAAGCCCCTACTACACACAGCCTTTAACCTGTGCATAGCTCTTCGTGAAGAGGCCACTCCCTCCAGGCACCCAAATCTCATTAGGTCGCCAAGTCCCTACTAAGGAAAACAGTCGAAACATTTTGAGGAGAGCCCACTACATACAGAGTGTCAAACTCTGTTAGGTGGTGAAGCCCCTGCTATGGACAGCCTTTGTCTTATGGACAAGTCTTCACGGAGAACCCACAACCTCCACACATGCAAGCCCCATTAGGAGGCCAAGCATGTTGCAAATGCATACACTCATTAGCAGTACAGACGTTATAGCTAATTTGCTCTAGATGTAGCTCGCTAAAAACCTTTCAGTGTTGAAAGGGTATAGCAAACTGTCACACTAGTTGGATGATGTCATCAGTGATGTTATCAATGATGTCATTAAACATGCCATGAGTGATGTAATGTAAGGTTGTAAGCAGTGCATGTCAGGGCTGCAAAGTATAATTATTTCAGTGAATTTCAGTGTTTTTTTTAGTTTAAAATGGTATTTTATAACTGTCATTTTCACCTAACTTTAACCTTTGTTTATATATAACTCCAATCACAAAAAGAGTTTCAAACAAGGGGGTTACCCTAAGTCCACATACGGAATGTCAGCAGTTCCTATGCTTTCCAGCATCAACACACCTGTGAAGCAAACAATTACTAGAAACATGCAAACAGATATATATTTTCTGTTTGCATGTTTCTAGAAATTGTTTGCTTCACAAGTGTGTTGATGCTGGAAAGCATAGGAACTTCTGACATTCCGTTTGTGGACTTAGGGTAACCCCCTTGTTTGAAACTCTTTTTGTGATGGGAGTTCAATGACCTTGTAACGAACTCGGCCTTTGGCCTCGTAGATCTATGTGGTCACGGAACTTCTCGGTAACAAGCAATATTCTTATAATGTACGACAGGCGGTACTTTATCCCATATATTATTAGCCAAAAAATAGATCATAAAAAAATACAGAGCCAAGAGGCAGCATAAAATGTCCATGTCCTGCGCGAACCGCTCTGAGCTCAAAGATAGCCTTCAAAATGAGAGTTTAAGTCAGCAGTAGAGAGGACAGAACAGAATTCATCAGGAAATTGCACCGTTAGATATTATTGCTTTTGCGATAGCTGTGTGGGTAGTATCATGGTGGGGATACTTTGCGTTAGTATCATAAATGAAAGAATACAGACATTCCTCAGTGAGAAATAGATTTTTTACATTGAAATAGGATTTCTTTCTCAACACAGTATCTAAACTTATATAAAAAGATGTTGAAAGAACACGTGTACTTTCTTTGTCAACTTCCATAACGCTTACGTCTGCTTGGTATTGAGGGCTGTAACCCCAGAATTTAGGTTCAAAAATGGGACTGAATATATACAAACTCACTATGATGATGATAATGCATGTACAGCGCACAACGACGTGAAATGTCTCTAGGCGCTAGGGGCACATTTATATAAGACCTTTACTTTTGATGATGAGCGAGCACTCGACCCTTCTTTGTGTGAAAACATTAGCTATCACTCTTACTGAAACAACAGGCCATTCGATTACAAAGTCCTTCCCAGCACCAATCCGTTTTAGAAGAAAAAGAGAGGTTTACATGGATTCAAAAATAAGTTTATTGGGCAACTTAAAACCCATAAAACATTGACATATTTAATTACAAAATAAAATACTTTAAAAATAAAATGTGTTTCCTATTGTTCACAACCTTTAGAAATGTGGAAAACATCTAAATTAGACAAGTTAAAAAGACATTTTAAACCTCTCTCGTCAATAACACTTAATACATTTTACATAAGGATATGATAAAAAACGCTCTCTCCACAACAAAAGTAAAATTTCATTGTAATGTTGTAGATTATGAACAGATGAAATAGTAACCTGAAGTCTCAAAGATCATATAACAACCCACCGTCGATTCTGCATTTCTACACATCTACAACGATGCTTAAACCAACCTTTTCGGGTCATGAATAATAAATGATGCAGCGCTGGATTAGCTACAAACCACAAATTGGGAGACACGCTTAATTCAGTTTTACTTTTTAAAAGATTAAACAATATTTTCTTCTTAATACCGTATTGAATCTCACTCACATGCGAGCCAACCTGAGAAATTGTTTTACATAAAGTGTTGTTTATCATGACAACACCATCTGTTTCTCAGCTTTTGATGTTTTTCTATAACCCAATTCATTTCACTCCTTAGGAGTTCCCGAAAAGTCATTGCTGCTAAATTATTTGTCTGGTCATTAACGAGACCACATAAAAATCTTATCCCAGGCAGTCAGGGCCATCTTAACAGCATTATAGGCCCCCGGGCAAAGCAGTGCACTGGGCCCTGCCTACACAACCACTCACAGGAATAAAAATGTTTTACGGAAAATTAGTGTTAGTTTCTGGTCTGCATGGGGCCCCTATGCACGTGGGGCCCCTGGGCAACTGCCCAGTGTGGCCATGCTTTAAGATGGCACTGCTGGCAGTGTCCATCTAGCCTGTAGAGCAATCTGGCAGTCCCTGAAGGCTGGGTCGGTTGTTTGGCTGTTTGTGGCCCTGTTTTATGGTCTTCTGGGCCGGTTTTTACTGTTGATTTCTCTGATATTACCAAAAATATTGCTTGCAGCAAATGCATGCAGTCTCTGCTACCTTGCAAAACACCTATACTGTGTGTATTGACAAGTCCAAAACTGCCCTGATTTGCAAATGTGGGTCACTTTTTAGCTATTTGATTTACTAATAGGGGCCACTTTTATTTTGGTGCCCGGAGCTAATATCTGCCCTAGTCCGACCCTGTCCCTCAGGTATTCTTAAAATGGAATTCAGGCTTCATTGTCTTATTTTCAATCAAATACTTCAAATTCTGTGCATTTAGAGGGCTAAAAAGTTTTCTTTTACTATTTTCATTCAAAGGTAGAGACGTTTTAAGGCATGGGTAAAGTGGGCACCTTGCAAGGGGCCCCCAATAAATGCAATCTTTCTCTCACTCTATCTTACTTTCGACAATTTTTCTATTAGAACCTCTCTACCTCTACTTCTGACTCTGTATCAGGGCCCTCACTATACATATAAATGTAAATGTATGTGTGTGTATATACATGTAATATATATATTACACAGTGGAAGTCGCCATTGTGTAGTTATAGTTAGGACCGTGTTTCCACAAGAAATAGATTTTTAAATTTGCTAATAACTTTGGTGTTTGACAAATCTTCACAAAACTTTACCAAAAAAAAGGTACATTCACCTCAAGTCCCACCGGCCCTACCTCCCCGAGTACACCGGCCCTGAGGAGCCCATCTCCTGTGGCCTGATGAGGAGCAGTGTCAAGGGGGGCTCTATCCGCTCGGAAACTTTCTTGTTCCCTGCCTGAGAGAGTGCAGGCAGGGAATACAAATCCCTTTCCCTGCATGCACTCTCACAGGCAGGGAACATGGTTTTGCTCTTGCCCAGCGGGAGTAGAAACAAAAGCTGCTTCTGCCGGGTTGGGGAAAAGTATAGAGCTGGCTCCTGCTGGCACCCAGGATGGGTTCTAGTGAATAGCTGGTGGGGCAGAGGGGGCCATAGGCATCCTCCTGAGGCCTTGAAGGCTCTCGTTGTGTAGGTGCCTGGGTGGGACCGGGACACCCATTAAAAATGATAAAAATGATAAAAATGACATAGGCAGTGCAGGAGTGGGCTCCACCCACTGCCATTATCTTAAAGAATTTAGACCTTGGTGCCACAGGTGTGACCAGGCACCTAAATAAATATATTTTTTAAAAGTGACTTAGCTGCTTGTGGGGGTTCTAGAAGGCTGGGTCGGAGGTAAACGCGAGTAGGCTATTTTGATGGCTCAATGATGTTTATTTATTAAAATAATCAATATTGAAATATTTATACATTCATAAGAAAATATCCTTCTTAGGTGACTCAGGCTCTTCTATTCTTCCTTTCAGGTTACTTGGTACCAGTGGATGTCCCCGGAGTCTCAGGAAAAGCAACAAGACAAAAGAACAAGGTATGCAAGCGGTGAGTATGTATTCGGTTTCTTTATCTGTTTTCCTCCCTCCCTCCACCAGAAGTAATAACACCAAGTGTCTTTTCTCTTCAAGAGTCCCTGTGCCCGTGTCCTTCTGTCCTGAATAGGCATATCCTTTTTATTCCTTTGTTTGGTCTCTTTATAACAAACAAAAGAAAAATATTTATATATAGATTGTGCCCCAAATAAAGAACATGCGGGAAAGAAAAGGAAAAAGAAAACCTTAAAGGAAAAACCTTTCTTCCAGTTTCCTTCTATGCTTTGGGTTATGTTTCCTTTTCAATAAACTTGATTATAGACATATATGCAGGCTTCAGTTTTCCTGACTTGGCTGTCAGATTTGAAACACTCTCCCGTCACCAAACACCACGTGGGGGTGTGCCCGTAAGATCCCTCATCCCTCCTCCCCCTCAGTTCCCGACTCTGGTACTCAACCCACTCAGCCGCAACTCTCCTGGGTTGCGGCAGTCATTGGGCGTCCTCTGGGGCCAACCACCACTCCACGGGTCCCGTTTTGACGTCTCTTCCTCCCCTCTGGTCTGGCTAGTCTTCGGTGGTCCCTGGCAGTCCCGCGTCGGTTCTCCACGTCTCCGGCAGCGTTCTCCTTCCCGGTGTGTCTGGATTCGGTCCGCTCTCCGTGCTTCTCCCTGCAGCGCTGACCTCCTTCTCCTCGTTGTCGGCCTTTTTGCCACGCCCTCCTCTGGCCTCTTGACTTCCTTCTTCAGTTTAAACAGGGCCTCTGATTGGATGGGATTTTCTTTCTGATCTGCCTGTTTAAAGAGACAGGCTTTTCTTAATGCAGTGTCCCTGATATCGATATTACGATTGTTTCCTCTTCCTTTCCAGAGTCTCCGAGAATTCCTGGGCAGAGGACGTCCTGACCCCATGTAAGAGGATCCTCACATCTCCCTTCCCTTACTTTCTTGTTAACAAGAAAATCTTCATAAGGATATCTGGATAAATAGTCCGAGTTAAGTTGTTGGAGACCCTTACGATGAAGGGTCTGAAAGCAGAATGGTTGAAGGGCTAAGAACCATCTAAATACCCTATCACTATTTCCTTTGGTTTGAGCCATCCACTCTAACCGGGCGTGGTCTGTATATAGGGTGAACTCGCTTCCTTCTAAATAATATTGTAAGGTATGAATGGCCCATTTGATAGCTAGAGCCTCTTTTTCTATGGCCACATATTGTCGTTCTTTTGGAAAACGTTTTCTACTGATATAGGTGATTGCTCGTACCTCCCTGTGTTCGTCTAGCTGAGACAATACTGCTCCTATCCCTGTATCTGATGCAACGGTTTGAACAGTGAAGGGCTTGTTATAATTAGGGCTAGCAAGGATTGGTTCTGACAGTAACGCCTGCTTAAGGATATTAAATGCTTTAGTGAGAAGAGGGGAGGTTAATTTCAATTCGCTTTCTGTCTTACAGGATTCTTTTAGCAGGTCTGTCTATGGAGTGGCTTTTTGGGAGAAGTTTGGTATAAATCGTCGATAGTAACCTATCAGACCCAGGAAAGCTCTCATCTTGTTTTTTTGTCTTTGGCATAGGAATTTTAGAGATGGCCGCTACTTTTCCTGTTTGTGGGCGTATGTGTCCCCCACCTAGAAAGTATCCTAGATATTTGACCGATTCCACTGCCAGTAAGCTTTTCTTAGGGTTGACTCTCAATCCATATGCATGTAGGCACTCTAAGACAGCCCATAAGTGCTTTAAGTGCTCGTTCCATTTGCGACTGTATATAATGATATCATCAATATATGCAGCAGCATATTCGCATGAGGTTGGAGCACTCTATTCATAAGCCGTTCGAAAGTGGCAGGTGCGTCATGGAGTCCAAACGGTAGGACTGTAAACTGATATAAGCCTTCAGGAGTGGAGAAGGCTGTTTTCTCCTTATACTGAGGGCAAAGAGGTACCTGCCAGTAGCTTTGCATAAATCTAACGTACTGATGTATCGAGCCTCTCCCAGCCGTTCCACCATTTCATCAATTCTAGGAAGAGGATAAGCATCAAATTGTGAAACTTTGTTTACCTCTCGAAAATCAATACAAAACTGGATCAAGCCAGCCGGGTTTGGCACTAGAATAATAGGGGAGTTCCAGTCACTGGTGGAAGGCTCAATAATTCCCATTTGTAACATTTGCTGGCCTTCAGAATGTATCACTGCTCTATGGGCTTCTGGTATTCTGTAGGGTTTTTGTCTTACCGTTTTCCCCGGGGAAGTGTGAATATGGTGTTCTATCACTGTAGTCCTGACTGGGTTAAAGGAAAAACCCCAGCTTTGGGTTGTAAACAGGTTATCAACTCCTGTTTAAGAGAAGAGTCAAGGTCGGAATCTATACTAGATAGAAAAAGGGGGGGGTTATTACTGTCTTCTTTGATGTTTCCTGTTAAGACTGGTAAAGGACTTTCCCATTCCTTAAGTAGATTGATGTGATATATCTGAGAGGTTTTTCTGCAGCAATCCATTTCAATTTGATAAGTAACAGGGGTTATTTTGGCCACTACCTTATAGGGTCCCTTCCATTGACCCACTAGTTTTTAAGTCTGAGGACTGCTTCATGAGCAAAACATAATGTCCTAACTTAAACTCCCACTCTTTGGCTCTTTTATCATAATGTTCTTTCTGGTGGGGTTCGGCCTGTTCTAGATTTTCCCTTACTCTACTTCGTATTTGTCCAAGATGGGTTTGTAGCTTCTCTACACATTCAGGTAAAGACTTCGAATTCTCCCCTTTTCTTTCCCATTGTTCCTTAGCCATGTCTATGAGGGATCTAGGTTGACACCCATATAGAAGCTCGAAGTGGAGTATCCCATACTTTTTTGCATCTTACTTCTTATGGCAAATAGAGCTAAGGGTAACATGTCCTCCCAGTGTTTTGCTTCCAGAATTAGTAGTTTTTTAGGGTATTCTTTAAGGTGGCATTATATAATTCCACCAAACCCTCAGTTTGAGGATGGTAGGCTGCAGTGTGTATATGGGTGACCCCTAGCATATGACACACTTGCCTCATCATTTTAGATATAAAGGGTGTTCCTTGGTCGGTCAAGATTTCTCTTGGAAAACCTACTCTAGCAAAAACTTCAATCATGGCCTTAGCCACTGTCATGGTATTGGGGTTCCGCGGGGCTATGGTTTCTGGGAACCTGGTGGCATAATCAACATGGACCAGTACATAAAGATATCCAATTTTGGAAGGTAATAGGGGTCCTATTATGTCCATTACCACCCAAGAAAAGGGGACGCCGACAATGGGCAGGGCTCTTAGTGGAACTTTGGGTGGTTTAGCTCCACTAACCGTTTGACAGATGGGGCACTCCTTATAGTACTTCTGTACCTGTTTAAAAACCCCAGGCTAATACATCATCTCTAATATAGCCTTCTCGGTTTTCTCTTTTCCAAAATGTCTCCCAAGAAGATGACTATGGGCTAAAAATAGTACTTTGTCTCTAAAAGGAGTAGGAACTAATAACTGGACTGGGTCTTGAGGTCCTCCGTTTCTATATAGTAACCCATCCTGAACAAAAAATTGTGGACTTGTTTTTAAGGAGTCTTCTTTATCAGTGGCTAACTGCCATGCTTCGTTGAAGGAGGGGTCTTCTCTCTGGGAGGCCTGAAAATCCCGGTCATTGTCCCAAATGAATTCCATAGACTGAGCATTAAGTACTGTAAAGGACCTTTTCCTTTTTCTTCACTTGTCTCCGACTTTTCTTTTCTTTTGCTAGGGGCCATTCATGGTCCTCGGAATGGGAGAAAGGAGCAGTTGCCCACCAGTCATCTCCTTCTTTTCATGATTCTTGCACTAAGGAACTAAGACGGGAATAGTCATTCCCCAGGATCATTGTTTCTGGGAGTGTAGGTATAAGCCCTACTTTAATGGGGTACCGTCGGTAAGTTTCTATGTTGCAACTGCAGCTCAGCTACGGGATACCTTTTACTGTTCCCATGTACACATTGAATGTTGACTGTTTCGGGGGTAGTGATGGCTGGGTGAGGTAGCACTTGTGAATGTATTACGTTTTTTGAGCATCCAGTGTCTACTAGAGCTGTTACCGGTGTCTCATCCACAGTGACCTCACAATGGTAAGGAGGGGTTTGTTTCTCCCTATTCTTATTATACAGTACTCACGTCATGCCGATTTCCATAGGCTCCTCTTTTTGTGGGCAAACCTGAGCTATATGTCAAAACCCGCCACAATTAAACCATTGAGGTCCTGGAGTTTGAGGCCTTGCCATCGGACCCGACAAGAGCGTAACTGTTTCAGATTTTTTTGGGGAGACAGTATTAGAAGTGCAACTAAGTGGGAGAGCAGGTTTTCTCAGATGTGATTCATCCCTTCCTCTGTGAAGTTATTGTGCTCTACTGTAGGCACTAGCGATCACCACAACCCCTTCAACTGTTAGTTGGGTATGCTGTTGCCCCCATTTCTGAATAGGGGGCTGTAAGGAAGCAAGATATTGTTCTAATTTATCTTCTTCTTCATTATGTCTTCTTTAGTGGCGGTCTGGGGTTTTAGCCACCTATCTGTCAAGTCTTTCACTCTATAATACAGGGCCCTAGGAGTTTTGAACCCCTTCTTTTAATTGTTGGAACCTCATCCTATATGTTTCTTCATCCACTCCCAGTCGTTCGAGGATGTTTTGTTTTATCTCCGCATAGGGTGCAGTACCCTGAGGATTAGCAGACTGGTATGCTGATTGAAGTTCCCCGTCAGTAGAGGTCCGAGGTATTGTCCCCATCTATCCCCGGGCCAGGCCGCCGCCTGAGCCATCCTTTCAAAGTTATTAAAGAAGAAACCTGGATCTTCTCCAGCTACATACTTTTGCAAGACTACAGATGGTAACACTGTATGCCCCCGCTGCTGACTTAAGGTGTCTGCCAGCCTCCCTAAAACCGCTTCTTGAGTGGTGGATTGCAATGTCAATGCCTTACGGATGGCCTCGCAATCTTCTCTTGCGACGTTGAGAAATTTCTCCATCGCCTGTTCAAATTTTTCCTGACTCTCAGCCATTTTACTTATTACTGCCTCCATACCTCCAGAACTCTCACTTCTGACACCACTTGTGGAGGTTTTAGAAGGCTGGGTTGGAGGTAAACGTGAGGAGGCTATTTTGATGGCTCAATGATGTTTATTTAAAAATAATCAATATTGAAACATTTATACATTCATTAGAAAATATCCTTCTTAGGTGACTCGGGTTCCGGTTTTCTTTCTTTCAGGTTACTTAGTTCCAGTGGATGTCCCCGGAGTCTCAGGAAAAGCAACAAGAGAAAAGAACAAGGTATGCGAGCGGTGAGTATGTATTCGGTTTCTTTATCTTTTTTTCTCCCTCCCCCACCAGCAGTAATAACACCAAGTGTCTTTTCTCTTCAAGAATCCCTGTGCCTGTGTCCTTTTTTCCAGTCCTGGCCCGTGCAGGTAAGAGTGGTGAGGCGGTGGGTCCGGGTGAGAGGGCTTTCGACGGACAATGACGAGGTAAAATTAATTATTTATTTAATTTTCCCTTGTAATCGTCCGTCGAAATCCCCGCCCCCCCCCCCCAATCCGGCCCCACCTCTCTTACCAGCACGGGCATGGCTGCTTCTATGCTGAATATGCATATCCTTTTTATTCCTTCATTTGGTCTCTTTCTAACAAACAAAAGAAAAATATACATATATAGATTGTGCAAAAAAAAAAAAAAAGAAGTAATAAAGAACACGTGGTAAAGGAAAGGAAAGGAAAAAGAAAATCTTAAAAAAAAAACCTTTCTTTCGGTTTCCTTCTATGCTTTGGGTTATGTTTCCTTTTCAATAAATGTGATTATAGACATACATGTAGGCTTCAGTTTTCCGGACGTGGCTGTCAGATTTGAAACACTCTCCCATCACCAAAAACCATGTGGAGGTGTGCCCCGTAAGATCCCTCATCCCTCCTCCCCCTCGGTTCCTGATTCTGGTACTCACTCCACTTGGCCGCAACTCTCCTGAGTTGCAGCGGTCATTGGGCGTCCTCCGGGGCCAACCACCCCTCCTCGGGTCCCGTTTCGATTTCCCCGTCCTCCCCTCTGGGCTGGCGGTTGTCGTCCGGCTTGTCAGAGTCTCTGGTGGCCCCTGGCGGTCCCGCGTCGGTTCTCCACGTCTCCCGCAGCGTTCTCCTTCCCGGTGTTTCTGGATTCGGTCCACTCTCTGTGCTTCTCCCTGCTGCGCTGACCTTCTTCTCCTTGTTGTCGGCCTTTTTTTTACACGCCATCCTCCGGGTTCTCGACTTCCTTCTTCCGTTCAAACAGGTCCTCTGATTGGATGGGATTTTCTTTCTGATCCGCCTGTTTAAAGAGACAGGATTTTCTTAATGCAGTGTCCCCGATATCGATATTATAATTGTTTCCTCTTCCTTTCCAGGGTCGTCAAGAATCCTCGGCGAGAGGATGTCCTGACCCCACGTAAGTAAGAGGATCCTCACACTCTTGCACTCGAGAACACGGCGCTGATGTGGGGACCTACACGTCCTTTGAACGGTTTGGCTCATGACGAAGATCCACGGTTAATGCGACGTGGACATCGGAACATAGATTTTAATTTCCCAGTGGGATGGAATTATCACCACTGATAAACCTTGAGAAATTCGCGGGACAAAATTCCTTTGTACGACGAAACACGTGTTGGCTGATGCAAGAACAAAGAGAATAAAGAAAAGAAACCAAGCTCGAAAATTTCTCTGTATCATTTATGCTTGATTAAAACAAATTGGATAATTGCATATTACTTAAAAGACGTGTGCTGAGGATTGTGTTTAGGATCCTCACACTGCTTCACTGTTGAAGTGGAGAGTCCGCACATAAGACACTTCACTACTTCTCCCGGGAGCACCCCATAATGCATTGGATGGGCTTCCATTTTAAACATTACAGTTGTTGTGGTGCCTCAAGGAGAGGCAGGGGCACCACCAACAATTTAGAAAAGTGATATGTGGGACTGCAAGGAGAACAGCAGGAGCCCCCTAAGAAACTTTTTAAAAAGTATGGGTTGAGGGCGCGCAGTGGCGATCCAAGATGGCCGCCCTCTAGAGGAGCTCCGTGACGCCGAGGATCGGTCGGAGCTGAAGGGCTTTTCCTCGTTAGCGGAGAGGCATCTTAATTATGGATTTCCCTGTCGAAAGTTGTGTGGAGGCTGAGGCAAGTTTTTTTTTTAGACCAAAACGGTCTTTTTGAACACTTTTCTGCTCATTACCCTGTGCCTCCATGACGCCTCACATTTCGGCTGCCATTTTGTGTGCTTGCCTCCCTCATTTTTCATGGGTTACGGCGCAATTTTGATTCCCTTGTGGCTGATACTTTCTACCCATATTGACTCTTTTGCCGCAACTTTATCTATTTTTCTCTAATTAGAGAGGATATTTACAACAGGCAACTATTTACCTCGTCAGGTGCCTATGCCTTCTCCTCATTTCTAAGTAGGACTACTCTGGCCAATTTATTCAACTAAGTTTCCAGCTGTTTTGCTCATTTAGCGTCCTACCATATTGCAGTTTGCGCAACTTTAGAGGTCTTCTGTGGGTCTTTTGCTGGCGTAATTTTCTCTTCGCATATATGGATCACACATACCCAAATAAGCCCCAGGGGGCTGCTGGCTACACCACTAATGGTCGCAAAGACTTGGTCAGCATTGCCAACAAACGTATTAAAAAAGTCCCGCCATCTCCAACAAAAACGTCTCTTTCTCTGACGTTGGAAGACATTATGGACGAATTGCACAACATTCGACCTTTTATGTCTGAAACCACTGCAACACTTCAACGTATTGAGAAAAAATGGTCGGGTCTTGACTCAAGGCTTTCGGACGTTGAGCAAAAAATTAGTGATGCTCAGGATGTTGTTGCTAAAGTTGACTTTCTTTCTCGCGAGGTCGCGCAACTGAAGAAATCTACAGAAGATTTAGAAAACCGAAACAGGCGCAACAACCTAGGAGTTACGGAATTCCGGAAGGTTCTGAAGGCTCGGATATAATCGCCTTCTTGAAGACCTACATTCCACAGATTGTTGGCCTGCCAAAATCTGCGGACCTCAATATTCAAAGGGCACACAGAATTGGCCCTCAGAATGCATCTTCCTCAAATAAACAGCGGGGAATCATCGCATATTTCCTGCTGTACTCCGACCTTATGGCGATCCTCACTGCAGCTAAACAACACAAACAGATGTTTTGGTCTGGACATAAAATCTTCTTCAGTCAAGATGTCTCCAAGCCAACTGCTATTCGCCGCAAGGAATTCCTCGACCTCAGACCTACGCTGAGATCCATGAACGCTTGCTTCGGCCTTATTCACCCGTGCTTCTTTAAAGTAACTTACAAGGACAGATCTTTTACTTTCGAGGATCCTGCAGAGCTTTGCAACTTCATCCATATCCACAAAGGAGAAACTATGGAACTGAGCAAAACTTAATTGTTGTCTTACATGTTCTCTCTTTTATCCCACAGGTGTCCCCTCCGTATCTTGTTCGACGCTGATGTCTTTATTCGCACTATCCAAACGTTGCGTTGTGTTTGCCTCAGCCCGTTGCGTTGTTTTCCCCATTGTCTGGTTAGTTCTCTTCCATTATGTTGCTTATGTTTACGTTTTTTTATTACAGTTTCTCTGACCCTCCGTTGTCATTAACTTTGTTCTCCTCGGTGTCCCTCTTGTGGGTGGCCTCTGTCTCCTTCGCCCCCCCCTCCACATTATTGTTCTTACTGTTTGTGATCAATATGACTAAAGCCCGTTGGCTTTTTGTCATCTCTTCTTTTGTTATATCTCATGGGAGATGGTGTTCTCCTCTTGCCTCTCTCCCCCACCTCCCTCACCCCCCTCCTGTTCTGTCCTTTCTTCTTTTCTTCTATATCTTATTCTTCGCTGCAGCTTTTCTTTGTCACTACGTCCTCATTTATGTGGTTTCTCATCATTCTCTTCCTGGTATGTTTACTTTGCTACATTTGTCTTCTTCTTCTTCTCTCACTCCTATCTCCCAATTTCTATTTTTCATTAGTTTTTGGCCTACATTTGCTCTTCTCTTTTTCAGTTTTATTTCCACTTAGGATTTACATTGTTTAATGATACTTAGCCTTTTGCATTTCACTTATTATATTTTTTTTAAGTTTAAAATTCTTAAATGTTTAATCTGCAATAAGTTTTTTCGATGAGTGGTTTGCGCATTGTTTCTTGGAATGTTAAGGGGATTCGTAACCCAATTAAAAAACAATGTATTTTATCCCACCTTGCCAAATTGAAATGCCAGGTAGCGTTATTGCAAGAAACGCATCTCAAAGAACAGGATTTGTCTTCTTTACGTAAACTATGGGTTGGAGATGTTTTCTGTTCCCCAGCAGTCAATAACAAAAATGGCGTTGTAATTTTGTTTCATAAATCATTAACAGTTTGTTTGCAAAATGAGGTCAAAGATATCAATGGTAGATGGCTTTTACTAAATGTTAAAGTTAATGATACTCCATTCTCTATTTGTAACGTATATGGTCCCAATGGTATTGATTTAGTATTTCGGAATGACTTTTCCGCTCTCCTTTCTTCTCATGCCTCTGAAAACCTGATTTTGGGTGGTGATTGCAATCAACTTATGGACCCTTTTTTAGATCGTAAACCCCAAACCAAATATATCCCTAATACTATGCAGAAGATTTTTCACAAAATGGTCACAGCTAGAGGGTTGGTGGATGTGTGGAGAATCTCCCATCCTGATGTCCTGGAATTTTCCTTTTTTTCTCCTGTTCATAGATCCCATTCCCGAATTGACTACATTTTTCTCACCCAATCATCTCTTCAATTTATGATGAATGCTGAGATTGTCTCCATTCTCATTTCTGATCACGCCCCTATCATATTAGATATGGAGTATCCCTCACATCCACCTACCTCACGCAGATGGCGTTTTAATAATGCCCTTTTGTTGGACACTCAATTTGTTGAACAATTCACACAGTTTATGCAGGAGTTTTTTAATAATAATCTTTCCTCTGTCTCACAATTCCACCTTGCTTTTAAAGCTACGGCTAGAGGATTTATAATAGATTTTGTCTCCCGGAAAAAAAAGAAGGCACTTACGGCGGCTACACTAATTTTAAAACAAATTAAAGCCCTAGAGCATGCTTACTTTACCACGAACTGTCCGGATATTTTGTCTAATCTTATTAAGGCTAAAATGCAATATAACAAACAATCCTGGGATAATGCCTGCAACAATCTTCTTAAATTCAATGCAAAAATGTACGGTGGCCGGAACAAAGCTGGCAAATCCCTAGCCAATTACCTCAAAATTAAAAAACAAAAATCCAAGATCGTTGCCATTACAGATAGCAAAGGAGTTCGACATATTACAGATACTAAAATCCTCGAATGTTTTACCGAATACTATACCTCTCTCTACACTCCTGAGTTAATTCCTACTACTGATCAAATTGATTCTTTCTTTCAAACCATTCCCAAATCCTCTGATAATCACGTGGACCTCACATCTCTGGATAGCCCTATATTAGAACAAGAAATCATTAATGCTATTATTCACCTTCCCAAGGACAAAACACCCGGTCCAGATGGTTTTACTGTACGTTTTTATCTTCATTTCAAACAATTCCTAGTCCCTCAGTTGTTAACCCTCATAAATCATTTCTTAGCCTCCGGTGCGTCACAGGGTTCCTTTACTCAAGCGATGCGGTGTCTGATCCCTAAAAAAGATAAAGATCCCTCTTTGTGTAAAAAGTATAGACCCATCTCCTTAATTAATACTGACTGTAAGATTTTTGCCAAACTATTAGCCCTTCGTATTAATTTGATAATCCCGGACCTAATTAATATATATCAATCAGGGTTTGTTAAAGGTCGGTCCATTACAGATAATTCTCGGACTCTTCTCAATATCATTCATTTAGCCTCCAAGATGAACTCACCGATTGTTGCAATTGCGTTGGATGCTGAAAAAGCATTCGACAGGGTAAATTGGGATTTCATCTTTGGAGCTTTGAAATGGCACGGGTTCAGCCCTCCCATTATCAGATACATCCAGCTCCTATATTCCGCTCCCTCTACTTCCATTTGGGTTAACGGTTGTCAATCCAAATACTTTCCACTTCACAGAGGAACTAGACAAGGATGCCCCTTATCCCCTCTTTTATTTATTCTCGCCCTAGAACCTTTTTTTGAAAAAATTCATCGCTCCTCACACTACACAGGTTTTCAATTTAAACACACAGATATTAAGTTTACTGCTTATGCGGATGACATTTTATTGTACCTCTCTTAACCCCAATACCTCTTTGCCTACATTTTTCTCCTTGCTAAAGGAATATTCTCTAGTCTCTGGTTATAAACTTAATCTTGACAAGTCTGAGGTGATGCCACTGAACAAACATTGCTTTTCTCATATGTTTCAAGATACAGGGTTTAAGTGGAACCCCAAGAGCATTAAATGCTTAGGCATCCTTTACACCAATAGTATAAAATAAACTATTAAAATTAATCTTACTGACATACTTAAAAAACTCTCTGCTCTCATAGATAGTTGGTCTCCACTATTCTTGTCCTGGTGGGGCAGACTTGCTGCAATTAAAATGATGCTACTCCCGATCATCAATTTTTCTCTTTCTATGCTTCCAGTCACTCTCCCACTCTCCTTTTTTAATACCATTAATCGCTCCCTGACCAAATTTTAATGGAATAACCGTAAAACTAGGATCTCACTCACCCGACTTCAGCAACCCAAGGAACTTGGAGGGGTTAATTTTCCTAACATTAGGCGCTATCATTCTGCATTTACCCTGAAACAAGTTTGGACTTTTTTATCTGACTCCTCACATACAACTTTAACGGCCTGGAGTTCTTTGGAACAATCCCAATACGCACCATTCTCCCTTGCTGTGGCCACCCGACTATCCCAGCCCCCTAGACGTTTCTCATCGCCCATTTTCTCACACTCAGCGGCAGTTGCTACTTCTTTGTTTAAAGCTCACTCCTCTCACTCCGATAACTTTATGCTTACCCCTGTCTGGTATAACAAACACTTAAAGATTAAAAACAGAGCTCTCTTTTGGAAAGAATGGATTGATAAAGGCATTATCGTATTGGATCACTTGTTGATCAATGGGTCTCTTATGGATTTTACGGAGATCCAAGATAAATATGATATATCTCCTTTACATGCTCCCCAGTATCCTCACCTTAGATCATCTATCATTCACTTCCAATCCCAAAACTCTTCCTTAGCTTCCTACAATCAGACATCCACCCTCTCACTAGATTTTTCAACTCAGCTCAAAGCCTCTCATATATATAAGATATTATCTCATCCCTCTGTTCCTAGAACCAAATCCAGTATTGAACTCCTTTGGGAACAAGATCTGGCACATGAATTCTCGCTTCAAACCTGGGGCTCCATTTGGACAAAAATTCATACCTCTTCACGATCTGCGAGCACTACGCAGACCCTTTACTATTTTTATAATAGGCTCTTCCTTAACCCCACAGATCTCCAAAAGTTCAGATTAATGGATGATTCGCAATGCTGGTCTTGCTCCCATGGTAATAGTGACTTACTCCAGATGCTTTTTCTCTGCCCTTTGGTCAAGAATTTTTGGTTACTTATTTGGAAGAAGTTGAATGACATTTTATCTACTAGTGTTCCCTTTGATATTGTACACGTTTTTCTGGACAATTCCTCTTCCATATGGAATGCCCAGGGAAGTGTGGGTACATTTATCGATTTGTTTATAGCTATTACTTTTCAGATTTTATGGCATGACACGGAGGCCAACATTATGCAAATCTCCTTTATTGCCACCACAGCAGTAACAATGAAGAGAATATAGAACTTTAAACAACATTCCATTGTAGTATATAGAGCATGAGCACACATCCGTCTCCCTTCTTTGTTGCTGCTGCTCACACAGATAAGTACCCTCTTTCAATCGTGCTTATTCAGTGCGTGTGTTTGCTTGATTTTGACTGCCTACCACATGGCTGGGTCCAATTGACCCTATCATGCGATTGTGTGTGTCCATGCGATTGTTTCTATTTTATTGATTCAATCCAACTTTCCTATCTTTATTACTACAACCAAATTCTTTTCAACTCTAACGCGCTTTCTCTCGGGTTTTAACCCCCTAGCGCTTCTACCCCGGCTTCGCTCTGCCCCCCCCGACATTGCCCTAACATGAGAGCATAAAATAAATGAATCCCCCCTCACTCGCGTCTTTCAAACGACGCGACCTCATTCTTGTCGCCTGCAACGCCCCGAGCGCGACAGACACGCGAGTTCAAATGCGGCCGCACTCCCGTTCCCTACAAGCACTCTAAGCGCTGCAGGGCCTGCGGGCCCAAACACAATACCTTCTCCGGTTCCGGTGAAAGGCCTCAAACTCCTGCGTCCCTTCAAGAGACCCGGAGATGCTGTAGACTCTTCCTTCCCCTCCGCGGTGCGCTCTCAATCGCGTACCGCGGAGGGGCAAGCATTTAAGGAAAGCACCTTAGGAATGACCACGCACGCAAGAGACGTGCGTGGTTGCCTTGGCTACAACACTCAACATTTGGCAGTTGCTGCTGTCTAACCCGATCGGCACTCGACGAGGAGCAATTTTATCGCGGACATACCCCTCCTTCACAGTTTCACCCCCCACCAAAAAAAAAAAAAAAGAGGGGGTTTATTCTGCCTACACTTATGTTCAGGTAGAAGACTGCATATATCATTTTTAATACTTGGGAGTGGGAGATTTAACTCAACAAAAACATTATATTCACTTCCCATAATGTCCCTTAACCCCGATACCAACTTGGAAGGTAAGCTTGAATCCATGGTATCCAAGGCCATGGATAAGGTTATGGACTCATTTAATGAGACCATTAACAAAAAATTTGAAATGCTGTCAAGGGCATGGCCCTCCACTACTACCGCGCATACTTTTGGCGCAAAAGAAGGGGCAGCTAAGGCCCCAAAGAAAAGAGCCGCAGCAGAACACCCTGTTGAAAGCGCTAAAAAGACCAAGAAAACAGGGAAGGCGGCTCACTCACGCTTCTCAGGCGGTGACCAGAATGATGTCTCGGGCATCACAGAAGGGCAACAGGTAGACCATGATCCCCCTATACATTTCGACAGCGACGATCACGATGAAGCAGAGATAGACCTCTCTTGTTCATCAAATTTTGACTCGGATGATGAGAACATAGGAGTCAAAACACCGGTAGGCTCTGAGGAGGCAAGCAAGGCCTCAGGCTCAAAGATGGGCATCACCGACCCCTTCGGGGAGGATATGTTTGACCCCTTACTGATCAAACACCCCTTGTCCCCAGAATGGTTCCCTTCCCAACATGTAGCGGACTACATTACCTTCTGGCTCAGGAAAGAAATCCCTAAGGAAGTCAGATCTAGACTGAGGTCTGAGTGCCCGCGCCCATCCCTTCCCGACAAAATAGCTATGACTCCTGAACTTGACCCTAAGGTTGTGGCTTTTATAGCCAGGGGTGCCAAAGACCCTAGGAAAGGGATTGATAAGAGCCTAAGATCGTGCCAAGACCGCCTCTTGGACACAATTGGCCCACTAACAAAAATCTTTGAACTAGCCGAAAACGCCTACGTCGAAGGGACACCTATAGACCCTAAAGAATTGCGCCAGTGGGTCCAAAGAACAATCTGCCTGATTGGCAACGCCAATACTGCCATCTCTAACGAACGGAGAAAAGGAATCCTCCTCAAAATCGACCCAAAACTAATTGAACTAGCGAATAAAGAAGGAGGACCCTCTTCTCAAGGACTCCTCTTTGGAGAAGAGTTTATTCGCGACATGGCTAAATACGTCGGGGCCTTCAACTCTATCCAGAAGTCCCAACGCGATATCAAAAAAGTATTTTTTCAAGACAAAATTTTTGGAAGGGCCGGGCGAATGCGGGGTCGATTCCCCGGCCGTGGACAATCATCCTCTAGACCCTTCCTGGGACGAGCCTCAAGATTCCAACAGACATCCTTTTATGGAGGCCAATCTTTCTTCCCGCAAAGACAGAGAAACCGTACAAGACCCTTCCGGGAGAGAGAAGAAACAGAGGTTTCTCCACAGGTAAGAACCCTGAAAGACCCTTTAGATACCCCTATAAAGGTGGGAGGGAGACTAGCCCTTTTCTCTGGGAATTGGACTATGATAACACAAGACCCGTGGGTTCTAGATACAGTCAAGGGTTACAAAATAGAATTCTTCGACACCCCCATCCAAACACAGAGACCTCGAGAAATAACCTTCTCTCAAGAACACAGAAAACTAGTCTCTCAGGAAGTGAAAGATCTGTTAGCCAAAGGCGCAATAAAAGAGAGCTCCCAGATTGGTTTTGTGAGCAACATTTTCCTAGTGGAAAAGAAAAACAAAGGACAGAGACCTGTCATAAATTTGAAAAGCTTAAACGAATGGGTAACGTACCACCACTTCAAAATGGAGGGAATACACCTCCTAAGGGACGTTTTGAGAAAGGGAGACTGGTTAACACGTCTAGACCTAAAGGATGCCTATCTGACTATCCCGATTTGGCACCCTCACAGGAGATTCCTTCAATTCTCATGGGAAGGAAAACTTTGGGAATTTTGCACCCTCCCCTTCGGCCTCTCTTCAGCCCCTTGGTGTTTCACCAAGGTATTGCGCCCGGTTGTAGCATGGCTAAGGGAAAGGGCGTAAGGTTAATTATTTATCTGGACGATATCCTCATAATGGCTCAGTCCAAATCGACGGTAACTCGTCACACGGATCTTACTATCTCCCTACTTCAACATTTAGGCTTCGTAATAAACACCAAGAAATCATGTATAATTCCAAGCCAAGAAACTCAATTTCTGGGTTTCATGGTCAACACACTGGATGCAGAACTGAAGTTACCAAGGGAAAAGATAAAGAAACTTCGGAAAGAGCTCAGGAAGATACTATCCAGGGAATATTTTCCCCTGAAACTCTTAGCCAGGATCCTGGGACTCCTTTCTTCGACCATCCAGGCAATTTTCCCAGGACCTCTACATTACAGAGCCCTTCAGAGACTGAAAGCGAAAGCTCTCAGAACGAATCTCTCCTACTCTCAAATAACATCTCTAGACCAAGACTCCAAGGAGGAACTGACCTGGTGGCTGAAGAATGCGGAAGCCTGGAATGGCAGGGCCATCTTCGGGGAAGCCCCAGAACTAATAATAGAATCAGATGCGAGCCTAGAAGGATGGGGTGCCACATGTGGCGACTCATCAATTGGGGGTCGTTGGACTCAACTCGAGAAACAACTACATATCAACTGCCTGGAACTTCTAGCGGGTTCTTTCGCAGTTCGCAGCTTCTCTCAGAACTCAATGAAATGTTGCATAATGCTGCGCATGGACAATGTCTCTGCAGTGAAATACGTCAACAAGATGGGGGACCACACTCAAAGGGTCTTACGGAAATCGCGAAAGGGTTCTGGAGCTTTTGCTTGAACAAGGGACTCTCTGTTACAGCAGAGCACATTCCTGGCTTGAACAACGGCGTAGCGGATTGGTTCTCAAGGAATTTCAAGGATTCCAGCAACTGGAAACTAGACGAGGGACTATTTATGATAATCCAAGACAGATGGGGTCCCTTCGGGACAGATCTTTTCGCGGACAGATTGAACACCCAGCTGAAGAGCTTCTTCAGCTGGAAGCCGGATCCTCAAGCATCAGGGGTGGATGCCTTCCTCCAGAACTGGCGGGGCTTAAAGCCATATGCCTTCCCGCCGTTTGTCATGCTTCCACGTCTTCTCTTACATGCCCGTCGTTACTTACAGAACATGGTAGTGATAACCCCTCTTTGGAGGTCGCAGGCATGGTTTCCGATTATTTTAGAGATGACTGTAGACTTTCCAATCCTAATACCCCCTTTCAAGGAAATACTTCAAGGTCCAGAGGGCGAATCTCACCCTCTCATAGACCAGGGTCTATTGACTTTAACGGCATGGAAGATTTCAGGCGACAATGGAAAATCCCAGGGCTTTCGCAAGATGCTTTCCAACTCTTATCTGAGTCTTGGGCACCTGGAACAAGGAAGGCATATCGACTGGCGTGGAACAAATGGGTTCGCTGGTGTATTCAACAACACTACGATCCCGTTTCAACTGATTTAGTTCATGTTGTTAACTTCCTATCGCAACTGTTTGCTTCTGGCCTTTCTTACAGAACTGTTAATGTTTATAGATCAGCAATAGCTGCGGGTCATTCCTTAATTGATGGCGTCTCGGTGGGACAAAACCTTTTAACAAAGAAAATTATGAGAAGTATGCGAGTTCTTAATCCTCCAACCCCTAAATACTCGGCCTTATGGGACGTAAAAAACGTTTTACAACTTATATCCTCTTGGGGAGACAATGTTAACCTTTCTCTTAAACGTATCTCTTACAAACTTACTGTATTGCTTTGTTTAGTTTCTTTTAGACGAACCTCTGACGTTAAGGCTTTAGATGTTTCTAGCAGAGCTTACCAACCTGAGGGAGTCTGTTTTTATCTTAAGAAAAGGACAAAAACTATGTCATCTTCAATTTTCTACCCTTTCTTCTCCTTGAATGAAACTTTGTGTGTTGTCAATTGCCTAAAAGAGTATGAAAAGAGAACTGCCTCTTTGCGAGGTATTGGATCCCAACTACTGATCTCTCACAGATCCCCCCATAAAGCAGTTTCATCTCCCACGCTTGCAAGATGGGTGAAAGAAGTGATGAGAGAGAGTGGTGTTGATGTGTCTATCTTCGGTGCACACTCCCTCAGAGGCGCATCGGCTTCTAAAGCCTTTATGTTAGGAGGAGGACTCCAAGATATTCTTGGAGCCGCTGACTGGTCAAATGAAAGTATGTTTAAAAAATGTTACTTTAGACCAATCAATAATGTGATTGACAATGTACTTAACTCACTTTAAACTTGCATAATGTTGGCCTCCGTGTCATGCCATAAAATTTAGATTTTTCACAGCCTGGTGGGCAGAAAATCTGGATTTTATTAAAGACACGGAGGCTAAGATTATCCCTCCACTTGTTTACCCTCCCTGGGTTTCTACCTTTTGACCTATTGTGTCTCTTTTCTTCCAGATTAAATCGTCTGTGGTTTCCTATTACTTAAAGGAGGCACTTCACGTCATTTCAAGGTTATGTTTCTTGTTCGCAGCACCGGACTAACACAAAGAAGGGAGACGGATGTGTGCTCATGCTCTATATACTACAATGGAATGTTGTTTAAAGTTCTATATTCTCTTCATTGTTACTGCTGTGGTGGCAATAAAGGAGATTTGCATAATCTTAGCCTCCGTGTCTTTAATAAAATCCAGATTTTCTGCCCACCAGGCTGTGAAAAATCTAAATTATCACCTCGAATTGGAAGGACACTATCAAAATCTCGTATCAAGCTTGGTGGAACCTGTTATGTCATCATCACAGACTAGATCGTGCATATTCCACCTCCACATCCCTACTGATCAAAAAGGACTTGCTTTGGTTACCACTTACCACATTTCTTTCCAGGTTACCCGTGTGATTTATCTTGTATGTATTTTGCCATGACCCTTTTTGATAATTTCTTTTCTTTTTTTTTTCTTTTGCTAATACTTTCTTTTTCTTTCTTATCGTTATCTCTACATTTTTATCTTGCTGCCACTTATCATTCCCCCTTATCTCTCCTTTCTCCCCCTCCTTTCTTTTCTTCCTTCTTTCTTTCCCTCTCCCCTCCTTCTCAAATACTAAATCGCACTTGTCTAAGTATAGGTTCAGAAGGTTCAAATTAGTTTTAATTGCATATTTCCTATTATAGTCCCAATTTTGTTATTCCTTTTTCTAGTAATGTTACTTTTTGACCTCTGCTTGTACAATGTATACTGATGTTCTACTTCGTATTTCATCTCAATAAAGCATTCTAAACTCAAAAAAAAAAGTATGAGTCTTGTGGGTCATTGAATGCATGACCTCAGGAGAGCTTACCATTATTTTTAAAGCACTCTGTATGGTCTGATGCTCAGGTGTGAGGACCACTTGTGGTTGTTACTATGGTTGCATTTTGCCGTCTGAAGAATGTTAAAGAAAGAAAGACTCAAACACATATTTAGTATTGCTTGGAATAAAAATGCTTTAATTTAATTATTTTCGGGACAATAACTATTATGCATTGCTATGTGTGTATTGTAAGGATTACATTGGAATATGATTGTTGATAATTCTTTTAGTGCCTTATTGACAAAGCCAATAGGTATGCCTAATATAGTTTGATGTGCCGAAGCCTTGCTAAAGCCAATAGGCCGCTTTTTATATTTTGTCATTGTGACTCTTTGACGCAGCCAGTAGGTCTGCCTTACTTTAAATATCAACACTTAATATTCTTACTTAATGTAAAAAAAAAACCTCAGAAATTCATTGAAAAAACAAAGCTTACAGTGATGTTAAAGTTAGGTCTGGTAATAATATAAAACACTTTGGAAATTCACTGACAAAAACACAAAGGTTAAAGTGATGTTATAGTTAGGTGAAAATGTCAGTTAAAAATAACGTCTTAAACTAAAAAAAACACTGAAATTCACCGGTTCAAGTTAAGTGAAGTAACTATAACTCGTGCCCTCATCATACACAGCTTATGACCTCACATATTACAATATTCATGACGTTCTATGACATCATTGATAACATCACTGATGACAACTGAAATGGCTCTCTTGCACATTTTCAAATTCTGTGGTCTCGTCCAATCAGATATTGTTTGGCCACCTTATGATGAGCTCATGCTAGGGCCATGGGCAACAGGAATCAGCCCAGAAATCAGGCCAGATCTTTTGTGAATGTAGAGGGGGCTGTGGGCGTTTCAGCAGCAGCACTGTAACAAGCTCCACAAGAAAAGTGGTAATACCCGTCGTCCATTGTCACCATGCACAGTACACACTACAGTGGTATTAAATGGGCAATACCAGCTCCCAGGTCAGTAGAGACCTGGGTAGAATCACACAAAGTCCAACACAATTCATGATCTCACTCACACACATGTGCACGTATGCACATACACACACACAAACACACACACACACTCAAAATCCAAAGCGGGTACCCTCAGGTATTCTGACAGACACACACAACAGGTTTCAAACTCAACCCATAACAAAGTGTATAGATTCTTCCAAATATATCTCAAAAGTGAAAGTGAAAGACCAAATTAAAAGAGACTAGAAGACCCTTTAACAGGGGGATGGACAGAATGCATCCCCCCTTGAAGGAGACAGACATTTGTATAAGTAAACTGGCCGTGAGCAACATATTCTGTAGCGTATTTGTTTAATGAGTTAACACCAGCAGCTGACATTTGCAGTAACCTGAAAGTCACAAGTTCGAATACTGGGAAGGCACACTCATACTTCCATTCTCTAGGTAAAGTGACTACCATGAAATTGGCATAACAGTACCATCTGATATTTAGAGCAACATCAGAATTGGGTGTAAAGCGATATATAAAAAAAGTTATTATTTTCTTTTTTATTAAGTTTTATCTTTTAGAACAATACAAATATAACATGCCATCAGCTGTTGCAAATCTAGTACAAACAGTACAGTGATATGACACAGGTATCATAGTTTATATTACATAGTCAGGGCTCACACCTTCCCAACTGTACTATTGTGCTATATATCAGGAGTAAGATTGTCCCATTGTTCCAATAAGTAAACTGTTAGGGGGGGGGGCATATGTCCCTTGGGCGTGAAGATGCCGGCAGCTCTTCTGCATATATGTCCAGGTTATCTCTACAGTACACCATATCCAGCAGCCAGCGTTTATATATTTGGGTGTAGAGCGCTTTCCCCAGTGTATGGTCACTCTCCTTTTGGCCAGAAGTAGTGCAACCGCTAAGAACCTCTGATTTGTTGGTCGCAGCCTCTGGATCAGGCCTAATAAACACATTTGGGGGGGTGCAGTCTATTGAATCTGATGTCATGAAGTGTAGGGCTTGCACCACACGTTGCCAATACCCCTGAATCGGGTGACCAGGTGCCTACGGGAGGCACTGACAAGTAGCGCCTACAGTGCAGTTAGTGTGGGGGGGTTCATCTTGGAATATAGGAAAGAGAGCCCTAATAGTGGAACGTAGCCGGTGGTATGTGAATGTGAAAAGTGGTGTTGTATTTTGTATGTATGTCAGATCTGTTGGGTCTAGAAACTGCCCCCCTGGATATATTATCCCCATTGTTTAAACAGAGCAAGCACCCCTGCCTCCTGTGTTACTGAAATGGCCGGGTGATGACACAGCGGCAGCGCAGGAGCATATAGTGGGAGTTTGCTGGCTTTTGCCCCCAGAGCTCTCCATACCGAAGTTGTGCAGTGGATCGTGGATATATCTAAGTGGAATGGGATGTCCGTCTCTTGCTTCCAATGCCAGGTGCAGCATATATGTTTGGGGAAAGTACCAATAGTGCGCGTCTTGCGCTTTGGCACATAGGTACTAAGGATACAGATCCTGTGCTCTGAAGCCACCATGTGCGTAAGGTCTAGTCATTATGTCCCATCCAATGCACAGTTGTTTGCCTGCCCATGCCAGCCTGATTAAATGTGTGCAAAGCATTTTAAAAATGACCTGTGGGAGCACAATAAGTATATTGCTAAACAGGTAGAGGAATTGTGGCACTATAATCATTTCATTATTGCAACTCTGTCAGCCAGGGACAGAGGCATCTTTATCCATCTTGCCACTTGATCCTCCAATTTCATCATAGCTTTACCATACCAGGTCGGTACTCTTTTCGGGCCGCTTGGACATTGGTCGGGAAGTCTGGGAAAAATGACACAGTGATGCCTTGGTAGTTGATGTCACGCCGTTCTCACACCAGCCTTAGTACTGTGTCACGGTCCCTGTAATTTAGGAGTTTGGCTATGATCGGTCTTGGGCCAACCCCGGGGGTGGTCTCGATGCCAGGGTTCGATGAGTGCGCTCCACCACTAGCATGTGGGAGAGATTGTCTGAGCCAAAAATATCTGTCAGCATTTGCTCAACATATAATTCCATTTTGCCAGTGTTTGTCGATTCTGGAACCCCTGCAATGCGCAGATTGTTATGGCGGGAGCACGCCTCAAGGTCTTCATTTTTTGCACGAATTATCGCGAGTACCTTTTCCATGTTCAGGCATTTAGTATTCACGGAGTTTATGTTGTCTTCCGTGGTTGATATTCTCTATTCTACGTCTGTTTATCAAGTTTGGTGGCAAGGTGATCCATGGGTAGATTCAGATGATCGATTTTGCTGTCTATTCATTGTAGACTGTGCTGCATAGCATGCATCTGTGTTCTGCTCAACAGCCATTTCCGTCATTGTCCTCGTACCAATTTGAAATTGGTGATAAATGAGATTGTTTTGCGACCCCATTTGCGGTCGCAAAACAATCTTACATCTCCCTGCGACTCGCTATTAAGGAGGGACACCCTTGGCACGCCCCTTCCTAATAGCGACTTGCAAAGCCTATTTTGCTTGTCGTTAACAGGTTACCGACTCGCAAAATAGGTTTGGTACATGATACAACCCTTTTTAGTGCTTGTAAACAGGCTGTTTTCCCATTTGCCACTGCTTAAAATGGTCATACATCTGGACCCTAGTTGCATTTGGAACCTAGTTACACTTGGACATAAATATGCAGATCAGATGGCAAAGTACTGTGCATTACAAGACAAGATAGTGAAGCAAGAAAATGAAGATGATTAATCATGAATAAATACCATACAAAATACAGAAAATGTAAATTGTTTCTTTATGAATTCAATGTAAAATTCTTTAAGAGAGATGAGAGACTTGCAGGAAAAAGAAATGGAAAAGATTGGGTTACAAGAAAAATTATCAAGACCTGTATATTAATGCTGAGAACAAATAGATTCTTCCAGATGATATGTTGTATTCAATGAGTAAATACCTGCATAATCAAACGCATGCAGGCATAGATAGCATAATGTGTATATTTATAAAGTACTGAGAAAATACAGGTTTCAGAAATGTAGCTGAGGACATATGTGTTCGATGTTTGGTGTGTCAGAGAAATAATAAAGCAAACAGGACCCTACAGTGATGAATCATAATGGCAAGTCAGAAGGCCCATTTATGAGACTTCAAGCAGACTTTGAAGAAACGCCACCATACAATGGTTTAAAGTACATGTTGATCATTGTCTACTTATTCTCAAAATGGGTAGAGGACTATCCCACCCGGAGATCACATAGCCTTGCAGTTGCCAAACGTTTTTTGAGTGAGTTGATTCCCATATTTGGCTTCCCAACTTCTGCTGAAACAAACCGCGGTACTCATTTCAAGAACAAGGTTTTGGAGTTCATCTGCACAGCATTCCCGATAAATCAGAAGTTCTATTGTAGTTATCGACCACAATCTTCTGGTTTAGTAGAAAGAGCTAATGGTACTCTCAATAACAAATTGGCTAAAGTGTGCGCTTCAACTGGTTTAAAGTATCTTGATGCACTTCCTCTTGTCCTAATGAACATGAGAAGCACTCCTGACAGAAAGACTGTTCTATCGTCCCATGAGGTGATCATGGAAGAGCAATGAGACTTGCATACACTCCTTCAGCTGCCTTAGTTTCAATAACTGATGACATTGTACTATATTACTGCAAAGATCTGGCTGATATGGTATAATCTGTCTCTCACTAAATGACTGTTGAAACAGAAGCAACAAAGGATATTGCTTGTCATAACCTCAACCCAAGAGATTGGATAGAGGTCCGTATGTATGTCAGGAAGAACTGCCTGGAGGAGCGGTGGCATGTACCCTTCCAAATTATATTGACGACCAACACTGCAGTAAAGTGTGCAGGAGTGCAGCAGTGGATTGATGCTGCTCATATGAAAAGAGTGCGAGCAGCAGAAGAAGTGGTAGAGTCAACCCCTGAATCAGCTACGAGGCCACAAAGTCAAGCACAGAGTGAAATTCAAACTCAAGCTCACGTTTGCAGCGTGGATCCAGAGGAGGGTGAGAATTTTGACACTGATGAAGAAAGACATGGAATCATAAAGTTTCAGGTCAGTGAAAGCTCTGATGAAGAACCTTAAAAGCCAAAAGTCAAATTTCAAAGCAGGCATCAACGTAAAGATCTGTTACTGTGTAAGAGACAAAAACATGAGTGGCAGCAAGAAGATGTAGTCTCTGTGCCAGCAATGAGAAATTGCAGTTGAAAATCTGAGTTACTCAAACCCCTAGAGAAAGAAAGCAGTTTGCAGTAAATCATGCTGGCAAAGCTGGTCAAACCTCAATTGTGAGTTCAAGCTCGTCGGAGAGTTAAAAAATCCTGACGACTACTGTTGGTGAACAAAGTAGAGCTGAAGAAGATATTCCAAAGAAAATAACTTGTAAAAAAAGTATGGTGAAGCAGAAAAGTTTGAGACTCCATTAGATTCTGAAACCCGTGGGAGTGAATCACCTGTTTCCAAAAGTTCAACAAGGAGAAGAGTTCCAAATAGAAAATATGTTTCACCTTAATGGGTATATCTAGCTACAGTGTCAGAAGAAGAAGAACCTGTGTTAGAAAGGTACAATCCAGTGAATCAATGTCTGTCCAAATTTTAGAGTGAATCTGAGAGTGAGAGCAGAGAAGATTACCACCAAAATGCCAGATTACAAAACAAGCAAATGTATGTCACAGGAAGCCATAGGCTCCAAGGGTTTGCATGAGAGGTCAGACAATATGATTTACAACTCACAAGTTGGATCACTTATGAGATCAGGCAATGCCTCTTTAGTACAATGTGGTGTGTTTAAAAGTTAGTGTCTGAGAGATTATACACCAGGAATCTACCAATAGCCACATCAATCAATCAGGGGTTTATATAGCGCGTTACTCACCCGTGAGGGTCTCAAGGTGCTGGGTGAATAATAAGAGTAAATGTCTGTGTGTTGTGAATGAAAAATGCTACTCTGACAAAGCTCTTTCGACACACTTCTCTAACAAAAAGTCAGATTATCATCAAATTAACAAACTCAGCTCGACATATGTCCATTTGTGGAAATGTGTTTCTTTTGTCCGACTTTTCCACAGGGCATGTCTTTACATTCCTCTTCTCTTGCTTTGTTTTCTCCTCTCATCATTGCCTAGTTCACAGAGCACCCAATGCCCTTACTTCCCTCTCAAGCCTATATTCCTACCAATTCTGCTCCTTTCAGCCCTCGTTAGATCTTCTTGTTGCATGCTTTGCCCCAGTTTTAAAAAACATTAACTCCAGATCCCTTCTTACTCTTGCTCTGTTGATCCTTATCGCATTTCTTCGTTGTCTTGTCCCCCCTCTAGCTTCCATTCTGTCTGGCTCATGGCCAAAACTGAAGCATAAAATGGGGTGCAGTTGCCTTTGCACATTCTTCTCCCAGGCTTTTTTGATAACACACTTTCAAATAATATTGCTTTAAGCTCGATAAGTTTTCAGTTGGTTTTGGTTTTCAAGATCTAATGTTTGATTCAAGGTCTGGTTAGTTTTTAAAACAGATATACATTTGGGAATTCACAAACCTTAGCTTTCATCAGATTGAATTCCCCAATTGGGTATATACCAAGATGGAGATTCATCAAAATGACATTACCACTCAAAAGTAACTTTTTAGAAGCCATGGTACAGGTAAGCAAATATAGAAAAGAGCAAAGCTCCTTGCTGGTGGACACATGTGGATAGGTGAAAAAACGGAGCAATTGTTTTGGAGTTGAGACCCCTTGAACCTTTCTAGAGCCCTAAGTCTGAGGGTGAACCAAGGGGAAGAGAATTTCTGAAGGATTGTTTCCCACTCCCAGCCAACAGGAAAACTGTGCACACAGTTATGTGTGTCCAAAAGGATCCGTTGTGGTAAGTCCAAGTTCTTACATATTGTTAGCACCATGCTGCAACTGATCCCCACTTGCATGGATCTGTTTAAGAATAACTGCTTCGGGAGTGACCTGGCAGGACAAGATAGCAGCAGTGCACTGTTGAGGCTCTCAAGAGAACCCACTAAACCTGCAAAAATTCTCAGACTCAATGCTGCATCAGCAGTTCCGGGCTAGCTCACACGACTTTGAATAGGGTGGTTAGCTGATATCTGGCTGCAGTGATGACTAGAGAGTGCAAAGTTCTGGCTGTGCAGAGAAGACGAAAGCTACGCAGCTACTCCTACTTCAGGCCCTCACAGTGATGTGGTCTGGAAATGGCAAGCCAAGGCTGAAGCTACAGAGAGGTGGACCAGTGGGGTGGGTCTGAAATGTCTAAGGCTTGAGTCTCTGGAAGTTCATGAGTCCACAGAGGAGCAGGTGGAGAAGGAGGAGGGGCTGGCCGAGTGGCACCTAGAATGGCATTGGAAGCATGAGAAGGCCCCGAACTGAAGACAGAGAGGCAGACTATCTTCAGAAGACAAGTGTTGGATGAGCGGTGGCCGAGGATGAATGGTGCACATAGGCTCCCTAGCAAGATATGAAGAGAAGGCACAACTGAGGAGACCTGTCTGGGTGGCTGGAAGATCTACAGCAATATTAAAAGCAGTTGGGGCACTGGTACGCAAAGGAAAGACTCACCAACAGGGGACACTGGATTACATGGAGGAAATGAGGCAGGTGGTCCTCCCTTACCCCAACCCCCACCCCTCCTGAAACAAGGAAGTAAACAGCCTAAGGCAGGAACAGATACTAAGGTGCAACATTCTGGACCACTGCCCTGGATGGGAGCAACAGCTCAGTTGACAGTCTGAGAGCAAAAAAAAAAAAGAGGGGTACTCTTACCAAAGATGACAGGGCGTAGTTTAGTCAGTGAGATTTGGGGAGTAAATCTCAAATTTCCCAACTAAAAAAGCACTGGGTCGCAGGGTGAATGGGTGAGGTGACCAAGGTTTGGGGTGGACTCATGAGGAGCAGGATCAGTAATGATTTGCATTGAGTGTGCCTCTAAGGCTGATTTAGAGTTTAACGGACAGGTACTCTATTGCACAGAAACGGAGTACCAGCAAACTCACGTTCCGACCACCTGATTTTGAGTCGAGTGGACCACAAGTTTTACACCGAAAGAGTAAAGTTTCTCCGTTGGTGCAAACTTTCCTCTGACAGCCCTATGCAGCGGGTGTTGTCAGAGCTAAGCCATCCAACTGTCCGCTCTATTTAGAGTGGATTTTTTTTTTTTTTTTTACTGTTCCTCACTGCCACGCATATCCTGGGGGCGAGGGAGGACAGTAAAAAAAAAAAATTACCCTCCCCCATGGGAGAAAACTCATAGTGTGAGGGTCATTTTTTTTTTTTTTCTCTTATTCAAAAACAAACTCCCGCTTTGGGAGGTTGTTTTTGAAAAATAAAAAACTTTGACAGGCAGCTTTCATGTTTGATGGGTGCAGTCCGTCAAACTTTTCCTACATTGACATGAACCGCCATAAAGGCAGTTCCTGCCGATGTATAGAGATGTCCGCGTGGCATCTCTAAATTTGGCGGGCGGAGTAAAGTCAGTAAAGTACTCCGCCACCCTGTCTGCCTTTACTCTGTTTGCCAAACCCTAAATAAGACCCTCTCTCTACAGTGGCACAGTGGCTGAAAAATGATGGTTTGGAATGTTACCCTGAGGCATTGCCAGTGGTTAGACTATTTGCAAGCATTCGTCCCATCACCTTGTGGGTGTTTGATTGAAGTAGTATGCCTGGAAACCAGGGAGTGGCATAACTTTACAAGCCTATTACTGCAAATGTTTATCAATATTAAAGGGTAGAAAAATTTGCATCCATTCAAGGAGTACGTCTACGGATGCAGAGTTGCTGCATCACTATTACGGTCACTATAGTTATTTAAGTTCCTGATGCAAAAAGTGAACAAGTTCAATATCTTAGTAAAAATAGAATGACAAGAGAAACCGACATAGACATAGCAGACCCAACTCAGGCCCCACAGACCAAACTACCAAGCCAGGAATGCCTTTATTTGGAGGTGTCACACCCCAAACACCACCTCTGAAGCTACTCCCCTGGAGGAGGTGGGGAGAGGGGCCCACAGTAGGAGGGGCGGACAGCCTTGAATGGGCAAGAGGACTTTTGGGGTCAAGAAAGAGGAAGTGCACTGATTGACCATTTAAACTGGATAAACTCCTACTAAAGTGGTGGGACCAGGAAGCACATAGAGGCCCATATCAGGAAAATAGGCAGAGCTACTATCCCACTGCCCTTTGGAGCCGATGTGTTTGCACCCTGATAAGGCGAAAGATAGCAAATGCAGTAGAAAACATACATGGCTAAAGAGGGCATACCAAGCCTCTCTCAGACATCCTCCCCCATAGAACTTTCGGACTGACAGTCAGGAGAAGGATGGGACAGAATGAGGACACTGGGCTTTGTCTCCAGAGGTGCAGTGAAAAGAAATGATTATTGCCTCTTGAGCAAGGAAGGAGCTAGCTGGCCTGATCAGACTACCTGAAAGAGAAGGAGAGTGGTGTTGCAAAAACAAGCCAGAAGAGTTGGATCCGAAAGGAAATGGACTTCCTAGGTGGCACAAAAGGCTGGTGGTAAGAGCTGCTCGCTGCAACACAATGGAGCTGGTTTGAGGTGGGCAGCCCCTAAAATAGATCATGAACTGGCCTAGGTAAGTGCGACCTGGTATCACCTTCAAGTGTTGTATCACAAGGGGCAATGGCAAATTACAAAGGTCCTCCCCCGTCGAATCAGGAAAAGATGGATACATTCACAAAACCAAGTATGACAGGAGAACACCATCAACTCAAAGGTGTCACCATTTGCTCCCTGTGCACTTATGCCCACCATTAGGAGGTATTCTTGTGCGACATTCCAATGCTTGATTAAGTTTTCTGACTTTGTGGAATGTTGTTGTACCGACTTGAGCCTCTCGATTAATATGCTGTACTTTCTTTCATTCTGAATCTATGCCGGGCTTTGTGACAGATAAAATGCTTTTCGTCCCATAGACTACATTTTTCCAGAAGCCTTGATCTTTTGGTATATCACAATACCGATTTCCAGCTTCCTAGAAAACCTGCTGGTCTTGACGTGCATTCGATCTCTGCGTTTTGTAGCATCCTGCTTGCTTTTCCTGTCAATGCCTGCCTTTCCTAGAATCCGCTGCTCAATGATTTGTCTCCAGCCTTGCAGGCCAAGGATGGGTTCCTGCACCGTCAGACTTGTAGCTGGCAGATGCTACCTTCATCGCGCTTGTGGCAAGTGGTCATTAATGAGCTATTTTAAAACCTCTGTTTCCTTCAGTCCAGAGGTCGTCATTGTTGCAGTGTTCCTCTTGGCTGGCTTTCTGTTTCCAAAGATTCCTGAGTCTTCAGCTAGAGAAAATTCTTGTTTCCCGAACTTGCACTATTTAGTGCTGTGTCCTTGTTTCTTTAACCATCACTTTTCTGCAGAGTTTCCCTGTTCCCTGAAGCTCCACTCTTCTGGAGTGTTTACCCATTTCCTGAGCTGACACTACTTCACTGTAACCTTATTTCTTGAACTTCCTTTCTGTCTGTAGTTTTCTTTCTTCAGTCCTTGCCTTCCTGAGCTCCCATTTCTCAGTGTGTTTCCTACATTTCCCTGCTTCCTTAGTTCCAAGTGTGCCACTCTTCTTTTCCCTGTGCCTTAGTTCCCAGTTTCCTAGTAAATGTTTGATTGCTTTTTTGCCAAGGGTTAACTATCTTTTCCCATGTTTCTTGTTCGGCACTAGTCCACTCTAGCTCCTTGTCTATTGTGTCTGTGTATTTAGCTTTCCGCCCCTTGATGTTACTGGTTTATGTGTTCCTTAATTGATCGCTAGAATTCGTGGGTACCACTAACACTGTGAGTGTTGTTTCCCTTGCTTTTTATAATATCGCTGAGGTTATCAGCAATTGTGAATGAGGAACCTACTGACCTTCTTTATTACCATGTGGAGCTCCCTCGTACTTTATCCTACATCTCATTTACTATTTATGTTGCCACCTGTATGCTGGCACCTGGAAGTTACTGTGAATACCGATTTGCCTCTTCACTGCATGAGCTTTGACCTTCATTGTTACCTTTTGCACAGGTTCCCCATTGGATCCTTCGTGCCCTCCATCTTGCTGTCAATTTTGGGCAGCACTCTTAACAAATATTTTCTTCTGTTTGTCTCTCATACCAGGAGGGAGACCCTTTCCAGAACCTTGGCAAAAAGAAATGGTACCCTCATCTACTTCCTCAAAAGAGACAATCCTACATGCAATAAATAGCACTGGAAGTAAAAATTGGGGACATCAGATGGGAGATGGCACTGTTGAGACAAGATCTACATAACTACAGATTGCTGTAGGCAGTAGGGATCCAGGAAAAGAGGGTAGAGGACAGAGAAGCAACTTCTGAATAGTTGGGTACAGGAGGGAGCAGAGGAGCTCACCCACAACAGCTAAAGCAGGCACCAATTATGAACCAGTAGAAAATACTTTTACTGAAGAAAATAGTTTTATTTGATTTGTTAAAATCATAAAAGGGTGGAACATACCACCATGTGGTATACAACGTCATATAAAGTGAAACATGCCCCAGTGTGCTAGGCAACATTGCACAAATGTACATGATGAGTAAAAACAGGAAAAGCAGTTAAATAAGGCGAAACATGCCCCTGTGTGCTAGGCAACATTGCACAAATGTACATGATGAGTAAAAACAGGAAAAGCAGTTTAAAAAGGCGAGACATGCCCCGTGTGCTGGGCAACATTACCCATGTGTACATGCTAAATAAAACCAGAAAAACAGTTTTAAAAAGGGGAAGGATGGCCCTCACATTAGAAGATTAGAGCCGACAATCGACTGTTATGACAAGGATGCAGCACGCGTTAGAACTTGTGCTTGAGTGAGCGTGTCTGTTCCCCCTGTCTCAAATAAAGTGCTTAAAGTGCCATAGAATAAAAGGGAAGAGGGAGGAGAGGAAGCTGCAAAGAGCATCAAGAAAGATCTGGGTCCGGCTGCAATATATCCATATTTCCCAGTTCCTGTTTTGCTGCTGCCTTCTTTTCGAGCTCTTGAGATGCAAATGTCAGGAATTTAATCGTTTTGCAGGAAAGTTGGATCGAAGAGCCACTGAGGCATTTTATCACGGCCGCTCTGCAGGTCCTGACTTGTGTTTCTCTTAGCATTGGCCTCAGAAGGATCTTCCTTAAATTGAGTAAGGCCGGGCAGATACATAATAGATGTAATAGCGACTCTTCTCCCTTGTCACAGAGGCGACAATTCAGAGATGGCCAAGTCCGTAACCATTTTGGGGTGAGGTCTTTGATCGGAAACCACCCCAATCTCAATAAACGTAGTTTCCTCTTATAGTGATCTCTGAAGCATTCTTGTAAATAGGATTGTTGTTTCAGTAGTTTGTACGTTGGCATCACCATCCAGGCGTGACTTTTGCCAGCCACTAATGCTTTATCAGTTTGCAACGATATTTGTTTAATAGCTTTGTTAGTAATTTGTTTAAAAGCGAGGTATGACATTGGCGAATGCCAAGCTTCCTCCAGATTTAGCGATAGAAGCGCTTGCCTAAGAATCTTACATGTGGAATTGATCTGCCTAGCCTGTTTTTCGACCTCCTCCCAACAGTGATAGGCTAGCGTGTTGTCTTCAGCGGCCCTCATTCGCCAGTAATATTTGGCCAGGACACCTTGTCTGGCCTGTATCTGGTTTGTTAGTCCGTATTCCAGACGCATTTGCGCTTGGGAAATATGACGCGGAATTAAGAACAGTTTTTTGAACAATCTTGATTGGGCAAGATTTAGCGTTTTAGAGTCCTTGGTGTCCAACATTTCCGAGCCATATGTAATAGAGGGCAGAAATGTTGCTGCTACCACCTTTAGTAGGTGACTGGTTGAGCTTCCACTTAGTTTTTTCTGTATGGTTTTGAAAGTGAATTGTAGTTGTTTTGATTTAGTTTTACCGAGGTCTAAGTGATGTTTATAGTTTAATTGGCGATCTAATAGGACGCCCAAGTATTTATATTCATCCACCTGTTTTAGGGTACAGGAATTTATCCTCCAAACAAATTTTGATCATTTTTTACGAGTGCTGGAGAAGCATAGGACGTTAGATTTTTTTAGGTTTATTGTTAAATGTGCGTTTGAGATTTACTGCGCGAGTTGTGAAATCAGCCGTTGCAAGCCCAGTGGAGTTTGAGAAAGAAGCACGATATCGTCCGCATATTGCAGGCTCGCTATAGGTGTTTTTCCCAGTTTAGGTGAGTCACCCTGGATTATACGAAGGTTGCTCTCTAGGTCTGCAGTATAGATGTTGAATAGGCTGAGAGCCAACACACATCCTTGCTTTAGCCCATTTGTTAGGCGCCGACCGTCCCCTTTTTTTTAAATTTGGACCCAGGTATGCGAATATAAGTTGATGATTGCTCCCAATATCTTAGGGGGGGCACCCCAAGCTTTCATTTTGGCCCATAGTTTGGCTCTTTATCAAAAGCTGCTTTAAGATCTAGAAAGCATGTGTAGAGGATGTTAGAGTTGTCAATTGCATTCTTGGCCAGAAGAGTTAGTGCTGATATATTTGTTAGGGTGCCCATGCCGGCCCGGAATCCTGTCTGTGTCTTTGGGATCAGGTTTTTGCTACTGACCCAGGTCTCCAGATCTACCAGTAGGTTGGATGCATAGATCTTGGCCTCAACTTCTATTAGGGCTATTAACATATAATTGTTTGGGTCTGAACGTGTCCCTGATTTATGAATCGGTTGAAGGATGCTACCCCTCCAGGATTCAGGAATGTTCCCGGTCCTTAAGCTGTTACAAAACAAGGGGGATAAGAAGCTGGACCAGAACGTGGGATCTTGCCTGAACAAAGCGTTCGGTAGGCCGTTTGGCCCGGGAGCACCGTCCGATCTCAAATGGTTTATTGTGGTCAGAACCTGCTTTGGAGTTATCTGGTCTGTTTCTTCTTTTTGCTCCAGAATAGCTAGCTCACCGCTTTCTTTATGGGTTTCTCTGTTTATAATTTGAAGTTTGATTTTGGATGGCTTTTTTAGATCCACGGCTGCGGCTTCCACTGTTGGCAGACTGAGGGTGGGAGCTGATCCTTTTTGCGTGCTGGAACTCCCGGCTTCTGGTATTGTTCTCGAACTGAAAGTTGGTTTGAACTCTGTTGAGATGTCAGTTATCCTATCTGTGCGCATGTCCAGTGTGGTGTTGTATGTTGCATCGATGTGGGCGCTCCAGGTTTGATCTGTCATGTCCGAGTTAAACTGCCGATGTTTGCCATTTAGCATGAGATTTATTTTTACCCAAAACTGTTTAGAATTTCTCAGCTTACTAGCATGGAGTATGATGATCTCAAGGTTTTCCTTATATATTTGCTTGGCCACCTTGATTTCGCGTTTTAGCTCCTTGTTTAAATTTTCTATTGTTATGAGGGTTTGTTGTGACAGTTGGGGGTCCTTTGTTCGAAATTACCTTAGGTGCGTGTTAAGACGTGTTTTTATTGCCCGTATTTTTGACGTATACCACTGCCCTCCTCCGTTTCTTGTTGTTTTGTGGCCTCTGTACTTGATTTGATATCTTTTGTTGATGTTAACTATGAAGGACTCCCAAGCCTTTACTGTGTCTTCAACTTCTACTGGGGGTGATAGCAATGAGCGGCATGTCCAGTCTAATCGTTGTAAGTTGAAGAGTTGCGTGTTCAATGTTAGAGGATTCGCCTGCTCCGACCCTTTTGGGGTGATAGATAGTGTGAAAATCTGCGGGTAATGATCGGATGTGGAAATCTGTTATGTGGGGAAATAGATCGGGGTCTGCTAACGTAAAGTCTATTGTTGAGCCTGTATTCCTAGTGACCCTCGTAAAAGCTGCTGGTCTGTCCAAGGGGCCCCTACCGTTTAACGTGTGCAGAAAGAGGTCTTCCAATTTTGCTGCGCATTTTTTTCCCATGGTATCTTGTCTGCTTCAGTTGCCATATCTTGGCTGTATAAAGCTCGCTAAGTTTCCCTCCTGTCCTTGGATTAGGTTCATATTGAAGTCACCTGTTATTATCATATTGTCACTTGGGTAGGTGCTGTTCAGCATTGTAATTGCTGCTATTAGTTGCTTAACTATTTGCCCCTTATGTTTTCCAGCTGGATGCATATATAGATTCAGAATTTATAGGCCCGTGGAAGGTGAGATATCGACTTTAATGCATTGCATCCATGTGGAGTCTAGGTCGATGCTAACATCTCTCCAAAGGAAGTCAGTGGATATAAAGGTCGATAGCCCTCCTTTTGCCCTACCATGCTGTGCCTCCTTTTGTGCTGGGACAAAATGTTCTTTATAACCCACGAGTGACGAGTTTTTTGTCTGCCAGGTTTCCTGTAAGAGAAGTATGTTATGTTGTGTAATGAACTCTATGAAATCATCTTCTTCTAGCTTTGAGCTTAGCCCGTTGACATTCCAAGAGCAGATCTTACAACCCTGCACGTTTCCTGATGTTTGGCTTGGATTAATTCATTCTACACCCCTCTGTTTTGATGCTGAGGGCGCTTGTAGGTGCCCCTCAAGTGTGACTTCTTCGTGTTGGGCAATTGTGATTGTAATTTCCCTGGACAGGAGGCCCTCTTCTACCATAGTGCTCCTTTGGTCTGGACCTTTCGCGCCTTTTAAGAGGCTCTGTTTCTGACCTTGTTTCTGGAGCGGACTAGGGTATCGCGCGGGCTCCACCTTTTTTAACTCTATGCCCCAGTTGGAGAATTCCTCCCTATGCTGCAGGATCTGTTCTGTAAAGCTGTGTTCAGTCCATGTTATAATTGTAGAGTCTGGGCCTGTTTGGTGAGGATTCGGTTTAAATTCAATTGATTCCAAATTGCCTGTTTGTATATGGCGCAAAGAAGGTAATTCTTCTAGGAGTTTTAATATAGACCCTCTGTTCAAAATGTTGTGTGGCCCCCTCGAGCTGTATTGCGAGATTAGTTCGACTTTTTTGCTTGGGATGAATCATGTGGGTTCTGTATAACTTTTTTCCCCCATTGCTTGATGTGGCTATAACTGCCCGGATTAAGTCCTGATCTGGGGGAGCAAAGTTAGATTGATATTGGGAACTGTTTCTTTCAAAACTGCTGGAGTTCGCAACTGGTGTGACATCTGTTACTCCCGGCAGCTGTTCCCGTTTCTTTCTTCCTGTAGGCTTCGTGCACCTCTCTGCGTCCACTTGGCTGCTGGTGGAGGACGCTTCAATTATGAACCAGTGTGTTGAAATTAAGGAAAGACTAGTTGGATGCGCCAATACGGCACCAGAATCACCAGATTAGAAAAACAAATCCCGGTCATTGTCCCAAATGAATTCCATAGACTGAGCATTAAGTACTGTAAAGGACCTTTTTCTTCCCTTGTCTCCGACTTTTCTTTTCTTTTGCTAGGGGCCATTCATGGTCCTCGGAATGGGAGAAAGGAGCAGTTGCCCACCAGTCATCACCTTCTTTCCATGATTCTTGCACTAAGGAACTAAGACGGGGATAATCATTCCCCAGAATCATTGTTTCTGGGAGTGTAGGTATAAGCCCTACTTTAATGGGGTACCGTCGGTAAGTTTCTATGTTGCAACTGCAGCTCAGCTACGGGATACCTTTTACTGTTCCCATGTACACATTGAATGTTGACTGTTTCGGGGGTAGTGATGGCTGGGTGAGGTAGCACTTGTGATTGTATTACGTTTTTTGAGCATCCGGTGTCTACTAGAGCTGTTTCCGGTGTCTCATCCACAGTGACCTCACAATGGTAAGGAGGGGTTTGTTTCTCCCTATTCTTATTATACAGTACTCACGTCATGCCGATTTCCATAGGCTCCTCTTTTTGTGGGCAAACCTGAGCTATATGTCAAAACCCGCCACAATTAAACCATTGAGGTCCTGGAGTTTGAGGCCTTGTCATCGGACCCGGCAAGAGCGTAAATTTTTCATATTTTTTTGGGGAGACTGTATTAGAAGTGCGACTAAGTGGGAGAGCAGGTTTTCTCAGATGTGATTCATCCCTTCCTCTGTGAAGTTCTTGTGCTCTACTGTAGGCACTAGCAATCACCACAACCCCTTCAACTGTTAGTTGGGTATGTTGTTGCCCCCATTTCTGAATAGGGGGCTGCAAGGAAGCAAGATATTGTTCTAATTTATCTTCTTCATTATGTCTTCTTTAGTGGCGGTCTGGGGTTTTAGCCACCTATCTGTCAAGTCTTTCACTCTATAATACAGGGCCCTAGGAGTTTTGAACCCCTTCTTTTCATTGTTGGAACCTCATCCTATATGTTTCTTCATCCACTCCCAGTCGTTCGAGGATGTTTTGTTTTATCTCCGCATAAGGTGTAGTACCCTGAGGATTAGCAGACTGGTATGCTGATTGAAGTTCCCCAGTCAGTAGAGGTCCGAGGTATTGTCCCATCTATCCCCGGCCCAGGCCGCCGCCTCAGCCATCCTTTCAAAGTTATTAAAGAAGAAACCTGGATCTTCTCCAGCTACATACTTTTGCAAGACTACAGATGGTAACACTGTATGCCCCCGCTGCTGACTTAAGGTGTCTGCCAGCCTCCCTAAAACCGCTTCTTGAGTGGTGGATTGCAATGTCAGTGCCTTACGGATGGCCTCGCGATCTTCTCTTGCGACGTTGAGAAATTTCTCCAACGCCTGTTAAAATTTTGCCTGACTCTCAGCCATTTTACTTATTACTGCCTCCATACCTCCAGATCTCTCACTTCTGACACCACTTGTGGAGGTTTTAGAAGGCTGGGTTGGAGGTAAACGTGAGGAGGCTGTTTTGATGGCTCAATGATGTCTTTTTATTGAAATTATCAATATTGAAACGTTAATACATTCCTAAATAAATATCCTTCTTAGGTGACTCAGGTTCCGGTTTTCTTCCTTTCAGGTTACTTAGTTCCAGTGGATGTCCCCGGAGTCTGAGGAAAAGCAACAAGGTATGCAAGCGGTGAGTATGTATTCGGTTTCTTTATCTTTTTTTCTCCCTCCCCCCACCAGAAGTAATAGCACCAAGTGTCTTAAGAGTGGTGAGGCGGTGGGTCCGGGTGGGAGGGCTTTCGACGGACAATGACGAGGTAAAATTAATCATTTATTTAATTTTCCCTTGTCATCGTCCGTCGAAATCCCTGCCCCCCCCCATCCGGCCCCACCTCTCTTACCAGCACGGGCCGCGGCTGCTTCTATCCTGAATAGGCATATCCTTTTTATTACTTCATTTGGTCTCTTTCTAACAAACAAACAAAAAATATACATATATAGATTGTGGAAAAAAAAAAAAGAAGTAATAAAGAACACGTGGTAAAGGAAAGGAAAGGAAAAAGAAAATCTTAAAGAAAAAACCTTTCTTTCGGCTTCCTTCTATGCTTTGGGTTATGTTTCCTTTTCAATAAATTTGATTATAGACATACATGTAGGCTTCAGTTTTCCTGACGTGGCTGTCAGATTTGAAACACTCTCCCATCACCAAAAACCATGTGGAGGTGTGCCCCGTAAGATCCCTCCTCCCCCTCGGTTCCCGATTCTGGTACTCACTCAACTTGGCCGCAACTCTCCTGAGTTGCAGCGGTCATTGGGCGTCCTCCGGGGCCAACCACCCCTCCTCGGGTCCTGTTTCGATTTCCCCGTCCTCCCCTCTGGGCTGGCGGTTGTCGTCCGGCTCGTCAGAGTCTCCGGTGGTCCCTGGCGGTCCCGCGTCGGTTCTCCACGTCTCCTGCAGCGTTCTCCTTCCCGGTGTTTCTGGATTCGGTCCACTCTCTGTGCTTCTCCCTGCTGCGCTGACCTTCTCCTCCTTGTTGTCGGCCTTTTTTTTACACGCCATCCTCCGGGTTCTCGACTTCCTTCTTCCGTTCAAACAGGTCCTCTGATTGGATGGGATTTTCTTTCTGATCCGCCTGTTTAAAAAGACAGGCTTTTCTTAATGCAGTGTCCCTGATATCGATATTATGATTGTTTCCTCTTTCTTTCCAGGGTCGTCAAGAATCCTCGGCGAGAGGATGTCCTGACCCCACGTAAGTAAGAGGATCCTCACACTGCTTCACTATTGAAGTGGAGAGTCCGCACATAAAACACTTCACTACTTCTCCCGGGAGCACCCCATAATGCATTGCATGGGCTTCCATTTTAAACATTACAGTTGTTGTGGTGCCTCAAGGAGAGGCAGGGGCACCACCAACAATTTAGAAAAGTGATGTGTGGGACTGCAAGGAGAACAGCAGGAGTCCCCTAAGAAACTTTAAAAAAAGTATGAGTCTTGTGGGTCATTGAATGCATGACCTCAGGAGAGCTTACCATTATTTTTAAAGCACACTGTATGGTCTAATGCTCAGGTGTGGGGACCACTTGTGGTTGTTACTATGGTTGCATTTTGCCGTCTGAAGAATGTTAAAGAAAGAAAGCCTCAAACACATATTTAGTATTGCTTGGAATAAAAATGCTTTATTTTAAATATTTTCGGGACAATAACTAATATGCATTGCTATGTGTGTATTTGTAAGGATTACATTGGAATATGGTTGTTGATAATTATTTTAGTGCATTATTGACAAAGCCAATAGGTATGCTTAATATAGTTTGATGTGCCGAAGCCTTGCTAAAGCCAATAGGCCGCTTTTTATATTTTGTCATTCTGACTCTTTGACGCAGCCAGTAGGTCTGCCTTACTTTAAATATCGAACAGCACTCGGGGGACATACACCGGCTAATTCAGCTTATCCAAGAGCTCCACCTGTTATTTCCTTGGCGTTCATTGCCCATATGCGAAGCAATCGCCTGCAGCTTAGATCGGCTATTCTGCTGATCAGCCAGAGAAACCCACATGGTTCTTGTACCTTGAGAATATCAAGTGCCCCGAGTAACGCTGAGATATCCAGGCCCTGCCATCCTTTCTGCCTAACACTACCCTCACAAGGGTGCCCGGCCGGGTCCCTGTGAGTTTTTCTTCACTTATTTCACGGTGACACTGCTTTTCACATTAGGCAGTGCAGGCCTCCCCTCAGGTGTCCCTACATCCTTTAGGTCCTGAAGAGACCCTGTACCTCAGATAGGGTCGAAACGTCGTCGACAATTAACAAAGGCGAACTATTATCAAACACTTATGATTGTATAAAGTGTTGTCCAACTAATTTTGATTTATTTAATGGTCGCCAAAATGTTTTCAAGTGAAACCTTGTACATATGTCACGTATTATGTCACTATTAGTTTAGGTTCCAATGTTTTTTTCACTGGGACACCGTTCACTATTTGTAATCATTGTTTGTTGTATAATCATATTGTGATTCTCAAGCCCTATGTATATATTGTTTATTTCATTTATTTATTATATAAACGAAAATAAATTTTCACATTGACTATACCCTCAGTGTCAGTGGCCAGCTTTCTTTTTGACATCCTACTAACCCTGTATATTGCCATTGTGCAGAATTGCATTAGAAATACTGTATTCAAATCAAGAATGAGCCAAGTCGAAGGTAATTCCGTTTGGTTGCCAGTTGGCTCAGGGGAGGTGCTGCGAGGTCCGGGTTCCCTCCGGTACCGTATTGAGGCTGAATCAGGCTCGGAAGAGTAGACGCGGCTACTCTTCCGAGCCTGAATTACCTTCGACTTGGCTCATTCTTGATTTCAGACCCCACGGTTGCTCATTTACTGGCTTGATTCTACATGCTCACATGTTTTACGTCCTGATGATGGTCTCAATTAATAGAGATCGAAACGCCGTCGACCTTTAACAACCAAAACTCAAAGTGTATAAACTTTCTCATGAGTTTTGTATAACATTGTCAATGTGATGTAAATTTTTAAGTCACCAGCACTTTTCACTTTTCACGCAACCCCACTTGATATGTGAGCACCAGGACTAGATCCTTTGATAATAATGTGGATGATATACCATTTATGATGTTAATAAATGTGTTATCTTTTCCACAACTTTGTGTCCCTGCATATATTGTTCTCTCTTGCCTAGGCGAAAGCCATTATTTGATCGACAGTAGCCTAGGCTACCCGAGGACCTATTTGGGCCTCACCTTGACCATTGTTTTTCTAACCGCTTATATTGCCCCCGGTCGTATCTCTGGGGTACCCTTGTTTTCTAAAACATAGTAATAATATAAAACACTTTGGAAACTCACTGAAAAAACACAAAGGTTACAGTGATGTTAAAGTTAGGTCTGGTAATAATATAAAAAAACTTTGGAAATTCACTGAAAAAACACAAAGGTTACAGTGATGTTATAGTTCGGTGAAAATGTCAGTTAAAAATAACGTTTTAAACTAAAAAAAACACTGAAATTCACCAGTTCAAGTTAAGTGAAGTAACTATAACTCGTGCCCTCATCATACACAGCTTATGACCTCACATATTACAATATTCATGACGTTCTATGACATCATTGATAACATCACTGATGACAACTGAAATGGCTCTCTAGCACATTTTCAAATTCTGTGGTCTCTTCCAATCAGATATTGTTTGGCCACCTTATGGTGAGCTCATGCTAGGGCCATGGGCAACAGGAATCAGCCCAGAAATCAGGCCAGATCTTTTGTGAATGTAGAGGGGGCTGTGGGCGTTTCAGCAGCAGCACTGTAACAAGCTCCACAAGAAAAGGGGTAATACCCGTCGTCCATTGTCACCATGCACAGTACACACTACAGTGGTATTAAAAGGGCAATACCAGCTCGCAGGTCAGTAGAGACCTGGGTAGAATCACACAAAGTCCAACACAATTCATGATCTCACACACACACAAACACACACATGTGCACGTATGCACATACACACACACACCCCCAAAAGCCAAAGCGGGTACCCTCAGGTATTCTGACAGACACACACAACAGGTTTCAAACTCAACCCATAACATAAAGTGTATAGATTCTTCCAAATATATCTCCAAAGTGAAAGTGAAAGACCAAATTAAAAGAGACTAGAAGACCCTTTAACAGGGGGATGGACAGAATGCATCCCCCCTTGAAGGAGACAGACATTTGTACAAGTAAACTGACCGTGAGCAGCATATTCTGTAGCATTATTGTTTAATGAGTTAACACCAGCAGCTGACATTTGCAGTAACCTGAAGGACACAAGTTCGAATACTGGGAAGGCACACTCATACTTCCATTCTCTAGGTAAAGTGACTACCATGAAATTGGCATAACAGTACCATCTGATATTTAGAGCAACATCAGAATTGGGTGTAAAGCGATATATAAAGAAAGTTATTCTTTTCTTTTTTATTAAGTTTTATCTTTTAGAACAATACAAATATAACATGCCCTCAGCTGTTGCACATCTAGTACAAACAGTACAGTGATATGACACAGGTATCATAGTTTATATTACATAGTCAGGGCTCACACCTTCCCAACCGTACTATTGTGCTATATATCAGGAGTAAGATTGTCCCATAGTTCCAATGAGTAAGCTTTTGGGGGGGCCCATATGTCCCTTGGGCGTGAAGATGCCGGCAGCTCTTCTGCATATATGTCCAGGTTATCTCTACAGTACACCATATCCAGCAGCCAGTGTTTATATTTGGGTGTAGAGCGCTTTCCCCAGTGTATGGTCACTCTCCTTTTGGCCAGAAGAAGTGCAACCGCTAAGAACCTCTGATTTGTTGGTCGCAGCCTCTGGATCAGGCCTAATAAACACATTTGGGGGGTGCAGTCTATTGAATCTGATGTCATGAAGTGTAGGGCTTGCACCACCCGTTGCCAATACCCCTGAATCTGGTGACCAGGTGCCTACGGGAGGCGCTGACAAGTAGCGCCTGCAGTGCAGTTAGTGTGGGGGGGGGGTTCATCTTGGAACATAGGAAAGAGAGCCCTAATAATGGAACGTAGCCGGTGGTATGTTAATGTGAAAAGTGGTGTTGTATTTTGTATGTATGTCAGATCTGTTGGGTCTAGAAACTGCCCCCCTGGATATATTATCCCCATTGTTTAAACAGAGCAAGCACCCCTGCCTCCTGTGTTACTGAAATGGCCGGGTGATGACCCAGCGGCAGCGCAGGAGCATATAGTGGGAGTTTGCTGGCTTTTGCCCTCAGAGCTCTCCATACCGAAGTTGTGCAGTGGATCGTAGATATATCTAAGTGGAATGGGATGTCCGTCTCTTGCTTCCAATGCCAGGTGCAGCATATATGTTTGGGGAAAGTACCAATAGTGCGTGTCTTGCGCTTTGGCACATAGGTACTAAGGATACAGATCCTGTGCTGTGAAGCCACCATGTGCGTAAGGTCTAGTCATTATGTCCCATCCAATGCACAGTTGTTTGCCTGCCCATGCCAGCCTGATTAAATGTGTGCAAAGCATTTTAAAAATGACCTGTGGGAGCACAATAAGTATATTGCTAAACAGGTAGAGGAATTGTTGGCACTATAATCATTTCATTATTGCAACTCTGTCAGCCAGGGACAGAGGCATCTTTATCCATCTTGCCACTTGATCCTCCAATTTCATCATAGCTTTACCATACCAGGTCGGTACTCTTTTCGGGCCGCTTGGACATTGGTCGTGAACTCTGGGAAAAATGACACTGTGATGCCTTGGTAGTTGATGTCACGCCGTTCTCACACCAGCCTTAGTACTGTGTCATGGTCCCTGTAATTTAGGAGTTTGGCTATGATCGGTCTTGGGCCAACCCCGGGGATGGTCTCGATGCCAGGGTTCGATGAGTGCGCTCCACCACTAGCATGTGGGAGAGATTGTCTGAGCCAAAAATATCTGTCAGCATTTGCTCAACGTATAATTCCATTTTGCCAGTGTTTGTCGATTCTGGAACCCCTGCTATGTGCAGATTGTTATGGCAGGAGCACGCCTCAAGGTCTTCATTTTTTGCCTGAATTATCGCTAGTACCTTTTCCATGTTCAGGCATTTAGTATTCATGGAGTTTATGTTGTCTTCCTTGGTTGATATTCTCTGTTCTACGTCTGTTTATCAAGTTTGGTGGCAAGGTGATCCATGGGTAGATTCAGATGATCGATTTTGCTGTCTATTGATTGTAGACTGTGCTCCATAGCATGCATCTGTGTTCTGCTCTACAGCCATTTCCGTCGTTGTCCTCGTACCAATTTGCAATTGGTGATAAATGCGATTGTTTTGCGACCACATTTGCGGTCGCAAAACAATCTTACATCTCCCTGCGACTCGCTATTAGGGAGGGACGCCCTTGGCACGCCCCTTCCTAATAGCGACTTGCAAAGCCTATTTTGCTTGTCGTTAACAGGTTACCGACTCGCAAAATAGGTTTGGCACATGATACAACCCTTTTTAGTGCTTGTAAACAGGCTGTTTTCCTGTTTGCCACTGCTTAAAATGGTCGTACATCTGGACCCTAGTTGCATTTGGAACCTAGTTACACTTGGACATAAATATGCAGATCAGATGGCAAAGTACTGTGCATTACAAGACAAGATAGTGAAGTAAGAAAATGAAGATGATTAATCATGAATAAATACCATACAAAATACAGAAAATGTAAATTGTATCTTTATGAATTCAAAGTAAAATTCTTTAAGAGAGATGAGAGACTTGCAGGAAAAAGAAATGAAAAAGATTGGGTTACACGAAAAATTATCAAGACCTGTATATTAATGCTGAGAACAAATAGATTCTTCCAGATGATATGTTGTATTCAATGAGTAAATACCTGCATAATCAAACACATGCAGGCAGAGATTGCATGATGTGTATATTTATAAAGTACTGAGAAAATACAGGTTTCAGAAATGTAGCTGAGGACATATGTGTTCGATGTTTGGTGTGTCAGAGAAATAATAAAGCAAACAGGACCCTACAGTGATGAATCATAATGGCAAGTCAGAAGGCCCATTTATGAGACTTCAAGCAGACTTTGAAGAAACGCCACCATACAATGGTTTAAAGTACATGTTGTTCATTGTCTACTTATTCTCAAAATGGGTAGAGGACTATCCCACCCGGAGATCACATAGCCTTGCAGTTGCCAAACGTTTTTTGAGTGAGTTGATCCCCATATTTGGCTTCCCAATTTCTGTTGAAACAAACCGCGGTACTCATTTCAAGAACGAGGTTTTGGAGTTCATCTGCACAGCATTCCTGATAAATCAGAAGTTCTATTGTAGTTATCGACCACAATCTTCTGGTGTGGTAGAAAGAGCTAACGGTACTCTCAATAACAAATTGGCTAAAGTGTGCGCTTCAACTAGTTTAAAGTGTCCTAATGCACTACCTCTTGTCCTAATGAACATGAGAAGCACTCCTGACAGAAAGACTGTTCTATCGTCCCATGAGGTGATCATGGAAGAGCAATGAGACTTGCATACACTCCTTCAGCTGCATTAGTTTCAATAACTGATGACATTGTACTATATTACTGCAAAGATCTGGCTGATATGGTATAATCTGTCTCTCACTAAATGACTGTTGAAACAGAAGCAACAAAGGATATTGCTTGTCATAACCTCAACCCAAGAGATTGGATAGAGGTCCGTATGTATGTCAGGAAGAACTGCCTGGAGGAGCGGTGGCATGTACCCTTCCAAATTATATTGACGACCAACACTGCGGTAAAGTGTGCAGGAGTGCAGCAGTGGATTGATGCTGCTCATATGAAAAGAGTGCGAGCAGCAGAAGAAGTGGTAGAGTCAACCCCGGAATCAGCTACGTGACCACAAAGTCAAGCACAGAGTGAAATTCAAACTCAAGCTCACGTTTGCAGCGTGGATCCAGAGGAGGGTGAGAATTTTGACACTGATGAAGAAAGACATGGAATCATAAAGTTTCAGGTCAGTGAAAGCTCTGATGAAGAACCTTAAAAGCCAAAAGTAAAATTTCAAAGCAGGCATCAAAGTAAAGATCTGTTACTGTGTAAGAGACAAAAACATGAGTGGCAGCAAGAAGATGTAGTCTCTGTGCCAGCAATGAGAAATTGCAGTTGAAAATCTGAGTTACTCGAACCCCTAGAGAAAGAAAGCAGTTTGCAGTAAACCATGCTGGCAAAGCTGCTCAAACCTCAATTGTGAGTTCAAGCTCTTCGGAGAGTAAAAAAATCCTGACGACTACTGTTGGTGAACAAAGTAGAGCTGAAGAAGATATTCCAAAGAAAATAACTTGTAAAAAAAGTATGGTGAAGCAGAAAAGTTTGAGACTCCATTAGATTCTGAAACCAGTGGGAGTGAATCACCTGTTTCCAAAAGTTCAACAAGGAGAAGAGTTCCAAATAGAAAATATGCTTCACCTTAATGGGTATATCTAGCTACAGTGTCAGAAGAAGAAAAACCTGTGTTAGAAAGGTACAATCCAGTGAATCAATGTCTGTCCAAATTTTAGAGTGAATCTGAGAGTGAGAGCAGAGAAGATTACCACCAAAATGCCAGATTACAAAACAAGCAAATATATGTCCCAGGAAGCCATAGACTCCAAGGGTTTACATGAGAGGTCGGACAATATTATTTACAACTGACAAGTTGGATCACTTATGAGATCAGGCAATGCCTCTTTAGTACAATGTGGTGTGTTTAAAAGTTAGTGTCTGAGAGATTATACACCAGGAATCTACCAATAGCCACATGAATAATAAGAGTAAATGTCTGAGTGTTGCGAATGAAAAGTGCTACTCTGACAAAGCTCTTTCGACACACTTCTCTAACAAAAAGTCAGATTATCATCATATTAACAAACTCAGCTTGACATATGTCCATTTGTGGAAATGTGTTTCTTTTGTCCGACTTTTCCACAGGGCATGTCTCTACATTCCTCTTCTCTTTCCTTTGTCTTCTCCTCTCCTCATTGCCTAGTTCACAGAGCACCCAATGCCCTTACTTCCCTCTCAAGCCTATATTCCTACCAATTCTGCTCCCTTCAGCCCTCGTTAGATCTTCTTGTTGCATGCTTTGCCCCAGTTTTAAAAAACATTAACTCCAGATCCCTTCTTACTCTTGCTCTGTTGATCCTTATCGCATTTCTTCGTTTTCTTGTCCCCCCTCGAGCTTCCATTCTGTCTGGCTCATGGCCAAAACTGAAGCATAAAATGGGGTGCAGTTGCCTTTGCACATTCTTCTCTCAGGCTTTATTGATAACACACTTTCAAATAATATTGCTTTAAGCTCGATAAGTTTTCAGTTGGTTTTGGTTTTCAAGATCTAATGTTTGATTCAGGGTCTGGTTAGTTTTTTAAACAGATATACATTTGGGAATTCACAAACCTTAGCTTCCATCAGATTGAATTCCCCAATTGGGTATATACCAAGATGGAGATTCATCAAAATGACATTCCCACTCAAAAGTAACTTTTTAGAAGCCATGGTACAGGTAAGCAAATATAGAAAAGAGCAAAGCTCCTTGCTGGTGGACACATGTGGATAGGTGAAAAAACGGAGCAATTGTTTTGGAGTTGAGACCCCTTGAATCTTTCTAGAGCCCTAAGTCTGAGGGTGAACCAAGGGGGAGAGAATTTCTGAAGGATTGTTTCCCACTCCCAGCCAACAGGAAAACTGTGCACACAGTTTTGTGTGTCCAAAAGGATCCGTTGTGGTAAGTCCTAGTTCTTACATATTGTCAGCACCATGCTGCAACTGATCCCCACCCTGCATGGATCTGTTTAAGAATAACTGCTTCAGGAGAGACCTGGCAGGACAAGATAGCAGCAGTGCACTGTTGAGGCTCTCAATAGAACCCACTAAACCTGCAAAAATTCTCAGACTCAATGCTGCATCAGCAGTTCCGGGCCAGCTCACAAGACTTTGAATAGGGTGGTTAGCTGATATCTGGCTGCAGTGATGACTAGAGAGTGCAAAGTTCTGGCTGTGCAGAGAAGACGAAAGCTACGCAGCCGCTCCTACCTCAGACCCTCACAGTGATGTGGTCTGGAAATGGCAAGCCAAGGCTGAAGCTACAGAGAGGTGGACCAGTGGGGTGGGTCTGAAATGTCTAAGGCTTGAGTCTCTGGAAGTTCATGAGTCCACAGAGGAGCAGGTGGAGAAGGAGGAGGGGCTGGCCGAGTGGCACCTAGAATGGCATTGGAAGCATGATAAGGCCCCGAACTGAAGACAGAGAGGCAGACTATCTTCAGAAGACAAGTGTTGGATGAGCGGTGGCCGAGGATGAATGATGCACATAGGCTCCCTAGCAAGATATGAAGAGAAGGCACAACTGAGAAGACCTGTCTGGGTGGCTGAAAGATCTACAGCAATATTAAAAGCAGTTGGGGCACTGGTACGCAAAGGAAAGACTCACCAACAGGGGACACTGGATTACATGGAGGAAATGAGACAGGTGGCCCTCCCTGACCCCAACCCCCACCCTTCCTGAAAGGAGGAAGTAAACAGCCTAAGGCAAGAACAGACACTATGGTGCAACATTCTGGACCACTGCCCTGGATGGGAGCAACAGCTCAGATGACAGTCTCAGAGCAAAAATAAAGAGGGGTACTCTTACCAAAGATGACAGGGTGTAGTTTAGTCAGTGAGATTTGGGTGTGTGAATCTCAAATTTCCCAACTAAAAAAGCACTGGGTCACAGGGTGAATGGGTGAGGTGACCAAGGTTTGGGGTGGACTCATGAGGAGCAGGATCAGTAATGATTTGCATTGAGTGTGCCTCTAAGGCTGATTTAGAGTTTAAGGGACAGGTACTCCATTGCACAGAAAAGGAGTACCAGCAAACTCACGTTCCGACCACCTGATTTTGAGTCGAGTGGACCACAAGTTTTACACCGACAGAGTAAAGTTTACTCCGTTGGTGCAAACTTTCCGCTGACAGCCCTATGCAACGGGTGTTGTCAGAGGTAAGCCATCCAACTGTCCGCCCTATTTAGAGTGGAATTTTTTTTATTTTTTTTTACTGTTCCTCCCTGCCACGCATATCCTGGGAGGCAAGGGAGGACAGTAAAAAAGATACTCCCCATCAGAGAAAACGCATATAGTGTGAGGGTCATTTTTTTTTTCTCTCTTATTCAAAAACAAACTCCCGCTTTGGGAGGTTGTTTTTGAAAACTAAAAACTTTGACAGGCAGCTTTCATGTTTGATGGGTGCAGTCCGTCAAACTTTTCCTACATTGACATGAACCGCCATAAAGGCAGTTCCTGCCAATGCATAGAGATGTCCGTGGGGCATCTCTAAATTTGGCGGGCGGAGTAAAGTCAGTAAAGTACTCCGCCACCCTGTCTGCCTTTACTCTGTTTGCCAAACCCTAAATAAGACCCTCTCTCTACAGTGGCACAGTGGCTGAAAAATGATGGTTTGGAATGTTACCCTGAGGCATTGCCAGTGGTTAGACTTTTTGCAAGCATTCGTCCCATCACCTTGCGGGTGTTTAATTGAAGTAGTATGCCTGGAAACCAGGGAGTGGCATAACTTTACAAGCCTATTACTGCAAATGTTTGTCAATATTAAAGGGTAGAAAAATTTGCATCCATTCAAGGAGTACATCTACGGATGCAGAGTTGCTGCATCACTATTACGGTCACTATAGTTATTTAAGTTCCTGATGCAAAAAGTAAACAAGTTAAACATCTTAGTAAAAATAGAATGACAAGAGAAACCGACACAGACATAGCAGACCCAACTCAGGCCCCACAGACCAAACTACCAAGCCAGGAATGCCTTTATTTGGAGGTGTCACACCCCAAACACCACCTCTGAAGCTACTCCCCTGGAGGAGGGGGATGAGAGGGGCCCACAGTAGGAGGGGCGGACAGCCTTGAATGGGCAAGAGGACTTTTGGGGTCAAGAAAGAGGAAGTGCACTGATTGACCATTTAAACTGGATAAACTCCTACTAAAGTGGTGGGACCAGGAAGCACATAGAGGCCCATATCAGGAAAATAGGCAGTGCTACTATCCCACTGCCCTTTGGAGCCGATGTGTTTGCACCCTGATAAGGCGAAAGATAGCAAATGCAGTAGAAAACATACATGGCTAAAGAGGGTATACCAAGCCTCTCTCAGACATCCTCCCCCATAGAACTTTCGGACTGACAGTCAGGAGAAGGATGGGACAGAATGAGGAGACTGGGCTTTGTCTCCAGAGGTGGAGTTAAAAGAAATGATTATTGCCTCTTGAGCAAGGAAGGAACTAGCTGGCCTGATCAGACTACCTGAAAGAGAAGGAGAGTGGTGTTGCAAAAACAAGCCAGAAGAGTTGGATCCGAAAGGAAATGGACTTCCTAGGTGGCACAAAAGGCTGGTGGTAAGAGCTGCTCCCTGCAACACAATGGAGCTGGTTTGAGGTGGGCAGCCCCTAAAATAGATCATGAACTGGCCTAGGTAAGTTCGACCTGGAATCACCTTCAAGTGTTGTATCACAAGGGGCAATGGCAAATTACAAAGGTCCTGTCCAATCAGGAAAAGATGGATACATTCACAAAACCAAGTATGACAGCAGAACACCATCAACTCAAAGGTGTCACCATTTGCTCCCTGTGCTCTTATGCCCACCATTAGGAGGTATTCTTGTGCGACATTCCAATGCTTGATTAAGTTTTCTGACTTTGTGGAATGTCGTTGTACCGACTTGAGCCTCTCGATTAATATGCTGTACTTTCTTTCATTCTGAATCTATGCCGGGCTTTGTGACAGATAAAATGCTTTTCGTCCCATAGACTACATTTTTCCAGAAGCCTTGATCTTTTGGTATATCACAATACCGATTTCCAGCTTCCTAGAAAACCTGCTGGTCTTGACGTGCATTCGATCTCTGCGTTTTGTAGCATCCTGCTTGCTTTTCCTGTCAATGCCTGCCTTTCCTAGAATCCGCTGCTCAATGATTTGTCTCCAGCCTTGCAGGCCAAGGATGGGTTCCTGCACCGTCAGACTTGTAGCTGGCAGATGCTACCTTCATCGCGCTTGTGGCAAGTGGTCATTAATGAGCTATTTTAAAACCTCTGTTTCCTTCAGTCCAGAGGTCGTCATTGTTGCAGTGTTCCTCTTGGCTGGCTTTCTGTTTCCAAAGATTCCTGAGTCTTCAGCTAGAGAAAATTCTTGTTTCCCGAACTTGCACTATTTAGTGCTGTGTCCTTGTTTCTTTAACCATCATTTTTCTGCAGAGTTTCCCTGATTCCTGAACCTCCACTCTTCTGGAGTGTTTACCCATTTCCTGAGCTGACACTACTTCACTGTAACCTTATTTCTTGAACTTCCTTTCTGTCTGTAGTTTTCTTTCTTCAGTCCTTGCCTTCCTGAGCTCCCATTTCTCAGTGTGTTTCCTACATTTCCCTGCTTCCTTAGTTCCAAGTGTGCCACTCTTCTTTTCCCTGTGCCTTAGTTCCCAGTTTCCTAGTAAATGTTTGATTGCTTTTTTGCCAAGGGTTAACTATCTTTTCCCATGTTTCCTGTTCAGCATTATTCCACTCTAGCTCCTTGTCTATTGTGTCTGTGTATTTAACTTTCCGCCCCTTGATGTTATTTTTTTTTTTTTTTATCCTCATTCGCCTCAAACCCCATTGAACAAACAAGCTGTCCGTACCAATACTCAGCAAACTGAGAAGAGTAGGCATTAAGTTGGGATCTCACGGTGCCTTCAGCCTGTAGGTACATTGGCAGACATGGATGTTGCTACCGCCAAAAAGGGGAAGAGGTTACTCTTCAACTAAGCCCGCAAGAACCTGATGGACACCTTCGTTGGCAGACATGCGGGGGTGCCCAACGTGGTCCGAAGAGTACCAAGGAGGCATAATCATAGGACCTGCTGTTTAATACATAGTTAGGACAAAAATATACCTCCCTGTTGTTCATGCCCTAACCCACTTTAACAACAAGTCCCAAAATGCTATCTTTTAGTACTGCAAGCTCTGGACAGGTCCATCTTAGATGTCTCAAACATCGGCGCCAACCAGTCGGAGTGCACAGGAGGAGGAGTTCAATCCAACGCTTGCATATTTGCCTCCTAGCTAACAAAATAGCGTAGAATAAAAGGGATCTAGCTGGTCCAATGACTTGATTGGTAAGGCCAAAAATTATCAGGGCCAAGTCTATTTGAATTGGGGATCCCAAAATGCCCTCCAATGACTTCCGAACTTCGTCCCAAAAAGTGCAATGGCAGGACAGTCTTTAAACATATGTATATCTGAGGCTTCAACCAGACCGCACTTCCTACAGCTAACTTGGGTCCCATTTGAAAATTTAGACAGCTTTAACCCCTTCCGTGCTTCCGTCGGCCAACGGCCGTCACGAGCACTACCTCGCTAGTGCTGCGCACGTCCGTTGGCCGACGTGGCCCCGCCCACTCTTTCAAACCGCCGCACCGCGGCGGAATTCGCGCCGCGGTTAAGCGGTTAAAGGGGAAAGATAGGCCCTATGTACAGTGAATAAGTGGTTTCTCTTCAGCCAGGCAGGTCTTACTATGCTAAAGAGAGTCTTAAATGAATTATGCCTGGGCCTTTCAGTTTTCACATTCCCGGATGCTGTTAAAAATGCCTGTAAACACCGGGGCAGGAGGCATGTTCTTGGCTATGTTAACGGGGGCCAATCTACCTGAGGAGGGCTTTTTGTTTAAATTTGGGGAACCAAAATTCTTCAAAAAGGTTAAACTCAAAGTCCTCCAGGCAATGGTTAGAGCATGGGCTAGACTAAAGCGCCTTGTCGGCCTTAATTACTTTTCAAGTCTAGCGCAACTCTGGGATTCACCGGGCGTGCCGGAATGTCTTCAGGATAGGCTTGCTTTACCTCTTAGAGAAGTGGGTTTGAAAGTATGGGGAGATCTGGCCTATGAGGGTACACTCATTTCATGGGAACAATTAAGAGAAAGAGTGGGAGTGGGCCTTTCAAAGTTCAAGTACATCCAGCTGCAGAGCTGGGTCCAAACACAGAAAAGCCAGAAAAAACCTATAGGCTGGGGCAACATTCTTGAACAACAGTTAGTAGCCAGGCCAGTAGGGAGGAAGGAGGTCTCTTACTGGTATTGGGCAATGGAGGAGGCCGTGGATGGTGAATTTAAACTCGCCGATGAAGTATGGAGCGAACATCTTCAAAATGAACAGTGCGAGCAATTGTGGCAGAATTCATTGATGTTACTGTTTTATGTGTTTCTTAATTGATCGCTAGAATTCGTGGGTACCACTAACACTGTGAGTGTTGTTTCCCTTGCTTTTTATAATATCGCTGAGGTTATCAGCAATTGTGAATGAGGAACCTACTGACCTTCTTTATTACCATGTGGAGCTCCCTCGTACTTTATCCTACATCTCATTTACTATTTATGTTGCCACCTGTATGCTGGCACCTGGAAGTTACTGTGAATACCGATTTGCCTCTTCACTGCATGAGCTTTGATCTTCATTGTTACCTTTTGCACAGGTTCCCCATTGGATCCTTCCCACCCTCCATCTTGCTGTCAATTTTGGGCAGCACTCTTAACAAATATTTTCTTCTGTTTGTCTCTCATACCAGGAGGGAGACCCTTTCCTGAACCTTGGCAAAAAGAAATGGTACCCTCATCTACTTCCTCAAAAGAGACAATCCTACATGCAATAAATAGCACTGGAAGTAAAAATTGGGGACATCAGAGGGGAGATGGCACTGTTGAGACAAGATCTACATAACTACAGATTGATGAAGGCAGAAGGGATCCAGGAAGAGAGGGTAGAGGACAGAGAAGCAACTTCTGAATAGTTGGGTACAGGAGGGAGCAGAGTGAGCTCACCCACAACAGCTAAAGAAGGCACCAATTATGAACCAGTGTGTTGAAATTAAGGAAAGACTAGTTGGATGCACCAATACGGCACCAGAATCACCAGATTCGAAAAACAAATCCTCAACAGAAGGGGAGCAGATGAGGAAGTGCCGAAGATAAGGAGTCATTTCAACACAGGAACACAAAGCAATATTGTCGTAAGGAACACTTATTCAAGTTTCCGTTAGAAAACTACTTTACCTGTGAATTCCATAATTGTTCCCAAACACAACAATGGCCCTATGAATTCAACACTCTTATCATTTGGGAAACTGGCATAAAACTGCAAATGTGCAACTGGATCTTAAGTAGCTAAACCCAGAATAAAGTCAAATTTCTTCTATCACCAACAAAGATCTTTAGCCTTTTCTGCATTACTGGCTTTCTGACCATGCAATTCTCCTGCAAGGGTTGATCAGTTATATTTTGGACAGCCCAGTTTCTTTAAAGCTATGAAAGCACTTTCAGCAGCAAGAGTTTTATACATTTATCAAGATTATTTATAAGAGATTACCCTATACCTAAAGTATCTGTTGGCACTACTCAACATACCAAGAGACACTTATTCAAGCACCAAAGACCATTTAGTTTGTACCCGGTTATATTTTCAGGTTATGGCACTTTCTTTGCTCATTAAATTATGAAGTAACAGAAGGAGAATATATGTCACATAATTCGGAGGGAGCCGTTAAGCAGATTCTAATAGTAGGATGGAATCTTATTTAATCTTCTCTTCTACATGAAGAGACAGAATTTTGGTGAAGGGGTGTGTGATCTGGAGAAGAAAATGGCTTTGACTGGTGCACTGCTGTGGCAGGGCGCCAGCACTGGGACGTGCTCATCAAATCTCCTGCATTCATTATCTATTGAAATCCTGAATATTGGACATTACTGACCTCCACAGGCCACAGGTGTATGGTGTTCTAGAATTGTAAATCAGTCAGGTGTACACAACGAAAATGCTGCAATTTGATTGGCTCCTAGCAGGCCAATATCTACCCAGGAGACTCATAGTTATTAAATGACAGGCCTTGTTAGAGTTTCAACCCACAAATCACTAAGCCTTCTTCCTATTACAGATGTCTGTGAAGATTACAGAGTTCTAATAAAGAACTAGAATCTTCACCTATCTCAGAATGTAATTTGCCTGCACTGTGAGACATTGCTGGTAAAGACAGCTTTAGAATCATTCACTTTGTTGTGTGGAAAGCTGAATATGTACATTATTTGTATTCCTGCTGCTACAAGATCCTGAAATAAATGAGTTCCAAAAACATTTCTTTCCATGTGTTGGTATTATACATTTAAAGTGTTCCTAGTCGGTGAAAATTGTGAGTCTAAGACAGTTTTCGCTGCATTTTAAAATACTCTCATTGTTTTGTCTGATTTACAATGTCAAATATTTTGAATTTGTTTAATTGTCTTGAATGTAGCAGGATATAAGGTATGCAAAAGGCTGGCAGTGAATTTCTGAGAAACGTTTTGAGCACCGGCACTTATTCCTTTACAAATTAAGCACTGTTTCTTTCTCTTGCTCATGGTGAAATTCTCATGATGAAAAATAAGTCCTTGACCCTAAAAATGCATGCCGGTGCCTATCACCTGCAACCACTGGCACAAATTACTCTCTATGTGTAGAATTAACACATCTGGATGATTGTGCTGGATTTTACAGTACAAAAGGCAGGCTTTAGAGTATTGCTGGTGGATACTTGCAGCAGTTACTTGTGAATGCCCCCAACCTAAACTGGAACATTAGAGTTCTCAAGGTTCCCAGGTGCAAGAAAGAGTAAGTCATCCAGATCAGTTTTTTGTTTTGTAAATTTGGACTTGCATCCCAGTATGAAAGCAGAACTGCAAGTTGCTGCATGCGAATCCAAAAACCTGGATTAGGTCAGCCACAGACTCATGGAACTGGGAAACTTTAGAGCACTGTAATAGTGAAAGAACACATACTCCCGACATGTCAGTCAAACTTTTATCGTGAAACAAATTTGTGATGCCATATATTCATTCAAATTTAATTAGCTGAACTCTAGAAGTTACATGAGGGGTACATGATGCAAAAACATATTGAAAAGCATGTTTTTGCTTTTCCACAGTCATACAGAAGAGAGAGAATTCATAATCTGAGGTGATTTTAAGCTTGTTAGCACATTTCATAAACTAATCACTATCATCTGGAGAATACCCAAGCTACTTAAAAACATCCCAAAAATAAACCAATCCAGAAGAAGCATGGACTGGACCCAAAGGACTCAGTGTACTATGGACCTAAATCAAATGGACCATTTTTCGGTAACTGTCAGAAATTGGTTTATTATTTAAGGTATAATCGCAACTCTTGCTAGGGTGAACCCTCAAAGTCACTAAATTAACCTGAGCAGGTGGGCTTCATCCCCTCTTTTAGGATTGGTTCCTTGTCGAGTTATTGAGCTGACAAGCTCTGGGACACACCTGCGGTCTGGGAGTGGTGCCGAGTCCTGAAAAGACTGTGAGCAGCATTGCCAGCACCCTGAAACGTAAGCTTTTACTTCCTACTGAAGAACAATAAGTATCCTGAAGCACGTCTTGAGATACAGATCACTGGCTGCACCAACAATGGAAAATACTAAAAACATTCAATTAAAGTGAGTGTTCTAATGCATCACATTTACCACATTGCATCTGGGTGAATTGTGTGCTGGTATGCCAGGCAGAGTGCTCCCTCCCCCCTTTTGTGATTGGCTCCTTGTTGAGTTGTTGAGCTCTGGGATGCACCTGCACTCTGGAAGAGGCACAGAAACCTTAGAAGACTGTGAGCTGCACTCCCAGCACCTTCAAATTGAACCTGTTACTCTCTACTAAAGAAGCAGAAATATCTTGAAACATGTGTCTGGAGTTACACAGCATTAGGTGCACCCACAATGGTGAATACTAAAGATTTTCAACCAAAGTGAGTGTTATCATGCACTTCATCTACCACAATACATATGGTTGGATTGTGTGCTGGTATGCCATGCCCTCTTTTTCCAGTCCAGCTCCAGTTGCCACTTGTTAATTGAATAAATTCCAGGACAAGGCCTCTTGCAGCTTGTTGTCGCCCTGTAGCCACACCGGTGATTAGCCAACTGACCCTTGGAGTCCACTTCTTTGTTATGGGTATTAAAGGGAGCAGGTCCTGTCCTCTTACGATCTTCTGCAGGTCCAGAAAGTGTTCTGATGTCTGTCCCTGGATGTGCACACTATTCTTTGACCTAGCTAGGGGGTGACTCCAGGGCATGCCATAACAAATGGGGTAAACGTTCCTGGGGTCAACCCTATTCACCTTTTCAATAGTACCTGGTTGCATTACCTAAAACAGGCTCAAGAAGGTGAACGTCTTCGGCCACACTAAACGTGGGCTCTGGGTGGGGGTGTTTTTTGTGGGTAGTGTACTATGTTATCCTAGTGTCCTCTTACATCTCACTCTAAACTTCACTTTGAGGCAGGCACTGTACCCACAACAAACTGAGAGATAGAAGTCTGGTAGGACAAAAGCAGGGCAACCAGACTGTAGATACACAAGAATTGTCTTGGCTTCCTGTTCTCTCCTTTTCAAGTGTGCCCCAAGTGTTACATGTGCTCATCAGACCTAACAAGCAGGATTTGACACTGTAGTGTGAAAAAGAACACTCACAGATCCCAAGCTGCAAATTCTGTGGAGTTCCGTGGAGTCATCTCTGCCCATTCAGGTTAGTTTATTGTTTGCTCCTGGGAGGCATTTCACAGCTTTTTCACACCTATTCAAGGCTGAACACAGGCTGAGAGCTGGCACAGACCTATGCTAATTAACCTGCCAGCCTGCGGCAATCATTAATTAGCCAATTTAACCATGGTTAATGGGGAAGCACATGCACTTTACTACTGATTAGCAGGGGTAAAGTGCACAGAGCTCTAAAGCCAGCAAAATGATAGCGTCCAGCAAAAGGCAAAAAATCTGAGGGTGACCACGTTCTTTCCTACAGTAACTGATCAAAAAGCAGAATTTGTTCCAATCTCAGATTTCCTTGAGAAAAGCAGTCTCCTCTCCACCAACAGCCAGGTTCCAACCTGACCTCGTGAACACAGTAGACTCCAGCTGAATGGCTGCACTCCTCTTACTTGACCTCTCAGCAGCTCTGATAAAGTAACTTCCTACTTCGACTTCAAAGGCTGAATGACATTAAAACACAGGGCATGGGCCAAAAACGTATTCAGTACTGCCTGACAGAAAGAACACAATGTGCGTCACTGCCTCCAATCAAATCAGCATCGCTTAAGGTAGGTGTTCTGCAAGGATCAGCAATTACTACCCCTACACATTCCACATATGCTTAACCTCTCTCCTTAAGCTTATCAAACCATTAATACTTTCTTGTTACAACTATACAGACAACACCCAGATTTTAAGATCTTCGATGAACCCAAAATGTTGCCACCAGACAAGTTCTTAGCCTGAACTGATATAACCAGATCACCCCTCACTTAAGGCACTGACTATCTGCTGCAAGAACAGTCTCTCCATCAGCCACAGGGCTATCCATTCTTAAAATGGAAGACCTGCTTAACTTTGCAACATTTGATCTTACGGAATGGCAGTAGACAACTGGATGTTATAGGTGAAATCCCTTAAAGGCTGAGATTGCAACTTGTATAAAGGAAAACCTGTGACACGACTGTATCTTGGCATAAGGAGAATGGTTTATCTCCTAGCAGATCCACAAAACTAAACGACCTCGGCACAACTATGGATTCCAAGCACTCACTAGACTATGACAACAAATGCCACAAAAGGAGCCTCCAGCCCTATGAGAACATTATGATGATCTGCCCTAACTCGGCTACCCACATAGTGGCCAGGTATCAATTGCCTAGTGATGTCGAGCCTCGAGTATATTAGTTGGCTCAGAATTGGTCTTACAAAGTGCCTGACTGACTAACTCCAGTGAATCCAGAATGTTGCCACCAGACAAGGACTTAGCCTGAACTGATATAACCAGATCACTCCTCCCTTAAGGCACTGGGCATCTGTTGCAAGAACAATCTCTTTCAAAGCTCTCTGCATCAGCCACAGGGCTATCCGTACCTGTGGATCGGTTTTTACAATCCAGTTTCAAACGCTACACGGAAATGAGGAAGCTTAGATCAACTTACCAAAGGAAATACACAATCTAAAGGTTTGGTGTAGATGACATAAATCCAGGCCCATGACAAAGCGAAGGTACTAAGAATGCACTTTTGTTATATAGGTCCTAATGATTCAGGATGGTCTTTCATGTCATGGTGGGTAAGCCCACAGCCCTTCTTGACGAATATAAATTATACATATATATATATATATTTGAAAAGGTTTGCCATCTTGTGAGATGCACTCCCAGGAAGTAAGCAGACACAGGAACTGGGATATTAAAACACACTGACCAGCAGTTTAATGCGACGCGTTTCAGGCTTACGCCCTTCTTCAAAGCCAACTGCTCTCCAGGACGGCCAAACATTTCTGCCAGCATTTAAAGAACTTTGAAAACCAGTGATGGCTACAAACAGACCCACATGGGTAAGGAACTACCAGCCCCATCATGCTTTGCAGGCAATGTGATTTGCCGGCCCACTTGAGGCGTGACTTGGAAGCCCACTTGGGGCGTGTCTTGAATAAATGGAGAGAAAATGCTGGCAGAAATGTTTGGCCGTCCTGGAGAGCAGTTGGCTTTGAAGAAGGGCGTAAGCCTGAAACACGTCGCATTAAACTGCTGGTCAGTGTGTTTTAATATCCCAGTTCCTGTGTCTGCTACTTCCTGAGTGCATCTCACAAGATGGCAAACCTCTTCAAATAAATAATTCGGCCCGCCTAGGTCGAGAGAAGCACCACCGCAAGATCCCAAGCGGGGCCGCCTGCTGTTTTATATTGACTGCGGGTGGAACAGGAGGAGCGGCCTGTAAAGAGAGCTGTGTTTCTTTGTTTAAAGCTCCATTTAAAGAACTTTGAAGACCAGTGATGGCTACAAACAGACCCACATGGGTAAGGAACTACCAGCCCCATCATGCTTTGCAGGCAATGTGATTTGCCGGCCCACTTGGGGCGTGACTTGAAGCCCACTTGGGGCGTGTCTTGAATAAATGGAGGGAAAATGCTGGCAGAAATGTTTGGCCGTCCTGGAGAGCAGTTGGCTTTGAAGAAGGGCGTAAGCCTGAAATGCATCACATTAAACTGCTGGTCAGTGTGTTTTAATATCCCAGTTCCTGTGTCTGCTTACTTTCTGGGAGTGCATCTCACAAGATGGCAAACCTTTTCAAATAAATAATTCGGCCCGCCTAGGTCGAGAGAAGCACCACCGCAAGATCCCAAGCGGGGCCGCCTGCTGTTTTATATTGACTGCGGGTGGAACAGGAGGAAGCGTCCTGTAAAGAGAGCTGTGTTTCTTTGTTTAAAGCACCATTTAAAGAACTTTGAAAACCAGTGATGGCTACAAACAGACCCACATGGGTAAGGAACTACCAGCCCCATCATGCTTTGCAGGCAATGTGATTTGCCGGCCCACTTGGGCGTGACTTGAAAGCCCACTTGGGGCGTGTCTTGAATAAATGGAGGAAAATGCTGGCAGAAATGTTTGGCCGTCCTGGAGAGCAGTTGGCTTTGAAGAAGGGTGTAAGCCTGAAACGCGTCGCATTAAACTGCTGGTCAGTGTGTATTAATATCCCAGTTCCTGTGTCTGCTTACTTCCTGGGAGTGCATCTCACAAGATGGCAAACCTTTTCAAATATATATATATATATATATACATATATATATATATATATATATATATATATATATATATATACATATACATACACACAATATTATATTACAAGCTGTCCATTAACGGCTATTAACCTGTGGGCTATACAGTTGCCTGGAATGGCAAACTCATCCTATAACAACTGACACAAAAAATGTTAATTACCCACTTGAACATTGTGTCCCTCATTATTCTAACCACAACATTCAGACTTTTACACTGCACTAGTACTATCCTGCCTAAAAACCTCTTGCATAGCAGCCGACTTTTCCTACACAGGCCAAGCCATTACCAGCGGACTTTCAACCCTACATCTGAATGGAGTCAAGCAACCTGATGAAAATCGATGCGCTGCATGACCTCGTCAGGATTACCTAGCGCTATAAAGGATACATACAGATGAACTGCTTACTGAACAACCGAAAAGCGTTTTACGCTTCGTAAGGGCTGTGGAAAGTGCTATGTAAATAAAATCACAATGTTAAAAAATACAGAGGTGTAGAGAATTGTGAAAAACCTAATATGTGGTTAGGGGAATTTCAAAACTATGGACAGCATGTTATATAAGCTCCTCTCCTCATTCCTTATTTAAATGTTAATCTCATACCGTTTAATTGCGTTGTTTGGGCCAATCCAAAAAAATTATCAGATAAATGTGTTAAAGCCTAGATTCGGGTACAAGGGGGGTCCTCTTTTTTGTTCCTATTATACACTGACAAAATTAGTAGCACACCCAAGATGGCAAAACTGTGGTTTTAGAATCTTGCAAGAATATAATCTTCACCCATGAAAACCAGTGGTGTCATATCCCAATATTCCTCAATGTCTGGAAGCGAAATCCCGCCTAATCTGACAGGTAAAAGGTATTGTTCATAATACTGGGAGTTTTATTATCCACAGCCACATATTTATTGAATGTTTCTATAGTTTCAATGACGTGGCTGGAATCTTGTTTGGGATATGCAAGGAAACTTAATGACAAAATAAAATCCAATTTACTGGAGTTAATTTTCATACCCAGCAGCTAAATCAATTACACCAAAGTATCCTTTTATCAGATAACTTTTTGATAAAAGCTTCTGCCATATATCTCGAGATGAGGATCCCAGTATACTTTATATTGGAAAGATATTTCTTCCAGTTGTCATTGACAGATGTAGATTTTAGTACATTTTCTGAGTTTAACTGATGTTAAAAACTATTCCTGAAACATTTGCAAATGTATCTAGTTATTTTAATAGGATTGAATGGCCAGTGTTAATGCTGTTGATATACAACAGGCAGTCAGCTGCACAGAGAGAGATTTGATGTTCCCTACCGGCCAGCTTAATACTAAAAAATGCTGCGCCTCCCTTTATGGCATTGGCCTAAGGATCGAAGGCCAAGGTAACGATAAGGAGGCAGCAGGCACCCATGAGAGGTGGCATGTATGAGGCAGCAGGCACCCATGAGAGATGGCATGTATGAGGCAGCAGGCACCCATGAGAGGTGGCATGTATGAGGCAGCAGGCACCCATGAGAGGTGGCATGTATGAGGCAGCAGGCACCCATGAGAGGTGGCATGTATGAGGGAGCAGGCACCCATGAGAGGTGGCATGTATGAGATTTAGAGCAGCTGAAACTGGCCTTTAGTACAAAAACGAATGGGTGGCACTGAGTAAAGTGACTGCACCAACTTAACATAAGTGCAGCGAAAGATTGCTCAGTACCACCCAATGTAGACCCAACTCAGAGGATACCCTCTGAGTTGGGTCTACGATAGGTGGTACTGAGCAATCTTTCGCTGCACTATGTTAAGTTGGTGCACTCACTCAGTGCCACCCATTCGTTTTATACTAAGGCCAGTTTCAGCTGCTCTAAATCTCATACATGCCACCTCTCATGAGTGCCTGCTCCTCATCCATGCCACCTCTCATGAGTGCCTGACACCTCTACATGCCACCTCTCACACTATCAATAAAGACTATGCCAGCCTTTGCACCAGCATTAACTGTATCATAAATAATGCGTCGTAGGTTCAATGAAGTTAAGCCATATGTTAAATGAATTGGAGTACAATCAATTCCGTATTGGTTGATTACACCAGAAAACGGTGGCAAAAGCATCAGAGTGGGAGTAAGAGCGAAGGGGCCGATTCATGAAAGCATTTATCAACACTGTAGTACTCTTTTACGTACTCTTACACACCTTGGTGAATTGGTCCAAAACATTTAAAATGGTAATAAAATGAGAATATTCAGTGAATACTCATTCAGTTAGTACAAATTGAAAGGACTGTGCCCTCTGTGCACTTCTACTAATAGGGAGTTAGATGTTATGGAGCTGATTCACAGACAGTGGCGTAACAAAGGCCCCCGCAGTGCAGGGGGGCCCCCAGAGCTCCAGGGGGCCCTCTCAGGGCAGTACCCTGGTCTGAGAGCTCCTGAGTAAGTCCGGAAGGGGGCCCCTCCATCAGTGCTTAATTTGAGCCAGTGGTTTCCAGTGCTCGGCACCGGCACTTATTTGTCAACACCAGCGCTTGTGACAGTCTGCCACAAGGTGGCGCTGTCTAATTTGGAGAGCAGCACAACAAAAGTTAATTATTAATTTAATATACATTAAAAATAACAATTACCTGCTACCTAAGTAGTCTTATAGCTTTGGGGGACTGAAATAGTTGGTTAGTATTTGTATTTTTACTGTCATTGGCGGCAGTGGCAGAAGCATCGTGTGGTGCAACCTGCAGTGGCCTCCTGGCGAGAGCCCTGGCCCCTGCCACTTATTATTTTACAAATTAAACATTGCCCTCCATGCTCTTTGCAGGGGGCCCCCTCTAGTTTAGTTACGCCACTGTTCACAGAGGTAGGTAAGAGTACTCCTGTAGGCGTACTTCCTGCACTCATACATTCTTGTGATTCGCCCGATAAGGTTGTATTAACCAGATTCGTAATAACAATAAGGGGTGAAATGACAGCATGCTTTTTGCCTTTCTTCAGGAATAGTCAGGCCTCTGAATGTAGCAATACGTTTCGTAGCCGGCCACACCGCAAGGCCTTCCAGGAATACATCTATAAACGAGGATCAAACAACTTATTTATGAATTTAATAGAAGTCACCAACCTCAGTTTTCAACAGATCAGTGGTCTTTTCTTTTTTCATCTTGGCCTTTGAAGTTCCTCCTTCATTTTCAACATCTCCAATCTATTACCCCAACACAATTCTCTCTCTAACCAAATCCGATCCTTCAAAATAGAGAATATTCTAAGTATAGTGCGGCAAAATCAGGAAAGAGCTTCTGATACCTCCCCCGGGAGGGTAACATCCCTTTTAATCTTGCAAATGATATATGCGTTTGCAAGAAACTTCAATTCCTGGTCTCCAAGAAAAAACTTTCAGTTGTATTGTTCTCTTTGATATTGAAGCACTTGGAAAGTAACTGAATGGTATTAATGTAAGTATTCTCATGGGAGGTTCCCCATGCTTGAATAAATTAATAGAGACATTTACAGTTATTTAACCTGTCAAATGTGTCATGCATTCCTCTACAACCATTAAATCTGTTGTCAGCGCTTGTACTTGGAGCTTGGATCCATTAGGCAAGGGGCCTTGAAAAGCTGTATCCCAGCTCCCCACATCGACAGCAAACTTCACAGATATTTGGACACTCCAAAAATATTGACTACAAGTAATGACGTGCGCTAAAGTTCCATTTTGTGATAGAAAATATATCGGTGGACACCAGCAAGCAGTTTTACAATGTGACAGTTTTTTTTTTAATGTACAACAGGTGAGTGATCAGCAGATCAAAAAGTCATAATTTGTTAAAATATATCTAATATATGACTGAGGGGGAAGCCAAGGTTTAGGAAGATAGTTTGCACACCAAGGATAAATCAAACTGGCTATTATTGTCATGGATTAAAGAGGGGAGAAGTTATTAGGAGAAACGTTGCACAGGGGTAGTCCACTGCAAGACCAAGCCTTGGTCGGATTTAGTACTTGGCTCTAAATGGAAGCGATGTTCAACAGAAAAAGGCTTAGGTCCTGATTTAGATTTCGGCAGACGGGTTACTCTGTCCAACAGTGACGGATATCCCGTCCGCCGAAATATAAATCCCATAGGATATTATGGGATTTATATGTCGGCGGACGGGATATCCGTCACCGTTGTGCCGGAGTAACCCGTCAGCTGAAATCTAAATCAGGCCCTTAGTCAAGGATGTGAGGAGGGTTAGACACTCAGAGCACAGTCAAACACATACACACCCTAAACTGAATGTGTAGTCTGCGTTCTACTTTCTTATGAGAAAAGTGCATTGATACAGACAACACGAAATGCTGCAAATAAGTCCGAAATCTTTAGCTCCTTCATAGACAGCAATCTGAATCCACACTTCATAATACCAAGTACAGTAGGCGCTATAGATTCTCCTCTAGCATTAAAGAATATGCCAATGTTAGGCTATGGCGATGTCCGTGACATCGCGAGCACATAAGCAGACCAACAACACACTGAACTCTGTCTGGCAACACAATAACCAATGATGTGTCCAGGTGCAGAACGCACTTGCCAGCATGTTCAGATTGTTATATCTGTAACCACACAATGGATGTGGATGTGGTCTGCAGCCCTTTAATCCACTGCCCTCCCCTCCAGCTACCTTTTCACTAACTATGGGTCAAGCAAGCCAGGGGGAACTGAAGAGGTTCTTAAGACTCCAAGAGGGCAACTGAAGGGCGCATCGGGTTATCTTCCTGCAAGAGTGGGTGTGAGAAAAGCAGGCTCTGCAACCCACGATTTTAGGCAAGGAGCCTTCCCCTGGGACCTAGGTTATGCAGATACTGTAGCCTGGCCTCCTGCACAGCAGCATGGCGCCCCTGTATCCCGGAGCGTCATGAGAGCTCCCAGAGTTCCTCACAGGCAGCTGGGTTGTTGTCTCCTTTCTTTAGGTGGGATGCTGCAGTTTAAGGTCCCCCTCCAAGCAGGTAGGGCTCTTCTTCTTAGGCAGACCTGCACTACTTGTAGGACTGTTGGCCAACACATGGTCCCACCTGGAAGGAGCACTGCAACTGCATGCACTCTGACTAGAACTTAGTCCATCTCAAATATATAGGCGCATAGCCCCATCCATGGTCATGAGGGATTCTGTAAAACTACCGGTCAAGCTGGCCAGTATTCTTCATCAAGGCAGCCTAAGCAGCAGGTTTGCATAATTCAACTTCTAGAACCTCTCTTTATATCCAGGCTGTAACTCAGTTCACTAGGCCTAGGCAGGAGGCCTCATCTAAGTAGATGCAGAACAGGCAGAAACAGGGGAACTGCTATGATCATTCTCAGAGAAGCACCGTGGCAAACCTCAAAGGAAGATGGCTAGCACCCTTCTCCCATCACCAGCCTGTTCTGCATCACCTACAGTTGGACTACCGCACACAAAGCCCCACGCCATTCCAGGCTGACACCCACTCACAGAAGCCAAAATCAATACCCTCATGTACTCAGGCAGACATACACAGGTCCCAAACCCAACAAACAACATGCACAAAGTGTGTATATACAACCATTCAAACCTTTCCTAATCTTGTTAAAGTGAAAGACTCGGTTGTGGGAGGCTGCAGAGCTGTTTACATGGGGAGGCCAGTAACCCTCTTCCTCTGAAGACAGGTAAAAGGCCAATGCCTTAATTACAGAGCATGCTGCTACCACTGCCAGTCCCACAAAACCCGGTCAGAGGACAGTAGACACATTAAAGAATGATGCACTTAGAGTGACCCTTTCGGACTCAAAACACCGCTCTGGGGGTTCATGCCCGTAAAAAGGTAGAAACCTCAAAAAAACAAAATGATTGTTGGGCTCACTGAAGCAATAAAGGAAAATCACCGAGGCACCACCACAGGGAAAAACAAAATAGGAGGGGGCACAATCTCACTCTATGCAATAAACTCTACATCCCAACAGTCATCCTGTGTTTTATCTAGTGGAAAATTAAAATCACTTCCCACAGCAATCTACCGCTCAGTGGTGGAAATATTATTTTTGTAATGGAAAAATCAGAATTAAGCGCATACAAATTGATTATTACCATCATAGGAGATGGAAGTAAGGTTGCAGGGGAGGGGGGCACTGCAGCACCCCCAAAATAAACATGCTTGAGTTCAAAAGGTGAATGAGTATTAAAGATGCCTTTACACTTTGTTTTTATCATGTCACATTTTCTATGCGTTCAAAGACAGAGGTTGAATATTAGGCTAAGGGGCCGATTCCGATCTCGGCCGGTAGGGCTCCGAATCGGATTCGGCTTTACCGGATCCGATCCGGAGCCCTGTTTCCCGACCGAGATCGTCGCGGGTCCGGCCGAGCGAGTACGATGCGGAGTCGCCGACCCGACTCGTCCGGGCGTCCCGACCGCTCCGAGCCGACTCGTTCCGGCTCGAACTGCACCGACCGACTCGCTCGGACTCGACTCGCACCGCGCAATGGAGACGTTCCCCGGCCGGGTGAGTACGATGCGCGCCGCGAGCAGATCCGACCGAGCCGCGCACTCCGGCTCGGAAGAGCTGTCGGAGCCGTACTTTGGGGGTCCGTGTCGGACCCCCTGTACGCGTAGCGCGGCGAGTCGCACACAGGGGACCATGGGTCCCCCTACCTGTGCGTGTACTGGCGCGAATCGCTTCGCCGCGTACCCGCTGTAGGGAGCGCACTTGTCCGACTTCGCACCCATTGAGTCAATGGGAGCCGCGTACGCGTTGTCGACCGGCTCCCATTGACTTCAGTGGAGTCCGACCGACTCGTGTCCGATGGCATACGTGCGCATCGTACTTCGTTCGAGTCGGACTGCATGGTCCGATCGGTCGAATTCTCTCCGGGTCCGGCTCGGTCGGAGAAATTTCCGGCCCGAATCGGAATCGACCCCTAAGTCTTCTGACAAATTGCTGCTTATTTTTTAACATGGAGATTGGTTTTTACTTTTCTTCCTCTGACTGTAAAGTTAGAGGTTTTGTAACATGCTCTATCAGACAATCTTGCCGCGGGTACAGGGAGTGTGAAAGGAAAAGCTGGATAATGTCCGTTTTTACTAACACACAGCAAGGTTTAAATACCTGCGAATGAACTGTACAAATATTTCAAAACAGATCAGCAGTTAGGAAAGCACAAATAAATCACATTTTTTTAGTAATTCTGAAGTGTGATGGATGAAAACATTTTAACAGGATCAAAACGAATCAAGATACTTTCATTGATGATGTGCTAATTATAAGTATTTGCTGAAATCCATTTTCCTCAAACTATTATTTGTGCAATATATAGTTTTATTAGTAAACTGCATGTCAGTGTGAATTTTGTTGCCATTTCAATGGAAAATGTGCTGTCTGTAAATAGCAGTACGCCACCACACCATACTTTAGTATTATATTTGCGAGCATGTTCTGCAAAATGCAACACTGGCTACTTACCAAGCCTTTACCACTCTCCTACTGAATGGGTGTGCTTGATTTACTATATTTGTTCTTTGTGTGAACGCTCAGATTTCTCACAATCCCTAGGACTTCAGTGATGTAACATTGATGGCAGCACCCCCGATCACTATCTGAAAGCACAGCAAGATGCCATCAATTAAAAAACGTCAAGCTCTATTTATGTGAGAGGAGTCAATCAAAAGAGGTAAATGGTTCTGAAACAAAATGGCGGCTCCCCTCAGGGAGGGATAATTAGTCACAGAGGCCTGATGTATGGTTCCCTTTGGAGGACATCAACATTGTTCGGGCGCAGACCTTTCCGGAAGAAAAACCATGTGGGGAGCATGTAGCATCAATCCACTTTAAGGGCACTTTCGCTTATTCCCATCTTGGAGTCCCTGAGCATTTAAGCTGAGACAAACACATGACACTGCAAATTTGTATCCATTACCATGATTCATTCTAAAAGCAAGCCTTGCCTTAAGGTCCCAAACCACTCTGTCCTTGCCTCTCATACACAGCCTTATCAGCAACACACATTCGCAGTAACGTATAACATTCATACGATGTGGATCGAAGAGCGAGTCGAACAAACCCCCTTGGTCTTGCCACTTACACGTTCCTATCTTAGGGCATATCAAGGGGTCTCAATTGGCCAACATACCTCCACCCCCCTTTCTACCTCTGCTTACACAAAGAAAGACAGGCACTACCCATGAAAATTTAAATAATACATCTAACGCCTAGGCAGGGCTTTAAGTGGGCCGGGTCTCACCGGTGCTGAGCACTGGCAGTTTTTTAAAGGAGTCCTCGAAACGGGTCTCTATCCGGCTCGGTTTTGTGCCCTGGCACAGGCGGTCCGTTTTTTCCCCGACTGTAGTGACAGCAGGCACATCATGCCAGGTGAGCGTTGTAGTGGAAGAGAAATCCTTTAAAGAGAGTCATTTTCGCTCTGGATTTCCCTTCTCTTTTTGAAACACAGGAGCAGCAACATTGTCGTGGTGTCACCAGGGCTTTAAGTGGAAGATTTTTCAATATTATATACAAGCCATAGTTGCTGCTTTTTTATCTTAGGCAACTAATTTATTTATTTATTTTAAAGCTTATAGAGCGCACAGCTACCCCCAACGGGGGTGTCCCGGCGCTTGTAGCAGGCGGCAGATAAGGTACCAGACAGGGTCTCAGGGCTAGAGAACAGCCAGGTCTTTAGATCACGTCGGAAGATCGTCTCCGACTCGGCCGACCGTAGGTAGTGTGGCAGGCTGTTCCAGGTTTTGGCCGTGATCACGGCAAAGGCTCTGCCACCCATTCTAGAGCGGCGGAAACGGGGCGTAGCCAGGAGGCGGAGACTGTTTGATCTGAGGACCCGACTTGTCTGGGAGTGCTTGAGTCGAGCTCTAAGATAAGCTGGACCACGACCCTGAAGCGCTCTGAAGGCAAGGACGAGAGACTTGAATTGGATGCGTTTAGTCACGGGAAGCCAATGGAGTTTCTTCAAGTGGGGTGAAATTGAGTGGCGATAAGGGATTTTGCATATCAGCCTGGCCGCCGCGTTTTGAACGATCTGCAGACGTCTAACCAGATATGCTGGTGCCCCCACATAGAGACTATTTGCACATCTAAGACAATGTTCTATCTCCAATTCAGAAAGCTTCTCAAGACCGCTCTGTTCTAATAACTGCCCCGTCAGCCTTCCTGCAGCACTGTTTGAAGCGCAGAGATACCCCTTCGCGGGTGATTCAGGCGCTATACAAAACCAATAAATAAATAAATAAAATAGTCGAGATGTGAGGTGATCAGGGCATGGATGATAGTTCGACGGGACTCCATGGGAAGGAAGTGAAGGATTTTGCGGAGCATGCGTAACTTACCAAAGCAGGCAGAGGAAACCTGGCTAATTTGGGATTTACAAGACAGTTCATTATCAAACCGGAACCCCAGGTTCCTAGCAGAGTTAACAGGTATGGGAGGAGGATTCAGCTCGGAAGGCCACCATAGCGATGGAGGAGGGGGGCTTTCTTGATTGAAAAATAGAACCTCGGTTTTGTCCGAGTTAAGTTTCAGCGTGTTTTGCGACATCCAAGTGGAGATATTACACAAGCAGCGTCTGAAGTTGACAAATGCTGCCTCGGAGTGATCATTACTAACATAACTAACAACCTTGACAAAGCCAATAGCCCTGACTTGTTGTAGGTATGATGTTACTTGTTGTATCATATATCTGTATGCAATGACAGAAACAGCAAAATACAAGTTGGGCGACGTACTATGCTGAGCACAGATTTTTAGGGTATGTGTTTTTAAGCCACGCCCTTGATTACATTGGCCACGCCCCTTTGAGAGACCACCCAGTTTTTTCATCCCACTTAAAGCCCTGCGCCTAGGTATAATCATCGATCATGAGCGTGGAAGGCAAGAACGAAGAGGAGAGACAAGGAATAAGGAAAAAGAAACCAAAGATAGAAAATTATTTTAATTGGAAGGTGTGAATACATGTTTAGGCGCTCTAAATGGATCCAGAGGTACCACTGATAAAGGAATGGATAAACTGTTTGCTCTCTGACTTTCCTGAATTCTTCTCTCTACAAAATGTTTTGAGGCACCTTTTGTCCATTCTGTTCCTTTCTTGCCCACCAGAAAATTAGAGTAATCTTTTTCCCCCGTTTTGTAAATGGGCATATTTCTCTAGGAGGGAGACTACAGAGTGGCAAGATGTCCTATTGAACAAAACCCTGGCTGGGGAGGCCTTGCTAGTGGAAATGAAAAAACTGCAGACTATTACCCAAGGCTACGACCTCCATAACTAATGAATCCTAAGTTATTTCCTGCCAGCCAGAAAAGAAATATTACACTCTTGTTCCCCCTGGGGGTGCAGACGGAGGGGGCGGTGGAGCTAGTCATTGTGTAGACTGTGATGCCTCCTTGGTGAAGTGTATTCCTGGGGAAGAGGGCAGTCTCACACTCTCTACCAGTTTCTCTGCCTCTCTGGTGTATGTTGACAGCAGTTTGACAGGAATGGTGTCTAGCCAGGACTTTAGCACCATAGTAGGGAAGCCTTACTGGGCCTCCACAAGGCTTCCTGTAAGTAGAAGCCGGCCTTCTCAGTTTTAGTCTCATAGAGCACACAGTCTCCATCTTCAAGAACAATACAGCCAAATCACTGGTAAACACTTTGTACAAGTTCACAAATCAATAAACAATCTGGCCCCAGCGATCTCGCTGACCCCCTTTCACACAACTCACTGTAATCCCCCCATAGCATGCACCCACAAAATGTTGGATGTACTTAACCCGTCACGTGCTTCGTCCAAAGTCAGAGCCTTTACCTACTAGGCACACGCCACTGAACGACTTATCACCTTACGTCAGGGGACTCTAGCTCGTTCCAGGACCTCAAGGCTGCGGAGAAAGAACAACTAATGCTTCCATTGTTGTGCACCTATTTGTAGTATCTCATAGCAAGTGATAGCTGCTAATGCCCTTGTGTTAAATGCTGTCCCTGCCAATCGCAGCTAAATATTGGCATTTTCACTGTATTTTTTGAAAATTCCCCTGTCGACCACCACATCTTGCTATATACATTTTTGATTGAAATCTTATATTGATATTGGACCCATTTTAAAATAAATAAGGTCTAATAAGAGTAGTGCTGGAAAAATTGATTTATACTACGATACCCGGCCAGAGGTCCGACAGCCTAAACTCAACAACATATACCTCTTGAGAACTACTGCGTGGACACACCGTCTACTGAGTAGGTCCACAGCATACATTGCTAGTTTAATAAATGGCTTGTACTTCAACTTTCAATACCTTAGCGTAAAAAACAGAAGAAATCTTTAGATCTTCTTCAATTCAACCTACTCAGAACGTCTGTGTCATGGGCAGCAGGGACCAAAGTGGCCCGGAAACGCTTTGGGAGAGGCAGCAACTGGAAATATTCTGTAACAAGCATGGAGAGTCACCATTAGCAAAATCCCTGGTTACCTCTTTGAAATTGCTGAAACTATGCAGCAATCAGCTGGGTCAAAGTCACTATCCTTGCATCTACGCTCCATCCACATGGAGCTCGGTTTGGAAAAACTGATCTGTCCTGGTCAAAGAAACAAACCCTTTGGGGTTACCAGCATCTCAAAAACATTCTGAGGCCTGGTATGTTGTACTGGGATGTAGAACTCCTGCTATTTTCATCAGGTTCAGCGAAGGGTACTATATTATCCAGAAGAACACTTCATGGTGAAGGAAGCATCACAAAGCATCACTTTAAAACTCTGTCAACCAACCATGTCCCCAGCTCACCAATGGTAAAACATCCTCGTAATCACCATCATCCTTGCGCCACCCTCATCGGAGTGTCGAGGTTTCACCTCCCTCCGATCTGCCACATCTAGCCCATAAGAAACTAGCTGCACAAGTCTCACGGGTGGTAATGACTCTCTTGCAGATCAACCAGTCTCCACCAAACCACTTGGCACAGAAATCCCATATTCTCTCCACACCGATGAATCGCTCTGCTCCTAGCGGGATCAAGGCGAAAGGAAGATGGCGGCAGGTTCCAAGAATACATGCATGTTCTAAAGTGTTCTGGAATGTTTCAATGTTCCATTCTATGATAAGTGTTTGTTGCTGCTGTGTATGCCACTGAGCCACAATGACAGGTGAATAGGAGTAGGGATGGGGGCATTTTTCTGAGAGGTGTGGAATCCATACCCGAAGTGGCAGAGAAAGGAATAAGGTCCTTTCTTGCCACTTTTCTATCGCAAGTGAACACCATGTAGGTGCACAGTAAGCCGTAAAAGGTTTAGTTTGGGTTGAGGGCCTAGAAGCCTTAGACTGTTGAAATGGGAACAGCTTCAACTGCCTCTTCCTGGTGACTCCGTGTGCCATCCTGTGAGCTGACATGTCATCGTCACGAAGCAAATAGTGGACGAATCCGGTAATATCTATCCTCACCTGAAACTATACTGCCATCACGCTGCCGGCAAAACTTAAATCACCAAATTACGACAGACAAAAAAAGAGGAGCCTTACTTCAGTAAATGAAAGGCAAAATTCTAAAGATGTTGAAAAAACATTGGAGCAAAAGTAACAGCTCAGGAAGCCAAACATGTAGGACAAAAACAATTCCTAGGTACTGCTCTGTCAAATCTGAATAAAGAACAGAGGTAAAATGGCTGCCTGTGTGTTGTTCTCTCTGCTGTAAAGTAAGCTCCACTCACTGTAGAAATAAAGTCTCCAAGAAACTGTTACACGGAGCGGATACTGCCGTTTGGGTATCCTGTATTCATGTATGATAGTTTTTGGGGGAAAAAGAGGCCCCTGTTTGGAAAAATATACATTTCATTGGGTATTTCCGAAGCCCACCCTGACTAAATGGGATTCAGCCTCTGGTTGCGAATCTAGAGAGGATTAATTCTGGTGAATACCCAAAACGAAAACGCACTGGCAAAGCCAATGTCTCATCTTTGGGACCTGTTGGATTTGCCAATACTTTTTAGCAATGCTGTGCAGCATTCCCTGATGCCGTGCAGCATGGCTAAAGAGGAAACTAAAATGGTGCTATGACATGGACATGCCATTTTGTAGGTATGCGCGCCACCCAAGTCAAAAAGGAAGATCATTCTGGAGTCATTCTGTAGTCATCTGATTACTTCAGTCAGGCTATTCCTGCAATTATCTGGGAAGTCATCCCAAGCCATCCTGAAGTATGCCTATAGGGCAAAATATTTAAATGAGATGACTCCAGAGTCATCTCAGAAACTACTCCAGCATTGCTTCCTGATTACTTCAGTGGAAAACATGTGATGATCTTGTACTACTGCAGGATGATACCATGATGATTTCAGGATTAAGCTGGATTACTCCAGGATGGGTTCCTGATTATTTCACTGGAAACATGTGATGATTCCTTACCACTGCAGGATGATCCCAGAAAGATTTCAGGATTAGTCTGGATTACTCTAGGATGACCTTATGAATATTTCAGGATGGGGCTGTATTATTACAGAATGATCTTGTGATGACTTCAGAATGAGGCAGCATTACTCAAGAATGATCCCAAAATATCTTTAGAATGGGACTACTAGTCTATTTTTACTTCATAATGGGGATGTATTACCTTAGGATGGGTTATTACTTACTGCATGACGATTTCAATATGCAGCTGTATTAGTCAAACATATGGAATAGTAATCTGTAAACCTGTGCCATAAACAGGAAGTTAAGAAATCAGCAGTTTTTTAGTACATTGGCAGAGCAGATTACTCCGACAAAAACAAGCATTGGTAAATGCATTAGGTTTCGCCTATGTAATCAATAATAGGCAGTTTTTTTGTTGTGAGTTGTAGGTTGCTGAGTAGTTGTACAATTAAGTTACAGAAAGTCTGTTAAAGTGTTATTACTCATTTATTTACAAAAAGGCAATATATTGTGCTGTTACTAGTGGTTTAGTAATACCAAAATTAGAAAAATGAAATGGAGGGAAATAAGAGAATTAATTGATTTAATAGCAATATTTTGTGTTTAGAGGAGTGCTGACAACTTTTGGGCCCGGTGCCACTGCACCTCCTTCACCATTCACATCATGCCTCTAGTGACTGCAAGATAACTGCATTCGTGACTGCCTGTTTAGTAGTAAAATACAGCAATATTTGGTGTTCAGAGGAGTTGACAACTTTTGGCCCTGGTGCCACTGCACCTGCCTCACCATTCAAATCATGACCCTATTGCAGGTAAGGTAACTTGTGACTGCCTGTTCAGTTGTAAAATATTGCAATATTTGGTGTTTAGAGGGGTTCCTAGAGCTTTGGACCCCGGTGTCACTGAACCTGCTGCACCATTGAAATCATGACCCTAGAGGTTGTGAGCTGTATAAGTAGTTGACGGAGTGCAGTTTGATCAAATGAGGCAAGTGGCGATGAATCTTGTGAGTGAAGAAATAAGTGTTTTGTGTGGCTCAGAGGCATTTTGAGTGACTTTAGATAGCATGTAGTGTCAGGGAGGTCTAATACATGAAGATGTGCTTGACGTCAATAGACTGGGAATGATTATATGATAGATGTGGGTAAAGGCAAGCAATCTTGGTGGTCAATGATGTTCTGAGTGAGTGCTGAGTGACTATTGCAACTGGGTTGTGTTAAGAATGTGGATGCTTAGTGAGTGTGGCTGCAGTGTGAGGGTGCTGTGAATGATTGCAAGAATGTTGCAAGGACTATTGGAACTAACAGAGAAGTATATTGCTGGTGGGGGTGTGAGTGGATATGGGGTGGGCCAGTGTTGCTGAATGACTGTGGGTTAGTGCAGCAAATGCTGTGGGTGAATTAAGAGTCATGTTGTGAAGGACTTTGGTAAGTAATGAGTGGTGTGGACTGCAAATGATGTTAAGTGGTTAATGAGTATTGCAAGTGGCTGAGTTTTGAGTGATGGCAGGTTTAGATCTCAGATGTGAAAGAAAAGTTGAGAGGCTGCGTCACGCTGTGAGGCAGAATAGGGTTACATATTTCTGTGGGTGAGATGTGACTGAATGGCTCATGGGACTGATTGCATGGGTAAGTGATGTTTAAAGTGCCCACGGTAGGTGAATGGTGTGACAAGTTGGACAGAGTGGCTACAGACCATTGCTGGTGTGAGTAAAAGGATGTGATTGTGGCTATGGTTGCTGGTGGGTGGTATGGATGACTGGTGTTGCGAATAGCTGAGAATGAATGATGCATGTAGCTAAAGAAGAGTGGAATTAAAAGGTGTTAAAAAAATGTAGGTAGTAAGCAAGTGATAAGAGTTCTTGAGAGGCGTGGCGTAATGACTTAGTAGCAAAGGAGCAGAGGTGAATGGCTATTGAACATGCATGGAGTGAAAGTGGTTTTGTTAATAGTCAAAGGATACAAATGCCAGAGTATGGTGGTGAGTGGTCAAGTTAGTGGTTGAGATGATAGGTAGTTGTGTGGACAAGTTATCATGTGATTGTGTGATAGTGTGAGTGGTTGGTGCCGAAGGTATATACTGCTGCAACTGCCTGAAGGCTAGAGTGGAGTGAGTGACTGGTGCAGTAGGTGGTGCTGTGAGTGGGTGTCATAGTGGTGTTCTGAAGGGATGACTGGTACTGAATGCAGCTAAATGTGTGTTGTGAGGTGTTAGTGAACAGGTGCCAAGTGTTATTGCATCTCATATGTTTAGTGTCTCAACTGGTGTTATATGAGTGGTGTTAAAAGTGAGTGGAAGGTGTTATTAACATGTGGATGGATGAGCTTTGTGCACATGGCTAAGTGAGAAGTTAGATGGCATGGCACCGCTAAGTAAACATAATGTCTCTCAAACGACAGCACATGCGCTGTCTAGGGAGACGCCTAAAAAGCAGTTTAGGTTCAACCCCATGATCACATCAATGATAACCATCTTCTGCACAACTACCAGTCTGGCTTCAGATAATGCTGCAGCATGAAAAAGGCTACCTTATGCATCGTAGATGATGCCATCTTGACCAAAGATGAAGATGACATCAGCCTTCTGATATTACTTAACCGCTCAGCAGTCTTTGACAGCCAGCCATCCCACCGTCATATGCACCCTGGAGCCTCTAATTGGATTCACCAGCAATGTCCTTAACTGGTTTTCTTCCTACCTTTGAGTGTGGAATTGCAGCAGTGACGGAGCGGGTACCCCTAACTGTGCGGACTGGTGGTGAGCCGACCCCTCCTGTGGCCTGTGTGAAGAACTCTGATGGAACTTTCGATGGACTTTTGACGATGCCCACTGGGCTGATACCAAAACTGTTTGTACTTACCTCGGTGCACGAGCAACCCTGGCCGATGCCTGGTGGAGCTGTCATATGCAGCTATAGAGGAGTCTGGCCCTGGTTTCATCCCCTCGGCCGTCACCTACCCAGTCGGTCATCTGACATTGTTTTCCTCGTTCCCCCGTTGTGTTTCCTTCCCTCCCCCTCCTCCTCCCTCCGTGATTCTTTGATTTAATTGATGTAACTATGTAACCCGTAACTCGCTGATCCTCGGAAACCTTGAACATTGTACACACCACGGAGCCGAATCAACAGGGCCCTCGCCTGGTAGAACTTTGATGGAACTTTCGATGGACCTTTGACGATGCCCCCTGGGCGGATACCAAAACTGTTTGTACTTACCTCGGTGCAAGAGCAACCTTGGCCGATGCCCGGTGGAGCTGTCATAGGCAGTTATAGAGGAGTCTGGCCCTGGTTTCAACCCCTCGCTGTCACCTACCCAGCTGGTCATATGACATTGTTTTCCTCGTTTCCCCGTTGTGTTTCCTTCCCTCCCCCTCCTCCTCCCTCCGTGATTCTTTGATTTAATTGATGTAACTATGTAACCTGTAACTCGCTGATCCTCTTGTAAAGCGCTCTGATACCTCCGGGTCTAGCCAGCGCTATATAAAACTTTTCAAATAAAATAAATACCTTTCCAACCAACACCAGTTTGTTCACAAGGGAACGTCCAGGTCACAAAAGATCCCTATAATCAAAGGAGTACCCCATGGCTCCAAACTGTCTCTTGTCATCTTCAACCTATACATACAGCATCTGGCGCAATAACAAGAAACTTGACAGCTTCGAACCCTACAGTTCACAGTATACCAAGTCACTTTGAATCACCCTAGACACCAACCTCATCCCCAGGGAATATATTGCCATAAAACAAATACAGCCTAGTACCAACTCTCTCTTCTAAAAACAAAAGTCAAAACATTTCTCCCAGAAAGCACCTTCGGATCTGCTGTTCAAGCACTTGTGATCTTCCATCTGGATGGTGGTAGTGCCCTACTACATGGCCTTCCAGACTCTACACTGCCACCTCTTCGGAGAATCCTACACACTGTACCATATCTTATTCTGGGCCTGAAGAAATACAATCACTTCGCCCCCCCAATCTAATGGAAGTCTGCTTTATTTTCAAAACCAGCTGCAACATTTATAAAGCTATCATCAGCAGCATACCTGCTTATCTTGCAGATAAGCTCACCATCTCTGGTGGATCTCTGCACACCCACAGCCAGGACACCATCACACTGCAGGCTAAGTGTAAAAAAGAACAAACATTGACAAAGCCAATAGGTCTCGCAAATACAAGAGCTATTGGCTTTGACAATGTGTTTTTGTGATGTTGTACACCAGTGTGGCTGCTGTTCAGCATGGCTAAAAGTTAGTTGCTTGGAGTGTCATAGAGTTGGGGAGTAAAGTGTTGTAGAGTGGATTTGTTGGAGTACAGTGTCGCAGAGTGGAGTAAGGGGAGCAGAGTGTCGTAGAGTTGAATAGTAAAGTTCAATGGTTCAGTGGTAGAGAGTGTCGCATAGTGCAGAGGAGTGACGTGGGGTAAAACAGGGTGGAGTCGGTTGGAGTGGATTGAGGTAGTTGGGTGGATTGAGTCGTGTGAATTGGAGTGGGGTGAACTGAAATGGGGTGAGGTGGATTGGAAAGCAGCGGATTAGATTAGATTGAGGTGGGAGCATTGGATTGAAGTGAAAGGACTAGGGTGGATTGGGATGAATTGGGAGTGGGGTGGAGTGGAATAAGGTGGATTAGATTGGACAGGAGTGGTGTGGGGTGGACTGGACTGGAATGGAGTGGGCTGAACTGAGGTGGGGTAGACTGAACAGGGGTGGATTGGATTGGGGTGGGGTGGATTGGAGTGAATGGGGTGCACTGGATTGAGTGGGGTGAACTGGATTGCGTGGGTGGGTTAGATGGGGTGGATTGGAGTGGGGTGGACTGGTGTGGAGTGAACTGGAGTGAGGGGGATTGGATTGAGTGGGGCAGATTGGATTGAGTGGGGCAGATTGCTTTGGATTGGTGTGGGGCATAGTGTTTGGATTGGGGCAGATTGCTTTGGATTGGTGTGGGGCAGATTATTTGGATTGGGCAGATTGCTTTGGATTGGTGTGGGGCAGATTATTTGGATTGGGGCAGATTGTTTAGGATTGGTGTGGGGCAAATTGCTTTGGATTGGAGCAGATTGTTTTAGGGCAGATTGCTTTGGATTGGTGTGGGGCAGACTACTTTGTATTGGTGTGGGGCATTTTGCTTTGGACTGGTGTGGGGCAGATTGCTTTGGACTGGTGTGGGACAGATTGCTTTGGATTGGTGTGGGGCAGATTGCTTTGGATTGGTGTGGGGCTGATTGCTTTGGATTGGGGCAGATTGCTTTGGATTAGTGTGCGGAAGATTGCTTTGGATTGGTGTGGGGCAGATTGCTTTGGATTGGGGCAGATTGTTTGGATTGGTGTGGGGCAAATTGCTTTGGATTGGAGTGGGGCAGATTGTTTTGGATTGGTGTGGGGCAGATTGTTTTGGATTGGGGCAGATTGCTTTGGATTGGGGCAGATTGCTTTGGATTGGGGCAGATTGCTTTGGATTGGTGTGGGGCAAATTGCTTTGGATTGGAGTGGGGCAGATTGTTTTGGATTGGTGTGGGGCAGATTGTTTTGGATTGGGGCAGATTGCTTTGGATTGGGGCAGATTGCTTTGGATTGGTGTGGGGCAGATTGTTTGGATTGGGGCAGATTGTTTGGATTGGTGTGGGGCAGATTGCTTTGGATTGTGTGGGGCAGATTGCTTTGTATTGGTGTGGAGCAGATTGCTTTGGATTGGAGTGGGGCAGATTGTTTGGATTGGGGCAGATTGCTTTGGATTGGTGAGGGGCAGATTGCTTTGGATTGGTGTGGGGCAGATTGTTTGGATTGGAGCAGATTGCTTTGGTGTGGGGCAAATTGCTTTGGATTGGAGTGGGCAGATTGTTTTGGGGCAGATTGCTTTGGATTGGAGTGGGGCAGATTGTTTTGAGGCAGACTGTTTTGGACTGGTATGGGGCAGATTGCTTTGGATTGGAGATTGCTTTGGATTGGAGTGGGGCAGATTGTTTTGGGGCAGATTGCTTTGGATTGGAGTGTGGCAGATTGTTTGGATTGGGGCAGATTGCTTTGGATTGGAGTGGGGCAGATTGCTTTGGACTGGAGTGGGGCAGATTGCTTTGGACTGGTGTCGGGCAGGTTGTTTGGATTGGTGTTGGGCAGGTTGTTTGGATTGGTGTTGGGCAGATTGTTTGGATTGAGGCAGATTGCTTTGGATTGGTGTGGGGCACATTGCAGTGGGGCAGATTGTTTTGGATTGGAGTCCATCATCTGCTGCACAATCGGCAAAATGTAACAAAAAAAAATGTTCCTGCTCAAACCTTACTAAACAAGCATTGACAAAGTAATAATTATCTGGCCTAGGCAAACAGGTGTGATAGTTAATTATATTTTCTTATAGCAAGCATATGCCTCAAAAATAGAAAGGAAATAAAAATAATACAATATGCTATCACCTAAAAGTGCTCGCTCTATGTTTTCAATAAAAAAAAAAAATGTGCTGGTGCAGCTGTTTAATATCGATATTTTCTCAATAGCAAGCCTTTTAATTGTGGCACACATTTTGTCATCATTTGAGAATGAGACAAAATTAAATCACCACCAAGGCAGGCACTCAAATTGCTGGCAGATACTATGTTACAATGTCAAATACCCGGTATTAAACGTTAATATTAAACAAAATTAAATAAAGCACACGAAGGACAAATACGTACTGGAACCTTTCCAACTTGCTAAATGTTATCTCCTTAAAACGTTGGGGTGGCAAACATAGGATTGAAGAAACCCATTAAAAATGATTGTCACCAATACCCAAGGAGCCCTCAAATGTAACCAGCTTCCATCGATCTAAATCTCACTTCTTTATTTAACGGGACCTGATGGATCACGGGGTTAGCCGTGGATTTCCTGCCATGGCCAACTTTATGAACAGACCCAACTTTTAACTTACAACTGGGAAGCCTGGCAGTAAAGTCAATCAATTGCTTGTCGGTTTCAGGCGGGTAGACTGGGTTCTGCTACAAAACTGCTTTACCGCTTTAGGCATAACCTAAAAATCCAGCCAAGCGTCCAGTCTTTCACTGGCAGCCTTTACCGCCATTCGAACTACTTAAAAGATTGATCCGAAAACTATATTTAACATTCACGCTCAGCATCTAACAAATGATACGTGCTTTCCGTTATGTGTCAATGTGCTAGTTATTTTAACGTCCTCTGTAAATATTTAATAAAATAAATTAGGCAAAACGTAATGCCGAATATCGTGCTTAAGAACCCAGGCGCAGAGACAAATGCAGTGTCAGTGTGATAATCCGCTCTTGTAAATTTGCCCCTCCCAGTTTGTTTCTTGGGCAATAGACATTTGTCGCATACTTTATGACGTGCTCCACATCGCTATGTTGGTCACCAACAAACTACTATATCCAAAGAGATATGACTTTTTCGCGGCCACCGAATGAGCATGTAACAAAATACAACAACAACAAAAACGAGCATTTGAAGGCAGCGCGGGGAGGAGGGGCGGCGCGAGTGGTGCGCGCGCCTCGCGCTGAAAGTTAATAAAAAATAAAATGAAGCTGATAGCCGCGCGCCGTGAAAGTGAAAGGAAAATGAAGCGGGCGAGGAGGGAGTGGGAGGAGGGGGTAGGGGAGGGTATTCACGCGCTGTAGTGCACGTCGCGCGCGCTTGCGAGCAGCAGGCGTGACCACACGCTCGTGCACCATGGCCTTTTGCTTGCGCGTAACCGCACGGAAAAGGCCATGACGCACGAGCGTGTGGTCAGCTTTTCAAACCCCACTACATAAAGTCTTCGCCAGAAGCAGCGCTTGCGCGCTACTCTAGGCTCGACCTAAAAACGTGGCAACATGATTGTTGTACAGTGGAAAGTTCTTGGCAAAGGTCTGCTGGTAATTTTTATATTACTTATTGCTGTATTTAGTATTTAAACTGGTACTAAAGAGGAAAAATGTTTGCACAGACTATTAGCATGTGTAAAAAAGGATAAAACAATTAAGTAATATCACAAAATGTGCAGCATTCTGCTGCATAATTTGCCTTTTCTTTCCGCATAAGTTAGTTAACCCTGTTGCCCAATTTGTTTCTCCCCTGCCACCTAATGGCAATGGCCCTAGAGGTTGTCAAGACCACCATGGAGGGTAGAAATCAAAGCATAGTGCAGCGTTGGTATTCTTCCAAAATGATGCAGGAGCTTCCAACATAAGCGTTGTCACATTTATGAAGCTCTCTCTTCAAATGGCATATTGTCTAAGCATTGATGACTGGTCCTGTGTACGTATGTGATGTATATACAGAGCCACTCAAATTGTGAGATTCTAAAGCTGCAGCGTTTTCCAGATAATCTATCATCTGCTACATAAACTGCTGATTTTAGCAAAAAACTGTTGATTCTAGCTCAAATCGATAAAACTTTTCTAAAAGAGGAGCAACACGTGTTGCTGCACTGTGCTAAGCCCATCACAAATATTGACTGGTCACTTTACATTGGTTATTGCTCTATTTGGGTGTTAATCTGAAAGTAATGAGGCAAAACATTTGCACAGTGTAAACCTGTGTCAGGTGTCAAAATAATGAAGTAAAACTCAAAATAAATGTCACATTATGCTACATAATTGCCCACTCACCGTTTCACTGGAGCGATGTGATGCCGAGTGAGAGGCAGCCTCTTGCATCACCTCTTTCACCGGCCGACATGACGGGAGAGCTTCCCGCCTTTAAAAGCGGAGATGAGGAGAGGCGCGCGGCGGCGGCGATACAAGATGGCCGCTCCCTGAGAAGCTCTGCGACACCGAGCTCCGGTCGGCGCTGAAGGGCTCCTTTTAGGATTGCGGTCCCGTTTTCGGAACATGGCTCATGTATTGGAGATTGCGGGGCGCACTGAGAGCAATGCCAGCAAGTAAATGACCCTGTTTGATATCTGCTCATCATAATGGCTCAGCTAATGCCACACGCTTGTTGGATGGATCAACCCTCCCATATTTGACGGTCTGCTGTGCTGTGCTTTATTCTCTCTTCCTCTTTATTGTGGCACTGAAGCTATTCAACAATTTTCAGTCAAGCTCTGCATGCGGTTTGCTGACATCCTCTCTAATTGGCTGTACTAATTGTGACCGTGGAGTTTTATGCCCTAAAAGAACCTATCTATTGCTGCGCTATGCACTGTACCCAGCAATGGATTCTCCACACTCAAACAAGCCCCATGGAGCTGCTGGGTCCAATTCTGGAGTTCGTAAAGATTCAGTTGCTAGCACCAACAAGAGAGCCAAAAAAGACCCATCCTCCCCATCGAAATCACCCCTTCCTCTGACGTTAGAGGACATCATGGACGAACTGCGCCATATTAGACCCTTCATGACGGACACTACTTCTACACTCCAGAGAATTGAAGAGAAATGGTCCGGCCTGGAGTCGAGACTTTCGGTTGTGGAACAAAAAATAAGTGATGTACAGGACGTTGCTGCCAGAGTCGACATCCTCACTAAAGAAGTTACTCAACTTAAGAAGACTACAGAGGATTTAGAAAATCGTAATACCCGCAACAATCTACGCATTTATGGATTTCCGGAAGGTTCTGAAGGCTCGGACATGATTTCCTTCTTGAAGACTCAAGTCCTGCAGATCGCTGGTCTCTCGAAATCTATGGACCTTAATATTCAAAGGGCGCACAGGTTGGGACCTCAGAATACATCTTCCTCAACTAAACCAAGAGGCATTATCGCCTACTTCCTCCTGTACTCTGATCTCATGGCAATCCTCAACGCTGCCAAGCAACACAAGCAGATGGTCTGGTCTGGTCTGGCCACAAAGTCTTCTTCAATCAAGATGTCTCCAAGCCAACCGCCAACCGGCGTAAGGAATTTCTCAACCTCAGACCATCATTGAGATCCATGAATGCCCGTTATGGTCTCATCCTTCCGTGCTTTTTCAAAGTGACTTATAAAGACAGAACTTTTACTTTTGAAGACCCAGCTGACCTTCGGAAATTCATTCATGTTCACAAAGGAGAAGCTATGGAACTGAGCAAGTCTTAATTGTTTTCGTGTTTGTTCTCTTCCCTGTTTCTTAGGTTCTCCCTGTGCAGTTCCTGGCGCTGATGTTCATACCCACGTTCTCCTTGTGTCTTGTAATGTATGACTCACTCCGTTGCACTGTCTCCCCATTGTCTGGTAAGTTCCCTTCCATCTTGTTTCGTATGTTTACCACTTTGTCCTTAATTTCTTATCTCTTTTTTTTGTTCTATTAGTAAACTTGCCCCTCCTCGGTGTCCCCCTTTTGGAGTGGCCGCCTTGTTCTTCGCCCCCCCCCTCCCCCTCATTAATGTTCTTCTTGTTTTTGAACACTATGACTAAAGCCTTCTGGCTTTTTGTCATCTTTTCTTTGTTAGCTCTTACTGGGCGACTATGCTCCCCCCTTCATTTTCTCTTCGGTCCTCTTTTCCTCTTCTTTCTCCCCCTCTCCTTCCCTCGCCTCTTCGCTCTTGATTCCACTGCACATCTTTTCTTCCATTTCCAACTTATGGTACTTTATTGCTTTCTCCTTTGTTTGTTTTTATGGATACATCAAGCTAGTTACTCTACTTTCCTTCCTCTCTGTTATTTCCTATCTTCCACTCCCTATTGGTTTCAGGTCTTCATTTTATCTATCTCTGCTTTTCCCCGACACTGGCATATCTCTTTTTTGATTGGTTTCTTACACCTTTTTTTCTACTCATTCTTTAAGTTTCATATATTTTCATGTTTCATTTTGCATAAGTTTTATCGATGAATGGCCTCCGTATAATTTCATGGAATGTTAAGGGTGTTCGCAACCCTGTCAAAAAACAGCGAGTTTTGTCTCACCTTGCTAAACTGAAATGTCATGTAGCGTTATTACAAGAAACACACCTCAAGTTACAAGATCTGCCTTCACTGCGCAAACAAAGGATAGGAGATGTTTTCTGCTCCCCGGCAGTGAATAATAAGAACGGTGTAGTTATTCTGTTTCATAAGTCACTAAATGTTCTTCTACAAAATGAATTTAAAGATACTAATGGTAGATGGCTTTTTTTGAATACTAAAGTTAACAACACTTAACTCTCTTTTGTAATTTTTATGGCCCTAATGGTATTGACTTATCTTTTCGAATGATTTTTCTACTCTTCTCTCCTCCCACGCCGCTGATAATTTAATTGTGGGTGGCGATTGTAACCAACTTATGGATCCCTTCCTAGACCGGAAATCTCAAACTAAATATATCACTAACAAGATGCAGAAGACTTTTCATAAGGTTATCACCTCTAGAGGACTGGTAGATACATGGAGAACCTCTCATCCTGACATCTTAGAATTTTCATTTTTCTCCCCTGTTCACAGATCTCACTCCCGCATAGACTAAATTTTTCTCTCACAACCAGCTCTTCAATTCATGACTAATGCAGAGATTGGCTCCATTCTCATCTCAGATCACGCCCCCGTCATTTTAGATATGGATTATCCTTCACCTGCCCCTACATCCCGTCGATGGCCTTTCAACAATTCCCTTCTCCTGGACTCTCAATTTGTCGAACAATTCACGCTTTTTATACAGGAATTCTTTAACAATAATCTCTCCTCTGCTTCTCATTACCATTTTATTTGGGATGCCTTTAAAGCTACTGCCAGGGGCTACATAATTGACTTTGTGTCCCGGAAAAAAAAAAAAAGCACTCATGGACTCAACATCCATCCTAAAGCAAATTAAAGCTCTAGAACACAAATACTTCACCACCAATTGCCCTGACACATTGTCAAATCTTATCAAAGCAAAAATGCAATACAATAAACAATCTTGGGATTCTGCTTGTAATAATCTCCTCAAATTCAATGCTAAAATGTATGGTGGGCGGAACAAGGCAGGTAGATCTTTAGCCAACTATCTTAAAATCAAAAAATAAAAATCCAAAATTGTGGACATTACAGATAACTCTGGAGTTCGGCATATTACAGATGCTAGATTCTTGATTGCTTCACTGAATATTATACTTCCCTCTACACCCCAGAGTCCACCCCTTCTCCCGATCAAATTGATTCCTTTTTCCAAACTATTCCCAAATCCCCTGAGAATCACATTGATCTCACATCGTTGAATGTTCCCATCTTGGAACAAGAAATTACTAATGCCATCAACCTCTTACCCAAAGACAAAACACCTGGCCCAGACGGTTTTACCGTTCGATTTTTTCTTCATTTTAAACAACTTCTGGTCCCTCAGTTATTCTCATTGATAAATCACTTTCTTACCACCGGCGAATCACGAGGATCTTTCACCCAGGCAATGCTATGCCTGATCCCTAAAAAAGATAAAGACCCCTCTCTTTGTAAAAACTACAGGCCCATTTCCCTGATTAATACAGATTGTAAAATCTTTGCTAAATTACTTGCCCTCCGCATTAATAAGGTAATCCCAGACCTCATCAATATATACCAATCAGGGTTCGTCAAAGGACGATCTATCACAGATAATTCGAGAACCTTCCTTAATATTATCCACCTGGCTTCTAAAATTGATTCACCAGTCGCTGCCATTACATTAGATGCTGAGAAAGCATTCGATAGGGTAAATTGGGAATTTATCTTTGGCGCATTGAAATGGCACGGCTTCAGCCCTCCTATTATTAAATACATCCAGTTGTTATACTCTGCCCCCTCGACCTCCATTTGGGTGAATGGTTGTCAATCTAAATATTTCCCACTCCTTAGGGGAACTAGGCAGGGATGTCCTCTTTCCCCACTCTTATTTATTCTCGCTTTAGAACCCTTCTTAGAGAAACTTAGACGCTCACCACACTATACAGGTCTCCAATTTAAAAATATCGACATCAAATTTACTGCATATGCAGACGATATTTTGTTATATATCTGCAATCCGTCTACTTCTCTGCCGGCATTCTTCTCCTTGTTACAAGATTATTCTATAGTTTCCGGCTATAGATTGAATATCGATAAATCCAAAGTCATGCCTTTAAATAAGCACTGCCTTTCCCATATGTTTCACGACACAGGTTTCGAATGGAATTCCAGAAGTATCAAATGCTTAGGCATTCTTTATGCTAATAACATTAGGGAAACTATTAAAATTAACCTTGCTGACATACTTAAAAAGCTCTCTGTTCTCACTGAAAGCTGGTCCCCACTTTTCTTATCCTGGTGGGGTAGATTAGCTCCAATTAAAATGATGCTTCTTCCAATTATCAATTTTTATCTTTCTATGCTCCCGGTCTCCCTCCCACTTTCCTTTTTTAGTACCATCAATCGCTCCTTGACCAAATTTCTTTGGAACAATCGCAAGGCCAGGACTTCACTTTCTCGTCTCCAACAACCCAAAGAGTTAGGAGGAGTCAATTTTCCCAATCTCAGACGTTACCACTCTGCATTCACCCTGAAACAAATATGGACCTTTTTAACCGAATCCACACATACACCTATAACGGCCTGGAGCTCGTTAGAACAAGCTCAATACACACCTTTTTCTTTTATCACAGCTACCCGCTTATCCCAACCCCCGAAGTGTTTCTCTTCACCTACCTTTAATCATTCCAAAGCACTCACAACCTCTCTGCTTAGAACTCATCTCTCCTCTGCAGACCAACTTTCACGCACTCCAGTCTGATATAATAAACATTTAAAGATTAACAACAGAGCTCTATTCTGGAAGGAATGGATTGACAAAGGCATCATTACACTTGACCACTTGTTGAAGGATGGGTCCTTTATGGACTTTTCGGATATCCAAAAGTCTTATGGTATCTCCTCTATACAAGCCCTTCATTACCCCTTGCTTAGGGCGTCCCTGACTCGTCTCTTTTCCCAGGGTTGTTCCTCTGATACACCTGACCAGGCCTCCTCCCCCCCACTTGATTTTTCTACCCAATTTAAAGCAGCTGCTATATACAAGATATTAACCCGTTTTGTTGATGCTAGAATCAAATCCAACTTAGAACTTCTATGGGAGAAGGACTTGGCCCAGGATTTTTCATTTCAAACATGGGACTCCATCTGGTCAAAAATCCGTACTTCCTCACGCTCAGCTAGCACAACGCAGACTTTATATTATTTTTATAATAGACTTTTTTAACCCCTACTGACCTGCACAAATTCAAATTGTTAGACTCCAAAAAATGTTGGTCTTGTTCCCACAAGAACAGTGACTTTCTTCATATGTTCTTCCACTGCCCTTTGGTTAAATCTTTCTGGTCTCGTATATGGTTGAAGTTGAATGAAATATTATCTACCAACGTTTCTTTTGATATTGTACATGTTTTTTGGGTAGTTCTTCGCCTATCTGGGATGCCCAGAGCAATGTGGGTAAATTTATTGATTTGTTTTTAGCTATTTCCTTTCAGATTATCACCACTAATTGGAAGGATACCTCTAAAATTTCGTATCAAGCTTGGTGGAACTTGCTTTGTCACCATCACAGGCTTGATCGCGCCCATGCCACTTCACTACCTCTGTTGATCAAAAAAGAGTTGTTGTGGTCACCACTAACCTCTTTTCTTTCCAGGTTGGCTACTTGATTTCACTTGTATCTATGGTACCAATTTTTTTTCTTTTTAAAATTCACAATGCTAATTGTTTTTCATTATTCTGCTTAATTGTTTTAACTTCTGATGTATTCCCCTACCCCCCTCTTCTCCCTCCCCTCTTTTCTTTCTCTTCATTTTGTTTCTCTTAAAACCTAAAAATGTTAAAATGCATTTACTCTACGTACAGGTTTTTCCTTCTGAGGGTTTTATTAGCCTTGTAGTCATATATATATTTTACTTCTATTTTCATGCTACATGACCATGTACTGATGTTTTACTTTGTTTATTATCTCAATAAAGCATTCTAAACTTTAAAAAAAAAAGCAGAGATGAGACAGCCCAGCAGTTTGAAGATGGGAAGCCACAACTCCCTCTTCAAAAGAAACAATCCATACTGACGAGGTTCAGCAAAGCGTCTCCCTTCACTCTCCTGCAAACATAAGACTGCATGTAATCAGCAGTCGGTCACTTGGCACAGCAGTTCTTCCTCTTTGTCTCTCCTCGCCACTCTGGCTATATGGGCCCGCTTCCGGTACTCGAGGGCAACTTCCGTTTGAACAACGTGAAATAGAAAAAGGACAGAAGTAAACCCCAGGGTAATGTTTAGCTCCGGCTTTATCTTACCACTGTACCTCCAGATAGTGCCATTTCGTTGCACAAGTGCATTTTAATTTCTGTCGAGAATTAAACATACTTTTTTTTGCTTGAAAACTTGTATTTAAAGTCTCAACTTTTAACTCTCAACTTTATTACAATTTTGTTCTCAAAAATGGTGTCAGAGCCACTAAAATTATGCTGAATCGTGCTGCCAGAAAACAACAAGCATTGGCAAAACCAACAGTTTTGTCTGTAAGAGAACTATTGGCATTAATCCTGAGCCTGGCTTGGAGCTCAGTTTGATAAGAAACATTTCCGAGGTGGACGGCAAGGCGAATTATGTTTGTCACTGAAGAACTGCATATTACTACAAACATGATTTTTCTGTTGGAAGGACTGGCAGCAATGGAGGGTGCAAACAGCGACACAAGGGTGGTGGGAGGGGCAGGCAACACCATATGAGCAATAAAGTAAATGAATCTGACCTTCTGTAATGTAATCCGGTGCAATGGTAAAGCGCTCCAACGCCATTGGTCTTATTTTGGGCTTTATACTTGCAACATTGGCGAGGGTGGGGTATGGGGCTGGTGGGAAACACGATGCAGGAGGGGGCAGGAGCACCGGGGCAAGAAGCAACAACGGGGGAATTAAAAAGAAAAAAAAGACTCTACCAGCCCAGCTGTTTACTGGTAGATGCAATGTAGCTGCTGTTGCTGGGTTGACAAGTTTGCAGTGTTTGTTATCATGTGTAGCACACACGCTGGTTTGTCATACACATATTGGTGTTTGACAAGGATGAGATACAATGGGTAATAAATAATGGGTTTCTGCATCTGCTGCAGAAACATCTACGCCAACTGCAGGAAATTCCAGCATGGCCAGCTTGGGGTTTCAGCCTTCTGATGTCAATGGAACGAGTTGCAGTGAGTTGAGTCATATCTTAACACCAGTCACTTAAGATGCCACAAAGATGCCACCAAGGATGTGGCTGTTCTAATATTATACCAGGGCAGAGAAAACTGTCTGATTAATTTCAAATAGGAAAAGATTTTGCAATATTGCAGGCAAAGGCCTATACAAGCCAAGAGACCTGATTCAGGCGGGAGACCCCTGACTTTTGAAGCAAAAATTGATTTATTTTGCCTGCCCCTCACCTAAAAATGGCCTCTGTTTCAATGTCTGTCAATGGGAACAATGCATTCCCCCAATTTTTTTCGAAATCTCCCACTTTCCAGATGTAAAACGTTGGCAAGTGTGAAACTCCTTCCCTAGACAATCAGTTGAGGTCATTATTATTTTATACAAATATTTTCACCTCTTTATTACCTGTTTAATATCTGTATTCAGCAATGAGCATTTGAAACTGGACTAGCTAGCTTTTCCAGTGTGCTTGCCATGGTATTGCATGCGCCAAGTCTGCTGTGTGTTTTTAGGTTCCACTTTGAGCAAGAAACATTATTTTTTTTGCAATCTCAAATCATGTATGTTAGAAATGGGGGTCTCTAGTTGGCAGAGGTATGCACCTCGACCAAGTAGGAACCCTTCCTTCTAGTCAGGGTAAGGGGATTACACTTCTAAAATAACCCCTTCTCACCCCCTTGGTAGCTTGGCACAAGCAGTCAGACTTATCTCAGAGGCAATGTGTAAAGCATTTTCACATAACACGCAGTAATACAGTGAAAACACTACAAAAGGGCACCACACCAGATTTAGAAAAATAGCCAATATTTATCTGTGTAAAACCAAAATGATCAAAATCCAACATACAGTTATCAAGATGCGAATAAAGCAAAAACAGACTTTAAATACAGTTCCTTGAAGTCGATAGCTCCGTCCGGGGCTACCACGGCATTGTGAACAAAGAAATCCAACAGTTCAGGCTGACCGCGAGGTCACGGGCCAGCTAAGGTGTCGGGAAGACCCACAAACAGTACCTTGGAAATGCAAGGAGTTGGGGACCTTGCGATGAGCTCCAAAGAGCCGGCGTCGGCAGGTGTCAGTTTCGGAGGTCGGTGCAGGAGTCGTTGGGCCCTTGAAGTCACACGCGTTGCAGATCGATCTCCGTGAGGTTAAAGTCAGGAGCGCTGAGGTGCGAAGTAGAGTGGTGAGCCGTGCGGTCCCCTCAGGTTTCGGGGCAGGCAACGGCAGGTGACGGCATCCAGCGGCATCGGTGAGACCAAAGCTGCGATGCGAGGTGGTGCTTGTTGTGCTGCTGGCAGGTTATGGTGCAAGCAGCGGTGTCATCGTTGCTGAAGCGCTGTCGTCGGTAGACGATCGGGAGTTGATGGCAACAGCATCAGTGGGCCAAGGCTGTGGTGTGGGATGGGGCGGTATGTCGAATAACTTATGAGTGGTGCCCCCAGGCCACGGTGCAAGCAGTGGCATCGACGTCGGAGGGGAGAGTCGTCGGAGGGGATACCAGGGTGGCGATGCGAAGCGAGGCGGTGCGAAGTGCTGAGCCCTCAGGTCACAGTGCAAGCAGCGGGCTTGGTGGCGGTAGCTTCGGTGAGACCAGGGGTGCGGTGCAAAGCGGGACGGTGCTCTCTGTGGTGCCAATAGGTTACGGGCCGGCAGCAGCATCATTGACGGCATAGGGTTGCTCTTTTCCTCTGTGGCAGCGGAAACACGTAGTTCCAGATGCATATACCCAATTGATGGTGAAGTCTTTAGTGTGTCTGAGACTTCCAACATGAGGCAAGCTCTACTTCAAGCCCTTGGAGAACATTTTAACAGCAGGATTCAAAGAAAGATCAGTCCAGTCCTTTCACTGCCCAGACAAAAGCAGCAACTGCGGGCCAATCCAACAAAGCAACAAACAGCAAAGGGGCAGTACTCCTCCTCGCAGCTCTACAACCTCTTCTTCTTGGCAGAGTCCTTAATCCAAAAGTGTTCTAAAGTTCCGGGGTCAGGGCCCCAATATTTATACCACTTCTCTCTTAGATTTTTGGGCAGAAAGTCTCTTGGCTCAGTAAAAACCAGTTCTGTCCTCTCTGGTACAGCTTCACTACAGGAGGTGGAGACAGCATTGTGCAGAGCAGACACAGCCTATTCAGGTGCTAGTGAAAACTCCTGCCACTACTCTAAATGCAGAAAGGTCTATTCGGCCTGTCTATGAGCCACCCAGTAAAGGCAGGACACACCTCAACCCCCCCTGGTGTCTGTCTAGAGTAAATGCACATCCCCAGCCCCTGTCACTCCAAAACCAGATGGTGAATACACAAACAGGCAGAGGCACACAGTATGGTTAAACAAGAAAGCACCCACTTTCTAAATGTGGAATTTTCAAACATACCATTAAAAAACACACCTTCACTAAAAGGTGTGTTATTAAATTCTGAGTTAAGAGAGCCTAAACTCCACATCTCTAGCTGTTCCCAATGGAAAGTTACACTTGTAAAAATGTTACAAGGCAGCTCCAATGTTAGCCTACGGGAGAACTAGTCCTTGCAATAGTGAAAATGAAATTGGCAGTATTTCTCTATCAGGCCATGTAAAACACACCAGTACATCTCCTACCTTTCACATACACTGCACCCTGCCCATGGAGGTACCTTGGGCCTACCTTAGGGTTGACTTGCATGTAGTAAGAGGGAAGGTTAGGACCTGGCAAGTGGGTGCACTTGCCAGGTCGACATGGCAGTAAAAATTGCGCACAGACACTGATGTGGCAGGTCTGAGACTACTTTGAAAGGCTACTTGTGTGGGTGGCACAACCAGTGCTGCAGGCCACTAGTAGCATTTGATTTACAGGTCCTGGCCACACACAGTGCACTGTACTAGGGACTTACTAGTAAATAAAATATGCTAATTATGGAAACTCAATCATAACACAATTTTACAGTAGGAGCACTCGCACTTTAGCACTGAATAGCAGTGAAAAAGTGTCCAGAGACACTAAACCAGCAAAAACAAAGTCCAGCATACCATCAAAACAGGAGATCAGTTAGTAAAAAGACAGGGGAAACACGCCAAAAGATGTCAGGTCCAACAATGCAGCAGCTGGTGGATGATGCTGCAAGGCATTTTCTGCTTTAATTAGTCCACAGCAAGTGAAAACTACTTTATAACGTAAGTAAAATAAGAATTTCAAGAAATACACACACCCAAATAATTCAGATTTACTAACTTTTATTGCTGTTAAGTACACCTGCACTCATACATTTTATTTTCCGCCCTGGTCTACTTAGATCTAATAAAAACAGTAAAAATATCACATGCAAATTACCGTTGACACATTTTTCTGAAGCACATTGTTTGCCTATTTGGATGTTACAGGCAACCCATGAAGTAGCTAAATAGTTTTGACTATTCAGTAATGAGCCAAAAGGCTCAGCATTCCTGATGAAAATGCAACCAAAATAGTTGACAGAAAATGTAATTTTGCTAATCCCTCTGAAGTAATCAGATAGTCATTTTTAAATCATCTTGAAGTAATCAGGAACAATCTCAGCCTAAAAAGTAATCCTCAACTAATTTTCAAATCATCCTCAGTCATCAGGAAGATTCTTATCTTGTGAAGTAATCAAATGGTAATTTTCAAGTCATCCTGAAATCATCAGGCTCAAGTTTCTAAACTTTGCTGATGACTTCAAGAGCTTGATGATGTCTGATGACGTGAAAATGACTTCTACAGTAGTTGAATGATCATCCGATGGCTCTGGGATGGCTTCTGAAGTAATCCTGTTTGATCTGGGCACCCATTCTTGTATCCGCAAAATGATGCTAGCACTTTTTTCTTTTCGTTGACCAATCCGAGTTGGATCGGTACATAAAGAAACAAGCACTTGCAATGCAGTAGGTCTAGCATTTGCGAGAGTTTAAGCTATTGGCATTTTAAATGACAATGCTTTATATTTATCTCTTTTGCTAATTAACACATAAATAAAAGGCATTGTCATTTACAATGCCAATAGCTCAAACACGTGTAAATGTGAGACCTATTCAAAGAAGCGGCCGCCATTGTCCTGGGCTGCTTGGAAAGTGAAAGTGCGCATGGCGCGCTGAATGTTGCAGGAAAGCATGTTGTGCCTGCAGTAGGAGAAACTTACAGACTAAAAAAGACATACTGTGTAACAACCGAAGTAAAAAGGGCAGTCCTCATGGGAGGTTACAAATGAAGACAAGGCCTACTAAGGAGGGACTAACAAGCCTATTAATGAATCAGAAGCCAGCATTTACGAAGGGCAATGACACAAGCCAATGACAAATAAGGGCGGAGAGTGGGCAGGGCTTCTAGTCCATACTCAAATACAACATGCCGCAGAGCAGCGCATGCTCTGCCCAGGCTCGACCTAAAAAAGCAGTGGGAAAGATTTTCTTTTTCTTTTTTTCCAAAGTGGGTGGGGGAAGAAACACAGAGGGCCCAGGGTGACGGGGCGGGGGACGGCAACATCCAGGAGGAAGAAAATAACATGGAGAGTGGGGGGCTGAAGCAACATGCAGGGTGTTTGTAGGGGGAGTGGCAACATGGGTGAGAGAGAGGAACATGGAGCACGGGGGAAGAGAAGCACACCAGCTAGAGAGGAATGTGAAGCTGCATAGGAGAAGCTCAAGATGGATGTGAGGAAGAGAAGCTATTGCATCCTGCTAACCTGTCAGTGAAGAACGTGGGGGAACATTCTGATTCTTGGAATGTTTACTCTCGGTCCGGAGTTGGAGCAGTTTGCAGGCGTACTCCCTCCTACTAAGTATCATCTCAGTAAAACTCCAAATTTCCTATTTATACGTCTGTCCTGAAACTCCTCAGATCAGAAGCACACAGGTGAGAGGCAGCAATATGGAGCGTGGTGGAGGGGGGGAGGAAGAGAAGTACACAAGTGAGACAGCTGGAAAAGATATACACTCTCATAGAGTGCTTAACCAAAAAGAAAAAAGTAGTGCTTGAAAAGTAAGCACCGGAAGGAGACAAATAATGAGGCCATGCTGCAGGGGAGGGACAAATACACAAAGAGGAAGGAAAGTCTAGACACCTGACAAATAAAAAGCAAGCAGACGAGAGTAACAATGAAGCAATAAGTAGAGAAATGGCCTGGCTCTAAGCCCACTGAAAGCTGGCAACAGTGTTATTTGCTTGCGCTGTCTGGTAGGTGAGACCTAAAAAGGATACTCCTTTGGATATCAACCAATCAATCAGGTTTGTTGTGTAGCGCGACTACTCACCCGTTAGGGTCTCAAGGCGCTGAGTGGGGGGGGGAGGGAGGAGGTGGATCAGCGGTTCAGTCGAGACCCAGGTCTTGAGGTCTTTCCTGAATTATGGTAGTGACGGTGATTGCGTGAGATGAAGAGGCAGGGAGTTCCAGGTCTTCGCAGCGAGGTAGGAGAAGGATCTTCCTCAAGCTGTGGTCTTGCGGATCCATGGGATGGTGTATTTGCAATTTGAAATCTAAGTTTTAGATGCACGTGACCCGTAGGGGTCTAGATTAAACTGCTACAGACTGTTGAACCAGAAAAGCCTGAATAGTGAATAATGCTGTAGAAAAGAAGCAGCTTATTTTGAAGAAAAAAAGCCCAGGAAAAAAGTTTAAAAAACCAAATGTCAGCTTTGATAGCCAAGAAATTGACAATGAAAACTTTCAACAGTAAGCGAAGGTCTTTCCTCAAGATCAGAATCCAGAGAATCAGTGTTTTAATTTTGTGGTGAAGGACAGATTGAATTCTCTCTAAATGGAGCAACTTCTCTGGCATGTACGAGACTGCGGCCTACCAGGAACTGCCACAGGTGCAAGATCTGGCGCAAGATAGGCATTTCATCCCTAAATCTACTGCCAGATCAAAGTGGCTTGAAGAATATGAACTACAAGGCTGTGTCTAGATATTAATTGCCAACATGGACAAATCTGGCTGTTTCTGCTCTATATGTTGGGGCTGTAGTGCAGTCATTGTGGATAATGAGGTGGGTAAGAAGATGGACCCTATTCCTAGTATGTCACTGAGATTGATAAAAAAACACCACTGGTCTGGAGACTATGCATACTGCTTGCCCAAAACCAGGGGGGGGGGGGCGGAGCGTCTTGTCTGCAAAAGAAAGTGCTGTCCCAATTGAGGAGAAGTGTGCCTGGAGAGAATTATACAGATATTCATCTGTCTCCCCCTTCTTGGAGTGCCAAGTAACTAGAACAGAGGTATTGTGAAAAATTACAAGCCTCAAATTAATAGTCAGTGGAAATGTAGGTAGTCTCAACCAACTTTATCTCAGAAACAGCACCACGATATGTTACATTTGCTTCTGATGGAATCCACTCTAATCCCACTACTGAATCATTCGCTTTTTTTTCCTTGTCATATTCTCATGTATTTTACCTTAAAAAATTTCAAAAGCAATTACCGGTCCCAGAGGTGGCTCCAGTTTTGATCTATAACTCATGTTCTCAAGTACTTTAAAATGTTCTTTTAGCAGATCAGGTTTAGGACAATAGGCGTTTTCTGGTACTCCAGTACCAAGGCACTGGTCCCCGGTAGCAAGGGATCTATGTACTGGTATCAGGACCTTTGAATGAGACGGACTTAGCATCCAATTCGAGGGACTTGCGAACAGGAATATTAACCTCTTTGCGGGAATTAGCTTCAAGAGCCTGACCCACCCCAGGAAGCTCCATAACTGGAGGATTTTCAAGGAAGGTTCACCTCTCTGCTCTACAGGAAAGGCCTAAACAATTCCTTCTGTATCACAGGACCCCAAATCTTGTGACTTGGTGCTTTTCCTCCAAGAAGTTCTTACAAGCGAGAGCCCCCAGAAGTTGCTGCACTTGAGCAGGTAGAAGGCCAAAGGCAACATTACAAGCATTGACGGGGTTGCTGATTAAGTGACCACATTTGGTAGGTTTTCATGCTATGAAGAGTAGACCGCTGCTGGGGCAGTGGCAGAAAAGTGTTTATCAGCTACGTTAGGTGAATTCAAATGACGAAAACAAAATAACTCACTAGATTCTGGTTTCCTAGACAAGATTCAAGCCTTTTGAGAATCAACTGATGAGACCTGCTTGATGTCACGCAATGCACTAACCGAAGCACATTTAGGCATGAGCAGCAGAGAGGCAAATTCTATGAAGACGCAATCGAAATCAAAAGGAACACAGTACTTCAAATAATATGCACATGGAAGTTACACTGCAGGAAAAATGATTCAAGGTTTTTAATACAAAACAAATCCTTGAATTAAAGTAAACTGCAACCAGAAGCAGGCAAATAATTAGGGATAACTATGTATTGACAGAGGCAGGAGGGGGGTTACCTTGTAGGGAACAGAACAAGCAGCCGAATGGGTTTAAAATGATGAAATACATAGACGAGAGGCAGCCTATTGAAATATAGAAATACAAATGTAGTCCTTTTGGGTCAAAACACAGCAAGAGTTGGAAGAACAGACAGAGTAAACAAATGAGCGGGGGGGGGTTTACTGTTAACGGGGCTGGAAAAAGTAAAAGGTACCTCCAACAATAACAGAAAAGATGGTTAGAAAGGAATAAAACACTGGATGAGCCAATGCCATTCACGGGAGGAAAGATAAGGGACACAAATCTGTCCCTCTGCAGGACAGTGGCGATTCCTCCGTTAAGGCGGAGGAGCATCGCCCAACTGCTCTCTACGAGAACTAGAAAGGAAAACTAAAATAATAATACGTTTTCCATTTCCTGGTGCGGCTGTGCAGGGCGGCGCTGGACTGCCAGAGCAGGGGCCAGTTGGAGGAGTGGTTGCTCCACTCTAAAGTGCTCATAACTGTTTGGCCGGTCCTCTCGGGCCAACCATAACAGTCATGCGCACTTTGCATGTTCTGCACCCAGGCTGCATTACAGCCCAGGCCCCCATTCCCCGTCTGAGCGCCGAATCACAGCGCTCAGACCAATCACAACACTGCACTGCAGCGTTGTGATTGGCCAGGGGAGTCAGGAGCCTGGGTGTTTCCTGGTTCTTGCTTCGGAGGCGGCCGGCCGAGTGGCCGGCCTGAAGGTAAGTGTTATTTTGTATTTTCGTTTACAAACCCCCCGTCCTCCTCCTCCCCCTGCCCTACCACCCCCGGTGAATAGCGGCTGCCACTGCTGCAGGATAAGATCGAGGAAGATAGAAAGATTGCCAAAGGCCAGGTGGGCGTTGGGAGAGAGAGGTCTCCTGTGAGAAGTTGGCCTGGTATATGCTGTTCACTAATTAAAGTGGACACCTTGCACCAGAACAATTCGACTCTTATGGTAGATAGGTTTAAGACAACCTTTATAGAAAGCTATCCTAGTGGTAGCTGTGGAGAGCAGCCTTCAGGCTAAGTCTTGAAGGAATGTAAAGCAGCTTGTTTTACCACACAATCTCTTGAATCACCAAATGAAAAGACACCACACAGGTATATATATCAAATATATATGTATTTATTAATAAACACTCTCTACTAATCTCTTTATGAGATTAGAAGTCAGGAACATATGTACAAGTCAAATATTATCAAAATAAGTTTAGCACAATCGAATATCACAATCTTAGTTTGCTAGACCTAGGTCTAGGGCATCTAGAATCGAGGGACCCCCAAGAACCACCCCAGGTAGTTGTAGGAGACCCACAGGGGACGGACGCGGTGTCCTGGCACCGGTGCGAGTCCTGTGCGAGTCTATGCGAACAGACGCGATTGAGATTTCAATGTTAAAGGTCCCTTGCGTGTTCGAGGCGAACACACCGATCGGTCCTTGTACGAGTCGAAGGACGCGGTTACAGATAGAATTGCAAGGGAGATGGACGCGCTGTGTCTAACACAGACGCGAACCTTGTACGAGTCAGTTCGATAGTCGCACTTGGAAAGTAAGAGTTTTAGGGCACTTCTAGGGTAGCTACAAGCAAGTCACTTACAGGGTAAGTAGTTCTAGGGCCCACACCCACAGGAGCACCGTAGTGCTGAAGTTACCTCACCCAGGGGAGCCGGGTGCATAGGTGTTCTTTGGTGTCGGATCGCGGCGTCGTTTTCAATGGGAGCCAGTGAAGACTTGCTGCTTGCGGCGACAGGAGAAGTGTCCGGAGGAATCCAAGCCTGGATTCAGAAGATGGAAGACCTGAAAGCAGAGGGGACAGTGTTCAAAGTCACTTGGCAGTGACTCGGGGCAAGGAAGATGGATGCCCACTGTCATCGCAAGATTCAGGTCGTTCGCGGGTGCCTTGACTCTTCAGCCACGAGGTCTAGGAGGCGTCGACGACGACCAGGAGCTGGATTCAGCGTGTCGGCGACTCGATCGGAGCCAACAAGCCTTGGTAACAGCAAGTCTCGGGGAAAGTGTGAAGAGGCAATGGCGCAGACCAGCAAGGTCTGGGGGACTCACCCAGCAAGGGTAAGTCAGGGCAGGCCTGGAGCAACCAGGGGAGCCCTTTGGTGTCTGTAGAAAGTCTTCTGGGGACCCACAAGCCGGCTGGCAAGGGATCACGAAGACGCCTCGGGAGGATTCGCTCACAGGGGCCCACGGTCACTTGGGACGTGGTAGCCCTCTGATCTTCGGAGGGATTCCTGCTGGAGGCTAGGACCACACGTGGTCCAAAGCACAAGTTCCTGGAATGGTGGGAAGGGGTTGCACTCGACAATAGTGCACGGTACCCAGGGGTCGCAGTTCCTCATCACTCTTGGGGTCCACTGGCCTCAGCTTCGCTTTGAGAAGTCAGGAAATCCACTTCTTGGGCTGCAGGGACTACGGACTCCGGCGGGAGCGGCATAGTTTGCGACCGTCGTTTGTAGTTTTTGGTGCCTGCCAAGCAGGGGAGTCACTCCTTGACTCCAAGGAGATTCTTCAGTCTTCCAAAGGTAGTGGAACGTCGAAGGTCCGGGATTCTTCTTCAGAGCGTCGTCCACGGAAATCTAGGTTGCAATGCACAGGTTCCCCCTCTTATACTAAAAGAAAGGGAGGGACTAGCTCTATGACCCTACCTATGGGAGGGTCAGGGGAGGGGTGGCTACACCCACTTCCCTTTGTCCAGTTTTGCGCCAGAGCAGGGGCAGGTAGCCCCTGAGCCGGTTTGAACTGGGGTATGCACAGAGGAGCCTTCTGCTCCCCCAGTGCAGGACTTCAAAGCACTCTAAGAGTGCACCCACCCAGCCCCAATACACTAAACCTTGTCTGGAAGGTGGTCACACCCCTTGGGACAGGATATCTATTGTTGGGCTTCCTCCACTGCGAGTGTTGGTCATCAGCAGGAGGGCAGCCCAGTGTCTGTGACATCCATTTTGTGATGCCAGGGCTCTGCAGGATTCTACCGCGTTTCCACAGTAGGTACATGTCTATCCCTCTAGAAGGGTGGAATGCTACCCCCGCCGCCAGGACTGGCGGGGGGGTAGTATTCCAAGATGTTTGACACCAAACACGACATGTTTCGATGCAGCCATTCCAAAGTTAGCATTTTACCGTGAGGATATAATGCACTTAAAAGTATATGGTTTAACCGCATCCACAAACAGCACCAGAGAATGGACTCTGAGAGCTGCAGAGGGGCCCTGCTCAGGCAGAGGCACCCCCTCACATAGAAGCCAAGCACCCTGCCCTCAGGATTGATAGGCCCTGCCTTAGGGGTGACTGATAGGTTTATATGTGTGTGTAGGAGAGATATAGGGGACCTATATCTCAGTGAGGGGTGCTAGCACTTCCTCACCCAGGCTGCAGTAGAAGGCCTGTGGTGTCAGATTTAGTCTGCTTCCCAGGGGTGGCATCATACATGCTGCAGCCCCTGGTAGGCCTGTGAAGTACCTATGCCCTTAGCACCTAAGGTACCATATACTAGGGACTCATAAGGAACCACAGCATCCAATCACTAGTGCACCTAGAGTGCACTCCAAGTCGTTTAGAGAGAACAGAGAGGCTGGGGCCCTGATTAGCAGGGACCCAGCCAGACTATAGCCAGAAACCAGTGTAAACATCAGAAAAAAAAGTGGGGGCAACATAAGAGGCAGATCCTACTCTCCTACACAACCCCCCCCCCCAAACGCAGGGACACTAAACTAACCTTGACCAGTTGAGTCTTCGTGTTCAAAGTGGAAATACCTTGAGAGTCCATCTGCATTGGCATGTTGGGTCCCAAGTCTATGTTCCACTGTATAGTCCATCCCCTGTAGGGAAATGGACCACCTCAAAAGTTTTGGGTTTTCACCTTTCATCTGTTTAAGCCATAGGAGGGGCTTGTGGTCAGTCTGAACTATGAAGTGAGTGCCAAACAAGTATGGCCTCAGCTTCTTCAGGGCCCACACCACAGCAAAGGCCTTCCTCTCTATAGCTGACCAACGTTTCTCTCTAGGGGTCAGCCTTCTGCTAATAAAAGCTACTGGCTGGTCTTGACCTTCATCATTCAGTTGAGACAGTACAGCTCCCACACCCAGCTCAGAAGCATCTGTTTGGACAATGAACTTTTTGGTGTAGTCTGGACTCTGTAAGATGGGGGCAGTGCACATGGCCTGCTTTAGGTCTTCAAATGCCTTTTGACAGCTAGCTGTCCACTGAACCTTTTTGGCATTTTCTTTGAGGTCAGATCATTCAAGGGGGTCACTATAGATCCATATCCCTTGACAAACCTCCTATAGTACCCAGTCAGGCCTAAGAAGGCTCTCACCTGTGTCTGGGTGGTTGGAGCAACCCATTCCATTATGGTTTGGATTTTGCTCTGTAAAGGCTGAACCTGGCCTCCACCTACAAGGTGGCCCAGGTATACAACCTGACTCTGCCCTATCTGGCACTTAGTGGCCTTGATAGTGAGGCCTGCTTTCTGCAGGGCCTCCAAAACATTCCTGAGGTGGACCAGGTGATCCTGCCAGGAGGAACTAAAGACAGCAATATCATCTAGATAAGCTGAGCAATAAGTTTCCATCCCTGTCAGAACTTTATTCACCAACCTCTGAAAAGTGGCAGGTGCATTTTTCAATCCAAAGGGCATCACCACGAAGTGGTAGTGCCCACCAGGGGTCGAAAATGCTGTTTTGGCTTTTGCATCATCAGCTAACCTGATCTGCCAGTAGCCAGCTGTCAGGTCAAACGTGCTCAGATACTTGGCTGAGGCCAAAGTATCAATCAGCTCATCTGCCCTTGGTATGGGATAGGCATCAGTCCTAGTGACTGCATTGAGGCCTCTGTAGTCTACACAAAACCTAATTTCTTTCTTACCACCCTGGGTATGAGGCTTGGGTACCAGGACTACTGGGCTAGCCCAAGGGCTATCTGAAGGCTCAATTACACCTAGCTCCAACATTTTCTGGACTTCAGTCCTGATACAGTCCCTGACATGGTCAGGTTGCCTGTAGATTTTATTCTTGACAGGCAGACTGTCTCCAGTGTCCACCTCATGGGTGCACCAGGAAGTCTGACTAGGGGTCAGGCTAAACATATGTCTATACTGTTGCAGAACTTGTCTGCACTCAGTTTGCTGATGGTCAGTGAGGCTGCTTGCCAAAGCAACACCATCTACTGACCCATCATCAGGGTTCTGAGAGAGCAGGTCAGGGAGAGGGTCACTCTCCTCCTGGTCCTCATCAGTTGCCATGAGCAAGCCCATGTCAGCCCTGTCAACATATGGCTTTAATCTGTTGACGTGGAGCACCCTCAGGGGGCTCCTGGGAGTTCCAAGATTCACCAGGTAGGTGACTTCTCCCTTTTGTTCAACTATTGTATGGGGGCCACTCCACTTGTCCTGGAGGGCTGCTGGGGCCACAGGCTCCAACACCCACACTTTCTGTCCTGGCTGGTATACAGTCAGTACAGCCTTTGGTCATGCCAAGCTTTTTGTAATTCTTGGCTGGCCTCCAGGTTTTTGGTTGCCTTTTTCATGTACTCTGCCATCCGGGAGCGGAGACCAAGTACATAGTCCATCACATCTTGTTTGGGGGGCTTGAGAGGTAACTCCCAGCCCTCTTTTACCAAACACAGTGGACCTCTCACAGGATGCCCAAACAGAAGCTCAAATGGGCTGTAACCAACCCCCTTCTGTGGAACCTCTCTGTATGCAAACAACAGGCAAGGAAGAAGAAGGTCCCATTTCCGCCTAAGCTTCTCTGGGAGACCTTTAATCATTCCTTTCAAGGTTTTGTTGAAGCGTTCAACTAAACCATTGCATTGTGGGTGATAGGGGGTGGTGACCTTGTAAGTTACACCACACTCCTTCCACATTGCTTTTAGATATCCTGACATGAAGTTGGTACCTCTGTCAGAAATGACCTCCTTTGGGAAACCCACTCTGGAGAAGACTCCAATGAGGGCTCTTGCCACCACAGGGGCGGTGGTGGTCCTCAGGGGAATTGCTTCTGGGTACCTGGTGGCATGATCCACTACCACCAGGATAAACCTGTGCCCAGATGCAGTTTGAGGGTCAAGGGGACCAACAATGTCAATCCCTACCCTTTCAAAGGGTACCCCCACCACAGGTAGTGGTATCAGGGGGGCCTTTGTTGTGCCACCTGCTTTACCACTGGCTTGGCATGTGACACAGGAGCGACAAAACTCCTTTGTGTCCTCTGACATATGTGGCCAATGAAAATGTGGAACAAGCCTGTCCCAGGTCTTGTTTTGGCCCAAGTGTCCTGCTAAAGGGATGTCATGTGCTAGGGTCAAGAGGAACCCCCTAAACTTCTGAGGTATTACCATCCTCCTGGTGGCTTCAGGGGCTGGATCTCTACCCTCAGAATATAGGAGTCCCTCATCCCAATAAACTTTATAGGACCCACTAGCACTCCCAGCAGCCTCAGCAGCAGCCTGCTGTCTGAGGGGTTCAAGAGAGGGGCAGCATTGTTGCTCCTTACTCAGATCTTCCCTAGAAGGGCCCCCTGCCCCCAAGAACTCAACCTGATCAGGCTCAAGTCCCTCTGGGGCAGTTCCTTCTTCAGGATCTGCTTCACCTCCCTCTGGGGGTGAATCTGTGATCTGAGACAGAGGGGAAGGCACTGCCTTTACCCTACTGCTCCTCCTCTTGGGAAGCATCTGGTCCATTGTTCCAGGATCCAGAGCTGGTTCAGTGTCATGCATTCTTGCTTGTGACCTGGTCACAGCAAATACCTCTGCAGGGATGCCCAACATCTCAGCATGAGTCCATAACTCTACTTCAGACCAGGCTGAAGTCTCTAGATCATTGCCCAATAGACATTCGACAGGGAGGTCTGCACTGACTACAACCTTCTTGAGGCCAGTTACCCCTCCCCGGAGAAATTCACAACTGCCAGACTATGGTTGGTCTTGACATTGCTTGCATTGGTCACCTGGTACATTTCGCCCAGGATGATCTGTCCAGGGTCCACAAGATCCTCTGCCACCATGGTGACACTAGCACCTGTGTCCCTAAATGCCAAAGCCTGTTTGGCATTTATTACAGGCTGCTGTTTGTATTTGCCCAGATTACTGGGGCTTACTAGGAAGGACATATTAAGGTCTCCCTCACAAATCAGCATTGCCTGAGTGGGCACTCTGACTAGGTCAGAGTCCACTTCAGAACCCAGGGTCAACCCTACTACACCCTTATTCTGTGTACCACCTCCACCAGTAGCTGAGCTAGGGGGAACAGTTGCCTTAGGGGCAGGAGTGGGGGTGGTTTGGTCTTTGGACTTGTTACAATCAGAAGTCCAGTGCCCTTTCTGTTTACAGAATTTGCACCAGGGCTTCTTTTGGCATTTTCCCTTGTTGGATTGTGACTCCCCACCAGATGCAGATTTTTGGGGCCCTTGTGAAGACTTCTGGTCTTTTGACTTATCCCCACCTTTCTCAGAGCCCTTAGGATCTTGCTTCTTAGTGTCACCCCCTTGGTTCTGGGGTTTCTGCCTCACCCTGGTTCTGACCCATTTGTCTGCCTTCTTTCCCAATTCTTGGGGAGAGGTCAGATCTGAGTCCACCAGGAATTGATGCAACAACTGGTTCTGGCAATTATTAAGGATCTGTTCTCTCATCATCAGATTATACAATCCCTTGAAATCAGTAACCCTACTGCCAACCAGCCAACCCTCCAGAGCCTTGGTTGCACAATCAACAAAGTCAGTCCAGTCCTGAGTCTGTGCCTTCTGGGTGTCTCAGAACTTCAACCTGTACTGCTCAGTGGTTAAGCCAAACCCATCTATCAGTGCACTCTTCAGGACTTCATAATCATCAGCATCCTCTTCTCTAACAGTGAGGAGCTTGTCTCTACCTTTGTCTGAAAAGGAGAGCCACAAGATTGCTGCCCACTGCTTTTGGGGGACCTGCTGTACTCTACAGGCCCTCTCCATAGCAGTTATCAACTTGTGGATATCATCCCCACTCTGGTAGGGAGGAACAACCTTGCTCAGGTTCCTATGGTCTGGAATAGATTCTCTGCCTCTAGGGACACTGTTGCTGCCACCAAGGGGTTCTAACCCCTCTCTTCTAGAAGCTCTCTGGATCTCCAGGGCTTCTCTATCCAGTGCCAACTGCTTGGTTCTGAGGGCAACTCTTGCTTCCTCATACTGCAGCAGTTTGCACATTCTTTCAGAGGAGGTCTCTCTTATGGGAAAGTATGAGTTCCTCTGCTGGACAAATTCTCTGCCAGAGTGATAAGAGTGGTCAGATTCCCTGGAAGGGGACCTATGCCTCTCCTCCACTCTGTCAGCTCTCTTAGGGAGAATTCCTCTGTCCTTTTCAGGCCCCTTGAGGCCTGGCCCTTCAATCACAGAGTCTTGGTCATTCTGATTTTCATCATCTGACCCAGATACTGTAATTGACCCACTCACTGATTCAGACCCATTAGCTCCTAGAGCCAATCTAAGATCATCTGCTGTCAGCAGATCTATCAGGTGTAGGGTGGAGGGACTCTGTCCTAGCCTCAGGTGTCTTTCAACACATGGCTCTCAAGTCAGAGAAAGCCATGTCCTTATACTGAGGCTGAGTGGATCCACTGGTTCCACCCTTCAAGGACATTCTAGTGTTGTGCAGTGTTGTACTACCTACACTAGTTTGTGGTCTACTGATACTAGCTTGAGCTGTAGAAAGGGTGTGCTATCCCTTGGCACACAGCTCTAAGTTCAGTAGAACTTATTGATACTAAGCTTGACTTTATATGTACCTTAAGTACCTATAGTGGTTTTCAGTTAGTAATTCAAATAGAGATTTTCTGGTAAAACAATAGCAAGCTGGAATCCCACACGCTGCCCACCAATGTGAGAAGTTGGCCTGGTATATGCTGTTCACTAATTAAAGTGGACACCTTGCACCAGAACAATTTGACTCTTATGGTAGATAGGTTTAAGACAACCTTTATAGAAAGCTATCCTAGTGGTAGCTGTGGAGAGCAGCCTTCAGGCTAAGTCTTGAAGGAATGTAAAGCAGCTTGTTTTACCACACAATCTCTTGAATCACCAAATGAAAAGACACCACACAGGTATATATATCAAATATATATGTATTTATTAATAAACACTCTCTACTAATCTCTTTATGAGATTAGAAGTCAGGAACATATGTACAAGTCAAATATTATCAAAATAAGTTTAGCACAATCGAATATCACAATCTTAGTTTGCTAGACCTAGGTCTAGGGCATCTAGAATCGAGGGACCCCCAAGAACCACCCCAGGTAGTTGTAGGAGACCCACAGGGGACGGACGCGGTGTCCTGGCACCGGTGCGAGTCCTGTGCGAGTCTATGCGAACAGACGCGATTGAGATTTCAATGTTAAAGGTCCCTTGCGTGTTCGAGGCGAACACACCGATCGGTCCTTGTACGAGTCGAAGGACGCGGTTACAGATAGAATTGCAAGGGAGATGGACGCGCTGTGTCTAACACAGACGCGAACCTTGTACGAGTCAGTGCGATAGTCGCACTTGGAAAGTAAGAGTTTTAGGGCACTTCTAGGGTAGCTACAAGCAAGTCACTTACAGGGTAAGTAGTTCTAGGGCCCACACCCACAGGAGCACCGTAGTGCTGAAGTTACCTCACCCAGGGGAGCCGGGTGCATAGGTGTTCTTTGGTGTCGGGTCACGGCATCGTTTTCAATGGGAGCCAGTGAAGACTTGCTGCTTGCGGCGACAGGAGAAGTGTCCGGAGGAATCCAAGCCTGGATTCAGAAGATGGAAGACCTGAAAGCAGAGGGGACAGTGTTCAAAGTCACTTGGCAGTGAATCGGGGCAAGGAAGATGGATGCCCACCGTCGTCGCAAGATTCAGGTCGTTCGCGGGTGCCTTGACTCTTCAGCCACGAGGTCCAGGAGGCGTCGACGACAACCAGGAGCTGGATTCGGCGTGTCCCATAATGTCTGCAGCTTACTGCAGTGTCGGCGACTCAATCGGAGCAAACAAGCCTTGGTAACAGCAAGTCTCGGGGAAAGTGTGAAGAGGCAATGGCGCAGACCAGCAAGGTCTGGGGGACTCACCCATTGAGGGTAAGTCAGGGCAGGCCAGGAGCAACCAGGGGAGCCCTTTGGTGTCTGTAGAAAGTCTTCTGGGGACCCACAAGCTGGCTGGCAAGGGATCGCAAAGATGCCTCAGGAGGATTCGCTCGCAGGGGCCCATGGTCACTCGGGACGTGGTAGGCCTCTGATCTTCGGAGGGATTCCTGCTGGAGGCTAGGACCACATGTGGTCTAAAGCACAAGTTCGTGGAACGTTGTGAAGGGGTTGCACTTGACAATAGTGCACGGTACCCAGGGGTCGTGGTTCCTCGTCACTCTTGGGGTCCACTGGCCTCAGCTAAGCTGGGGACTCACGTTGGCCTTTGAGAAGTCAGGAAATCCACTTCTTGGGCTGCAGGGACTTCGGACTCCGGCGGGAGCGGCGTAGTTTGCGACCGTTGTTTGTAGTTTTTGGTGCCTGCCAAGCAGGGGAGTCACTCCTTGACTCCAAGGGAGATTCTTCAGTCTTCCAAAGGTAGTGGAACGTCGAAGGTCCGGGATTCTTCTTCAGAGCGTCGTCCAGGGAAATCTAGGTTGCAATGCACAGGTTCCCCCTCCTATACTAAAAGAAAGGGAGGGACTAGCTCTATGACCCTACCTATGGGAGGGTCAGGGGAGGGGTGGCTACACCCACTTCCCTTTGTCCAGTTTCGCGCCAGAGCAGGGGCAGGTAGCCCCTGAGCCGGTTTGAACTGGGGTATGCACAGAGGAGCCTTCTGCTCCCCCAGTGCAGGACTTCAAAGCACTCTAAGAGTGCACCCACCCAGCCCCAATACACTAAACCCTGTCTGGAAGGTGGTCACACCCCCTTGGGACAGGATATCTATTGTTGGGCTTCCTCCACTGCGAGTGTTGGTCATCAGCAGGAGGGCAGCCCAGTGTCTGTGACTGGTGGCATCCATTTTGTGATGCCAGGGCTCTGCAGGATTCTACCGCGTTTCCACAGTAGGTACATGTCTATCCCTCTAGAAGGGTGGAATGCTACCCCCGCCGCCAGGACTGGCGGGGGGGGGGTAGTATTCCAAGATGTTTGACACCAAACACGACATGTTTCGATGCAGCCATTCCAAAGTTAGCATTTTACCGCGAGGATATAATGCACTTAAAAGTATATGGTTTAACCGCATCCACAAACAGCACCAGAGAATGGACTCTGAGAGCTGCAGAGGGGCCCTGCTCAGGCAGAGGCACCCCCTCACATAGAAGCCAAGCACCCTGCCCTCAGGATTGATAGGGCCTGCCTTAGGGGTGACTGATAGGTTTATATGTGTGTGTAGGAGAGATATAGGGGACCTATATCTCAGTGAGGGGTGCTAGCACTTCCTCACCCAGGCTGCAGTAGAAGGCCTGTGGTGTCAGATTTAGTCTGCTTCCGAGGGGTGGCATCATACATGCTGCAGCCCCTGGTAGGCCTGTGAAGTACCTATGCCCTTAGCACCTAAGGTACCATATACTAGGGACTCATAAGGAACCACAGCATCCAATCACTAGTGCACCTAGAGTGCACTCCAAGTCGTTTAGAGAGAACAGAGAGGCTGGGGCCCTGATTAGCAGGGACCCAGCCAGACTATAGCCAGAAACCAGTGTAAACATCAGAAAAAAAAGTGGGGGCAACATAAGAGGCAGATCCTACTCTCCTACATCTCCCCTGTACAAATATTTACAGAAGAAGCAAAAACAATGATTTGAATTGTTTTCTCAAAGTGATGCATTTCGAAGACAGCTCAGATGAATACAATTTCATTGGATAACTGAGAGGACAAAAAGGTGGTCGGCAGTTCCCTTGCCCTGTCAGATAGGTGGATAAAACAGAATAGGTGGTGCTAGGTGGTGACAAATGGTGGTGGAGCTCACACAAGGAGGGTTCCAAGTTTCTTTACAGGGGACAGCGCTCTTTGTAGTCAAGCAGGCTGGCGCAGGCACTGCGCACACACCATCAGCATGGAGAGCAGGTGTGCACAGTACTTCCTACTAGGCATAGCACAATGAAGGCACAGAAGATCCCGTACCAGTAGTGCTTTATAATGCATCAATGGTCTTGGCAAGGAGCTTCAGGCACAAGTGTTCAGCCTGGTGAGGCCTTTTGTTTGGGTCCTCTGGTAGGAAGCTGTTCCTGGGCAACATAATGACTTCAATAAGAGAGCTAAGTAATACCTTTTTACACGGCTCTCTCAAAAGTATTGAGGCAGAGCAGTTAGCACTCAGCTCAGGAGGTGGTAATAGGCTTGGAACTTAGGCCCAGGTGCATAAAGCACTGGTCACTAACTGAAACCAGTATTATTGTGATCAGTGTGACGTTGGTGAGTTTGTGACCACGAAAATGCTTTGTGAATCTGGCCTTTAGATGCACTGTATGGAAAATGTTACCTTTAACCCTCCATTTTTCTGGTGCAAAATAACATACTGTGTGAGGTCCTGGCATCGAGTGTATGGTAATTCTTTTTCAATGCCTGTGTTTAGCTTCTGGCATGACTGGAATGACTCGTGATCTTAAGCCCTAAATTCACCAAGACATAGACCCTACTTCCGAATATGGCTAGTCTGAAGCCTCTTTTCTCACTTAGGCCTGTATGAGGGTTGCGACTATCTTCTAAAGAAGCTGCGGAAAACCTATTGTACCAGGTAAGTAACATTTTTCATTTGCAGCATGCTGTGAATATATCATGGCCAGCAGGGCCGGCTTTAGTGCTGGTGGCGCCTGGTACGACAATCATTTTTGGCACGCCCCATGACCGCCTCCTCGGATTTTCTCACTTCCACAGGGCAAAAGTGCTCTTCATCTCTCCAATCGTAAGTTATTGCTCAATACAGCATCTCCCTGAGATCAGCGCCCCCTCCGCAGGCCAGCGCCCAGTGCGGCTGCACCGGTCGCACTGCCCTAAAGCCGGCCCTGATGGCCAGCTTTGGGACAGTGCGACCGGTGCAGCCGCAGCTGGCGCTGACCTTGGGGAGGGGGGTGGCGTGGGGGGGCACTGTGTTTGGAAATAATATAAATAACGTACGGGTTTAAAAGCCCCTGCTGCAGAGTTCCTTATATGCAGCAGTTTTCAGGCAACAATAAAAACGTCAAGATAACTGTGGTGATTGACGTTCCTGCTGAAGAGAGGTCAGAATTTTGTCTACTATCAGTTTTCACTCGACATAAAGTAGCTTAGAGTTAATGTGCCTACTGCAAATAACGTACACGGTGCACTCACAGAACTGCATTTTACGTGGATAGCTCAGTGAGCTACTGCTTTTGTCACAGGGATCCTTTGGTACTTGAAGTTCAAACGTTACAGTCCTGCTATAGCACAGTGACCTATGAACTTTCATCAAAGAGCTGCATGCAAGATGCAAGGCATAAGTTAGAACATTACGTTTTTTGCCCCAGTCTTTCATTATCCTAATGTTGTTCAAAAGGTTAATTTGGGTAGAAGTATATTCTTATTACTAAAGTCAAACCAACCACTTTGGTACGTTTTTAAATCCCGAGTTTGTGCTTCTTCAGACCAAGTACTCTTGAAATATATTGGCTACTAGTAAGGATGATGTGTGATTCCTACACCTTTTAAACCTCATTGTGATATGTAATATATCCTATAGACTGATTTACACACATATTATTCTCTTTATAATGTGTTTGTAATAGAAGGTGCTGTGACACCCTTCACTAGTATGGGTAGCGCTATAAAACAAATGAAATGCATGTGATAGTGGGGCTAATGAGAGATAAGGGGCACTGTTGGAGGATGGTAGCGAGGGAATCCGTGGAGAAGGAGGTCCAGGAAGGGGGGGGGGGGGGAGAGGGTGGCGCCAAAATAGGCTGTCGCACCAGGCACTAGAAGCGAAAAAAAACTAAAAGCAAAACCTATGTCACCTAAAGCAGTGAGCGACATGAAGTGGAAGAGTAGGAACCAATTTAGTCTTCAAAACTGTCTGACCAACTTGAGGCTCCTTTCTGGCTTGTATGTAATTACAGTAGCATCTAATAACAGTCAGGACATTTACCTTACAAATGTCATTAGGCTTCGGACGAAAAAGCCAGTGTTGAAACCTGTTCCTTGTTGAATGTGGACGTGGAGCAGCATGAAGTGTTCTATTGGTCTATAGCATTAACAGACCTAAATCCATCAGACAAACTATCTTCCAATGCAGGATTCAGAAAATGCTTTACCTTAGTGAGTCTGAACAAAAAAACAAAATATTTTAGTACAGTGACTGCAGCACAACTAGCACATGTAAAGCCCTCTACGCCACAATCTGGCAACTCACTGGCTTGGTTAATACAACACAAAAGCTTGAGCAACAATTTTGGATGCAATTCTACCCTGTCTTTATGTACTTGTAAGTAGGATTGGTCAGACTAGGCTTGCCATTCACTGCCCTGATATAAAATGATAATCACCACAAAAAATCTACTTTCCATGAAGGTCCTCTAAATCACTGGAATGCAAAGCCTCAAAAGAGTGGTCCTAGAAGACACAAAAGTATCTCATTTATATTCTAGGTATGACCTGGAAAAGTTGTAGGTGGAATGACTCAAGACCTTTCATGGACCTTCTAATAACATGGATTTAAAAAAATAGAGAAACCTGTTTTTTTGGCATGCCACACCTGCTGCCTTGTGTAAATGTAAGAATGTGGCCCAGACTTACGAAGAGTTTGTGCAACGCAATGCAGCAAGGCAACTCGCTGCGTGAAAGGTAGACAGCAGAAACGCATCGTATTTACAAAGATATGACATAGCTCTGTGCCTCCTAGCACAAGCGCACTGTGTGCTGCCTAGCGCCAACACAGGCAGCCCTGCGCCATGGTGCAAGGGAGCCTGCAATACAGGCAGGATTGTATTTATGCAGGAAGGGACACATTCATGCATACAAAACAATCCTAAGAGGCATTTTACTCTTCTATGTGTGCTGCATAGAAAGAAGAAGTAATAAGAAGTAAAAATATTTCTCCTCGCTGCACCTGGGCCAGGTAGAAGTATTTTGGCTCAATCCCAGGTTTACTGACCTTAGATCTTGTGTCTTGAATTATCTGCTTGGATTATTTCATGTTTACTTATTTGTTCAGCACACGCCAAAAACAAAATTGTCTCTAGGCACTAGTGGGCTGCTAAAAGGAAACATGTGTTGTTACTAAGCACAACATCAAATTGCTATGCAAGCGGATCATAGTTTGAACAAGTAGGTTTTTATTGCCCACTAAACATGAGTAAGGTTGGGAACTGTTTGATATCTTCTGGTAACAAGTTCTAAATTAGGCGCACTAGGACAGCACCTGGTCTGGTTTTGATAAGTTCACAGGGGCTGCTCCGTTGAGACATTTTAACACACCATTTTAAGAGTACGTTCTTTGAATACTGGCAGCCAGTGAATAGAAACTCACCCTTCTCCAATGCTTGCCTTCTTCTTGGGAACATAGACACCATGAGTTCCCAGTTAAGGGCGGAGTTTGACTATATCGAGTGCCTGACCCAAGATGATAGTCTTTCCATTGGGTGTTATTGGAAATTACAGTCCACGATGTATAGAAACCCTTCCTTTGAGTTCAGCTTCTGTGTTTGTTTGTAGCCATATAGACCATGTTTGAAAAGTCAAGATGCGTCATAACGCAATTATTTCCTGAATTTTCATCACTATATTTGCCTCTTTCCTATACATTTTCGTCCCCGATTTTCTCTCTGGACCCTTCTTTTGGGATTATCCTCTTTCTTCTGGTGTCTTACTTAGCATTTGTTTTAAACTGTTTACTTGAAGCAGATCAACTTTCTTCTGACTCTGGACCCGTTTCATGCTGAGCTCTTTTCTCCTCTCCCAAGTCAGGTGGAATTTGTTGCCTTGCTGATTTCCCCAACAGAGTCTACAACTTCAGTCAGAACTAAATGAATTGCCAAATAAGGTTTGTTTCCCTTTGTGGGCTTTTCCTCCTGGCTATGCCCCTCTACAGGAGACACCTGTCACCTTTTCCACATAATAATGTTTTGTAAAGGGTGGCACCATGGCTACTGGAAGGAGTCGCCCTTACCTCTAGCAACTGCAAAGGGCACTGGACAGACATACTTCACGTCCAGTGCTAGACAGAACCACAGATTTATTGTAGAGGATATTGCCTTTATTGCGTCATCTGATGATTAAGAGTCTGGTGACCTGGTAAGATGATCACCAGCATATTGCAGGGTGCCTTCCTTGTTTCACCTTAAGTATAACCTATGTTGTTGTAAAGCCCCCATGCACTTTGCTGTATGTGTTCATTTCGTTTTTTTCAAGGAACTCATCTAGTTAAGATCGAAACAGATGCTGGCGCAAAAGAGATGCTTCTGGACCTCCGGCCTAAAGCCCGATACTCTAAGCTTTGCATACCTGTATAGTAGAAGGTTCAAATTAATATGGTGGAGCAGGCATCTGAAGCACAGCAAACACCAGCATACACCAGCATACGTATGGTTTTGCCTCTCTTCCACAATTTCTGTTGTTAATTTCCTTTAAGACTATTTATTTTTTATATAGGGGTTTTTTGTAAAGCGCATCAATCCTCCCCTAGAGGATATCACAGCACTGATACAGCAAGCTTATATTTGTAAAGGCATTAGATGGCACAAAAACCTCATCTCTATGTTCTAAACAGCCAAGTTTTTAATTTTTTCCTGAATCTGAATCTGAAATGTTCTTCCATTAGACGCAGATCCAGGTAGCTTGTTCCACTTAACAGTGGCCTCCAGCTCGATCTTTTTTTATCTGTGTTGATTTGGCCAATGCATGATTGCGATATCTCAGATGGCGAGTGAGAGTGTAGAATTCCAGTCTGGTTTGTAGGGTTACTGGGCCTATCATATACAGTGCTTTGTGTACATGGTAAAGTAATTTGAAATTCGCTCTTTGGCACATGGGCAACCAATGTAGCCTCACTAGACAAGCCGATGCAGAACTGTATCTGTCTTAGTTACATGTCAGTTTGGCTGCTGTATTTTGCGTTACTTGAAGTCGGGCAAACAGATAATCTGCCATGCCCACATACACTATGAAGCAGTGGCGTAACAAAACGTGAGGGGGCCCCCTGCAAGATATGCTGAAGGGACCACTCACATCAGTAGGGGCTGAGGAAGCCCCCTCTATTATGGGTAAGCCTGTAGGCCCCCTGCACAGCGGGGGCTGCTGGGCCAACCCTTCCATCTTTTACAGCTGAAACTTATCGTAATTGTTGAGTAATGCCTGAGAGTTTGGAATACATAAATTAATGGCGACTCTATTGGCTTCTTTGGGTCAATCAATCAATCAATCAGGGAATTTATAAGCACGCTACTCACTCGTGAGGGTCTCAAGGCGCTGGGGGGAAAGGGGGAGAAAGGCAGCTCCAGTCAGTCGAAGAGCCAGGTCTTGAGGGTCTTCCTGAAGATGTGCAGGGTGTGCAGGGCGCCTGATGTTGATCGGTAGTTCATTCCAAGTCTTGGCTGCGATGTAGGAGAAGGTTCTTCCGCCCGTTCTTGCTCTGCGAATGCACGGGGGTTTGGCGAGGTCGGTGGATCGGAGGTTCCTCTTGGGTACGTGGAAGAAGATTCTGTCTTTGAGGTATTGGGGTCCGGTGTTGTGGAGGCATCTGTAGGCGTGGGTGAGTATCTTGAAGGCTACTCTTTTCTCGACGGGTAGCCAGTGGAGGATGCGCAGGTGCTGGGTGATGTGTTCGTGTCGAGGAATGCCGAGGACGAGTTTGGCTGCGGTGTTCTGTATGGTCTGGAGTTTGCGGAGTAGAGACTTGTTGATCCCTGCATACAGGGCATTTCCGTAGTCCAGTCTGCTGTTTATGAGTGCGTGGGTGACGGTCTTCCTTGATTCGGGGGGGATCCATTTGAAGGTCTTTTGGAGGATGCGGAGGGTGTTGAAGCAGGTGGAGGCGACGGCGTTGACCTGTCGGGTCATGGAGAGGGAGGAGTCGAGTATGAAGCCGAGATTTCGGGCATGGTCCGTGGGGGTGGGGGGGGGGCTGCCGAGGGCAGTGGGGCACCAGGAGTTGTCCCATGCAGAGGGCGAGGGTCCGAGGACGAGGACCTCTGTCTTCTCCGAGTTGAGCTCAAGGCAGCTGTTGCTCATCCAGGATGCGACGTCTTTCATTCCTTCCTGCAAGCTGAGTCTGGTGGTGATGGGCTCCTGGGTGAGGAAGAGGATGAGCTGGGTGTCACCGGCGTAGGATACTATGCTGAGTCCGTGCTGTCTGACGATGGCAGCGAGGGGGGCCATGTAGATGTTGAAGAGCATGGGGCTGAGCGATGATCCTTGGGGTACTCCACAGCTGATTTCCGTGGGTTCGGAGAGGAAGGGTGGAAGTCTGATTCTTTGGGTTCTGCCGGCAAGGAAGGAGCGGAGCCAGTCGAGTGCGGTTCCCTGAATGCCGGCTTCGTGGAGTCTGGCGATGAGTGTGCAGTGGGAGACGGTGTCGAAGGCTGCAGAGAGGTCGAGTAGGATCAGGGCTGCGGTGTGTCCTTGGGCGAGGAGGGTGCGGATGTCGTCTGTGGCGGCGAGTAGAGCAGTCTCCGTGCTGTGGTTGCTGCGGAATCCAGATTGGGAGGGGTCGAGGATGGAGTTTTCTTTGATGAATTTCGTTAGCTTGACGTTGACGGTCTTCTCTGTGACTTTGGCTGCGAAAGGGAGGAGGGAGATGGGTCAGTAGTTCTTGAGATCCGTGGGGTCTGCTGATGGCTTCTTGAGTAGGGGTCTGATTTCTGCATGCTTCGAGTCTTCGGGAAAGATGCCGGTTTCGAAGGTGGTGTTGATGGTGCGTCGTAGTTCTGGAGCGATGGCGGCGGCGGCTCTGTGGAAGATGTGCAGGGGGCAAGGGTCCGTGGGGGCTCCTGAGTGGATGCCTTTCATGGTCGATGGGGTGTCTTCGGTGGTGATTGGGGTCCAGAAGGAGATGGTGGGCTGGCTGGCATTGCTGGAGGAAGGGGTGGTTTCGGAGTCAGGTGTCTGGTTGTTGAAATTGTCGTAGAGGCCCTTGATCTGTAGATAGAAGTAGGAGCCAAGCTTGTTGCAGAGGTCCTGGGAGCGATTGGATGTCCGTGGTTTCGCTGGGGAGTTGGGTGAATTCCTGGATGATGCTGAAGAGTTCCTTGGAGTTGCTGGAGTTGGCGAGGATCTTGTTCTGGATGAAGGTCCTTTTGGTGAATCTGATGCGTTGGCGCTATTCTGTCCTGGCGTTCTTGTAGGTGGTCCAGTCTTCTGAGGATTTGCTGTTTCTCCAATTCTTCTCGAGACGTCTGCAGGTGCGCCTGGATTCTTGGAGGTCGGCGGTGAACCAGGTGGCCTTCCTGGTGTGTTGTCTGTCGGGTTTACGTAGGGGTGCAAGCTCGTCTGCGCAGTTGGAGATCCATCTGTGGAGTTCTTTGGCTGCGAGGTTGGCGTCGGTCGAGGTGAAGGGGGCATCGAGGTTGAGGGCGGAGTTGAGCTGCTCCTCGGTGATCTTGCTCCAGTTTCTTCGTGGAGGGCAGGGTGCAGGTTTGGGCGCCGTGGGTTTCCCGATGTGGAAGTGTACGCAGTGGTGGTCCGTCCATGGGGGTTGCATGGAGTGGCTGAAGTGGATGTTGTTACCTCCTGCGAAGATGGGGTCGAGGGTGTGTCCTGCCTTGTGGGTGGGGGTGGTGACGAGTTGTTTCAGTCCGAGGTTGACGAGGTTGTCCAGGAGGGTGGCGGGGTAGGGACCGCTGAGGTTGTTGAGGTGGAAGTTGAGGTCTCCGATGAGTATGTAGTCCATTGAGGCGATGGCCGCAATGAGGTTGGCGATGGAGGTGGTGAACGCAGTTCGGGGTCCGGGAGGTCTGTAGGCGAGGGTGCCTCTTAGGGTCGTTCTGGGGCTGGTCTGGATCTGGAAGTGGAGGTGTTCGATGGTGGGTGGGCTGTCGCTCGAGCTGGAGGTCGTGAGTCGGAGGGAGCTTTTGTGTGCAATGGCAAGTCCTCCTCCTGGGTGGTTGGGGCGGTCTTTCCTCTGGATCTTGTATCCGTCGGGGATGGCGGTGGCGATGTCGGGGCGGAGGTGGAGATGGTACAAGTTTCTGTGAAGAAGGCGACGTCTGGTGAGAGGGTGTTGAGGAGGTCCCAGATCTCTACGGCGTGCCTGTGCAGGGAGCGCACGTTGAGGAGGATGCACCTCAGGGCTTCGGAGGTGTTGGTGTTCGGCGTGAGGGCGATGGCCGTGGGGGTGCGGACGGTGGTGAAGGTCTGGCAGCAGTGACGGCAGGAGAACTGTCCGTGGATGGTGCTCGGCGTGGACAGCTGGCAGTTGTTGTTTCTTCTGGGGTTGACTGCGAGGACGGCAGCTGAGTCGTAGCGGTGGGAGGTCGGAGATCCAGGGTCTCTGACGCTGGTCGCTGTCGCGGACAGGCGCAAACGGGCCTTTTAGAATAAATCTTTTACTCTCCTCGTTAAGAAGTTAGCAGTTTGTAGCCCATGGATTTAGAAAGCATTGGGCATGGTTTACACCACCAACCAGTGAAACTCAACAGAACCGTACATTCTTCCTGGGTATTCACAAAAGAAGGGGCTGGGAGGCACGCTGCAAAATGTCAAAACCGTGGACTACTCAGGAAGTAGTGAAGATGGAGCGAGATCACCGATTTCCAGCATTTGTCCTCTATTGGGGGTGTAGGCTGGGTGGGTAGAGGGTCACACACAGCAGACATGTGAACAGATCTACCCAGGTAGCCAAACCAGTTTAGAACAATCTTGTGTTATCTTGTGGATGGGATGTAAATACTGCAGATGTACACCAGACAGAGGTACATCAAAATGGCCCCCGGAGATCCCCAGAGGACAGGGAAGTCTGAATCGCCTCAACCGTGTAGGAAGCCTCCATCTTGAGCTGCATGTGTTATGTCTGATAGAAAAGCAGAAATCAAGCACAGACAAACAAGAATAAAAAGGATAATGACAAGCCCATACAGAAATTTTGATTCACAAGAATTTACAATTAGGATTAGAATCGCTCTGCCACATACAATTCAATCACTTTGGGTTTTAAAGATGTAGAGTTTTATTTTTCAAAACAATATAAAAAAAACACATGTGCTCACAAATCTTATAAGACAAAAGAGGTACGGTGTTCCTGGGTGGCAAGTTGGCCACCTGGTTAGTACTCAGAGTGGTGGGGAGGTGGGGAATACCTCCTTTCGGAACTAGGACCCTCACACACCCAGCAAGCTAGGTGTCATGCTTCATCATATGGGTCTGCTCCTCGTCGAGCCGGCGCTGCAATGGAGCAGACCCATATGATGAAGCATGACACCTAGCTTGCTCGGTGTGTGAGGGTCCTAGTTCCGAAAGGAGGTATTCCCCACCTCCCCACCACTCTGAGTACTAACCAGGTGGCCAACTTGCCACCCAGGAACACCGTACCTCTTTTGTCTTCTAGTTCTACCCAGGGCAAGTACGGTGGACCTTTATCAAGCCCTCATTGTCCCCCTTGTTGTTTACTAACTACTTACTACTCACAAATCTTATGGCACAGTTGCAGTAGAGAGCGATTTGTGTGAGCTGATCATTGGCTTATCTCAATTAGGAACGACTCAGACATTATTTCCTAGGTGGGGAAAGTGTGGGGGCGGGGTTACAAGAGTGGGAGGCAAAGGAGCACGGTTAGCAAAGACTAAACAGGGCAAATAGACTGCTCTCCAAGAAGTACATGTAAAAATGCTTTTGCCCCTCAGTTCCTACCAGAAATCTCTCCACAGCAATTTTTGACGGGCACTCTACACCCTTCTCTCTGTGGATACATGGCGGATAAAGCCAGCAGAGCACGGTGTTCAGCGGGTAGAGCACCTAAACCACGGAGCACCCTCAGTGGACTGTGTGTCGAGTACAGTAAAGGAAAAATAGGACACACCAGAAATAGCCCAACAGGTACAAGAGGGCACACCTTGACTCACCATGTTGAGGACCTTCCCTCCACTTTATAAACAAGATTTGCACAGCTTCCATATTATGTCACTCTCCCATCCTTCTTGTGTTGAAGGGATTCCCAGAAGAGGTTCGTCAGTGCAGCAACACTGGACCGAGCATGGTGCAGGGACCAAGAAGGAAGACTGGGCGAAAGTGTTCATTCGCCAGTGCAGCCTCATAAGAAGATTGGGGGGGGGGGGTTAATAGTTGGCTATATTGTTAGGACTTTGAACTATACCAGGATAGATGCTGCAGTCCTATTCAGTGGTGTACACGAAAGGTGGTCTCTGTGGCATCTACAGAACAGCTTTAAAACTGACAAGATTGCACAGTACTACAGGATTCTCAAGTTCTTAAGCTGCATGCCTTAGCTCAAGAGATCCTCATAAGCATTTGCATCCAGAGTAAACCCGCCTGAAATAGGGGGTGGAGTGTGCCAATACAGGGAAAACTTCCTTGTGAGTACTACAAACTGACCATGCCGGCAACCAAAATACCTACCTAAATATAGCAGCGTATCCTGCGACAAAGTAAGAGTCCCTTCGAACGACAGGAGATTGCTTCTCAGTGACTTCAGAAGATACATCCTTGCAGAGAATGGGCAACAACTCGCCAGGAGGTAGTTCCACAAACACAGAAGGCAGGCTGAGAGAACTGAATCCACCATTCAAAAAGCTGCCTTCCCCCAAGCATCTTCTGCCTTAAGGGTGTTGTGAACAAGGGAAAGACATGCACCACTCAACTAACAAGTCTTTTGCAGGCTACTCCTGCCCTGGGGGGGGGGTCTTGCACCCACAGTCCCCTTTATACATCTACCTTGCTTCAAGAGAATCTGGCTAAAAGTTTGCTACAAATAGAAATGGCTCTTAAACCTGCAATTAACCGGTTCCTAATATAGTCAGCTGGTTTCTAATATAGTTAGGAATTAACAGATATTAATGTTGTATTGTATTCTATTGCAGCATTTGAAATAGCACTTACTACCCCTACGTGTGGTGCTGAAGCACTTGCGTACATGAATAGCAGGCTACACCATGTAAGCTGTGTGGGTGGAAGGGTGTTGTTTTTGTTATGATCTTATGTGGGAAGTGTTTCCATGTTGTGCATGAAGTTACTGAGGTGCAGTTATCGCGTTATGAGACGCAGCACATAGCAGTGTGTTGGATGATGATGTGTAAGAGACAGACATGCAGTTTTATGGTTTACAGTATACTGTTAGCTTTGAAAAACTCTGCAGGTCCTTTAAGGTATTTCATATGATATAGTCTGCTTAGCTGGTTACTGCACTGTATTGTCCAATCTGAAATATGGAGTATGGTTTAGGTACTGAGCTGGCATGGTTAGAGGCAGAGAGAAATGGAGAGAACTATTGGGATGGGCATTTTTATTATCATCCCCTATCTGAGTTTTAATGAGGGATGTAAAGAAGCGTCAGATTGTATAGATATTTGGGACCTGCAGTGAATGGACTATATTAAAGTACTCCAAAAATGTCCATTAATGTGGGACAGATCTCTTCAATTATTCGATGCCTGTTCATTTGGTGATGTTTGGTTTTTGGCTGCACAGTGCTGGTGATGGACAATCATCATAGCAGATACGCCACATGTGAATTTAAAAGGTATGAGTTATAATTTGTTGCTGACCACTGCATATTATGGTTTTAGTATTTGACCCTGGGGCATTTCATGCCTCTTGGATTGGCACATTACAGCTACACAGGGGGGATTTCACACAGGAACCACGACTCACCTCACACTTCAATATTTATATGTCCTGGGAGAGGGGTGGCATCTCACCCGGTGGTTGGCGGATGCACTTCAGCTGCAAACTGCCACAACATTGTCTTCACTGTGGCATCGATGGGAGACGGACATGTCCCGTCCATGCACCTCTAAGGAATGGGACATGATTCTCGCAGGCCCCACATATGTCCCTCGCAATGCCAGGTTTCAGGTGATACAATTTTACATAATACACAGGGGGCATCTTACCCCTGAGAAGATCAATCGTTATTTTCATAGACTGGACAAGGCCTGTCCCCGCTGCAGTCACCCTGACACAGATATTTTACACATGTTATGGCCATGCCCATCGTTAGAGCAGTACTGGGGGGGAGCATGCGACATCTCTCGACCTGTACTGACCGACAGTTTGAGTGCACATGGGAGGTCTGTATACTGGACATCCTCCTGAGAGATAAGAAACACTGGGCCACTACACACTTCCTGGTCCTTGGTTTCATAATAGCAAAATGACTCATTACGAAGCGATGGAAGTCCAGTGAACTGCCGTCAATAACGGCCTGGTCACACTCCATCCTCACCCGGGCCATTGTGGAAGGGGTGTCTCTTTGCAGGGAGGACACTCTAAGAATAAACGCAAATACCCCATCTCATCCAACTGGGACGCAATCTTGACTGCCCTCCAGACTGCACTAAGTCTCGAGGAGGATGTTGGTGCCACTACTGTAACTTAAATCATACCTGAACAAATATACCCACGTAAGCTATGATAATACTGTCAATGATGTTCCACTGTATATACAATGAGATGTGTACCACAAGATAAAATGACTTTTACAGAGAAGATGACAACTCACCCAAGGTGAACTTGGAACTGCATTGAGAGAAGCAAACCTTTTCTGTTTTCCCCTTACCCCCAAACCCATTACTCCACTCCACTACCCATGATGTTAATCTCAGTTCTTTTCGAGCTAACTGGTTGCTCATAGTGAAATAGTTTAAATATGTTTGATGTAATTGCCATGGAATGTATTGACAATGAGAAGGCATACTGATTATTTACTTTGGAGGGCGCCTTCTGGCCCTGCGCTGTGCCGTATACATCAGCATATTCTAGATCTGTGGGGAAGCATGTACCAGACTAGTTGCAAAGTATGTTCCCACAAGTCTCCTGACCTGAAAATCAGCCAGATATTAACACCCTTGTATTCCTATTGTGCCTGCAATTGCAATGTAACTGTACCATGAAAACTTAATAAACAGATCATTCAAAACAAATTATGGTTTTAGTATTATTGTGACAGTAACTGTTATATATGGAAGTACATAACTATATAATGCGACAGCAAATCATAGATTAGCCCTTTTTTTCTTACCTGCATAATGAAAGCAGTTTGCTAGTGGAATTGTTTGCAATTTGTGGATTGTAAGCAGAGTATTGTGCTGTAGGGTGCAACTGTTTTTGGGCTCTGTTGTCAGGGTGCAGGTGGTGCAGTTATCTTAGAAATAGCCAAGTTTTCAACTGTCTTTGGAAGTGTAGATGCTCCAAGGTGCTTCTAAATCTGGTTGAGAGTGAGTTCTAGACCTTGGTGCCTTGTACTATGAAAGCAGTGCCTCCTACGGATTTCTTATGGTAAGGTGGTATGATGATAAATGGTGCAATTTAGGAGCACAGCATTCTGTTTGGTTTTATTGCTTGAATTTAACTTGTAGACATAGCTGTGCTTTTCCTTGGAAGGCTCTCTGGAACGTTCAAAGAATGCTTTGAATATTGAGCTCCAGTGGAGCGATTGCAGGACTGGAGTCATGCGTTTTTTTCTGTGAAGGCAGAGAAGGAGGCTTGTGGCAGCATTTTGGGTGAGTTGAATTTTGTGAATAATAAATGCAGGTGCGCCAAAGCATAGGCTGTTGGCATAGTCCGTCTTGGAGATTAAGAACATGAGGATGGCTTGTAGTTTATGTTGGTATACAAGGTATGGGAAGATACAACATAGTGTTTCATTGTGTAGAAGGCACTCTTTGTGACATTGTTAGCGAGAAATATCTAGGATATGGCAGAGTCCATGGTTACTCCTAAGTTTCTAACTTCTCTGATGTTGTCCGAAGAGCTTCAAGTTTCTTAAACCACATAGCGGTAGGCTGGTAATTTTGCCATTGTTCGCATTTTATAATTTCTGTCTTTGCGGTATTAAGCTATAAAAGGTTATTCATCATCCATGTGTTTATGGCACGAAGGCAGTCCTCAAGTTTTGAATTGTAGAGGTCTTCAGGGCTATCCTTTTTAAAATGATTTTGGTGTCATCTGCATAGTTGTACAGGTGAAGTTGTTTGATTTAATCAGATTTGGTAAGGGGATCAGGTAGAATTTGAATAATAGAGAGGATAAAATGAAGCCCGGAAAAACACCACAGAGTTGGGTTTGAGGAGGTGATGTGAAAGGAAGTAGGTAGATACACCTTATCTGTGAGTTACGAAGCAATCTATTTTGAAGCATTTCCATGGATTCCGATATTAGAAAGTCTTTGCAGTAGTGTGTGGTGGTGAACAGTGTCAAATGCAGCTCATAAATCCAGAAGTAAGAGGACAGCTACTCCATTTTTGTCCTTGAGAGTTTTTGATCATCCCAATATGATGGCAGACTCTGTGCCTCGGCCTGGTCTGACACCAGACTTTTGGTCTGACAGCAGGCTGTAATATTTGGTAAAGTTAGAGAGTTGAGTAACCACTGCTTTTTCAAAAATGTTTCCTAAGAGTAGTCCAAATGGACCAAATATTACAGCCTGCTGTCAGACCAAAAGTCCGGTGTCAGACCAGGGAACAAGTGATTCTTTGGGATGGATATCGGTCCGAGGAATTCACACTCCCGGCGGAGTCCCACAAGGCTCGGCCTTATCTCCTACGCTCTTCAATATATATGTAGCCCCTCTGGCTAGACTAATAAAAAGTTACGGCTTTACGCTGGTGTCATACGCTGATGACACGCAGCTTATAGTGTCGGTAACACAGTCAGTGGATGCTATGGCAGCCCAATTCTGCAAATGTATCTCCGCCCTGATGACCTGGATGAACGCCAATTTCTTAAAGCTGAACGTAGATAAAACCGAGGTGATAGAGTTTGGCCAGAAAATCTCGGTCTGGAACCAATTATGGTGGCCAACTGCAGCCGGTACCTGTCCGGCTCCGGTCAATAAAGCCAGGAACCTCGGTCTTATGGTAGACAAAGACCTCTCCTGGGCTCCCCAGATCAACCAAGTCTCATCAGCTTGCTTCTTTATGCTAAAAGGCCTGAGGAAGATTCTCCCATTTATTCCGCTTTCCTTGAGGAAAACAGTGGTAGTAGCCACGATTCTATCCAGAATTGACTATTGTAATGCTCTCTATCTAGGAGCAGGTGCTGCTCAATTCTCCAAACTACAGTCAATTCAGAACGCGGCAGCTAGAGTACTGCTCAAACTACCCAAACATCACCCTACATCGACCGGTATAAAACAACTTCACTGGCTTCCAGTGCGGTGACGTGTTGATTTTAAGACTCTATGCCTGGTGCACAAAGCCCTGTTTGGTGGTGGGGCCAAGGATGTGCAATCCTTGTTTTCCCGATATGTACCATCACGATCTTTAAGATCAGCCTCCCTTGGTCTGGTACAACTCCCAAAGATAAAGAGAGCAAGGTGTGGAGGTAAACGCTTTTCCTTTTTAGCATCCAAACTCTGGAACTCATTGCCCACACACCTGAGATTTCTGCCAAACAGATCTGCCTTCAGGAAGGAAATTAAAACATGGCTCTTTTCCCAACCCTGAACATGTCAGCTACTGTTTTTGCATATCACCTAGCGCCAAGACGCCTCGGCAGTAGTGCGCTCTACAAATACCTTCAGTCAGTCAGTCACATCTTCCACAGAGCCGCCGACACCATCGCCCCCATGCTTCGCCACACAATCAACCGCTCCCTCACAAACGCCTCCTTCCCCTACGACTGGAAGCACGCTGAGATCAACCCCCTCCTGAAGAAGCCCTCAGCGGACCCCACCGACCTCAAAAACTACAGACCCATCTCCCTGCTTCCGTTCCCAGCGAAAGTCATCGAGAAAGCCATCAACAGCCAACTCGCCACCTTCATCGAAGAGCACAACATCCTTGACTCCTTCCAATCCGGCTTCAGAAAGAACCACAGCACTGAAACCGCCCTCCTCGCCGCAACAGACGACATCCGCTCCCTCCTGGGCAGAGGAGAGACAGTAGCCCTCATCCTCCTTGACCTTTCAGCGCCCTTCGACACAGTCTCTTACCGCACCCTAACATGCAGACTTCACGACACAGGGATCCAGGACAAGGCCCTCGACTGGATCCGCTCATTCCTCTCTGGCAGAACGCAGCGGCTCAGACTCCCCCCCCCCGTCCTCTTGGACCCCACACCGACTACCTGCGGAGTCCCCCAAGGATCCTCCCTCAGCTCCACGTTGTTCAACATTTACATGGCTCCACTCGCCCCCATCGTCAGAACCCACGGACTCAACATTGTTTCATACGCAGACGACACCCAACTCATCCTCTCCCTAACCAACGAACCCAAACACAACTTTCAAGAAGGCAAGGAAGCAGTCGCCAAATGGATGAAGAGCAGCTGCCTACAACTCAACACGGACAAAACAGAAGTACTCATCATGGGCCCACACCCTGATGCCTGGAACGACACCTGGTGGCCCCCCGCCCTCGGAAGCCCGCCAACCCCCACGGACCACGCATGCAACCTCGGAATCATCCTGGACTTCGAACTAAAAATGGACCGCCAGATCAACTTCGTCGCATCCTCCTGCTTCCACACCCTCCGCCTCCTACGCAAGACCTTCAAATGGATCCCCCTCAAACACAGAAAGACCATCACACACGCCCTCGTCACCAGCAGACTTGACTACGGCAATGCACTCTACGTCGGAATCAACAAAAACCTCACCCGCAAACTTCAAAACATCCAGAACGCCGCCGCCAGACTAATCCTCAACATGCCACGACACTGCCACATCACCCAGCACCTGCGCACACTCCACTGGCTCCCCATCGAGGCAAGAATCACCTTCAAGATTCTCACCCACGCACACAAAGCCCTCCACAACACCGGACCAGCATACCTGAATAGCCGACTCACATTCCACGCACCCCAAAGGACCCTACGATCAGCCCAGCTCTCCTACGCCGTGGTCCCTCGCACCAGGAAGTCCAGATCGGGAGGCCGCTCCTTCTCCTTCCTCGCGGCCAGAGCCTGGAACTCCCTCCCACTCCACCTCAGACAGACGACATCACTCCCCAACTTCAAGAGGGACCTCAAAACATGGCTCTTCGATAGACCTCCTCCTTGATGGACAGGACCTTGCGCCTCCTGCCCCCCCCCCCAGCGCCTTGAGACCCGCACAGGTGAGAAGACGCGCTTAACAAACCAATGATTGATTGATTGTTGAGTGCAGTGGCGATCCAGTTGGAGAAGGTGTGTATGTCTTTCGGCCACATGCTTATTGAGGTTTTTTCAAGGTGGGTGTTGAATTGCTGGATATCTAGTTATTCCAGTGTCTATATGAGAGTTTGATGTTGTTGGTCTCCAAAGTGTTGTTATTGATAGGTGTGTGGAAGGTGATGATGTTGTGGTCGCTCCAACTTACAGGGGAGTTGTCTGCAACTGTGGGTTGTCCTAAGGGTGCAAATGTGACATCCAGCATATGCTCTGTGCAGCAAGTGGGGCCACAAATGATTTGGTGTAGGTTGAAGGCTTCAAGGTTGGTTGTGGTTGCTGTTTAATTCTTCTTGTGAGACCATAGGTCTCCTAAAATGAATAGGTTTGTGTGGTCCAGATGGGCACTGGTTACTGTATAAAGTAGGACATCTTTAAAGTTGGTATTGCTGCGAGGTGGCCTATATATTAAGAGGAAGGAAAAGGTCATTTTTTGCGTTGAGTGACACCTTACCATCAAGGATTCACAGTTGTCCATGGCGAGATTTTCAATGATGCATATTTGTATTAATTTTTTTATGGATGATAGCTAGGCCTCCTCGAAGTTTTGTCAATTCGTGGAAATCAGGAGGGACAGCTTCTTGGCATGTGGGAGCAGAATCTTCATTGAGCCGTGTTTCTGTAATGACGGTATGGTCCGGTGCTGTTTCCGAGTATTTGTATTTTAAAAGCGCAACACTCATCCCAAGGGATATCACGGCGCTAGGATAGGCGAAAATCTGCTTAGGGGGAATCTAGTGGCATAGGACAAAATACCATCAGGACTTGACCCTTAACCCGTGAAGCAACATGGTTTAGGCCCTGAAAAGCCATGTTTCCAGTCGTTTTCTGAACTTCATGTGTTCATCAATGGTGCGAAGCTCCAGCGGGAGTTTGTTCCAGAGGGTAGGTGCCAAATGAGAAAACGAGCAACCTACAGCTCTGGCTTTTTTTATTCGTAAGGTTTTAGCTAGGGCGTGATTGCCTGACCTTAGGTCTCGTGGGGGGACATAGAATTCCAATTTGTCCTGCAGGATTCTAGGTCCGGATTTGTGAAGGGCCTTATGCGCATAGCTTAATAGTTTGAACTTGGCTCTATGTCTCATGGGTAATCAATGAAGCTCTTTCAGGCAGCTTGAAGCAGAACTAAACTTGTTCCTATTACAAACCAATTTGGCAGCTGCATTCTGAGTGACTTGTAAACGGGAAAATAAATAGTCGGTGCGAGAAGCTGGCCTAGTATATGATGTCTACTAATGTAAGTGGGCACCTTGCATCAGTCCAGACAACTCTTATGGTGATTTAAGAGGTCTTAGACAACCTTAGAAAGCTCTCTAAGTGGTAGCGGTGGAGAGCAGCCTTCAGGCTTAGTCCAGAAGGAGTGTAAAGCAGCATGTTTTACCAGAATGCAATCTTATAGTATAGATTAAGTGAAAAAGAACCACACAAGGTATTTATAAAAATATGTATTTATTATATAATACTCTCTAACACGTTTAGATATCTCCTACCCGGATATAAACACAATGCACACAATACTTTGCAAAGAAACATAGTAAATAGCACAGAATACACAGTGGCCCCAGGGGGGGACCAAACCATATACTAAGAAAGTGGTATAAGAACAACGACTCGGGTCAAGACAAGGTCGAGAGGATGTAGAAGTGCTGGGGACCCAAGGAACCACCCAAGGTGAGTAGATAGGGATCCCACGGAGAGCGTGTGCAGTGTGGGAACACGACCACGTGCTCCATCCAACTCTATGTGTAAGTCGCGGTTGGATTTTTAAAGATTAAGTACCCTTCCCAGTGGACCCTGTAGAAACCCTGTGGAAGACAGAAGGTTGGACAGCCACCCCACCCGTGGATACCCTAGTACCCACGTTACCTACACCAGGGAAGCCGGGTGCATAGGTGTGAAGTAGTGTCGGAAACCGCCATCGAACCCAATTGAGGTCTTCAGGAAAGTGCCGCTGCTGAAGAAGGAGAAAGTGTCCGGTGGAATCCGAAGGTGGATTCTAGTTGAGAGGTACCTGCAAGCAGAGGGGACAGAGTCTATGTCCCTCAGGAGTGACCAGGAGATCTGGAAGACAAATGCCCACCAATGTCTGGAGTTGCAGGAGAGTTGACGAGGATCTTGACTCTGCAGCTGTGAAGATCAGGCGATGCTGAGGAAGACCAGGAGCCATGCATGAGCTGTCCCACGTCGAATGTCGAGTGCTGAGGGGGCGGTGTCTGGCTGGAGCACCAACAAGCCTTGGTAAATGCAACCAATGAAGAAGCCGAAGAAGGTGCACCGTCTGGACCAGCAAGGTCCAGGGGACTCACCACAAGCAGGGAAGTCAGGGCAGGCCCTGAGCAATCAGGGGAGCCCAAAAGAAACAAAGGTGACCCTCAAATGGACCCACAGGCCGGAGACACTGGAGTCGTGAGAGGACCTCAAGCAGCTCACCAGAAGATGCAGGCTACGATGCAAAACGATGCGGTGTGGCTGAAGACTCTCGTTACTGGAGATGCTCTAGGTTGGGGCTACTTGGAGTCCAAAGATCTTCTTGGAAGGAAGCCAACAAGCCTTTGCAACTGCAAGTTGACGAGGTGCACAGGGGCTCAGTTATTGCAGCCCCCATGAGGGACACTGGCCTCAAACTTGGTAAGAGGGCAGGGCAGGCCTCGAGAGCTATGGAGAACCACCACCTGTGTTTCAGAACCTTACGGAGTCCGGAGGAGCTCAGGATCAGCAGACCGGTCGACTTAGTTGCAGTGCCTGCGAATGCAGGGGAGTGACTCCTTCTTCACTCCAAGAGAGATTCCTTCAGGTGTCTTTAATGCCCATAGGCCTTGGAAGATTCCTGTATGGTGCACAGGCACAGATGATGCAGCAGACTGGAAGGGAGACGAAGTCGAGCCCAAATGAAGTCCAGCGAAGCCCAGACGGTAAAAGAAGAAGTGGTGTCTGATCTGATTCTTGTCCCACGATGAATCTAGGGACCCACCCACAGGTAAGCCCTTAAGTACCCTAAGGAAAGGGTTGGGACGATTCAGGGGACCCTCCCAGGGGAGGGTCTGGACAGGGGGAGGTTACTCCCATGTCCTTTGTCAAGTTTTGCGACAGAGCGGGAGCCAAAGGCTCCCAGAGCTGGTTTGAACTGGACTATGCATTAGAACACCAAATGTGCCCCTCATGCAGACTGAGTGGCGATGGCAAGCGAACCCACCCTGCCCCAATACACTAAATCCTGTCTGGGAGGTGATCACACCTCCCTGTGACAGGATGCCTATTGTTCTGCCTTCCCCTGGTCGAGCTTGGCTCAGCAGCAGGAGGGCAGAATCGTGTCTCTGGTCGGCAGCAACCATTTTGTGCTGTCCGGGTCTAGAAGGCTGGTACCGAGGACACAGAGAGCCTAACGGAGGGCTCTTCCAGTGCTTGGAATCATACCCCCACACTGTTTATGGTGTGGGGGTATGATTACCACATGTTTGATATGAAACATGTTTGGATTCGCTGCAGCCAGTTTCGAGATGGTCATCGCGTAAATACGTGATGCGCCTCTATATAGTATATGGCTGCTTTACTTACAACCCGGGAGAATGGACTCCGTAGGCTGTAGGGGTGTCACGCTCATGCAGAGGCACCCTCACACTTACAACCAAGCACCCTGCCTTCAGGATTGATAAGGCCTGCCTTAGGGGTGACTTATAGGTTTTAAGTGCAGTGATCCCAGATATAGGAAACCTATATCTGTAGTAAGTGGTGTTAGCATCAGTTTACACAGGCTGCAATGCCAGGCCTGTAGTTCCATTTTGAATGGTCTCCCATGGGTGGCATAATGCATGCTTTAGCCCATGGGGGACCTCTGAGTCTTAGTATGATATACTAGGGACTGATAAGGGTACCCCAGTATCCAATCTGAGATGTACCTAAGTACTGAACATACCAATTTAAGGGAGAAAGCATATAGAGTGGGGTCCTGTTTAGCAGGATCCCAGTCAGACTAGTCAGTAACAGCTTAGCACCAAGCAAGAAGTGGGGGTATCCATAAAAGCAGATCCTACTTTCCTACAGTCGGACATGCCAACATAAAGTGCATTTCCATAGTCTAGATTGCTAGTCAGTAAGGCCTGAGTGATTGTTTTCCTCCAATTCAGTGCAATCCAAATAAAAAGTCTTCTCAGTAGCTTTAGCATGGCAAAACATCTGCCACACAGTGCTCGGACTTGGTCTTGCATACTTAACGTGTTGTCTACCAGGAATCCAAGTGTTTTTACAACACGTTTGGGCTCAGGAGCAATGCCTAATGAATGGGGCCACCATGTTGTGTCCCATAATAACTGTGCGCCGCCAAAGAGCAGTATCTCCAATTTCTCTGCATTTAATTTCAGGCAGTGGTCAGACATCCAACCTACGGTTTCTGAAAGGCAGTTACTTAAGAGTAACTTGGTGTTCTCATATTTTTCCTCGAAAGTTATTAACAACTGCGTATCTTAAGCGTATGACCATGTGTTAAAGCCCCATTTCCTGCCAATCGAGGCCAAGGGGAGACATAGGCATTAAAAAGAGTAGGGCTGAAGGAGGCTCCCTGCGGAACACCACACTCTATTGTTTTGGGGCTAGAGGAAAAAGAGCCCATTTGTACTGACCGAGTCCTATTAAGCAAAAATGATTTAAACCAATGAAGAGTCTTAGAATGAAGCCCTTTTTCGTATAAAGTTCTCAATAGGAGATTGTGTGACACAGTGTCAAAAGCTGCTGAAAAGTCTAAAAGGATCAAGGCAGCAGTTTTATCGTGGTCCAGTGAAAGTCTTATCATGTCTAAAACAGCTAGCAGGGTAGCCTCTGTACTGTTAGAGGCCCTAAAGCCCGTCTGTGAGGGGTCTAAAAGATCATTTGTCTCGAGATAGTCAGAAAATTGCCTGTTAATCAGTTTCTCAAGAACTTTGGATAGATACGCAAGTTGGGAGATTGGTCGATAGTTTGATAAATTAGTAGGTCAAAGATGTTAAAGCGCTTTTTGTTCATGGATCTTGCTTTGAAGAATAGGCATTTTAGTTGTGTATATTTCTTCATGTACTGTAGTAAGGGTGCAGGGGGAGAGGGTATTTTGATGTTGCTGGTTTTGGGATGAATTGTGCTTGTGGCAGTTGTTGGAGGTGGAAGGAAGGCTGTTTGGTTAGAGAGATTTGGACTTTGAGATGTGTGTGCATGTGTGGGCCTTTTGTGGTGGATCATGGTGTTGTAACATCTGTTTTGTCTGGTGATTTGTGTGTAGTGGGGGAGGGGTTGTGGTGGGAAGGTACGATCAAGTAAACATGTGAACATACTTTCATGCCTTCCATTGATTTTCAGTTTCCTTCTGGCAAGTAACATTGTATTTGTAGGTTATTTGGGTTGTGGTTAATGAATTGTTGTATTGTTTGTGATAGGTTGTGTGGTGTTGTGATTGTTTTTGTTTTGGAAAAGTTAGATGGTAGACAGAGAGAGATTTATTAATAGTTAAAGGTAATTAGTGTTTGTATATGAGGGGTATGTTGTAGACTAGGAGGAGTTATAGGGATTATTAGTAGCGGCTTTGGCTCTGGTAGGATGAGCACGCAGTCCTTCCGAAGGCTGCTATTTAGCCAATGCATAGCAGATCTTAATGTGGAGCTCGATCCAGCGAGAGATGGTTCTCTTCTGCATAGCCTTTCCCTTTTTCACCACAGAGAACCCACCAAGAGCTGATCATCCACCTGATGTACTTTGATACAATCTATATAAAAGCTCAGTGCTTTCTTGGGATCCAAGCAATGTAGCCTGCCCTTGCCCTAGAGAGGTGAGGCGGAGTATAGAACGCCAGAAAAGTGATGTTCTGACCTACATGGAAAAGCGTCACAACTTTAGGGGAAAAAAAGAGCACGGACAACAGGAGGGAGGGGGGTAAAGAAGGCACGGAGGGGGGGGGGGTAAAGGAGGCATCAACAACTTGTTGTAAAGTGTTGTAAAGTGCTGCACACACAGTGTACCGGGAGGAAGTGCTGCACACATATTGTACCGGGAGGAAGTGCTGCACACACAGGGTACCGGGAGGAAGTGCTGCAAACACAGGGTACCGAGAGGAAGTGCTGCACACACAGGGTACCGGGAGGTAGTGCTGCACACAGAGGGTACCGGGAGGAAGTACTGCACACACAGGGTACCGGGAGGAAGAGCTGCACACACAGGGTACCGGGAGGAAGAGCTGCACACACAGGGTACCAGGAGGAAGAGCTGGAGGAAGAGCTGAAGAGCTGCACACACAAGGTACCAGGAGGAGAGCTGAACACACATAGTGTACCAGGAAGAAGTCCTGCACACACAGGGTACCGGGAGGAAGAGCTGCACACACAGCGTACCGGGAGGAAGAGCTGCGCACACACAGCGTACCGGGAGGAGAGATGAACACAGAGTGTACCGGGAGGAAGAGCTGCGCACACAGTGTAGCAGGAGGGTGCGCTGCACACAAAAGGTACCGGGAGGAAGAGCTGCACACACAAGGAACCGGGAGGAAGAGCTGCACACACAAGGAACCGGGAGGAAGAGCTGCACACACAGGGTACCGGGAGGAAGAGCTGCACACACAGGGTACCGGGAGGAGAGCCAAACACACAGCGTACCAGGAGGAAGAGCACGGACAACAGGAGGGAGGGGGGTAAAGAAGGCACGGGGGGGGGGAAAGGAGGCATCAACAACTTGTTGTAAAGTGTTGTAAAGTGCTGCACACACAGTGTACCGGGAGGAAGTGCTGCACACATAGTGTACCGGGAGGAAGTGCTGCACCCACAGGGTACCGGGAGGAAGTGCTGCAAACACAGGGTACCGAGAGGAAGTGCTGCACACACAGGGTACCGGGAGGTAGTGCTGCACACAGAGGGTACCGGGAGGAAGTGCTGCACACACAGGGTACCGGGAGGAAGAGCTGCACACACAGGTTACCGGGAGGAAGAGCTGCATACACAGGGTACCAGGAGGAAGAGCTGGAGGAAGAGCTGAAGAGCTGCACACACAAGGTACCAGGAGGAGAGCTGAACACACATAGTGTACCAGGAAGAAGTCCTGCACACACAGGGTACCGGGAGGAAGAGCTGCACACACAGCGTACCGGGAGGAAGAGCTGCGCACACACAGCGTACCGGGAGGAAGAGCTGCGCACACACAGCGTACCGGGAGGAAGAGCTGCGCACACAGTGTAGCAGGAGGGTGCGCTGCACACAAAAGGTACCGGGAGGAAGAGCTGCACACACAAGGAACCGGGAGGAAGAGCTGCACACACAAGGAACCGGGAGGAAGAGCTGCACACACAGGGTACCGGGAGGAAGAGCTGCACACAGGGTAGCGGTAGGAGAGCCAAACACACAGCGTACCAGGAGGAAGAGCTGCACACACGGTACCGGGAGGAAGAGCTGTAGACAGGGTAACAGCCAACAGGGAGATTCATACAGAGCATAGGCAAAGAGAGAGCTGCACACACAGCGTACCGGAAGTGCACGCACACAGGCGGTGAAGTGAACAAGTGACCTGCACCTACAATGCACAGAAAGAAAGAGTTGCAGACATAGTGCACAGGCTGGAACCATGAGAGCCGCACACACGGCACGAGGAGGAAGAGGTGCAGAGTGGGCAACACAGAGCATAGGCAAAGAGAGAGAGCTGCACACGCAGGGTAAGCCAGACAGCGCTGCACACAGATGCTGACAGTGCTGCACACAGATGCCGACAGCGCCGCACACACACGGCACAGGCCGTTGCTGTGAGATCTACACAGAGAGAACAGGCAGGAGGAGCTGCAGCAACAAGCACAGGCGCAGAGCATGGGAGCTGTAAAAAGGCACAGGAAAAGACAGCTGCACACAAGCAGCACAGGGTGGAACAGCTGAACAAGCAAGGTGCATAAAAACCACGGAGAAGCAGCATGAAAGGGGCACAAGCCGACATGGGTAGCGCCTACATACACATACACAGACACGGAGCTGCACTCACTAGGTACTATCAGAGACCGGCGATGTGATGCACACACACAGAACACGGGCGGGGAGGGAGTGGCAGTGCTACCCTTCCAGGCTACAGACAGGGATTGAGAGCAAATCGCTTAAAAAAAAAGGATTTTTTAAGGAGGGAAAATGGAACAAAGTCGAGAAATACAAACATGTGTGACCCTCACTCACAGGCGAAAGAGGTCGGCTACGAGAATAAAACGATTTGGGTTAGGAATTCCGTGAAAAAATACGCTCAAACATACCCACTGTAGGAAGGTGAAATCTGACTACATGGTTGCCCCCACTTTTTTCCTGGTGTTTTGATGGTTTTCGACTTAGTTTGGCTGGGAACCTGTTATTCAGGTCCCCAGCCTATCTGCTTGCTCTTATAAATTGATTCCATGTACCTTAGGTACACTTCAGATTGGATTCTGGGGTGCCCTTATAAGTCCCTAGTATATGGTGTACTATGTACCCAGGGCATAGGTACCCCAGAGGCCTACCAGGGGCTGCAGCATGTATTATGCCACCCCTGGGAAGCCTTCCAAAATGACACCACAGGCCTGCTACAGCAGCCTGAGTGAGGTGGTGCATGCACCCCTTACTGAGATATAGGTTCACTATATCTCACCCTATCACTGCACATATAAACCTATCAGTCACCCCTATGGCAGGCCTTATCAATCCTGAAGGCAGGGTGCTTGGTTTTATGTGAGAGGGTGCCCATGCATGAGCAGAGCCCCTCTGCAGCCTTCGGAATCTATCCTCCGGGGTTGTCTGTGAGTGCAGCCTGACCATATACTCTTAAGTGCATTATATCTCAACGGTAAATGCTAACTTTGGAATGGCTGCCCGGAAACATGTCGTGTTTGGTGTCAAACACCTTGGAATCATACCCCCACACCAGTAACTGGTGTGGGAGTAGGATCACACCCTTCTAGAGGGAGAGACATGACAGCACCGGCATACCCGGTACCAGCTAAACAGAGCCCTGGCATCACAAAATGGATGCTGCAGCCACAGACACGAGTCTGGCCTCCTACTGCTGACCGAAACTCCGGCAGGGGAGGCCTGGACAATAGGTTTCCTGTCACAGGGAGGTGTAACCATCTCCCAGACAGGCTTTAGTGTATTGGGGCTGGGTGGGTGCACTCTCTGAGTGCTTTGAAGTCCTGCACTGGGGGCACATTTGGTGTCCCTGTGCATACCCCAGTTCAAACCGGTTGCAGGGGCTGCCAGCCCCTGCTCTGGTGCGAAACTGGACAAAGGAAATGGGTGTAGCCACCTCTCTTTCCAAACCCTCCCATAGGTGGGTCCCCTGAGTTAGTCCAACCCCTTCCTTGGGTATAAGATAGGAACCCCTGGGAACAGGACTTTAGATATCCCTGGACGAAACTCTGAAACTGAATCCTGGACCTTCGACGATCTGTTAAACGCCAGATAACTGAAGAATGTCCCTTGGAGTAAAGGAGTTACTCCCCTGCTTGGCAGGCACCAAAGACGCATCTGTCCGGTCTGCATCTCCGAAGCTCCCGCCGGACGCCGACAACCCTGCAACCCAGGTGGGGGATTTCCAGACTTCCCAGAGGCTGATCCGAGTCCCCAGCAAAGCTGAGACCCGTAGCCCTCGTGGGTACCGTGGAACCGGAAACCCTGGACACCATGCACATTTGCAAGTGCATATGCTTCTGGTCGATCCTAGAGGCTGTGCTTTGGGTTATTTGTAGCCCCGACCCCGAGCAGTGAATCCACCGAAGATTGCTGGCCTGACCACTCCGAGTGACCCGTGGGCCGCCATTTTGTGATTCCGTTCGAGGTCCCTTTGCGATCCCTTGTCCGTCGACTTGTGGGTCCCTCAGAAGGACATCTCTGATTTCAATGGGCCTCCCTGGCTGCTCCAGGCCTGCCCTGACTCTCCCTCGCTTCGGGAGTCCCTCGGACCTCGCTGGTCCGCTCCGAAGCCATTGTTCTCTTTCTGTGTGGGTTGCTGTTACCAAGGCTTGTTGGGTCCAATCCGGGCACCGACACCGCAGTCAGCTACTACCTTTGTGGGACAGCTCGATTCCAGCTCCTGGTTGTCGTCGACGCCTCCTGGTCCTTGTGGCTGCAGAGACAATCTTCACCTCTTCGAACTTGAAGTACCCGACATCAGTGGGCATTCGACTATCGTGCCCCTGGTCACTGGCTAGTGACCTAGACTCTGTCCCCTCTGCTTTCAGGTTCTTCTCATCCTCGATCCAGGCTTGGATCTCTTTGGACACTTCGCAGCTTCTCGGCAGCAGCCCTTTTCAGCCAGCGGCCAGACACCATTTGACACCTGTGCACCCGGCTTCCCTGGGTGAGGTAACACGAGTAGTTTGGTGCTCCCGTGGGTGTTGGCCCTAGAACCCTCTAAGTCCAAAAGGGTTTGTTCCTAGTCCACTCCGAAGTGTCCCTAAACTTTAAAACTCTAACCGTGACTTTCCCCATAGACGCTAACGGAGCTCGGGGCTGTGTTCACACACTGCACACGTCCCCCGAAGGTCCCCTGTGTCACTACCTTGGGTGGTTCCTTGGGGTCCCAGCGATTCTACAGGCTCTAGGCCTTGTGTCTAGTCAAGTCGTGGTTCTTATACCACTTTCTTAATATATGGTTTGGTACGCCCCTAGGGCTATTCGTATATTGTGCTAATTTACTGTGTTAATTGACTTGTAACTTGTGTATTTCGACCTCTAGCCTCATAAAGAGACTAGTGGGTAGTGTTTAGTAATAAATACATATATTTTATATATATATATACACCTGGTGTGGTTCTCCTTTCATTTGGTCATTCATGAGATTATAGACTGGTAAAACAAACAGCTTAAAACTCCTTCAAGACTTAGCCTGAAGGCTGCTCTCCATAGCTACCACTAGGATATCTTTCAATAAAGGTTGTCTTTTAACCTATCATCAATAAAGGTCGTTTGGACTGGTGCAAGGTGCCCACTATAACTAGTGGACAGCATATGCCAGGCCAACTTCTCACATTGGTGTGCAGTGGTTGGATTCAAGCTTGCCTTTGTTTTACCAGATGATCTCAAGTGAGTGACTAACTGAAAACCACTAAAAGGTACCTGAGGTACATATAATTCAAGCTTAAGGTTGCAGTAAGCTCTACTGAACTTAGAGTTGTGTGTCAAGGGCTTAGCACACCCTTTCTACAACTCAAGAGAGTTTAGTAGGCCACACTAGAGTAGGTAGTGCATACACCACACCTCACTAGTGATGTCTTCAAGGCCAGGAGCCAGTGGGTCCCTACCAGAAGCCCAGGGGCTTCCACCATCCAAGTATGACAACCTCCAATTCTTGGAATTGAAAGCATTGTGTAGTACTAGGAAATTGAAGACAGGAAAAACTGCAAACACCCAACGCCTCATAGAGGCACTGCTGTTGGATGATCTCAAGAAGGCCTCAGGGTCTGAAGGGGTAGGCAGAGAGGGTGGGGCAGCAAATGAGGAAGGGCCAAGGGGTGAAGAATCCCATGACCTAACCTCTGAAGCTGGCCAGGAAGATGACAATGATCTTACCCTGGAAAATCCAGCTCCTCCTGCAGATGAGGAGGAGGACCAGAATGGCCTCCTCTTTGTCCCACCAGGAAGAGTTGAGAGTGTGCCTAGAAGGTCAAGGTCTCCTTCTCAGGAGTCTAACCATTCTGATACCTCAATAGGGACCTCTGTTTCCTCTCATAGGAGGGAACCCTCTCATGAAAGGAAGGAGAGACTGCTCAAGTATGAAGAAGCTCAGCTTAGAATCAGAAAGTAGCAGGTGGCTTTAGATAGGGAGTCCCTAGAGCTTCAAAGAACAAGAAGAAAGTTGGGACTAGAGTCCCATGGTGGCAGCAACTTCCCTAGTGGTAGGGAGAGGTCTCATGACCATAGAAACCTAAGCAAGATTGTCCCTCCCTACCAGAGTGGGGATGACATCCACAAATGGATTACTGCACTGGAAAGGGCCTGTAAAGTTCAGAGGGTCCCCCAGGAGCAGTGGGCAGCAATCTGTGGCTCTCCTTTGCAGACAAAGATAGAGACAAGCTCCTCACTGTAAGAGAAGAGGATGCTGACAATTACAAAGTCTTGAAGAGTGCTCTGATTGATGGGTTTGGCCTAACCACTGAACAGTATAGGTTGAAGTTCAGAGATACCCTAAAAGCTCAGACTCAAGACTGGGTTGACTTTGTAGATTGTGCTACTAAGGCTCTGGAAGGTTGGATACATGGCAACAAGATGCATGACTTTTTAGGATTGTACAATTTGATTATGAGGGAGCAGATCCTTAATAATTGTCAAAACCAGCTTTTACACCAGTACCTGGTGGACTCTGATCTGACCTCTCCCCAAGAATTGGGAAAGAGGCAGACAAATGGATCAGAACCAGAGTAAAGACTAAGAATCAGGGTGGTGACCAGAAGAAAGATTCTACCAAGTCCCAAGAGAAAGGTGGGGATAAATCTAAAGATAAGTCCCCTACAAGGCCCCAAAAGTCCTCTTCTGTGGGTGGGTCTCAAACTCCTTCCTCTCCTGAAAAGAAACCATATTGCCATGTTTGTAAAAAGCCTGGCCACTGGAAAACTGATCCCAGTTGCCCCAGGATTGGCAATAAAGAAAATGTTCCTCCTAGCACAACTACCACTCCTCCTGGTACTACCAGTAGTAATCCCCCAGTTGGGAGTAGTGCACCCAAAAAGTTAGGTGCGTTTGCAAGAGGAACAGAGGTGGGCCATAATTTAGGAAGGGCCTCCTCACCTGACTCCTCTGACTCTGATGGTGGTATGGGGTTTGCCACTTTTACTGTGAGTCCCAATACTTTGGGCAAGTACAGACAGGAGCCCTTAATCAATGGTCAAAGAGCTTTGGCATTCAGGGACACAGGGGCTAGTGCCACCATGGTGACCGGGAAACTAGTCCCCCCCCTCAACAGCTTTTACCTGAGTTCAAGTACCAGGTGACCAACATAGATGGTATCAGAACAGATCATCCCATGGCCATAGTCAATCTCAGCTGGGGAGGGGTCACTGGCCCAAAGAGAGTGGCAGTGTCCCCAAACTTGCCTGTAGATTGCCTGTTGGGCAATGATCTAGAAATTTCAGCCTGGGCTGAAGTTGAAATCCAGGCCCATTTAAGAATGTTAGGCCTCCCTGAGAGAGTTGGTGGGGCTATAATGGCCACCGCCCAATCCCAGGGAAATTTTGGAGTGATGGAGCCTGAAAGAATGGCCCACTCTCCTCCACAAGAGAGCACAAGGTTTGAAAAAAAAGTCTTCTTCCCCCCAGACTATAGGTAAGGGTCAGCCTCCTGAGGGAACAGATCCTACCCCTAGTCTGGAGCAGGTAACCTGCCCCTCTCTACCCTGCCTCAGCCAGCCCAGGGGTCAGGGAGGTCCAGAGGAACCCCCCCCATCAGCAAATTAGGGGCACCAAGACTAGTAGCCCTAGCCAGGTGAAAATTCCTCCACACACTGAGGGATCCCCCATACCTTTGTGTAGGGACCTCCCCCAGAAGGACTCTGTTGGGCAAGGGCAAACCTGGGACCAGAAGGTTCCAAACCTGCCATGTCCCTCCAGTGTTCCACCCAAAGGGACCCAACCCCCAGCTGTAGGCAGCCAAAGGTTGACCCTTAGAGCAAAGTGCAACACAGTCATGGAAAGAGAGGCATACATGGTGACCAGTGATCTGAGGAAGCTGAGACCAACTTTATTAGGGCCTCACTTCCCTAATCAGACACCTCACCAGCCTTTTACTTTACCAAAACACACCACAGGTAGTAATTCCCCATGGTGGAGACCCTCTCATACCCTTAGGGTGAGGGATAGCTTAGTGGACCATAAGACAGGGGGGTAACCATCAGGGGCGGTGCGTGCATTGGGGCGTTGGGGCGTAGCCCCCCCGCCCGCAGCTCCCTCGGCGTCTTTGAACCTAAGTAAACTGAATCAGTTTACTTAAGTTCAAAGAGCCGAGGAGAACTGACAATCATGTCAGTCAGCATGACGTCGGACCGCCCACCCCTTCAGAGTCTGAAGGGGGTGGGCGGTCCTGCGTCATGTTGACTGACATGATTGCAGGGGCAGCAGGCAGCACTGCAGCACAAGTGCGCATGAGTGGGCAAGGGCACCGGATTTTCGCGCCGTGCCCAGTCATGCGCACTTGTGTGTGCACTGGCTTGCGCATGCCCATTAGGAGAGCGAGGTTGAGCAAAGGCTCAAACCTCGGTCTCCTAATGGGCAGGCGGAGCGAGGGTAACCGTGCCCTAAGCCAATCCTGGCGCTGCCAGCAGCGCCAGGATTGGCTGAGAGGGGCTGTAGGGCCAAACGGAGTCGGACCCGAGGCGGCACGGACGGCGGACCTCGGACCTCCTCAGGTAGGATATTCTTTTTATTAAAAAAATCCCGGGGCCCCGGCACCCCCCCCAGGTAAAACCTTTCAATAAATAAAAGTGAGTCTACCAGCGTTTGCAAGAGAAGACAGAAGATTTCAAGTTAAATTATGCTCCTCTCCGCCTATAGCGCCACTTCATGCCTTGTGACGTACAAATAATAACAGCATGGCACTGCACCGCGGGTGCCCTACGATAACACTGTCCTATTCAGGGTGGGCGTGCGCGTGTCCATATTCAGTAGGTGGGGGTGATGGGCGAAAGAAAAACAAGCGCATCAAACTAAGCAACTGCATGCACGTGACCCGAGACCTCCTGCCTTTGGAGACACATGCCTCCGTATTTACCTGTCCCCAGCCCATACCACACAGCGGGCAGCGCCTAGAGGGGATTTAGCTCGCAATGCGCGATATGGAAGCTTCAGACCATACTACATGCGTAAGGCAGCACAGCACCGAGCCAACCGATAGCATGGGCTAGGGAGACCGCGTCGGCCAACGCATCGTATATGTCTGTTTAGTGTTTACACCGTTCCCCGTTGCAAAGCACGCAGCACACACAGCCTGCAGGCGCGGTACAGGCGGATTACAACTGGGGAGATAAGCATTCTTCGCGACTAGTTCTGCCCCAGAGCCCTCTCTGGAGGCATTTCAGCAGAGGGGATGCACGCTTCCCGAGTACGCGCACCGGGAAACCCTGTGCAGTCCTTGCCGAGATACCAGCCAAAGAGTCGAGGCGCAGGCAGCAGCTGTGCGTGTGCACACTTCCCATGTAAACACCGAGAGATGGAGGTGTACAGTGTGACGCTGGTGAGCACAGGCATTAGAAATTGCAATTATATAGCGTAATAGCGTTAATATGATTAAAACGAAATTCTGTTTTACATCAAAGCTGCGAATGCGCACCATCCAACATGAAAAGTTTGGCCTACGACCATTTTATGTCTCCGCGGTTGAAATAGCGAGAAGCGATTAATTCCATTGAAAGTGCAATATTCGTGTTCAAACATTAGGTACCAGGTTCTCTGAAATTATGTTAGCCCTGAAGGTGTATTGCGGAATAAAAGTAAAATTGTTTTATCCTTGATAATTTTGTCGTTTAATGTATTTCTTTGGAAGGCAATTGTAAAGAAAAATGAATTTGCCATACTAAAGTAGACATTCTGATGTTACTCTTCGTTTCAGATAGATACTTCAAGAAAATATTGTTTTTGCATTATGTAAAAGATGTGCATGCGGTGCGCTTGAATGAAATATAAACCAGAGATAATTCGGCATCCGTGCTGTTCATTGCCAGCATAAGTATTTTCGTGGCACCTGTCCCAAAATATACTACACCTGCAGACAAAGGGGGAAGAAGGGGAGGAGGGCAGAGTTTAGGCGCGAATATAACACCTCATCACTCATCAGCCAATTCCTGGTTTGCAGTCATGCTGACCAGTGTGTGGGGTCCGTAGTCGATGTTGAGTGGGAGAGATGGGAGGAGGGCGAGGCTGATTGTGATTACACCCTGCACAGACTGCTGAGTAAGTTAGAGGTTTTGGCCTGGCTCCCAGTGGCGGAAATGGCATGCAGAGGTAGGGACAGGGGAAGACAAGCAGGCAGTTTCTGCGTTAGTGACTTCTTGTGCCTTTCCCTTGACTTCAGGCAGTGCTGGAAAACTGTATCCACAAACACACCAGCAGCCCATCCCTGAACCTCTTGCACCTCCAAACCCATCGTTTTTTATTACTCACAAGACTTTTAATACTTTTGCGTGTTTTTATTTTTTATTTATTTCAAACAAGACTGCTCCCCACATTTATCCCTCTTTGTCTACTATAAATGTACTGGGCAATTCAATGTATTTTTTCTGACGGGTATTCGTTTTTTCAAGGGGTGCTGTTGTATGGTACCTGAAATAAAGACTGGAGCGGCTCGGTCTCTCTGTGCCTGGAGGCACACCACCCAAGAAATAAACCCCACTGGCGCCATGCATGCTCTTTGTTTATTATTAAATAATACAGCCCCGTGCATAAGTTTACAATTGCAAAGGCCAAGTACTTTTTCATTTATCTCGTTTGTATCTGTAAGGTGTAAGTATGTAAATTTCCTCATGTAACTTACGTGGTTCTATTGTGAAGCGCTCTGACACCTTTGGGTAAAGTCCCCGCTATATAAAATTGCATACAATAAATAAAGATACTATTAAAAGGAAACAACCCTACAGTATAAGTAGTGCTGGAACAGACGTTTTACAGAAAGAGAAAGCTGGGCCCTTTAAACCTCGCAGCTTCCCCTGGGATGTCACACGGGCTTGTGAAGCTTCGGCCATGGGGAGAGAATGTGACATCATGGCCCGGGCTGCGACTTCTGACTGGGGGAACAAGGTTCTAATCTCGGTGTCGGCTCGACATCCTGTGATTCTGGGCAAATCGCATAATCTTCCCGTGCCTACAAAAAACGAACATGTCCTTGTGTAATGTAACTGGTGCCATGTTAAGCGTTCCTATAACTTTTAGTTGAATTTGCGCTATATCAACACTGCTAAAAAACGCAAAACAAACTGCATAAAAACAAGTGTGCAGGAGGGGTCCTTCTGTTTGCTGTGCAGCGAACTGCAATATAGTCAGGAAAGCTTGAACGCTTCAAGAAACACATAGGAATTAACTTGAGTGCAGAGAGAGTAAGACAGAGAAAGAGACAGGCACAGACAGACTGGTGGCCGTGACAGGGGAGAGCAGAGGAATGAGCATGAGGCTTTGAATAGAGGGAGGAGACAGTTGGAATCATACTACAGTCACAGATCCGAGGCAAGGAGGGAGACATGGGCAGGAGAGAGACTGCCAGGGAGAGAGAGACAGTGCACAGACAAGCTGAAGGGAAGGGTAGTGAAACATGGAAGGAGAAGGGGGCATTTCTATTTACTTTTCGAGTTTATGAGCGGTTTCAGGGCGCGCACACTGAATATGGTCCCCAGAGTGTCAATAGGGCACATTATCAAGGATAAAACATCAAAAAAAATATAGACAGGTGTGAGTCTAGATTTTCTACACCTAACACCACATATTGTATTAATTGTATTTATATAGTGACTCTACAATAGTCTACAGTGATGAGTACATATCACAAGAATTACCACTTGCTATTGTTTAATATGCTAAACTGAGGGAGACATTAAATGTACTGTGTTCTGCTATAGGTGATGAACTTGCCACATAGAGAATTTTATGGCGTTCCGGAGCATGAGTTGTGTTTGAGTGTTGCTTCCTTCTTTATTCCTTTTTGTTTCCTTTGGCTCTCATTCATAGTATATGTACAATTGGTAAGTGCTTGTATTCATAAACCTTCTACTCTATTTAAAGGAATTTTCTGTATTCCTGGTATGAATGGCTCCAAACTAAATGGCCAAGAATGAGTTCTGGTGTTGGAATATGCAGAAGGGTTCAGGTTTGTGCAGTAGAATGTGATGAGTTTTCAACTTCCAGAGAAAATATAGAGAGGACATGAGATGAGAGAACTCTCTTAAGGGCATACTTTTTGAGGAGGCCCTCTGCTTTTGATTGCAGTGGCTCAGTTTATTTGGTGATTCACAATTCCAATCATGGGTAAAACATGGCTTGTTGAACATAGATGAGATGTACTTGCAAATTGTTTGATTGCATATTGCATTTCAGGTTTTCAATTTGACCAATCCTTTGACTTCTTACCAACGAAATATGAGTGTCTTCCTGGTCGAGGACCACACTGCTTTTTCTCTTATCTGTCTTGTATCAAGACCCTGCTGGACTATGGGGTGAAAGAAAGCTTGAATAAGCAGCTACCTATGTTATGACATCTCTTTATTAATGTAATAACTGCACTTTCACAATTGCTTTATTAACCATCCTGCTTTCTCAAATTTGCTTGAAAATGCACCATTTGTCCACTCTTTTTTCAAAATTTTCTCAGGGGGAGAACCCCCCCGAACCCCCCTTAGGTTGTTCGGGCTCGCTCGCTACGCTCGCTCGGGTGCAGTATGCCAATAATTTTACGCCCAACCACTTTCAAATGTCACCAGCCACCACTGGTAACCATGCTAGTGCAGGTACTTCCTTATATGGCCACTTAGTCAATAAAGGCTCAACTGGCCAAGGTTAGCCTTATCTCCCTTCGTTTGGGGGAGGGGGGGGTTATGTAGGAAGGTGGAATCTGACTACATGGTTGCCCCCACTTTTTTCCTGATGGTTTTCGACTTAGTTTGGCTGGGAACCTGCTATTCAGGTCCCCAGCCTATCTGCTTGCTCTTATAAATTGATTCCATGTACCTTAGGTACACTTCAGATTGGATTCTGGGGTGCCCTTATAAGTCCATTGTCTTGTGGTTTGTTGTCTGCCTTGTTATGTTGGCCTAGGCCTAGCTGCCATGTTGCTTTTCTTTGCGCGCGTTACACTGAGCCAGGGCTCCCTCGCCCTTTGCTCTTGCCAAGTTCTTTTGCGCTGTCTGCACTTTCTGTCTTTCACCTTTTCTCTTGTTCGATTTGGGCTCAGACTGCACAACATGTACAAGGTCGCATAACAATGTATTTCGGTTCTTCCTGATATGGCCAGTCTCGCGCACCCAGACATAACATTAGGCGCAAATGACATGAACCTTTGTGTGTCTTTAATACTGCGGTTTTACTGGCGCTTAACACACTTGGAGGAATCCTTTCCAGGGAGAAGAGCTGTGATTGTCTGCTGATGTAATTCTGCATCTAGAGACCGAGGTATGAGGGTTCGCTAGTCAAAGCCCAGAGGTCTTCTATTTTTATAATAAACTATCTTACTGCACGGGGAGGGTGGTAATGTTATTTAGACATTTATCCACTGAGTTATGAAATGCTTTCCCCGTTTGTATACTATGGAATTGTAACCATGCTGCTTATATTATTCATATGCATTATGCTATTAGTGCTGACACGTGTACTGTACCTTAGAGCACGTAAGTTGAAATAAATATTTTAATCTACCCTGTGTCTCTTCATACGCGCATAGTGGACAAGTACGAGTGAGTGACGAAAGAGAGTTCTTGCTTCTGCGAGTCCTGAGATAAAGATACCGTGTTCTGGGTTGTCCAATCATTGGTGCTTTGGTACTAATGGGATGCTAAGCTAGTTGGGTTGGGGTTTTGGGTGCTACGGGATATGGTAGGCAAACCACTGTATTCCGGGGTCCTATTATCCTGTGCATAGCTCTGTGTATGTGCAGAAACCTTATGACATGGCGCGGTCAACGTGGGGCAGCTTATCTGCGAGATGCTTGAGTAGTACTTGTGCTTGTCCACAAAACCCTCACGTACGCTTCCGGAGGCGTAAGTGACGGTGATACCTCCTATATTGAACGTTTTATAGGTTCTTTCAAGCTTGAAGTTATTAAAAAAGGTTACATAAATAACCCATTTTGTGCTCCCTGTTAGGTTGTCGAATACAATTGTTTAGTTATGGCTGGTGTGGCGATAGCTGCACATAGCCGAGGACCACTCCGAGAACACCTAGGTGTATACGGAGTGCCCGATGCTGGGGTCGAGTTGGTCTTTGTGGTTCAAGCCGATCCGGCTTATCACTTTGAAGTGTTTTACACTTGGATCACTTTTGAGGCGGTGGATGCAGGTGATAAGCTGTTTCATGAATATAAACCCACCGCTATTCCTGCTGCCTATCGACCCTATACTAATCTTGAAGTGCCTCTCACGGCTTGGCAGCACCGTGTTTGGTTTAATGGCGCCCTCCCACAACCAACTACCGCAGTTCGTTTAGGCCCCTTATCCATTGAGGGGGCCACTTGGCCTGTATTGGCCGGGTATACCCCGCATCCAAATTATCTGGCATTATCGATTGCGGATCTGCGCACTATGCATACCGAACTGGTGCGAGTGCATAGAGCCTTAGTGACATACGTTACAGGTAGTCTCCATGGAGCTGCTCCTGTAGTCGCTGGCCAACCAGCTGTTGCAGCTGGAGTGACCATAAGTCCTGTCATGGTAAATTCTGTGATGGGCAAACGTCCACAAAATAAGGACGATTATCCTTACTGGCTTGCAGAAAAGTTCGATCAGATAGAAGCAGTGTTTCCACATACATCCCCAGTGGACAAACACCGCATCCTTACGATAAGTTTGCCGAAAGACTTAATCCCCGATTTGACATCATGTGAAAACTGGGGTAAGGTATTCGCAGCAGTTTATTCAAAATGTTTTGGTACTCCTTCCATGACGGTTCTACCCTCTGTAATTAAAAAAGTACAGGACGAACATGGCCCTGAAGCGGCTGTGGAATTAGGGATGAGACTAGTGGGAGTGTTTGATGTAGTAGCTGAACTGATCCTTGGAAATGTCAAGGGCGATGCAATGAACTTTCAAGTAGCGAATGCTTTGGCTTTGGTCCCAGAGTTGGACAGGCCCCGCGAATTACCAAAAATTATTGCCCGGGCTTACAAAACAATTGGAAGAAATAGCCTAGGCAACAAGCCTTTTGTAAAAATGCAAACTCAATCGCAACCACAAATTACACAAACAAAAAGTACATCTGAGAAAGATGATAGACCAGTCTTCACTAAAAAGAGTTGGAGACAGAAAAAACAGGGTAAGCAACAAAAGAAGCCGGGGTCGAGAGGCGCTTCCCCAGTTTCGGTTTCTTCTGAACGTACTTATGATTTACGTGATAGGTCGAGAATTAAATCACCAGAAAGGTTTCAGAGCTCTGATACGCGTTCTCCTCGTTCTTCACAGGCCCAGACGTCGTCACAGGCTGGTGGAGGAGGACGGCAAGATAGAGGAAGGGGCCGAGAGGCTCCCCAGGAGCGAGACCAACCTCGACAACAAGTCAGAGGGAAAGCAGAAGACTTTCACCTTTCTCGACCGCAATTTCAGAAGAAAAAAGTTGCCGCTGTAACAGCGAAATATGCCACAGACCGTGAGAACGAGACTCCTGAATTGGACGTGGGCAGTGACCCTCCTAGACAGCGCCGCGGAAGTTACCATAGTGCGGGAGGCGCTACGTCCTCATATGGAGGCGACAGCAACTGAAACATTCGTTACTGTAGAGACAGCTGACACCAGAGTGGCACCCCCTGACAGACTTTACAACATAGTCATCCAAATCGAAGGTGATATACCGCGTGAAATAAAAGGGATTTTTTGGGAAAATCTAACCTCTTCATATGACATTTTGTTAGCAGAGGTGGATTGGCCATCCCCATTCGTTCTCGCTGCACATAAAGGAGAGGAGGTAATCCTTCCAAGCTTTTCACGGCATGTCCCAAAAGACAAAGCTGAAGCACTTGCAGCTGAGTGGGCTGTGTGCCTGGCTCCAGCGTTATACCGCAACCATGTGGGATGGGATGTAGAATCACCTCCCCATGCAATACCTTTGCGTTCACTACCGCAGCCACAACCCCAATATCCCATCAAACGGCAGGCAAAAGGCCCCGTCTCCGGAATTCTGACACAGTTGGAATATCAGGGAGTAATCGAACCATGCGTATCACCTATGAACAATCCCCTATTCGTGGTTTCTAAACCCGATGGATCGTACCGCTTAGTTTTGGATTACCGGCATTTAAATTCTCATTGTCGGAACTTTGCGGTGCAGAATACACACAGTTCTGCGCTTGTAGACAGTCTTGTTCGTAAGAAATATAAAACGACACTTGACCTTTCAAACAGTTTCTACACGCACAACCTAGCCCCGGAGAGTGGTCAATGGACTGCATTCACATCCGGTGGTAAATTATTCCAGTTCCGGCGTTTACCCATGGGCTACAAAAATAGTCCGGGTGTATTCGCCGCCCGTGTTGTCTCTTTGCTAGACAGCATAGACCAAGATGCATGTTCGTACGTTGATGACATTTATCTGACGGACGACGAATTATTTCCGCATCTGTCCCGTGTGGACCGCATTATTCTTGAATTTGCGGAGCAGGGTTACAAATTTAACTTTGCTAAGTCACACATTGCTGAGTTTACCGTTCTGTTCTTGGGCTATGAGCTCAACAACGAAGGTAAGGGCTTAGCCCCCATTTCTTGGAAAAATGTGCACATTTGTGCCCCCAAATACTCTGAAGAAACTTCAGTCTTTGCTGGGTTTCCTGAATTTCGGGCGTACTTACATTCCCGAATATGCCCAGCGTATCAAGCCTTTGTATGCTTTGATACAACCTACTTATTCAAGGTCTTGCTGGCTGCCTGAGCATACCTTGATTCTGCAGTCTTTGCAGACAGACCTATTGGAGTCTAAATATCTTTTGACTCGTGATAACCACACAAACCTGGTGATTAGAATAATTCCGGGGCGGTGGGATTCACGTACTTAACCTTTAATGAAGGTGATACAGTGCCCATCGCATACAAGTCGCATCTGTACACTTCCGCTGAATTGCGCTTTACATCTGTTGAAAAAGTTCTAACTGCAGTGCAAATGGCGATTCTAAAAGAACGCGCACTGGCACAGGGAAAGCGAATTCTGGTGGTAACACCCTGTCCTGCCCTAGAGGCAGTGACAAAGGCAAGCGTACCGAACTCAAAAGCAATGCATCCCCGTTGGATACAATGGGCTACATCCTTGACGTCATCAGACGTCGCCTTTATTTTCGATTCTTCTCTTCAGACTCAGGAGTTCTTACAGTATGAATTCGTTCATCCTCCTCCTCTGTTTATATTGCCGCTTGAGGATTACAACTGTGTGATCTACACAGATGGTTCGGCGCAACCGGCCACTGGGTCCAAGCACGCTTATTCAGCTGCATGTGCTATTGTTGCGGGTTCCTTTGTAAATGGAACGTTCAAATCCTCTGAAGTGCACACTCGCACACTTGGAGATAGTACCGCACAATTGGCCGAGCTGCATGCATTGCTACTTGCACTTGAGTTCGCTTCTCAGGATGAGACAACTCTTATTGTATGTGATTCATTCTACTGTGTACAGTCTTACAATGACAATCTATTTTTCTGGTCGAAAAATGACTACAAGGACGCAAAAGGGAGCACAATTAAGCATAAAATGCTTTGGGTTCGAGTGGCAGAATTGCAACAACGTCTGCCCCTCACACAGGTGGTTCACACCTTAGGCCATCAGCGGGTGGGCGCACACGCTATTGGTAACGATCTGGCAGATGAAGCTGCCCGTTCGGCAGTAGTCACGTGTTCAGTAGCAGCGGTTACCAGGTCCATGTCTAAAATTGACTCTGTTATTCTAGCAGCTATTGCTGCAACAAAGGAAGGTGTTAATTACCCTACAGGTTTTCCTTCCAAGTATTCTTACAAGTTAAGTCCCGAACAGGTTCCTTATGTAACAATACCTGACGTTGGAGATCGGCTGATCCCCAACGCGGACCGCAGGAGTGCCTTGATATCAGCTGCACACGAAGGCATGGCTTCTGCTCATGCAAGTGTGTCAGCTACAGTTTCCATCTTGCAGCAGCGTTATTGGTGGCGTGGATTGTATAAAGACACCCGTGCTTTTGTGCTTTCCTGCGACGTTTGTCAACAGATTAAGCCTTCCACGGTAACACGCCCTCCACAGACCCCGCTCTGCATTGCTAACAGACCCTTTGGGTGTGTTTACTTGGATCACTGCGGTCCATTCTCATCAGACACTGCCTATAAATACATCTTAGTAGCAGTGGACTCGTGCACACGGTTCCTCTGGGTCTGGCCACAACGTAGTGCTGACGCTCGAAATGTAATCAGGGATTTGCGTGTCTTTGTGGGAATTTTCGCATGCGGCACCTTCCATTCGGACCAAGGTCCGGCGTTTGCCTCTAGGGCTTACAAGGATGCAATGGCTTCGCTTGGGGTGCGGGTGAAATTTTCGTCTCCGTATAGGCCTGAGGGCAACTCTATCGTTGAACGAATGAACCGTGACTTAAAGCAATCCTTAACAGCTAGAGTTATAGGTACTGGCAGGAACTGGCTGGCCCACTTGTATACCGTTCAGCGTGCACTTAATAATCTCCCTAGAAGACCTCTGGGTGGGCGGACCCCATACGAAATGCTCTTTGGCATAAGAATGTTTGTGCCTGACCTTGAGGGTCCAGACATCGCGGCGCAATCCGCCAAGTTTGATGTAGATAATCATTCTGCTATGTTACAGGACTTACAAGAAGCCCGAGACAAACTTGCAACTACACATTTGCCTTCAACCACAGATCCTGCGTTGCAGATTCCGGTAGCCGGCTGGCTTCCAAAGGTTGGAGAACTGGTTCGAGAGAAGGTTGAAAACAAAAAAGAATTCGGCCCCTCTTTTCGTGCACCGGTTCCAGTTCTGGGCTTGAAGGGAACACGTACAGTCATTTTACCACCGCTTCCTGGTCGCAAGGAGAACAGATACATCTCAGTGGAAAATGTCAAGCTACAGCGCCTGGCCGATCCTGAATAGTGTCACACCAGCGGTCTCTTGTCCTGCCATTTATCGGACATATGTTCGTGGCCCATCTACACGAACGGTCGCTGATGCTGTAATTGAGATGGTTGATTTGCCTGAATCCTCTCCTTTGCCTGAAACTATAATTGATCCCCAACTCTCCACCAACATCGACGAGGACGAGTATACCTATCCTGCATCTGAATCGGTGGCGCATCAACCAACAACGCCACTTGGCCCGACTCGTTATTCCTTTGATTCGGATTCCACTTCTTCAAAAGTCCCATCCAAGTTCAGTATTTTTGTATCCTGGTTTAGAGACAATTTTTTGATTCCACCCTGGACATACATCTGGTTGGTACTTTTCTTGATTTTTTTGTTCATGTCCATTGGCTTTGTCACAGTGTTTTTTCTACTAATCAATGGTCACTATTTACCTGAACGCTCTGCTGTAGACTATGTTTCTGGAACTTTGGCTCCTCATTCCTCGTCTCACATCATGAAGCGTGACCACACATTTGTGAACATTTCAGCTTTTCCAGTTGCTGATGGCATCGTATGGGATGCAGTGAACTATCAAATCCATGGTCCGACGGAAATTATTAATGTACCTAATGTCCTTCGTGTTTCAATGGGTGATGTAGTAAAAAATAACATTCATTCTGATGATTGGGATGTGCATGCCGTTGAAGCATTGTTTGCCGATTTAAAATATTATGCATCTTTTAATGCTGAAGATTTATATATGAATTCTGCGAATTATGCCGATTTGTATTGTTACCAACATTGGGGTAATCATTTTCTCCATAAGCCAAGTGCCCTGCGTAGTTCTGTTAACTACACCCAATGGGAACATTGTCCAAACCCCTTGCCAGGTAGCTCACAAACTCTTCGAAATAAGTTTACCTATTTTACTGATTTTAATCGGTCAAACCCCGCATCCTATTATTTTAGACTCAATACCACGTCAACTCAGAAAGTTATGTTAACACACACCAAATTGCTTTATTCGGGTTCCTTTTTAAGTGCCCTAGCAGTGGGTGGTTATGAGTACTGGGAGGATACAGTAGATTTGAAATCTATTTGGGGTTCCAAGCCATGGCAGGTACAAGGAACCGAGGCATTGCACCGTGCTTGCCTTATCCCTACCCAAATAATGTTCCTAAATGATTCTATTTATCAGACTACGTGTTGGGGCTTAGCTACCACTAAACAATTAAACACGCCCTCAATTCCATCCCTGTCGAGTTTTCCCAATGATAGCTCACGTCTTAACCTGTCCCTGGCGACCCTACAGGCTCTGTTACAGAATAATTCGTTTAATGTTTCCGAAATCGATCTGTCACCCTGGTTGGTATGGCCTATATCATCTAATGCATGCCAAATGCGTTTTCACGACTCAGGTACTGGCTACACACAGGATAGGCCTGATCCGAGATTTACTGCTTCCCGTACTGTCACTACATATTCTGTTGGTAAATTATGCAAACAATGGCTACAACATTCGTCCCTTGATTCTGTTAAACAACATTTGTCCCTCCTTTCAGGCACTATTGATCTGTCCGACTTTGTTTTGGGACCTCGTGGTCCCCGACCTAAGAGATTCATTTATGAAACGTATAATGAACTCTGGAAGCTGTCACAAATTGAAGCTGCTTCCCGTCTTCGGGAAATAGATCAAGCAAATTTGGAAAAGGTGCTTGCTGTTGTTGACAATAGTATTAATACCCTGTCTTCTCGCATTTATACTTTAGAGAATATTGTGTCCTCTGTTGTTGATATTGTACAAGATGATGTTTCTGTGTTATATCATGGTCAGAATCAATTGCGTTCAGTTATGCAGTTTGCATGGACTTTACAAACGCTCAAGTTAGGTAAAGTTCCTTGGCATTTTTTGAACACCTCTGCCTTGTTTCTACCTTTTAATTTAACTGACAAACAGCAATTCATGTCCATGAAAGATGCAACTTACACCTTATTACATATCGAAAAGATGGATCCTTTGCCGTTCTCTGTTGCAGAACTCGATTCTGCTGTGTGGCTAGTTCATGGGGTTATCGCTTTACCTTTTTCCTTGTTTGAATTTGACTCGTGCATGAAACATTATCCTGTGGGCCGTTACCAGCCCTTGGGCAGTGCTTTCCTGCATGAACTCTGGTCCTTGCCTTTCATGTATAAATGCCTTCGGGACGGCAAGGAGGTTTTTCTCACGGGGGAGTCCTGCGACTCGACTATGGGTCATTCGCTTATTTGTAAACACATTAAATTGCATGGCTCATGTAGCGTTTCCGCTCCTAATCTTGCTTGTGTGCTGAAAGGTATTCCTGCTCCTGTTATTCCTCCTACTTTCACTCTCCTTTCCAATGGTAGCTATTTACTTTTAAATAACGAAAACTGTTGTGGCCTGCAGGCTGGCATTCCTTACATTGTAACAGTTTCGCACAGGGTTGTCTGCTGCAAAAATGTGCTTTTTCCTCCCCCTCATGGCAAGGTTGATATCTCTATTTGGCCTTCCATCCCTACCATGGAGGCAGATTTCAATAGACTGAGCAGAATAAAGGCACTATTATTGAACGAGGAAGTTATGCTCACGTCCGCCCGGGAGACATTCATTCTCCAGGTGGCGAGTACCCACAGTGAAATACAGGCCCTTTTGAACACTAATCTCCCCCAACATTTTGGGGAGTTAATTCATCGCATTTTTAACGCATCTAACACTGAGGGTCTGGTACACTTTTTTAAGGTCGTGGGGTCTGGTTTGGTGTCCTCCTTCCAAACTATTTTTGGTGTCATCCCGGCATTTATTCATTCTATTTTTTCCAGCGTCTTTGGCGGTTTCCCGTTGATCATCGCTTTGGCGGCTGGTGTCCTGCTATTAATTTGTTTTCTGCGCAATGGCTGCTCCCCGATGGGACCTGCTCGATCCGGACCGCCTCCAGCTGCTCCGTGAGCGCCTTTTGGCTGGTTTTGGTGTCTTGCCATTGGCGACACTGAGTGTGTCATATACTCTTTCTTTTCGCTTTGCGTATTTCACTTGCGTGCAACCTGTAATGACTTGTGTCCGCTGTCCTTTCACCTGGACTTTGGATTATTGCCTCTCCAATTCGTCATTGTCTGTTCCGGATTTTGTTCAGTTGATGGGTCCCTTAGAGGCCCATGAGCAGGACTGTTCCGTTGCCGGCTATATGGCGCGTGCGGCTGCACTGGGGATTTTGGCGCAATGGGATATCTGGGCGGCTGCCCAGGATCTCCTACAACAAAGCTGTTTCGTTTATCACGCAAGTTGTCCCGCATTGCTTTTGGATGCTCCCTCTGCTGAGGAGCATTCCTGCTCTTTTGATCTCATGGATTGGATGGCATCTATGTTTTTTGATGATTCCAATGATGTCCTCTTGGAGGGTATGGCTTTTTCTGCACTTACACTTTCATGGATTGACCTGTCCTTCGCCGTGTGGGCGCTCCCTGTGCTCAACTGGATGTGTTTTTCTCTATTGGACCTCTGTCTTGGCCGTCGGACTGACCAGGGGAGGGTGTCTTGTGGTTTGTTGTCTGCCTTGTTATGTTGGCCTAGGCCTAGCTGCCATGTTGCTTTTCTTTGCGCGCGTTACACTGAGCCAGGGCTCCCTCGCCCTTTGCTCTTGCCAAGTTCTTTTGCGCTGTCTGCACTTTCTGTCTTTCACCTTTTCTCTTGTTCGATTTGGGCTCAGACTGCACAACATGTACAAGGTCGCATAACAATGTATTTCGGTTCTTCCTGATATGGCCAGTCTCGCGCACCCAGACATAACATTAGGCGCAAATGACATGAACCTTTGTGTGTCTTTAATACTGCGGTTTTACTGGCGCTTAACACACTTGGAGGAATCCTTTCCAGGGAGAAGAGCTGTGATTGTCTGCTGATGTAATTCTGCATCTAGAGACCGAGGTATGAGGGTTCGCTAGTCAAAGCCCAGAGGTCTTCTATTTTTATAATAAACTATCTTACTGCACGGGGAGGGTGGTAATGTTATTTAGACATTTATCCACTGAGTTATGAAATGCTTTCCCCGTTTGTATTCTATGGAATTGTAACCATGCTGCTTATATTATTCATATGCATTATGCTATTAGTGCTGACACGTGTACTGTACCTTAGAGCACGTAAGTTGAAATAAATATTTTAATCTACCCTGTGTCTCTTCATACGCGCATTGTGGACAAGTACGAGTGAGTGACGAAAGAGTGTTCTTGCTTCTGCGAGTCCTGAGATAAAGATACCGTGTTCTGGGTTGTCCAATCATTGGTGCTTTGGTACTAATGGGATGCTAAGCTAGTTGGGTTGGGGTTTTGGGTGCTACGGGATATGGTAGGCAAACCACTGTATTCCGGGGTCCTATTATCCTGTGCATAGCTCTGTGTATGTGCAGAAACCTTATGACACCATAGTATATGGTATACTATGTACCCAGGGCATAGGTACCCCAGAGGCCTACCAGGGGCTGCAGCATGTATTATGCCACCTCTGGGAAGCCTTCCAAAATGACACCACAGGACTGCTACAGCAGCCTGAGTGAGGTGGTGCATGCACTCCTTACTGAGATATAGGTTCACTATATCTCACCCTATCACTGCACATATAAACCTATCAGTCACCCCTATGGCAGGCCTTATCAATCCTGAAGGCAGGGTGCTTGGTTTTATGTGAGAGGGTGCCCATGAATGAGCAGAGCCCCTCTGCAGCCTTCGGAATCTATCCTCCGGGGTTGTCTGTGAGTGCAGCCTGACCATATACTCTTAAGTGCATTATATCTCAACGGTAAATGCTAACTTTGGGATGGCTGCACGGAAACATGTCGTGTTTGGTGTCAAACACCTTGGAATCATACCCCCACACCATTAACTGGTGTGGGAGTATGATCCCACCCTTCTAGAGGGAGAGACATGACAGCACCGGTATACCCGGTACCAGCTAAACAGAGCCCTGGCATCACAAAATGGATGCTGCAGCCACAGACACGAGTCTGGCCTCCTACTGCTGACCGAAACTCCGGCAGGGGAGGCCTGGACAATAGGTTTCCTGTCACAGGGAGGTGTTACCACCTCCCAGACAGGCTTTAGTGTATTGGGGCTGGGTGGGTGCACTCTCTGAGTGCTTTGAAGTCCTGCACTGGGGTCACATTTGGTGTCCCTGTGCATACCCCAGTTCAAACCGGTTGCAGGGGCTGCCAGCCCCTGCTCTGGTGCGAAACTGGACAAAGGAAATGGGTGTATCCACCCCTCTTTCCAAACCCTCCCATAGGTGGGTCCCCTGAGTTAGTCCAACCCCTTCCTTGGGTATAAGATAGGAACCCCTGGCAACAGGACTTTAGATATCCCTGGACGAAACTCTGAAACTGAATCCTGGACCTTCGACGATCTGTTAAACGCCAGATGACTGAAGAATCTCCCTTGGAGTAAAGGAGTTACTCCCCTGCTTGGCAGGCACCAAAGACGCATCTGTCCGGTCTGCATCTCCGAAGCTCCCGCCTGACGCCGATGACCCTGCAACCCAGGTGGTGGATTTCCAGACTTCCCAGAGGCTGACCCGAGTCCCTAGCAAAGCTGAGACCCGTAGCCCTCGTGGGTACCGTGGAACCGGAACCCCTGGACACCGTGCACATTTGCAAGTGCATAAGCTTCTGGTCGATGCTAGAGGCTGTGCTTTGGGTTATTTGTAGCCCCAACCCCGACCAGTAAATCCACTGAAGATTGTCAGCCTGGCCACTCCGAGTGACCCGTGGGCCGCCATTTAGTGATTCCGCTTGAAGTCCCTTCACGATCCCTTGTCCGTCGACTTGTGGGTCCCTCAGAAGGACATCTCTGATTTCAATGGACCTCCCTGGTTGCTCCAGGCCTGCCCTGACTCTCCCTTGCTTGGGGAGTCCCTCGGACCTCGCTGGTCCGTCCCGAAGCCATTGTTCTTTTTCTGCATGGGTTGCTGTTACCAAGGTTTGTTGGGTCCAATCCGGGCACCGACACCGCAGTCAACTACTACCTTTGTGGGACAGCTCGATTCCAGCTCCTGGTCATCGTTGACGCCTCCTGGTCCTCGTGGCTGCAGAGACAATATTCACCTCTTCGAACTTGAAGCACCCGACATCAGTGGGCATTCGACTATCGTGCCCCTGGTCACTGGCTAGTGACCTAGACTCTGTCCACCTCTGCTTTCAGGTTCTTCTCATCCTCGATCCAGGCTTGGATCTCTTCGGACACTTCGCAGCTTCTCGGCAGCAGCCCTTTTCAGCCAGCGGCCATTGAAAACGACGGCGCGGCCCGACACCATTTGACACCTGTGCACCCGGCTTCCCTGGGTGAGGTAACACGAGTACTTCGGTGCTCCCGTGGGTGTTGGCCCTAGAACCCTCTAAGTCCAAAAGGGTTTGTTCCTAGTCCACTCCGAAGTGTCCCTAAACTTTAAAACTCTAACTGCGACTTTCCCCATAGACGCTAACGGAGCTCGCGGCTGTGTTCACACACTGCACACGTCCCCCGTGGGTCCCCTGTGTCACTACCTTGGGTGATTCCTTGGGGTTCCAGCGATTCTACAGGCTGTAGGCCTTGTGTCTAGTCAAGTCGTGGTTCTTATACCACTTTCTTAATATATGGTTTGGTACGCCCCTAGGGCTAATCGTATATTGTGCTAATTTACTGTGTTAATTGACTTGTAACTTGTGTTTTTCGACCTCTAGCCTCATAAAGAGACTAGTGGGTAGTGTTTAGTAATAAATACATATATTTTATATATATACCTGGTGTGGTTCTCCTTTCATTTGGTCATTCATGAGATTATAGACTGGTAAAACAAACAGCTTAACACACCTTCAAGACTTAGCCTGAAGGCTGCTCTCCATAGCTACCACTAGGATAGCTTTCAATAAAGGTTGTCTTTTAACCTATCATCAATAAAGGTCGTTTGGACTGGTGCAAGGTGCCCACTATAACTAGTGGACAGCATCACCCAGTCGTCGCCAGAAATGCTGCCGGTTCCCGTAGAGAAAGGTTCTCCTACTCTGCAGCAGATCTTGTTGCCATCCGAGTGGGCATCCACCCCTGTAGTTATCCCACAGGTGTTATGCCGGAGGGGCCTTTCTGCTGTTGGCACTGTAGGTTCACCTCCTGGGCGCTCTCTGCTCCTGCCCCCCCAGGCTCCATCATTAACCCCAGCCACAGGATAAAATTGCCCAGCTTGAACTGCCGCTCTCTGGTTAAACATCACGCTGATATATATGACTTATTGTTGGACGAAGCTCCGGACGCTCTATTTTTAACAGAGACATGGCTATCTGAACAAAATGTGGCAGAACCTAGATTAGCTCTTCCTCATGGATTTAGCATCAAGATCCTCAATAGAGGGTCCAGGGGGGGCGGAATCGCAGTTATTTTTAAATCTCTCTACCTGTGCTCCTTTGTGAGGGAATCTCTGGCAGGGTGTGAAGCTGCGCGCTTTGGGATTTCCCTCAATGCTACCTACACCCTGTCAGGCCTATTGATTTATCGCCCGCCTGGACCCTCCAAAGAGTTTAGAACGGCTCTCATTGACGCTATAGGGCCTTTAGCCATGAGGGCTGCCAACTTCAGCATTTTGGGGATCTTAATTTGCATCTCGATAATCCTCATGATGTTGATATAGGTAACTTTCTGGCGGATCTTGAGGCCTACCAGCTATGCCAACTGGTGCTGGGACCTACACATTCTGCAGGCCACCGGCTGGATCCTGTTTTTACCAACTTGGCCCTCCTGACGGTCCAACCCCCCTCCCCGTTGTACTGGTCAGATCATTATCTTATTTTGATGACACTCTCTGGGGTGGTACCGATGAGCAGGTTGCCTCACAAGCCTGTACTTAGGCACCCTTGGCACAAACTTGATGCTGCGCATCTTCAAGAGCTTCTCTCCTCTACCTAGTCTTCCAGCAGATTGTGACTTGGCTGATAAATCAATGTCGGTCTGGATCTCCGAGGCACTTGATTCCCTTGTCCCAGTAAAATGGACGAAAGGCCGCAGCACTAGGTCTAGTCCCTGGTATAACACCAAGCTTGCTTCCATGCGTAAAGAGTGTAAGAGGCTGGAGAGAGCATGGAGAAGGAATTATGACCCTAATTTGAAAAAGCCTTATGGTGTAGCCATTAAGCAATACCATGGGTCTATCCAGGTGGAACGGGCCATTTATTATGAGGAGGAGATCAAGAGCAGCACTAATCCATCGAAAAGCATCTTCTCGATACTGAAAGTGCTGCAATCATCTACAGCCCTGACTGCCACCCCGCTGTCATCTGATGATCAATGCGATGCCCTGGCCTCCTTCTTTGTGGAGAAGGTGGAAAAGATTTATCAATCCTTCCCCCAGGTTGCATCAGTTTCCGTTCCCATGGCCCGGTCCCCCACTTCGTACACGCTGACTACTCTCCCCGCCATCTCTCAGGAGAAACTATCGGTGATATGTAGGAAGGTCAAGTCCGGTTCTCCGTCTGACCCACTGAAGCCGGCCTATGCGATGAGAATTCTACCTGTGCTCATCCCCCCTTTGTGCCATGTGATCAATCTTTCCCTTTCTACGGCGACTGTGCCATGCACTTGGAAGCATGCTAAAGTGGTCCCCCTACTAAAGAAACCTAACCTGGACGCTACTAAGCTGGAGAGTTTCCGCCCCATCTCCCTCCTGCCCTGGGTCTCAAAATTTTCTGAGGTTCACGTTAATACTATCCTGACGGAGTATCTGGAGGCAAACAATCTCCTAGACCCATCTCAGAATGGATTCCGTCCTGGTCACCGCACGGAATCTGCTCTTCTTGCTGTCACCGAACATCTGAGATGGGCCCTAGACGCCGGTCGTACGTCGGCACTGATTCTGCTTGATCTCAGTGCCGCGTTCGACACGGTCTCCCACCAGATTCTGCTCAGGCGCTTGGAGGAGGTAGGCATAGCGGATGGCGCCCTGGATTGGTTTGCCTCCTTTCTTTCTAGGAGGACCTTCCAGTTGACCGCCCCTCCTTTGTCGTCCAGAGTCTATGCCATCAAGCAGGGGGTTCCTCAGGGTTCGGCTTTGAGCCCCACCCTGTTCAACCTGTATGTGCAACCACTGGCAACGGTGGCAAAAAACAGAGGGCTCACAGTGGTGTCGTATGCAGACGATACCCAGTTGATAGTCACTCTCACCGATGACACTACTCGAGACGCGTGCAAGTTTCGCAGCGATCTCGAGGCTGTCTCGGGGTGGATGAATGCCAACTGTCTACAGCTCAATGCTAGTAAGTCTGAGGTTTTGTTAGTGGGGAGAGACTCAGAGTTGTGGTGTGAGCACTGGTGGCCCGCCGCACTGGGGTCGGCACCCGCTCCTAAACAGGCAGTAAAAAAACCTGGGGGTCTGGCTTGACACACTCTAAATCCTCTGGTCTATTTAGCCGAGGATTTGGGGGCTAAGGTGATAGCCTATGCTGACGACACCCAGCTTCTCTTCACGTGGGGAAAGGATGAGGACTCTGTATCTTTTGTACAGCATTGCTTGTCTTCGGTTTTTGAGTGGCTTGCGGCGGCCCAACTCAAATGCAACGAAGACAAGTCAGAGATCCTTCTCTATGGTAATTTCCCCCCTGGCTTTAGAAACTCGATCTGGCCTCCTGGGTTCCCGCTACCAACCTCCAATGGGAAATCCGCAAAAAACCTAGGAGTGTGGTTTGAGGATAACCTCTCCTTTTCTGCTCAGGTGAAAAAGCTCTCAGGCAGCTGTTTTGGCCTTCTCAAAACACTAAGGAGTTTTTTACCTCTCCTTCCCAGGCCTGCCAAAGAGACGGTTATCCGTGCCCTGATCCTTTCTCGATTGGACTACGCTAATGCGTTGTACATAGGCATCCCTGGATACTCTCTGAATAGACTCCAGGTCATTCAGAATGCGGCCGCTAGGCTGCTCCTGGGAATTGCTAAGAGGAGCAGCGCGCGTGAACATCTTCGCGTACTCCACTGGCTTCCCGTGGCGGACCGGGTCAAATTTAAATCCCTGGTCATTGCCCACCGAGCCCTCTACGGTCATGGGCCCGCCTATTTACAGAAGCGGTTTACCTTTTATGTCCCTTTGAGACAACTGCGTTCTTCAGCCCTCCTCCTTGCTAGGGTCCCCCGCTTCATCCGCCACAAGCTGGGCGGCTGCTCTCTGGCTGTCAAGGCTGCCCAGGCTTGGAATGCCCTTCCGTTTCCACTACGCAATACTCAAGACCCGCTAGCCTTCAATAAACTTTTAAAAACTCACCTGTTTCCGTAATTGTTGGTGGTGTAGTTCAGGGACTCCTCTTGGATCCGCGCCGGGACACTCTTCGGAGTAGCTGTTGCGCGTTATAAGAGCACTTAACATAACATAACACTGCCCGTAACTTTAGAACTCAAACTAAGGAGTTGGCAGAGACGTGCTTCGGGCTACTGTGGGGGCTTAAACCCCTGCTGGGCTTCTTCGACCCTTCAGTCAGGCAGGTTGTCGTCCAGGCCTTGATTCTGTCCAGACTGGACTATGCCAGCTCCCTTTACATCGGGGCCAATCAGGCTGAGATTGTCAGACTACAAAGGGTCCAGAACGCAGCGGCCCGAGCGCTCCTTGGCTTGCCAAGGCGGTGTTCTATCTCGAATGCAATACGCCGCCTTCATTGGCTGCCTGTTGCCAGGCGTGTGGAATTCAAGGTTCTCTGCATTACCTTTAAAATCCTCAACTCTTCATCGCCTAGTATTCTGTCAAACCTGCACTCTTTCTACACCCCCTCCCGCCAACTCCGCTCTATGGGACAGAATTTTGTGGTTGTCCCCAGGGTGAGGAGGGCTCATGCTGGTGGCCGCTCCTTCCGGGTGCTGGCTTCTAGACTCTGGAATTCCCTTCCTATTTCCATTCGCAGCCAAAAGCTTTATCTGCCCTTCCGTAAAGCTATTAAAACGTTTCTGTTCCCTTCGCTATAAGGTGTTCTGTTGTTACCAGCTGCGCTAATCTGGTTTCAGCGCCGGGACGCCCCTTTGCTGGGGCAGGCGCGCGCTTTATAAATCAGCTTAACATAACATAACATATGCCAGGCCAACTTCTCACACCCACTTTTCTGGAAGCCTTCTTTGGCACTTCCAGTTACTTTCTGATTGTCTAAAGAAGTCCTCGGAGGTCCTTATGTGCCACGGCCTTCACACACAAAAACACACACACACACAAACACACACACACACACACACGCGCAGTGAAGAGGTCAAACTCAGGCGTCCAAAGACAAGGGAGAATCACGGAAGCAGAGCCAGGCAAGGACAGAGGGCCACCCCAGCCTGTATTCAACAAAGTAAGCAACCATGTGCCCCACCACTGCACAGCGCCTGGGAGCACAGAAGAAAGGAGGCAGGACAACCGGACAACAGCCCCGGTACACTGATGTGCACGGTTGCTTGCTAGACGGGTACTGGTTAAAAGGCTGCCATATGCGCTGTGCTATAAAGACAAGCAACGGCTACAGCAGCAGAGAGTCTCTCTTCAGCCCCCAGGGCGAGCAGGAGGAACCCACGTAAAACAAGCGATAGCGAAAGCACGGCGGGAAAGAGTAACCTGACCCACGAAGAATGCAGCTGCCACCCAAGGAGGCACTGCAGCAGCTGCCGCCGTGCGAGCCGCTGCTCGCTCCCGCAAGCAAAACGCTGTGGGAGTGAACCTTTTCAAAAGAGGTGGGACATGCACACACCTTTAGCCATTTACAGACTTTGATTCCAAAAAGACGCAGGCAACAACCAACCCAATGCGTGGGGGGAGTCAGAGTTAGTTTAGAGTGCTTACAAGAAGCCTCGCAGAGCAGTGCATGCGCGCTGGCTCAGGCTCGACCTAAAAACAAGGGCCAGGTCAAAGGGAAGGGACCATACAGGGTGGAACTGTGAAGAGCAAGAAGACCCAGGGTGCAAGTTTGGCGCTAACAAGGGCAAGGGTGCAGGGAGGAGAGGAGAGAAGGAAGCAACAGGAAGGGAAGTTTTCCTTGCACATACAGAAAACTTACAGCAGAGTGAGCATTCTTCCCCACACAGAGAACACGTATAGCGCACTAGCAACTGCAGTGCAATCTGCACCCTTTAACCCCTCCCCCACACAGTTCCACGTGGTCATCCTGGGCGCAAGTTCCCCTTGTACACACATCAAGTAAGCAACTGAAAACTTGGCTTTTTGAGTCTAGTTAGGCTTTCCTGTTGTGCTCTACTTTCTGTACTCAGGTTGCTAGCGCTGTGACACCTCAAGTGAGGTAACCATGCGCCTTATAAATGGCATTATTTTTATTATTTAAGTACTGCACTAGGTAAGCATCAGAAGTGCAGCTCCCTTTGCAAACAGAGGTGCCACATATTCATGTTAGGCAAAACCGTTTTGTTTAATTTAAATGTGCTTCATTCAGCGTGTAACAGGACTCAGTTCACAGACCACCGGCGACAGAAGGCTGAGCCAGTGAAACTGTCCAGCAACTTCGTACACAATGTCCAAAAGCCACGTTTCACTGAGCGGAACTGGGCACATCACAATTTTAACTCCAAAAAAGGAAGACGAATTTACATGAGAAGAGGCAATATCTGATGCACCATTCAATAAGCATGTAACGAGTCACGACTTTTGAATAAACTATCGTGCATTTTGTGGTTAGACGAAAATCGTTAAAAAAGTACTCAAGTTATAAATAGAGTTCCTCGCTTTACAGGATCTATTTTTTACATTTCTGTCTGTATTTATCCATGTTTATTCTCTGGTAATTTTTCCATGCGTTATCCCACGTTTCTTTTCGATTTTTTAACCAAAAAATACACCTGCTGCTAGCATATTTCTGCATTTAAACAACATTTGAATGTTCATACTTGAACGCCTGGTGGATTTTAATGCCGCGTACATGCCCTTATGCTCCAACAGGGCACTGATATTAAAACATAAGCATTGTAATGCAAACATGAACACATATACAGCACTTTGAGCTTCATTAAGAACCCTTTAGTAACTCCTCAAACTGTACAGATTTCAGTTAGGCAGCCATAACCGAAAGTTCCGAAAATAACTCAGTCTTGTTTTCTACTTGTTTTCAGATTTAAACATAAATACAGGCAGGCAAACACATGGTTCTGTCTGTATTTATCTGTAAAATAAAGGGAAAACTGGGAGCCTAAGTTATAACGAAATTAGACTGTGCTGCAGACCCAGTGATATTCAGCCCTGCCAAGTACCACGCATCAGGGGTTAGACTAACGCATTTCAGTGTGGTGGTCCGCATCACTGCACTGAAATGCGAAGTCACGCATATTAGCACCTGTGCCTCAGCTGTCAAGCGCTGCGCTGTGACCAAAGTGCTGGCAATAGTCTGTTTAACTACTAACCAAGTGATACAGCAGCCGGCAGTACGAGGCGCTCAGCAGACTGCAGAGGACTAGGCTGAGCTCGCTAACACTGCTGAATTATTGAATCAATCACCGCGCAGCAGTGCGGCATTCCGCATACTTTTACTGACATCACTTTGCATGCCTGGCAATGGGTAGCCGAGTAACTGAAGGTCAGGAACCAGTGTGCGAGTTCTTGGTCAGACTCACACAGTTATTGGGCGAGTAGGTCTCCACGTTATGAAGGCTGGCTCCGGCTCCTCCCCCCCTCCAGTGGCACGAGTCAGCGGGCAGCAGTTAAATTCTGCACTGACTGCTGTTGATGATGAGCTCGCGGAGCCAGCCGCGGTAAAATTTGTTGTGGGGTGTCGTGACCGAGTCGAACCCCCGACCTGCGGCCACTGTGGTCCGAGCGGAGCTGACTCACGTGCCCGCCACCGGTCTCGTACTGGTTCGTTTGCGGCCCCACTGCCCGAAGCACGCCGGGACCCCTGACTGTACAGCTGAGCAAGCTAGGTGTAAAGAGCGTTCTGACGGTGCAGAGTCCAGAAAGAAGAACCTGAATCAGGTGAATTTCTGTGCAGCTTTATTCCATTCAATCAGCATTACACGGGAGCACAGCCGTCCTCAGAGAAGCGCAACTGTTGAATAGCTAATTCAACAGTTGAAGCTTCAGAGTGGAACGGAGGTTCAACAATGCAACTTCAAAGATAAACATACAGAAAGGTGCGCACGCTGATGGAGTTACACGGAATGTGGAACACAGTAAAGTAATGAACATCAAAGAAAGACATAAGGAAATAAGTGAGCAATACAACATTTGAATGTAATGATGACCCTTTACATCATTCCCTTTTTTATAAAAAGAAGAAATGACCTGTTAAAAGAAAATAAGATTAGGACATATAATAATCTTTAAACCTGACAGGGATAGAACAATTGCGATATGTCCTAATTGACCCTGGGGGAGAAGATAAAGCAATTGAGGTGGTGTCTTGTGGTGTAGAGATGGGTTGATCAGAGTGATAAAAGTTGTCAGATGAAGTACCTACAGGAAAATGAGAACAATCATAAACATCTGCAAAAGGCTGCTTAGAAGAGAGAATTCTGTTAGCTTGTTCAGGTAATAATTTGACTACAGCTCTCTTGTTCCATCACCCCTTCTTATCTAAAAAGAGTGACCCTTTAGAACTTTTTAGAACTTGAGTGGGAGCAGAAAATTTAGAAGCACCCTTCTTGACTTTGTTAGGATTCTTAATCAAAACCCAACTTCCAATTTGAAAATCATGCAAAACTAAAGAGTGAGATGAATCAAAATGTTTTTTTCTGGTGAAATGCCTGTAGTGGAGTGTGGAGTGACTAGGTAGGACCAGATTTCTAAGAAAAAGTTCCACATCAATATTGCAGGCCAAAGCAGATTGTATGCCTTCCTTAATAAATCTGTTCATCCTTTCGATAAGGCCATTTGAAGAGGGTGAGTATAGAGCAACCTTGAGGTGTTTGATGTCATGAATGGCTAAAAAATCTTGCAATGATGTTGAACAAAAATGAGAGGCATTATCAGTAACAGTTTCTCTGGGTGATCCTTCTGATAGAAACACTCTACTAAGAAAATTAATAACTGAGCGAGTATTGGGTGTCTCACAAAACTCAAAATCTACCCATTTTGAATGATAATCAATGAGAGCAATAATGTAACGTTTGTCATGTGATAACAAGTCGAAAGGGCCAGCAAAGTCAATTGCAAGTTTAAACCAAGCTTCCTCGGGAACAGGTACAGAATGTAAGGGAATTTTAGTGGTCTTCCAGTGTTTATCAGAAAGTAAACAGGTATCACATTTGTCAATCCATTGAGTGACTTCTTTATCAAGTGCAGGCCACCAAAAGTGTTCTTTTAGTTTCCTTGAGGTGGCACCTATACCCAAATGTCCTTCATGTGCCCTTTGAAAACATTTAAAACGAAGGGACATGGGAGGAACACATAGAGCACCACGCATAATAACATTGTCTACAAAAGAAAGTTCATCAGAAACTTGAGCATATGATTTCAGGGGAGCCGGAAGAGAACGCTCTTTAGGCCAACCAGAAATTATCATATTCTTGACAGCTTGAAGTGTGGGATCATTAACAAATGCTTGAATCCAATCTGAATGTGACAGTGTGTGAGAAAAATCTTCAATGGAAGCAACAACACATTCTACATCATCATATTTTGAGTCAGAGGAATCATCCAGCAAAGGTAATCTAGAAAGGCAATCTGCCCTGACATTGTGTCCACCAGAAATATGCTGAATGCTAAAATTATATTCATGCAATCTTGAAAGAATACGAACCAGTCTTGCGGATGCTTTGCCAGTGCCGTTGCCATTGAGTAAGTGTAGGAGTGGTTTATGGTCAGTCAAAAGAATAAAATGGGAACCCCAAATGAAACTTTAACATTTTTCGACAGCCCAAGAGCAGGCGAGGGCTTCTCTCTCGATAGTGCTGTAATTCCTTTCAGCAGTAGAGAGAGCTCTGGAGGTAAAACCTATGGTATGTTCTTTGGAACCAATCCACTGCCAAAGTACCGCGCCTAATCCATACTGACTGGCATCAACAGAGATGGAACACTTAATACCTGGGGTGAAAGAAGACAATGCAGGCGCTTCAATGATAACCTTTTTGATAAGATTAAAAGCAATATCAATTTCTGGAGACCAAAGAAATTTAACATTCTTCTTTAAGAGAACACGTAGGGGTTGAACAATTTGAGAGTAACCTTGTATAAATCTCGAATAATATTCAGTCATACCTAGAAAGGATTTAAGGCATCTTTGTCTTTGGGAATTGCAACACTAGAAATTGCTTTTGTTAGGGAAAATTTTGGTTTGATCCCATTGGCAGAAATTGAGTGTCCTAAATAATCAACTTCTGTTTTGAAAAATTTGCATTTATCTTTGCCCAAAGTAACCCCAGCATCTTTGAAGCGTGATAAAACCTCTTTTAAAGTGTGAATATGTTCTTCCTTATTCTTTGAGAAAATGAGGACATCATCTTGGTAAGCTTGAACAGAGTCAATGTTTTTTAATAAACAATACATACATTTTTGAAAAACACTGGCCGCAGAGGCCAGGCCAAATGGTAGCCTCAAATATTTAAATGCTCCAAAAGGAGTAATGAAAGTGGTTAAGTCAGAGGATTGAGGAGATAATGGAATTTGGTGATATGCACTGCGGAGATCAAGCAAAGTGAAGTAATTTGAACCACTGATGCCAGTTAATAGGTCTTGAATTTTGGGAAGGGGATGACAATCAATAATTATGTTCTGATTAAGGGAGCGGAGATCGGCACACAGACGGATACTAGAATCTTTTTTTCTCACAATAACAATGGGACTGATGTTCTTACATTTAATAGCAACGTAAATTTTAGTATTGATACATTTACCCAAGCAAGTTAGGTCAGCAAGAAAGAAACCCAGCATATCTATGTCTTTGTCACCATATGCTTTGGGAATAATGTCTAAAGGTTGTAATGAAACATTCGAAGACCAGTAAGTATTAAAAACAGAGTCAGAGATGTTGGTTACAGGTGCACCAGAATCTGCCATCATGTTGAGAGACCTATTATCAATAATGACTTCACAAGTGGGATCTTTAACGTGTTCAGAGTTAGACAAATCTTCACTAGCATCAATAGATAAAATGATCTTTTGTGGTTGCTTTTGAGAAATGAAATCCACTGTATTAATGTCAAGACTCTGTAAGGAAGAATCAAGAGAAGAGACATTAATTTCGGGACTTTCAATTGAAGAGACTGAACTAACTCGAACAAGTTGTATGATTCTGCAAACAGTGTAAAAATGTCCCATTTTGTGACAATTGGTACACTTCTTACCGAGTGCGGCACAAATGGGACTGTTACCCAAATGTGTCTTGGAACCACACCTATAACAAATAGTGTTACTTTTCTTATGAAAAGGTCTAGACAATTTGTTTTTTACAGCTATAGCATTAATTACAGAATCATTTTGTACTAAATTGACAGGAGAAACAATATCATTTGAGATACATTTCGAAGAGATGATGGCCCTCTCAATGCTTTTAGCCAGGTCTATAACCTCTGATAATGTGGGGTCTCTACAACTCAGGATACGTTCCTGTATTTTCTTATGAAAACAACTGTATACAAATTGATCTCGAATGTACATGTCAAGTGCTGCACCGAAATTGCAGTCTGCAGCCAGATTCCTAAGTACTGAGATAAATTCTTCAACTGTCTCATTTGGATCTTGTTTGCGCTTCATAAAGTTAAATCGCTCCAGCATCACATTGGGTTGTTCCAAAAACTTTTTATTAAGTCTTTGAACCGCATCTGTGTAGACATTCCAATCATCTCCGTTACCAGGAGGGGGAATGGAGGCTGGAAGATTATCAAATACTTGAAGCCCTGCGCTCCCCAAGTGATTGTATAGTATTGCTAATTTGCGTTTTGGGGAGTATTCCTCAGCATCAATTGCGATTAAATAACTCTCAAAACTGCGAAATCACATTTTCCAAGATTCTTTCGTTTTACCTGATACCGGAAGAAAATGGTTAAGGTGTACAACTTGAGTATTTGATGCCATGTTGAAATTAGTAATAGAGCTGCAGATTTATTTGTAAAGTACTTGCCAAAAGGACTGCAGACTTATTTTAAAGTACTTTGTAAAAATGGTAGTATTTTTTTTTTTTTTTTTAAAGTACACTGACAAGAGTTAAATCCAGCAGGTTAAATAAAGTAAAAGTCTTCAAATGTTAAAATGACAATTAAAGGTAATTTTAGTGAAAGGATTACCTTTTATTCTCTATTCTTGAAATTGATGAAAGTGGTGATGTGAATCACATGAAACTTCAATTGACGATTTTGCCGATCGTGTGGAATAAACGATCGTGCGTGGACAGGAACAGCTGATTTTTAATTGTGCAAGAAAAACAATTGCGCTTTGATATTGAAGAAAAGATGGCCGCCGACGTTGAAACGTAATGACATTAATGAAAGGCTAGAGCTGATTATAAAAACCCACGTAGAGAGTTCTTTCAAGATGGTGGCACGTTGCGTGATTGTGTTATCACGTTTGATGAAGTATGCAATGTTGATTGAAGTACGTCATGCCGGTTGAAGAGGGACGTGAAAAATGACCAATTGCTTCAAAATTGCACCAAAAATGAAGCGGAGGTCACATCCGGCTCGGAGAAGAAAGAGAAGTAACAGCGAAGGGTGTACAATCCACTCGAAGACACCCGATCTGTTTGAGGGTATCAGCTCGCAGCCTCGAACGGCATTTGAAGGAGGACAAGGGATTCTGTGCAAAAATGGTGAAAATGCTGCCCAGCTCGTCGCCAAATGTAAAGAGCGTTCCGACGGTGCAGAGTCCAGAAAGAAGACGCTGAATCAGGTGAGTTTCTGTGCAGCTTTATTCCATTCAATCAGCATTACACGGTGTAACAGTCAGCGCACCAGCTTTCCCTGCTGGCGCGCGTCCACCGATCCCAGCCCCTGCGCTCACGCCGGTCGGCGTGAGCGCGTGTATAAATAAAGTAGGTGGAGCTGCGGCGGCAGTCTGCATGTAACCAGCATACTGTGTGCCCGTGTCTTTGTACCGCGCACTGCGAGGCCCGCTAGCGCGCAGCACACCGCGGGAGGGAGGCCCCCCCCACCGTGTACATAACACTGGCGATGAGGGCGGAGAGAACACGCCTGCTCCTGCCCTGAGGAGTGTGTGAAGCTGGCAGCCTCACTCCTCTACAGCCACGAGGCCCCTCCTGAGCACAGCAGGCCCACCACGAGTGCTCCCTGATTTGGCCTCGGGCCCGGAAGAAGCTATTTTACTGGAGGCATCTACGGTCCCCACAGCGCTTTCCAGCCGCCGCATCGGCCCAGTGGACCACCGACGCCATACAAAAAGGGGTGAGTCGTGCATGCCCCAAGGAGAGTGACAAGGACACACTGATGACCCAAACCAGCGCGGTGAGGGCCACGTGCATGAGCACACATGGGCCCACACGACACCCAGTGCCACTACGCCATCTCCCGTGCCCGTAGGCCGTCCGCAAGCAGCAAGCATCCTCGCTAGGCCGCACATCGGCGCCCACATCCAGCACTATGGGGGATCAAGATGACGCCGCCCAGGCCCCTGTGCCAGGGATCCCACATCACCCCCCCCTCAGGCATCCTGCCCCCTTTCAGCGAGTCGGCGGACCCCTCCACGGCCGCACCAAGATGGCAGACATGGCTTGGCCGCCTGGAGAACTTTCATCGCCACGCGGGAAAAGGAGGGGGTGGTAAAGCGCTCACTTTTACTCCATTATGCGTGGGAAGAAATCTACCTCTTGTTCAAGCATCTACCGAACACAGGCCCCCCCAATGATTACGCTGCAGCAGTCACAGCCCTCAATGCCCATTTCGATCCCCAAATGAATCCTGACTTCGAACATTTCAAGGGGAGGCAAGCCAAGCATAGAGAAGGCGAGTCAGTAGACGCTTTTCACGCACGGCTCAGGGAGCTAGCTGCCACCCACCTCGTGGGTGACCGGGCCGCAGAAGAAATCAGAGCCTAGCTGATCCTTGGGATACGCAGCAAGGTCCTACGTGGCCTCATACTGAGGCAGCCGAACATACTGATGAACGATATCCTGGTACTAGCACAGTCTCACGACCTGTCGGCAGCGCGTGCAGAAGAAATGGACATGGCATTGATGCAGGGGGCGGAAAAGAGCGTCACGGTCAAATCGGAAAGGACGGACGCCGTCAGAACAAGAGACAAGACCCACAGACCACGGGATCGCCAGCCACAGGCCCCAAAGAATCGCTGCGGATACTGTGGGTATTAGGAACATCCCTCACAATCGTGCCCGGCGCACGGGAAGTCCTGCACCAACTGTGGCATCGCGAACCATTTCGCATCGGTGTGCAGGAGGAAGACAACGCAGGGAAGGAAACCGGCCCAGACCAATGAGAAGGATGGTCCGTCAACTGTCGCAAGTCTCGCTAACGTCACAACCCGGGAGCAAGAAAAGGGAACAGACAGCATACCAAGGGAACGAGTCCACATCATCAGAAGAAGAAGGGGAGACATATCTGGTCTCATTCACCCGAGCCCTGAACAGTAGGAGGCGACCCCAACCTCGCTGCATGATCCAGATCGCAGGGTCTGATGTCAATGCGGTGATTGACACTGGTGCATCAGTGACTGTAATGGGGATCCAGCAGTACAACAAACTGAAACCCAAGCCGGAACTCAGACCGTCGAATGCCCAGATCTTCGCATACGGCAGCGAATCGCCACTCCCGCTCAAAGGAAAGATGACTGTGCCAGTACGGTCAGGAGACATCGAAATCACCATCGACATCCACGTAATTAACCAGGAGGTGGACACGCTGCTCAGCAGCCACGCGGCCGAGGACTTAGGCCTGATGATGTTCGCCAGGAGGGTACAGATGGACCAGACGGAAGAGTTGCTGAGCCAATTCAAAGACCTGTTTACGGGACTAGGCAAAATAAGGAGAGCCCCCATTAAATTACACATAGACCCGACGGTCCCACCAACAGCCCTAAGACACCGGAGGATCCCCTTTCACCTCCGACCGCTGGTGGAAGAAGAACTACAGAAGCTTGAAGACCAAGGGGTCATTGAGAAGGTGTCAGGGCCCACACCGTGGGTGTCACCAATGGTAATCGCGGAAAAGCCCCGTCAACCAGGGAAGATCAGACTCTGCATAGACATGCGCCTCCCAAACAAGGCCATTCGGCGCGAACGTCACATAACGCCGACCATGGATGACATCGTGGCCGATCTAAATGGCTCCAGGTGGTTCTCGAAGCTGGACCTGAAAGCTGGACCTGAAAGCTGGCTATCACCAACTAACACTTGCCAAGGACAGCCGGTACATAACCACGTTCAGCACGCACCTAGGCCTCCGGAGGTATAAGAGACTGAACTTCGGCATATCGTCCGCTGCAGAAATATTCCAAAACGCGGTCAAAGAAATCCTGGTCGGACTCCCCGGAGTCTTAAACGTGAGTGATGATATCCTCATCCACTCGAAGACAGTGGAAGAACATTACCAGCACGTGAGGGCTACGCTGAAACGACTGCTGGAGCACGGAGTCACCCTATACAAGGAGAAGTGCCTACTATTCCAACAAACTATTGAGTTCTTCGAATACACGTTCACTCAAGAAGGCATACAGGTCGACCCACGGAAGTCCCAAGCTATCAAGACCGCAGCTGCACCGCTCACCGTAGTGGAGGTCCGCAGTTTCCTGGGAATGGCCACATACTGTGGCCGGTTCATTCCAGACCTAGCCACCCTTGCGGAACCCCTCCGAAACCTCACCCGGGCAGACGCCATGTGGCAATGGGGTCCAGCCGAAGAGACGGCGTTCCAGGCCGTCAAGAAAGCCCTCCTCGACCACACCACGCTGGTGTACTTCAACACCACGAAGAGAACCGAAATACTTGTAGACGCCAGCCCCGTGGGTCTAGGGGCCGTCCTCACACAAGAGCAAGAACCCGGGAGATGGGCTGCCTTAGCGTATGCCAGCAAAGCGCTGTCATCAACGGAAAAATGATACTCGCAAATTGAAAGAGAAGCCCTAGCGATCCGCTGGGGCTGCAGACACTTTCACCTGTACATATGCGGACACCCATTCACCGTTGTCACGGATCACCAACCCCTAGTACCACTCTTCAGAGGATCAGCGCCCCATCCCCCACCACGCATTGAGAGGTGGGCCATCGGGCTCCAACACTATGACATGGACGTGATCTACCAGCCCGGCGCCAAGAACCCGGCCGTTTTCCTGTCGAGGCACCCAGACACCACCGGGGAAGGGAGAGAGTAGCGGAACAGTGAGGACACGGAAGCCCACCTGGACATGATAGCGGCACTGACGTGCCCCCGAGCACTGACGCTTGAAGAAGTAGCCACCGCAGTCGGAGAAGACCCTGTCATGATCAAAGTTCGGGACACTATCCAAGGAGGGCTATGGCGTCAGTTCCTGCAGTCAGCAAACACATGGTCAAGCCCAGAGAAAGAAAGCCTGATGCACATGTGGAGGGTCAGGAACGAACTGAGCCTCACCCAAGGAGGCATCCTCCTGAGAGGGCCCCGCATCGTCATTCCGGCATCCCTGCAGCTACGAGCAACACAACTTGCCCACGGGGGGCATCAGGGAATGGAAAAGATGAAATCCCGAATGAGAGAAAAGGTCTGGTTCCCAGGGATGGATGCGCGGAGAGAAGAAATAGTCCGGAAGTGCCCGTCATGCCAAATAACAAGCGGCCCCGAGAGACCAGCACCCGTCCACACAGAAGAACACGGTCAGAGCCCATGGGAGAAAGTGAGCGTGGATTTTGGGAGTTTCCCTGATGGGCGGGTCACACTAGCCCTCATTGACAGCTACTCCAAATATCCGCTAGTGGAAGTCGTGAACTCAACGGCTTTCCTACATGTTGGCCCTGCCCTGGAGAAAATATTTGGCATGTTCGGATGTCCGAAAGAACTCCGCAGTGACAACGGGCCCCCATTCGAAGGACATGAATTCAGCGAATTCATGCACCACCACGGCATCCGGCACCGGCGCATCACCCCACAATGGCCCCAAGCCAATGGGGAGATCGAACGTTTCATGAGAATGATAAACTAGACCCTTCGTATTGCCGTGGCGGAGCAGAATGACCCCGAACAAGAACTCCAGAGGTTCCTACGAGAGTATCGGAGCACGCCACATTGTTCAACGCGCCAAACACCCTGGGCGCTAATGTTCAACGGCACTCGCCGAGATGGTATCCCCACTGCCCCAGGCTGGACCCTCCTCCGTTCGACGAAGAGGGGGCACTCAGGAGGAGGGAGAAGCATAATAACAATGCCAGCCAGACTCGGAGGGCGGTAGTCCGCCCGCTCCAGCAAGGAGACATTGTCATCCTGAGGGACCGGAGACCCGGAGGGAAGTTCCGAACTCGGTACGAACAAGGGCACTGGACAGTGGTCGGCAGACAATGGACCATGGTGACGGTCGAGAAAGCAGGAGAAACAGTGACCCGCAACATCTCGTGGTTCAAACAAGTAGACAGGCCCATCTCTCCTGCTGCCATCGAGGACCACACTGAGGAGGCCGGGAGCAGCCAGGGTGAGCCCCAGAGAGCCGATGACCAACATCCAGGGGTGGTTCCCTTGCCGGGGAGTCCAGGAGTCGCCGGGACTACACCAGATCTGCCTCCTGTCCCTAGTACCCCAGTCCTCGCACCCACCACCAGCCGAGGGGCCACCAGGTATGCTCTGAGGGAGAATCTTCCGCCAAGCACCCGCCTGAGAGACTTTGCCTGCCAAGTAAGTGAACTATGAGACTTTTCGTAATCCAGTCAAGGACTGAGTTAAGATGGGATGTAACAGTCAGCGCACCAGCGTTCCCTGCTGGCACGTGAACACCGATCCCAGCCCCTGCACTCACGCCGGCCGGCGTGAGCGCGTGTATAAATAAAGTAGGCGGAGCTGCGGCGGCAGTCCGCGTGTAACCTGCATGCTGTGTGCCGGTGTCTTTGTACCGCGCACTGCGAGGCCCACTAGCGCGCAGCACACCGCGGGAGGGAGGCCCCCCCCACCGTGTACATAACACACGGGAGCACAGCCGTCCTCAGAGAAGCGCAACTGCTGAATAGCTAATTCAACAGTTGAAGCTTCAGAGTGGAATGGAGGTTCAACAATGCAACTTCAAAGATAAACATACAGAAAGGTGCGGACGCTGATGGAGTTACATGGAATGTGGAACACAATAAAGTAATGAACATCAAAGAAAGACATAAGGAAATAAGTGAGCAATACAACATTGGAATGTAATAATGACCCTTTACACTAGGCCACAGCCAGCGGTCGGGAAATGCAGCTGCTCTCTGGCGTCGCTGCAAATTCTAATAAGTGTGTGTGCCCAAGCCCTGGAGGCATAAAATCATTAGTTCAAGTTGCGGTAAATTTAAAGTTCCAAATGTGCTTGCCTTAATTTGGAGCCTGACAGAGCAGTGAGTGCCTATTATTTAGGCACATGATGAAAGAACCACCGCTCCGATCGGCGGTCAGGGACCAGTGACGCAAGTACGTTTTGGAAAATAAAATCAAACAAAACCAGTTCATTCTCTGTGTCTGCAAAGTCAGCACCAGCCACGTGTGTCTATACAGAGTGCAGCTTTTATATTATTACACAAAATGTGTTTCCCCCGTGTTCACTGCTTGAATTTGATCGCAAAAAAGTGTCACTCATAGTCGTTGAAATGTCACTCATAGTTACACTGAAATTATGAAAATGTCACACATAGCAATCTGAAACCTTGGAGCTATTATTTTGGCAGCCCTTTGACTAAAGCAGGAAGTGCTCAGTAGCTCTTGCCAAGCATTGCTTGTTCTACATGAGCAACACAGGTACTTTTTACAGGTTGCGTAAGTAGAGAGGTATTAATTACCTTAGGCGTCACTACGAGTGGCACACCAAGCAAAAAAGCAGGTGCAAACAGGTTTATCTCTCCACTTACACACAATAGTCAGACCAGAAATAATGCAGAATTCTGAGTTTGCATATACTACTTTCGAAAAGTACTTCCCATGGGAAACCACAGGTGGTAGGTGTAAAACTCTGGGCAGAGATTATCTCCGAGATAATTTTCAAACATTATTTGCCATTAAAAATGCAAAAGCTTAAAAAAATTTTTAAAACGTTGCAACGGGAGACAAAAACAGACCCCATAGTGTGCCCAAACAATATTTTACTAGGCTTTAGTAGGTTTGGCCTGGAGACAGCTTTACAAACACAATAAGATAATGGACCGAGAGCTGAAACTTTTCAGAGACACTCACCTCCAGTCACTATTAGATCTGGGTTAAATCCATCATTGTTATTTAGCTTGCTTCGCCACCCCAGTTCAGATCCAGGCATATGCAAATCAATTTTTACCCTGCTCCTCATGGGAACAGTCCAGTCCGAACTGCCAAGCCAGGTACTCCCTGGACCGGAAACAAGCATCCTGGGAATTGTTTTGGGATAACACCCCTCATCAGCCACGCTAGCTTGAATCCAGTGGTAAAGAGAGCAAGGGGCCCATGTCGGGGTATACCCTGCCAACTTAGGGAAAACAAAGCAAACACAATAAGATAATGGACGGAGCGCTGAAACTTTTCAGACACACCCCCAGTCACTATTAGATCTGAGCTAAATCCATCATCGTTATTTAGCTCATTTCGCCACCCCAGTTCAGACCCAGCCATATGAAAATCAGTCTTGACCCTGCTCCTCAAGGGAACAGTCCAGCCCGAACTGCCAAGCCAGGTCCTCCCTGGACCGGAAAGAAACATCCTGGGACCGGTTTCGGGGTAACACCCCTTATCAGCCAGGCAAGCTTGAATTCAGTAGCAAAGTGAGCAAGGTACTCACGTCTGGACACTTGCTCACTTTGCCACTGGATTCAAGCTAGCCTGACTGATGAGGGGTGCTACCTTGAAACAGCTCCTAGGAAGCTTTTTTCCAGTCCAGGAAGGACCCGACCTGGCAATTCGGGCTGGACTGTTCCCATGGGGAGCAGGGTCAAGACTGATTTCCATATGGCTGGGTCTGAACTGGGGTGGCGAAGTGAGCAGAAGAACGATGATGAATTTAACTCAGATTATTTGTGACTGGGGGTGAGTGTCTGAAACGTTTCAGCACTCCGTCCATCATCTTATTGTGTTTGCTAAAGACAGCTTTAGCCATTGCGCCGGTCTCATGTTTATCAAAATCAATTCTTAATTAAAAAAAATATATATACATTCAGACAGGGACTTTCAGTGAGCCTTCTTCATCCATTGGTTTGTTACCGGTGTAATACACATTTTGATTCCATTCACACAGAAAGCAGGTATTCTCATGTTTTAAGTTGAGCAGCACCCTCAGGGAAGTCCCTTCCCACCATGCAAAATTACAGTTGTCCCATTATTTTTTTTTAAAGAATATTTGGATGATTTTTAACTTTTGCCAAAATATTCCAGGACTGGAGTTAGAAGAGTAAATAAGTCTCAAACTATTTTGAGGAAAGTTGCACTTTTCCCAAATAGTCTAGGGCTAGAGCAAGAAGAGGGAATTTGCCTTCCAGCACCCACAAAGTACACTGCTGCCCTGAAGATGCATGTGAGGAAATGGGGTGTATTATATGGTGTGGTTGTGCGACCTCACTGTGTAATACACTTACCTCCTCCTCCTTTAGGACCAGTAGGTTTCCTTTGTTAAACCCTCTAGCTCAACCCTGGGTAGCTGTGGCTCTGAGCAGCACGGCTTATACAAAGGAACAAGGATAAAATATTTAACCAGCACCAAAACAATTGAAAAAATACAGGAGACCAGGGGCAGCTCCTCCGAAATGGCAGAGGAGCATCGTCCCACTGGCTCAGAGCCAGCAGGTGAAAAATAAAACAATATACTATAATTGCTTTATTTTTCATGTGCCAGCTCTGAGCAAGTGTGTGCAGGGAGGTGCGGGCCGGGGCCATGGGAGGGGGGAGGAGGACTGTTTTGTGCACTTATAAGTGCGCATGTGTGTTGGCCGACCATCTCAGTCTGGTCAAACACACATGCGCACTTAGGTTTCGTCAACCGGGTTGTATTGAACAGCCCGGTTGGAGAAACAGCACAGACTCCCTGTCCTGAGCGGAGAGTCAAACCTGCCCGCTTATGCCATTCCCCAGCCTGCTCTCATAGAATGAGAGCAGCACGGGGATTGCACAGGGAGTCTCTGATGCTGTCCCAGTGTCTGCTGGGATCAGGAAGCAGCAGAACACCAAAGTGCGAGGAGCAATGTGGCAGGCAGCTTCAGGTGTTTCTTTTTTTTATTATTAACCCCCCCATGCCCTTTGCGGCCCCTCCACCCGCCCCACCACCTCTTCATTGTGTTGGCTGCCACTGCACGAGACACTTAAGAAATCAAACAACAATTTATAAATTAGACTATTTTTAGACACCCCAATGAAAAAGATCCACCGGAGGGTTCAGGCGATATAGATTTTGCAAGGTACAGTAATTCTGCACTTTTTACTCAACGGCGAACAAGCAATAGCAAATTCAATGAATTAGACACAAACTTTTGGAGCAGAAAATTTTTGGGTAGTTGTTTTGCGGCCAGTTATAACGACTTTGGGCGACCAACTTCAACAGGAAGCCAGTCAGGGAGACCAGCAAGGGCCTCAGAAATAGTTACATTACCAGGGGAAGCAGTCTTCAGTCAGTTCCAGGCACTTTTTTTCCATGCTCTGGTTTCCTTTGGAAATGGTGCTGATGCAAGGGATACAGGATGCTGAAGATGCTCAAGCAGGCTGTGAATGCGATGCAGTTGACGGGGGTCCTCCTGTGGCTACTCCTCGGTCCACAAAGGTGGTGAGGTGGTTCTGGTCACAGGGTTGACATCCCTCAGTCCTGGTGGAAGTCCAGTCTCCACTGGGCTACAAGTCACCGGTATCGCAGTCACAGCCAAATCCTTCCTTGGGCGATAACTCTCCTTCTGGGTGGCCAAGGTGCACTCAGACGAGACTCCCAGGCTCAGCAAACTTGGGTGCAACTTTGAGTGTTGGAGCCAGACTCTGGTGCTGCACAACAGCTGTTGGTGGCAATCTGAAGAATCTGGGCTACCAATTTGCTCCAGAAGGCTTCTTAGCTGTTGTGGGCCTTTTGTGCGAACAGATCAGCCAACTGACCCTTGGAGCTCTGGACAGGACTTCTAAATGAACAGAAAACAGCAGACCCTTCTCCTTTACTAGGCACCAGGTTCAGCAGCTGCAGTCCAAATCAGTGCAGCCTCTCTTTGCCGGTTCCTCAGTGCAGCAGGGCAGTCCTCCCCTGGTCCTTCTTCCAGTCCAGGCGAGATCTGAGTTCTGGGTGCCATTTTATGCTCAGAGAATGACCTCGGGGTGGGATGTGGTTGGTAGCCAAAGGGCTACCAGGTTCCCTCCCTCTGGATGACCACTTCCTGTGAAGTATGGCATCTGGCTATCCCAAGATTCACCATTCTGCCCACTTCCAACATAGCAGACCCACCCTCTCTCGGCGTCCAGAGCTCCCTAGCCCAACCCAGAGGTGTGGCTACCAAGGGAGTTACACACCCCAAATAAACCGGTTTGGCATCTGGTTTTCCCTTCCCTGGACTTAGTGCCAGCCTGCCTACCTACACAATGGAGCAGCCCCTCTCCCAAGTTTTCCTCATTTACCCTACAAGGGAGGTTTCTCCTTTAAAGCTCACCTTTTTAGCCAACATCCGTGTGGTTTCCTGTAGAAGGGAGGTAAAACCTCTATCCAATGCAGGCTTCTATTGTCTTTCTTCCTCTGAGCCGATTAGCAAACTTCTCCAGGAGGGCAGGCGGCTATCTCGGGGACAAGCTCCTTGTGCAACTGTTAAGGCAGAGGAGTTTAAAGACAACAAAGCGGCAACTTTCTAAAAGTTGCACACCACAACAGGTTAGGTTAATTTTGACCTGAGGATCAAGGTGGGCTTAATGTAATGAGTTGTTTGATATCTTGGAGTACCAACTTTGGTCACATTTCAGGAGTTGGCACAACTGAGGGATCATAATGTAACCCTGTACTCACCAATGGCCCAAGTCCTTCCACAGTAAAACAACAGTTTGGTGTTTTTACTGCCAGACCATGTAAAATGCATGTTTGGTCTGTGGACTATGCTGCACCCTCCCTTAGGGGTGACTTGCACATATTGCAGAGGGAGGTTTGTCTTTGTCATTGCTTTAAATGCCATAGTCGGGTTAGCAGTTTAAGACTGCTCTTCTAGTCTGCATTGGCGGACTGGGAGACTCGTTTTACCGGTGGCACAACCAGTGGTGCAGTCTTTGGGAGGACTCTCTAACTTACATGTCCTTGGTACCACATACCAGGGACTTACAGGTAAGTTAGCCTATGACAATTGTGTATAGCCAATGTAACTTACACGTTTTGGGGTCAGGGTACTGGCAATGAGGACTGGTTAGCAGGCCTCAGTGCACACTCAGAATCAAAAAGCCAGTAGCATCAGTCCAAAAACCTGGGGGTGAGCATACAAAAAGATGCATTTCCTTACAGTGCAGCTGAAAACGAGCAAACAGCATGGAGCAATAGCTCAGCTCACTTCATCCATTGGCTGCCTTGCTGAGCGAATTATGACATTTTGAATGATCACATGTGCACAGCATCCTGGAAAGGAGTGCAATTCCTAAATTATTGCCAAATTGGCATAGTGATTGCTTGCAAAAAATAAATAAACCATTGCATGCAGCCAGGCCCAGAGGACTCTCTGTCATGGCCCTCAGTGACACAGTATGTGTGAAACTTTTCCAGATCCCAAAGCATTACCCTCAGGCAGAAAGAAATGGCACTCGCCCAGATTGGATTTCTTATGTGAAGAGGGCTCAAGTTGTCCGCAAAGGTCTGTTATGGTACATATATTTTCCCCCTTGCGGATTGTTTGCATACATGTTAGAGGTCTTGTGCATGTCAAAAATATCTATACCTAAAACAGTGTTTAAGAATAACTCCAACACTATAATCTAGTTGTCTATTGTGGACCTCTCCTAACATTAATATTTTCATATAAAATGCTAATGTATAATCATAAAGAAAAGTAAAGGGCTACTTCACAAATACAAGCATTGCGAAAACCAATAGGTCTGGTGTTGGCTACTAGGCTTTTGGTCTTGGCAATGCATATTTTGAGATGGGTTTTGTACAACTTTGTTGTTGGGGGACTTGCTGGACCCTCACTAATTTACAAAACAAAATGGTCTTAAAAAGTCCACATTGCCATAGCAGAACTACTTTGTGTACGGATGTGGTCCTTGTGAAAGAGCAGAATGGCACCAATCACAGTGAACTTAGTAAAAGCCTGAAGTGGGTTGACCCCCGCTGTAGTGGGTGGAAGAAATGAGCATTGGCAAAGCCAATAGGTCTCACATATGCAAGAACTATTCGCTTTGCCATTGTTTTTTTAGCCATGTTGTACAGCAGCATAGCTGTTGTACAGCATGGCCAAAAAGTTAGTGGTGTAGAGTAGATTGGCATAGAGGAGAGTAGAATGGAGTTGAATGGAGTGGGGTAGAGTAGACTTGACCGGCTTAGAGTGGAGTGGCATAAACTATAGTGGCATAGCAGAGTAAAGCTGCCTGGCAGAGTGGCATAGAATGGAGTAGAGAGACAGAGTGAAGGGGTGCAGAGTTGAGTAAAATGGCATGGTGTGGAGTAGACTGGTGTAGAGTGGTGCAGCGTAGAGTAGGTGGTGTGGCCTGGTTTTGTGTAAAGTGGAGTGGCGTAAAGTGGTAGTGTGTGGAGTGGGGTAGAGTGGCGCAGGGCGACGTACAGTGGCAGGAGTGGCTTGGCATAGACTAGCCTAGAGTGGAGTGGCGTGAAGTGGCATAGAGTAAAGAGGCGTAGACTAGAGTAGCATAGAGTATAGTGGCGTGGAGGGGAGTGGTGTAGAGTCGAGTGGCCTGGCATGGAAGGCATATAAGCTGGCTTGGTATATGGTGTGCACTTGTGTAAGTGGGCACCTTGCACCAATCCAGACAACCCTTATGGTGATTTTAGTGGTCTTAGACAAACTTAGAAAGCTCTCTAAGTGGTAGCTGTGGAGAGCAGCCTTCAGGCTTAGTCCAGAACGAGTGTAAAACAGCTTGTTTTACCAGAACATAATCTTATAGGTATAGATTAAGTGAAAAAGAACCACACAGTGTATTTATAAAAATATGTATTTATTATAAGACACTCACTAACACATACAGATATCTCCTAGCCCGAGATAAACACAATGCACATAATACTTTTCAATAGAAACAGGTAAGTAGCACGTAATACACAGTGTTCACCAGGGGCAGACCAAACCATGTACTGAAATAGTGGTATGCGAACCACACCTCCAGTCAAGACTATACCCAGAAGACGTAAAAGTGCCGGGGACCCAAGGAAACCACCCGAGGTAAGTAACCAGGAGCCCCACAGAGGGCATGTGCAGAGTGGGAACACGACCGCTGGATCAATGCAAGTCAATGGGTAAGTCGCAGTTGCAATTTTAAAGAAGAAGGACCTTTCCTAGTGGACCCGGAAGAAACCCCATGGAAGACTGAAGGTTGGAGAGCCATCCCACCCGTGGATACCTTATGAACCAGGATAACTGAAGCAGGGTGCATAGGTGTGAAGTGGCATCGGAAACCACTGTCGAACCCAATGGAGGACTTCAGAAAGATGCTGCTGCTGGAGAAGGTGAAAGGGTCTGGTGGAACCCAAAGGTGGATTCAAGATCTGAAAAACCTGCAAGCAGAGTGGACAGATTCTATGCCACTCAGGAGTGACCAGGAGGCATGGAAGACGAATGCCCACCGATGTCGAGTGTCGCAGGAGAGCTGACAGTGACTTTGAAAATGCAGCTTTGTGGACCAGGCAACGCTGTGGAAGACCAGGAGCCGTACACGAGCTGTCCCACATCGGTTGTCGAGAGTTGAGGGGTTGGTGTCTGGCGGGAGCACCAACAAGCCTATGCAACTGCAAACAACGTGGAATTTGAAGAAGGTGCAATGTCGGGACTAGCAAGGTCCAGAAGACCCACCACAAGCAGGGGAGTAAGACCCTGACCAATCAGAGGAGACCAAAGAATTCAAAGATGGCCGTCAAGAGGACCCTCAGGCCGGAGGCACTGGAGTCGCGAGAGGACCTCGAGCAGCTCACCAAAGATGCAGGCCCATGGTGCAAGTGATGCAGTGAAGATGAAGATCTTGGTCACTGGAGGTGCTTGAGGTTGGGGCTACTTGGAGCCCGAAGATCTTGGTGCAAGGAAGCCAACAAGCCTTTGCAATTGCAAGTCGACGCGGTGCACAGGAGTTTGGTTCCTGGGACTCCGATGAGGGATACAGGCCTCAAACTTGGTGAGAGGACAGGGTAGGCCTCGAGTGATGTGAAGAACCACCACCTGTGTTGCTGAGCCTTTCGGAGACCGTGGGAGCCCAGGATCAGCAGACCGGTCAGCTTAGTTGCGGTGCCTGCAGATGCAGGGAAGTGACTCCTTCACTTCAAGGGAGATTCCTTCAGATGTCTTGGATGCCCACAGGCCTTGGGAGGTTCCTGTATGGTGCACAGGCACGGACGTTGCAGCAGACGAGCAGGGCAACGAAATCAGGGGCAGCAGGAGTCTTCCTGGTTGCAGCCTTGATGCCCAGAGCAAAGTCAAGCGAAGTCCAGAATGCCCAGATGGTTGAAGAAGTGGTGTCTGAAATGAATCTTGTCCCACGACGAATCTAGGGACCCACCCACAGGTAAGCCCTTAAATACCCTAAGGAAAGGGTTGGGACAATTCACGGGTCCCTCCCTAAGGAGGAGCTCAACAAGGGGGAAGGATACTCCCCTGTCCTTTGTCCAGATCCACGCCAGAGCGGGAGCCAATGGCTCCCTGAACTGGTTTGCACTGGACTATGCATGGAGGGCACCAAGTGTGCCCTGCATGCAGACTATGTGGCGCTGGCAAGCGCCCCCACCCTGCCCCAATACACTAAACCCTGTCTGGGAGGTGGTCACACCTCCCTGTGACAGGATACCTATTGTTCTGCCTTCCCCTGCCCGAGCTTGGCTCAGCAACAGGAGGGCAGAAAAGTGTCTCTGGCCGGCAGCAGCCCTAGCTTGCTGTCCGGGTCTGGAAGACTGCTACTGAGAGCACCGAGGGCCTACAAAAGGAGCTTTACGGTGCATGGAATCATACCTTCCACACCGTTTACAGTGTGGTGGTATGATTCCAACATGTTTGATACCAAACATGATAGGATTCGTTACAGCCAGTTTCGAGATAGTCTTCGCGTAATGACGCGGTGCCCCTCTATATGTCATATGGCTGTCTCACTTACAACCCGGAAGAATGGACTCCATAGGTTTTAAGGGTGTCCTGCTCATGCAGGGGCACCCTCACACTTAGAACCGAGCACCCTGCCTTCAGGATTGAAAGGCCTGCTCTAGGGGTGACTTATAGGTTTTAAGTGCAGTGACCTTAGATATAGGTAAACCTATATCTTTCGTAAGTGGTGCTAGCACCATCTTACACATTCTGCAATAGCAGGCCTGTAGTTACAAATTGAATGGTCTCTCATGGGTGGCATTATACAAGGGTCAGCCAATGGGGGACCCCCTGGTGTACCTACGCCCTAGGTACCTTAGTACCATATACTAGGGACTGATAAGGTTACACCAGTGTCCAATCTGGGATGTACCTAAGTACTTACAAAACCAATTTAGGTGAGAAAGCACAGAGACTGGGGTCCTGATTAGCAGGATCCCAGTCAGACTAGTCGGAAACAGTATTAGATCAGCAAAAAGAGGGGGTACCCATAAAAGCAGATCCTACTTTCCTACAGAGTGGAGAGACTTATAGTAGTGTAGAGTGGTGTGGCAGAGAGTAGCATACCGTAAAGTATCGGCCCCAGAAGATGATGTCCTATGGGCCTATCAGGGCTCAGGGAGGGGTGCTCAGCAATCCATCTCCCCTTAAAATATATATATTAGCCGAGAGGGACGGGGTCCCCAGAGCTACTATTGGCTTATGGAGGGAGACCTTATATACAGGACCCTCAGGGCCACTATTGGCTTGGGGAGGGGTCAGTGCCCCCCAACCCCCTAAAGGCCCTGGTGGATGAGGTCCCGGGGACCCTTCTGGCTTGGGGAGGGTTGCCCTTGTGCCCCTCTCCACTTTACAAAGATTGTTTGGTGTCGGGAAATGGGGTACAGTGGCCAAACCCGACCTAGAGAAGGGTGGGTTGCAGGGGGGGGGGGAGGGTTTGGGCATGGGGTTGGCTGCCTGTGTGGGGGTTGGACGCTGTGGCCATGCACCTGTGGCCAACCATCCTGCCTCGCAAGGCTAACTGGGGGGAGGGGGGGTCTTTACGTATGGTAACAAAATATTACTTTGTTAAAAAAAAAAAACTAGAAATTTGCTGAAAAAAACTTTAAAGTAATGTTATAGCTAGGTGAGAATTTCAGTGACAATGAAAATTGTAAATGTCCAAGACCATGGAAATTCACTAGTTATAGTAAGGTCCGGTAAATATAATTCGTGCCCGAAGGTAACTATAATTTGAGCCCCCTCTATACACAGTTTTCTCATCAATAATTTCACTGCAAATGTTGCAGAGATATTATTAATGATGTGTTAGAACATGGGTACTCACAAACTTTCTCTCGGGGCCAAATTTACAGTGTGGTTTGTGGCCGAGGGCCGCACCGGTGGGGGCGGGGTCATTGGGGGGAGGGGGCGGGGCTAGAGCAAAACAAAACTGTGACCAGGAGGTGGAACACAGGCCCCTGCAGCGGACGCCTTCGTCCACTGAGCCACCGGACCCGGCATACAAATCTCTCTCTCTCTCTGTCTCCCTCCCTCTATCTCTCTCTCTCTCTCTCTCTCTGTGTCTCTCTCTGTGTCTCTCTCTCTGTGTCTCTCTCTCTGTCTCCCTCTGTCTGTCTCCCTCTGTCTGTCTCCCTCTCTCTGTCTCCCTCTCTCTGTCTCCCTCCTTCTCTCTGTCTCCCTCTCTCTCCCTCCCTCTGTGTCTCTCTCTCTGTCTCCCTCTGTCTCCCTGTCTGTCTCCCTCTCTCTCTGTCTCCCTCTCTCTCCCTCCCTCTCTCTGTCTCCCTCTCTCTGTCTCCCTCCCTCTGTCTCCCTCTCTCTCCGTCTCCCTCTCTCTCCCTCCCTCCCTCCCTCTCCCTCCGTCTCCCTCCCTCCGTCTCCCTCCCTCTGTCGCCCTCCTCCCCGTCTGTCTCCCTCCCTCTGTCTCCCTCCCTCTGTCTCCCTCCCTCTGTCTCCCTCCCTCTGTCTCCCTCCCTCTCTCCCTCTCTCTCCCTCCCTCTCCCTCCGTCTCCCTCCGTCTCCCTCCGTCTCCCTCCGTCTCCCTCCCTCCGTCTCCCTCCCTCTGTCGCCCTCCCTCTGTCGCCCTCCTCCCTGTCTGTCTCCCTCTGTCTCCCTCCCTCTGTCTCCCTCCGTCTGTCTCCCTCCCTCTGTCTGTCTCCCTCCCTCTGTCTGTCTCCCTCCGTCTGTCTGTCCGTCTCCCTCTGTCTGTCTCCCTCCATCCGTCTCCCTCTGTCTGTCTCCCTCTGTCTGTCTCCCTCTGTCTGTCTCCCTCTGTCTCCCTCCCTCCCTCTGTCTCCCTCCCTCTGTCTCCCTCCATCTGTCTCCCTCCGTCTGTCTCCCTCTGTCTGTCTCCATCTGTCTCCCTCCCTCTGTCTCTCCCTCTCTCTGTCTCCCTCTCTCTGTCTCCCTCTCTCTGTCTCCCTCTCTCTGTCTCCCTCTCTCTGTCTCCCTCTCTGTCTCCCTCTCTGTCTCCCTCCCAGGCCTGAGCTCCCTGGCCTTGGCTCAACTCTCTGACTACAGGCTGCCGGGAAACATCACATCACAGGCTCTTAACGCACACCTCTCCCGGCTCTCACTCCCTGCTGCCCTCGGTCACCCTCTGCCATCTCACCCGGCTCTCACTCCCTGCTGCCCTCCATCTCCTCACCCGGCTCTCACTCCCTGCTGCCCTCCGTCACCTCACCCGGCTCTCACTCCCTGCTGCCCTCTGTAACCCTCTGCCATCTCACCCGGCTCTCACTCCCTGCTGCCCTCCATCTCCTCACCCGGCTCTCACTCCCTGCTGCCCTCCGTCACCTCACCCGGCTCTCACTCCCTACTGCCCTCTGTCACCTTACCAGGCTCTCACTCCCTGCAACCCTCTGCCATCTCACCCGGCTCTCACTCCCTGCTGCCCTCCGTCACCTCACCCAGCTCTCACTCCCTGCTGCCCTCTGTCACCCTTTGCCATCTCACCCGGCTCTCACTCCCTGCTGCCCTCCGTCACCTCACCCGGCTCTCACTCCCTGCCCTCTGTCACCCTCTGTCACCTTACTCGGCTCTCACTCCCTGCTGCCCTCCGTCACCTTACCCGGCTCTCACTCCCTGCTGCCCTCCGTCACCTCACCCGGCTCTCACTCCCTGCTGCCCTCTGTCACCTCACCCTGCTCTCACTCCCTGCTGCCCTCCGTCACCTCACCCGGCTCTCACTCCCTGCTGCACTCCATCTCCTCACCCGGCTCTCACTCCCTGCTGCCCTCCATCACCTCACCCGGCTCTCACTCCCTGCTGCCCACTGTAACCCTCTGCCATCTCACCGGGCTCTCACTCCCTGCTGCCCTCCGTCACCTCACCGGGCTCTCACTCCCTGCTGCCCTCCGTCACCTCACCTGGCTCTCACCCCTGCTGTCCTCTATCATTCTCTGTCACCTCACCCCGCGTGTGTGGCAGCCCGGGCTGAGACAGCTTCCCGGGCACACACACAGCCGCACCCGAGTACTTAACAGGTCTTTAAAAGACCATTTGCATGATAACGAGGCTTTGTTGTATTTCACCTCTTCTTAGCGCCCCTGCAGCTCCACTTGGACTATCACTGTAATCGCCCGGCCCCCATAGAGCAGAGTCTGTGTTTGCTGACACTCTGTAAAAAAAAAAACTAAAAAAAACACAGGTACGATGTCTGCAAGGTCCGCGGGCCGCCAAGGAAGGAAGGCTTGCCGGGCCGCTGGCGGCCCGCGGGCCGTACTATGAGTACCCATGTGTTAGAAGATGCCATGAGTGATGTAATATATGGGGTAATTAGCAGTTCATGGCGAGGGTGCGAGCTATATTTACCTTAGGGTATGAGTGATAGTTACCAGAGCTAACTAGAACTGGTGCATTTCAGTGGTTTTGTCCAAAAATATTTTGGGGAAAGTTTTGTGAAGGTTTGTCAAATTCACCAAAGATATAAGCAAACCCAAAAATGCATTTCCTTACTACCCAGTAGCGACTGCCACTGGGTAATATATATAAATCTAAAAAAAAAGTGCGACATGAAGTGTTTGGTTTTCAGCAAGACAAGCACAATTATTTAAACATGTTGGATACCACAATTCAATATCTCAGCCCATCTTAAAGATCTGACATCTCAAAACTTATTGGGTTTAGACCAGGCTTCTCAAACAAGTAGCTTGTGAGCTACTTGTAGCTCTGCGGCTACCTGCAAGTGTCTCTCCTGTGTGCAGCCATGCCTACTAAATTAGAAGCTTTTGCTTTGTTGAATTAATGTATGTATAGCACATTGAGAGCGTGTATTCGAGATGAATGTGGGTATTTTCATAGCTTGCAAGCTGATGTTTGGAGACAAAATCGCTCAATTTCCAAAATATATTTAAAGCTGATATACAAGGGATAGATCATGTGGTAGTTGGGTGGGGTTATTAGCTTAGTGAGAGGGGCATTGCAGCTATGGCTGTTATCTATTACACATGTAGACGTACTCCAAATTGAAAAGTTTGTTTTACATTATTGCTTGCAACTCTGCCCGATACACTACGGTGATCACTGCTAGTAATCTTGCATATAGTGGCCACTAATGTAAACTTATCTAATGTGGTCTCTATTACTATATTAATAATAGTAGCTCGGCATGGTTTTAATTGAACATAAGTAGCTCTTATCACAGAAAAGGTTGAAGACCCCCGGGTTAGACTATGCAATGCTAACCAGATGTAAAATAAATGGGTTATATAAGATTTTCAACCTTTTGTCCAACAAAGTATGGAAAACATGAGATGAGACTGTGGGTTCAATCAATGGTCGCATAATGGGATTTATCTATTCCTTAAGAAGACACCTCCTTCATCCATATATGAGCAGGAGGAATTGGTATACATATATATATATATATATATTTTTTTTTTAGAAAACACTACCTTTTTTAAGAGCAGGGAACTGGAAGCAATTGTTGATGAGCGTAAAAACCAACCAATGTGCTTTTCAAAATTTATAATAGATGGTTAAAAGAAGAAGATATAAATATTTCAATGTCTGTTGCAAAAATGTTAATGAGCTTAATTTCACCACGATAAGAGGAGCGAATTTTACAAAAAATGCAATTCTATTCTACATGGTTAATATATTACCCTCAGAGTTGCCTAAATAAAATCTTCCCATTTAATTCAGCTTCTTGCTTTATTTTTAATAGCTTGGCAATGGCTAATTGATCCCATATTATATCGCGATGTAACAGATAAACCAGCTTTTGGAATGCAATTTATGAATATCTTGACAATTTATTTTCAATCCAAATCCCTCATAATTCTAGCATTCCAAATCTAGAATATTTTCAAATGAGAAGTGCTGCCCGAAGATTTCAAAAAGTGATCTTTATTGCGATGCTGGTAGCTCGCTCATTGATATTACAATGCTGGGGAACTACCTTGATTCCTGTAGTTACAGAATGTCTTCACAGCATGATCAGAGTGCGACAGCAGGAAGAACTATGTGGAAAGAGCTGGTTCAACTTTAAAATTCTCGAAAATGTGGGGATCAATGTTTATTTGATAGGGAATTTACTGCACTTCGAATTCTGGCACTTTATGTATTATATGCAAGCACTTTATGTAGCAAAGCCCTTTGATTGGCATTATCAATTACATTACATAAATTAGGATTCCTTTTATAAAATAGGAATGTGGATGAATTACATTATGCATTCAAGGCTTGTTAGTTTGATGCTCTATTGACGTATTTTATATACTTTACACTATACATCCGTTTTTAAATATATCATATCTTACGCCACACCGAACTAGACAAACGCTTTTCATCTCTTCAAACAAAGGAATGCAAAGATATTAATGCAACATCGCATTGTCCGTCTCGCCAAACAAAAGGAAAGTGGCTTTTGAAAAATGCTTTACAAATTTTAACACATTAATGTACCCATCCGTTGTCTACCTGTGAATGGAATACAAAAAAAAAACTGTTAACGTATCTCGAACTAGTGTGTCTCATCGTTGGTTTTTTTTTTCTTCAGGGGTCAGAAATTATATAGATAGATGGGCGCTGCATACACTAAAGAATATAAGCCTCGTGAGGTGCTTTAATGGACTTAAAAAAATGTGAGCGTAAGCACAGCCTATGAATTCGGGGAGTTTATCGGTGCCAACAATTCCATCTTTCCGCATCAGCAGTTGTTTTCCCTGAAACTTGTAAAAGGGAATGGAGTGCTTCCATATTAGCAAATCGGACCCTAGAGAGAAACGTCAGCTGTTCTATTTTGCACTCACTTCCGGTGAGGCCTCCTGCAGAAGGCTGCACTGTAGCAGTGCGTCTGTCATTGGTGGCGACGTAACGGCCAGCAAGCGAACTGTGAACAAACCGGATGCCTAACGGAAAATAAATGTAACTTGGTTTTATGAGCAAAGCTCTATACATATGACATCCATACCACCAGTGCTTCATTTGTAAGCATAAATTAAGTGCCCGGGGAGAAACGTTTTGTTCAGTAGCCCCCAGGCAGTCGGGATGCCCAATACCAACACTACTGCATTGGTCGGAATCCACAACATGCCACTTTAATCCACCAAAGTATACATGGGTTGGGCTGTTCCCATTGGAGCATGGCCGGGCTGATTTGCATGTGGCGGGGTCCAAACTGAGGTGGTATGGTGTGCAAAATAACAATGGACTGGGATGCGGCTCCGAGTGCATTGGCTGAGATTAATTCAAGCATTCCATCCATCACTTTTTAGGTCGAGCCTGGGCAGCGCATGCGCTGCTCTGTGAGGCATGCTGTATTCAGGTATGGACTTAAAGCTCCGCCCATTTTACGCCCTTTTTTTCCAATTGGCTCCTGTGTCATTTCTAAATGGTTGCTTTTGATTCATGAATAGGTTTAGTAGTCCCTCCTTAGTACTGTCTGCATTTGTAACCTCCCATAAGGACTGGACTTTTTACTTGTGTTGTTACACGGTCTGTTTTATCTACAGTCTGTGAGCGCTGTTTTCTTTAATGATTTTCCCCTATTGCAGACACAAAGAGCTTTCATGCAAGGGTGCCCGCTCTGCCTCCGGTCACCACGCTACGGTTTCAGCACAGCGCCCGCTTTTGCATCTTTATTGTGCCAACTTCACAAACAAATGCTTTTTTTTGGTAAAAGAGCCCCATACTGCGCTTTCACTTTAATGGCGGCCGCGCACCTTTCTTTAGACGAGCCGCATCTAAAGAAAAGGGCGTGGCCGCCATTAAAGTGAAAGCACAGCACGGGTGCTTTTTAAAAAATTTTTTTATTGCAATGCAATAGGTCTTGCATTTGCGAGAGTTTAAGCTATTGGCAATGTAAATGACAATGCCTTTTATTTATGTGTTGTTTTTTAAAACATAAATAAAAGGCATTGTTATTTACAAACAATGCCAATCGCTTAAACTCTCGGAAATGCGAGACCTATTGCATTGCAAATGCTTGTTTTGTATCATTTAATCTACCAGACACTTTCTGACTATCACTTTTACAGGTTCTTTTTCTATTCTCGCTTTCTCCCTTTGTCACCGTTTTTCAGTCTCTCTTCCTAGTTTTGGCTCCAATTTTTTCGCTATTGCTCAGGATCTAGATTTGTTAAGAAAAATAAGGTGCCAGCCCCAGGTACCCCGCTCCTCAAAAAGTGCCAGTGGGTCTCACCTGCAACCACCAGCTCAAAGTAAACACTGCACATTACTCCTTGGACCCCAAGTAATAAGATAGCAGAATGAACTTTGACCAGATAAACTAAAGAATGTTGCAGAGGGTGGTCACGATTGGAGATCAAGAGGCATTAAGGAAGGGACAGGAACAGTGGTTAATTCTGAAAAGAAAAAAAAAAGTGCAGGGTTTCTCGTCAGAGGCAGCTTGCACCAGCCCATTTCTCTTGTTAGCACCACCTAAAACAGAACCAACTACTAACCATGAAAGTGGGGAGAGGATGTGGCATATTGGCCAGAGCTGCTGACTTCAGAGCTGGGGAAACAGGTTTTAGCCTAAGCGTCGGCTCAACATCTTGGGATTCTGTGCAAATCACTTAATCTCCCCGTGCCTACCATAAATGAATGTGTCCTTAACTGGTGCTCATGAAAAGCGTCGGTGTAGATGAAGAAGTACCTGTGCTGAGCACCGGAAACCACAGGCTCAAATTAAGCACTTGACAGGACACAGTTTTCTGAATTCACATCTAGTCAGGCTGACTCCAATAAAATACTAGTGCGGGGGCCATCTTGGAAGACAGTCTTTCATTCCTCTAGTGCAGTAAATCGATTGCACATGTTCTGGCAGTGCAATGCAATATGCACATTTTGGTAGAGGATTACTCGGTCCATCGAGAAGTTCACTGACTATAGAACTGGTATCCACCATGTAAAGTGTTTGCTGGGTCTCCTCCAGCATACAGAAATATAAGATAGAGTGTACTTTTGCCGCCCTCATAATGGTTCTAGCTAAAAGTACCCTGGCCATAGCGCAGAAATAACCAGTTCTTCACTAAGGCTGACTGGTGTGGGCAGAGACCGAGAATGCTGGTCTGTTGAAGCAACAAGGGGACGGGAGCAATCAGGCCCACAAGGTGGGACAGTAACACAACTTACCAGGGATAACACTAAGCCACCTTGAAAAGAAACAGAGTCTGGAATTTAAATGTGCGATAGCACTGCTGATGTACCCAGCTGTTGTGTGCTATGGCAAACAAACAGGTTTATTAACATCTATGCACAGATTTCACCTCCATCATGCCATATCCTCTTCTTCTCGCACTGCTAATCTTCAGTCAAGGTTGTCACTATTGCCTTGCTTAGGAGTCCCAGTTCATTAAAACCTTCCTGGGGGTTAACTTATATTGTGCTTCAATGGTATCCCACTCACCCTTAATCCACAGGAATTGGCTTGGCCTTCTCACTCCTGGCACTTCTCTAATTTATGGCAGGCTCTAGCACTTCAACATGGAAAGAAGAAGGTCCTATGGTAAGGAAGAGTGCTGCTGCATAGCCAGACTCCGTGCCTGGTAGAAACCTGGATTTTAGTTCCCACCCCCTCTCCTTCGATGTGTATTGGTAGAGGAACTTCTGCAAATATCCTTCCTTCCCCCTCCACTATTGATCCGCTTCCACTATTGAGCCTCCTCATTTGGCGCCACCCCTACAAAACTCGAGGCCCTGCCCCCTTTTCACTAACAGTCCATGGCTTTCTCAGCACTTGATGTTTCCCTGCCGCAGCATTTATTTCCAGCCCGATGCCTGCCTGTTCTCCCTGTCCAGGCTAAGTGAACTCTGTAGCTTGGTTCTGGGGGTATTCTACATTCACCTTCTCACAAACTCTATTAGCCACGATAGTAACTGCTGGCACACGTTGCTGCAGAAACACAGTCCACCTAAGAACTGTTTGCAAAATCGCAACCCCCAGTTGACGCTCATCAACAGACAATGGCGGCAACCCAGATGTTGAAAGATTCACGATAACGGGTGTAGAAAAAAAGTTGACATCGGTGGTCCCTATTGGGGTAAAATATAATGCAATAATGTTTGCACAATGTCTCATTTGTTGCCAGCTTGTTTCACTTGGCGATCTGCTCAAGCTGTTACGCATATCTGATTCACCATGTGTGCACATCCAGGATTAATGTATTTTTTTTCTCAAGAATAAAAACCAATGATTAATACAAATAAAAAAACAACCCTTTGGCACAGAGCAGTCAAGGAAGCCGCTGGAAACATTCTTTTTTTTATTTAAAACCGCTTATAAGTTTCATATATTTATTTCAATATCATGCAGTATCAAACTTAACAGCAAAAAGTAAATTGACCCCGTCTTTTTCCACTTGTAATGAACAGGATCAGTTCTATTTACTGAATACTAGTATCCCTCTTCTAGCCACTTCAGATTGCACTTCTGTCTGCCCCTTCTCCCTGTGGCAGCTGCCTGTGTGTTCAGCTACATACAGGGCAGGACCAAGCAGCAAAGTACCAGCAAGTACTCTACCCGCCCAAATCCTGTCTCTGCAACGTTATTTAGAACTGTTGGACAGCTGTCTAATGCCCAGTTTGTAAAATCGCCTTATATATATTAAAGGGGGGGGGGAACTCAGAGCGAATAAAGGTCCAGGATACATGCTCAGATTAGCTATTCATGATCACCGGGGTATGCAGTTCCTAGTGAGTACAGATTTGTCTGCTTAGGTCAGTTAAGTTCCACAGAGTCTGCAGGGAGCATTACTCTGTAGGAACAAATGCCCTCACCCACCTAGATAGGTGTCATGCTTTATCATGGGGCTTTTGCTCCATGTCGGGCAGGCGCTGCAATGCCCGACAGGCACCTTCAATGGGGGCTCTTTACCAGAGATCTTTTTATAAGTTGTATGGTGAAGTGTGGGTAAAATAGTAGATTGGTGTATTTTATGTAAATATGTGAAAGAGTGGGATAAAAATAGGACAGGGGCTACTCTACATAAATATTTTAATGATGGAGTCCTACTACCTATGCTAAAATATGTGGTGCTACCTACTAGAAGTGATTATCTAAGGTAGCTGAAGGTTGACATGTTTCAAGACTAATTTAGTCATGTGAGTGATCTAGCGGCTTTTCTTCAGGACCATAAAAGCTTATCTACACAGTGGCTGGGGTTTCGATATACAAGTTCATTTGTGTTACTCCCAGCCACCTATACTTCTCTATGTATCAATATAAGTAAATCAATTTTTGAGAAGACCTGTAGTGCAGACAAAATTACGACACCATCAATTTCACCATTATCAAAAATGGACAATTTGAGACACCAAAGCATGCTCACATGTTCATGCTCACTCTCGAATGTGTCCCGTGAATTAAAAAGTGCAATTCACCAACACCACATGGAAGATAAAACATAAATCATGAGATTCCAACACACTTTGTTGATCAGTGAGGAAACTTACCCACTGATGGTATAATTCAGGACTCCGAGTATTTTGCCTGGTGACATGCTTATTAGCGTGCTGTACTATATCAAAATACAGGGTCAGTTGACCCATGTAAATGATCTGGCAAGCGAGCAGTTAAATTGCACCAACACTCTCTTTTAGAAAATAGAGCGGCTATGCCATACTTACGAACTCCTGTATATCAGCAGAGACCTACTCACACCAGCAACCTCGGAAGTGCCAAGCGCGGTGGGTCTCCAGTATTTAACCTGTCTTCCATCAGCGTTAATTGGAAGCAGGTGTGTCTCGTGCAGTTGAATCCCGGTTTCACCACTAGAGCAAAAACACTTGGGTCGGGCGTTCCGGTGCGTTTTTTATTTCTAATTGGGAGAGGAATCTGCTCTCCTATATATGAGTGAACGTGGCGGCCATTTTAACAAGGGGACACGAATCTGTGAAGTCAATGGGGGCTCTCAGTCAGTCCAGCCAAACTTAGTTTGATTAGTCTGATTGACATAAAAACACTCCTATTTTAATGACATGAAGTGTTTTTTTCAGTAGTGACTCAAAGAAAGTTTTTCCTTTGAACAATTGTTTATTCTGTGAATGAGGATGGTAATGTAGACATACATGTCACTCACTCACTGCGATCAAATTTATATTTCGTGCCAAGGAATTTCATCGAGACCAATGATGTTGTATGAAAGGCGGAATATTCATTGTTGTTCCCTTCTAAAGAGGGCATGCTGGTTCATGTTCGGGTATGCTTCTAGCACTGTCCAATCTATGTCCTCTGCAGTGTCTCTCTCAGGGAGGAAATGTGCGCTCATTTTTGTATTGGATTACTTGCAGCGTATAGTGCTGCGATGTTGGTTTATTCTCAATTTTACAGGGCGTGTGGTCATCCCTACGTATTGTTTACCACAGGAACAAGTGATCAAGTAGACACAGTCTTTGTGTTGCAATTGGTGTGTAATTTTTGTGTCCACATCCAGTCTTCAACAGTATCTCCTTCGAGCTTTCTGTGAAAGTACAGGCGACACATGATCCACATGGGAAATGTCCTTTTACTGGGTGGGGTGGGGGGGGGAAGGGGTAGATCCCTAATTGTCTCCAAGCGGGTGTTTATTAGCATGTCCTTCAGATTAGCAGTTCATTTAAATGCAAACCTAAGTGGTGGGAAGGATAGTTGCCCAGTTTGTAAGATTTTCCAGTGTTTCTTAATTAACTTGCCCATCTTATTTGACTGGGGTGTGCAAGTAGTGACACGTGTTAGAGTCTCATCTTGTTGTCTAGTGCGTGGCACTAGTAGTGTCTCTCTGTTACAATTCCTATCCTGTTTACGTCCAGTTTTTAGACATTGACTAGGGTATTGTCTTGATTCCAAATCTAAGGCCAGCTTTTGTGCCTGTCTATCAAAATCCTTTAGTCTGTTGCAATTGCGTCGAAGGCGCAGAAACTGTCCATATGGTAGGTTGTCGCGCAGGGATTTTGAGTGGTGGCTATTGTAAAGCAGAAGGCTATTTCTGTCTGTAGGTTTTTTTATATGAGCTTACTACTAGCTCGTTGCCTTTCTTCTTGATCAAAAGATCCAGGAACGGTAGTTCCTTCTCAGCGTTTGTTTTTGGAAATTTCAGGTAGGGGTTTAAGGTGTTGACCCAGGAGCAAAATGTCTCGCATGTAGCCATGTCTCCTTTCCAAAAGATGAGTATGTCATCTATATAGCGCCGCCATTGAAGGATGTTAGGTTTGTATGGGTTCTCTGGTGAGAGAATGAATTGTTCTTCAAAATGTGACAGAGACATGCTAGACTTGGGGCAAAGGTACTTCCCATGGAAGTAGTTTGTGTCTGTTGGTATAGTTGTGTCCCATATTGAAAGAAATTTTCTGTGAGGGCCATGTATGCGCATTACATGATAAAGTTAATGGGCGCAGCGAGAAGTCCACTCCTCCATACGGAGGATGGTGTCTATTACGTCCAGTGAGACTGTCTGTGGTATATTCATATAAAGTGATTTCATATCCAAGGTGACTAGTAGGTCTAGCTGGGGGTGTCAGTAGTGGATTCAATTATATTCAATATATCTTGCGTGTCTTGTATATATGATGGAGTTTGTTTGTTTTTTCACATGGTTGCAAAAAATAGTCACAGAACTTGGAGAGTGGTTCCAGGAGGGAATTTATCCCCGAGACAAGGGGTCTGCCTGGAGGTGGTTAAATTCCCTTATGAATCTTTGGAAGGGTGCAAAAATATAGGACCCTCGATCTTTGTTCACTGGGAAGTCAGCTTCGATCTTCGTGATCATTCCCTGTGTTTTCGCAGCAGATACCATGGAGATTATCTGTGTTTTTAGCCTCATTGTTGGGTCCTGTGTGATGGGTGTGTAATACTTGTGGTCAGCAAGTTGACTTACACATTCATTCTCATAATCAGTGATGGACATAATTACTGTTGCACCACCTTAGTCTGCTTGTTTTAATGTGATCTGTTCGTCATTGGCCAATTCTCTAACTGCTTCGTGTTCCTTTTTAGACATATCGTGGAAATTCTGTGTGTTATAGTCATTCCCCATCTCTTTTAGGAGATACCCAACCTGACATTCACCCACACGCGAGCCGTCCTTTATTGCCATTTGACAAATGGTTTCCACTAGATGCACAGACATAAACCTCCTTTCTGATATGTACGCCTTTCCCAATGCTCCTCAGGCCCCCGCTAAATCTGCAGCACAGCTTCGCTGGGAAAGAGTGCAAATGCCCCTTTACACCCAAGGAATGGTTAGATATTCACAAGCATGGTCACTCCTCTGCACGTAGTGCGTCAAGTAAAGAAACACTCCTCCAAATAGTTCACTACTGGTACTGGACCCCTGCAAGAACAGCTCAGTGGAAAGGGGATGCGATCTGCTGAGGGTACATTAACACCTTCTTTGGCAATGTCCCAAGCTTCAACACTACTGGACTGAAGTACTAGATACCATTGACCAAATGTACGATACTCAACTCCCCAGATTCCCAAGCTACATATTATTGGGCCTCCCGAATGTACGGTCATACCCCTTTAAATCAACGTGAGTACGAGCCATCACTCCCACCTTATGCATTGCCAAAGAAGTTTTACTATCCCATTGGGGTACTATCAAAATACCCACTCACCTAGACTGACTTTACAAGATCTAGGATCTCCTTGGCATGGAAAAGCTAACGGCATACATAGAGCAAAAAATGCCCCTACCTGATAAAAATTGGGGACCATACCTACAATTCCTGTCACAGGAGTTACTAGAGCCGACCTGCCCTGCCTATTTACCCATCCTTCACCTCACACCAACTGCCCAGACAGCTGATTGAATTTCCCAGGCATTAACTACACTCCTTATTCTACGTATATGCGGCACCACGTGTCTATGCTTTGAAGGATATCATTGCAACCAGATAATTATCTAATTTTCCCTCCTCTAATTCCTCCCTATTGCTTGCCTATCTAATTCTAATTTTTTCTTTCCTCTCAATACAGGTCCTTACCGGCCCGTGGGTGTAGGTGAGAGGTCTTTTTTTTGTATTGGTTACATCCCTAGTAAAATCAAAAATAATTAAACCTAAAATTACAGTAGTCCAAACAATCTCCTCCTCTCAAAAGAGCCTGACAAAGATTAGGACAGCTAAAACCAATCCCCGGGGCTTGTCAAAGGGGAAGATGCAGTACTTAATTTGAGTCCTTTGAAGGCACCAGCACTTACTTTTAGTGGCCAGCACTTTTTTTTCATGAAACAGGGGGGAAAAAAAAAAAAGACAGATCAGGAAGACTGAGAATGAGAACGATAGCTAAACAGTCACAAAAGGAGGAAACAGGGACTTGAAAGAGTGAGATAAGGGGGCAGGGATAATCTAGTGGTAAATTACAGAGGCATGAGGTGGATTAAAGGCTACCAGCTTTTTGACATTATGTGCGCCAACATTTAATAGCACCGGCTGTGGGTTCCTGAGCAGCGCTCTGGGCACCAGCACCCTTTCTTATACAAATTAAGCACTGGAGAGACGAATACCAAAACTCTTCCTAGTACGGTCATCTGTTATTTAATATAACAAAATAAGTGTCCTTTATCATAATTTTTCAAAATAAACAGATCAGGCTACAGGCTTGATCACTGGCTTGCCACTATAACCATCTCAGTCCTGCTGTACTAAGCATAAGAATTTCTCCAGAGTTAAAAAGTGCAGTACAACCACTCTTCAGTACAAACTTCTGGCCAATCGGCTTTAAGAGGGTGGGCCTGTTGGTGCAGAGCACTGCCAGTTTTTGAAAACGGGGCATCGAAATGGGCCCCTATCGGGCTTTGATTTTATGTCCTGGGCTTTTTGTGCCATGCCCTGGCAATAGGCTGGTGGACGGGAGGCCTAAGAAACAAAATGGTAACTTTCCTGTAGGAGTAGTTTTGCAGCTTGAAGAATTTTCTGGATTCACATGCTGTGCATTATTCGCCCATCTAGTGGTTTGATCCAGAAGGTCTCCTTTCCCTTTTTTTCCCCATGAGCATAGTCGACGATTTGGGTTTAAACCTCTCCTTGTGTGACATATCCCCGGAAATCCCTAAATGCAGTCGCCATCTTGAGATTGTTTTTTTGTCAGTGTTCGAGTGGAGCTTATAAATACACCTCTACTGGTGGTAGTCGGTGGGTCCCATGTAAATCCCAAAAACTTATAAAGCTGCAAAACTACTCCTACCCATATGTAACCATTTCATTTTTGCATTGTGAGTCTTTTTTGGATTCACATGCTGTGCACCAATTACAGAGCAGTTTTCTTCATGCAGGTTGATTGGGTTCTTTAGAGTGTGTGTTTGCAAACAAATGCTTCAGTACTCTGTCCCACTTTTGCTTCCTTGTTGATCTGAATGTCCACACAGTATTGTTTTGTAAAGGTATGTACCGATGACCATGTAGCAGCTGAACAAACGTGTAATGCGACGCTGCCTAAGGCAGCAAGTTTTTCTCCTTTTTTCCTCATTGAACGTGCTTTTGGCTTTTCTGTAAGGGTTACTCCACTTGTCTTGTGACAATATTAAATTGTTTGCACTAGCCATCTTACAATAGTTTCTTTGGTGACTGGAAGTCCCTTTCTTGCGTGTGCAAAGAACACAAAGAACTGTTCTCCTTTCCTGGTGTTTTCTAAAGAATGCATAATTGCCCTTTGGAAATCTAAAATGTGCAATGCTCTCCGCCTGCGTTTAGGACTGTTGAAAAAGGCTGGCAGATGGATCGCTTGGTTAACATGGAATTTTGATGCCACTTTTGTAATGAATCTTGGGTTTGTTCTCATAACCACTTTTGTATCCATGTATCTGTAGGTATTGCTCCCGAGTGGTGAGCGCTTGGATCTCACTTTCCCTGCTTATCTCTTCCAATTGCTGCTGTAACATTTCCTTGTTGTTTGTCGCCTCGTTTCCTTTTGAATCTCCATCTCCCTTCTTGGCAACTTAAGGTTGCCAAATTCTAAATCCTCAGGAGCCATGCTGCCAGGTTGAGGGTGTTTGGGTGCCATCCTTGTCCCACTTCTTACATGGTCGTAGTATGCTGGGAGTGGAATGTACTGCCCTTCTATTTCTATGAGGTCTGAGAATCTGTGGAGCCCATTGTGGGGCTATCAGGATCAGGTTGACTTGCTAGTCTGCATCTTTGCATCATTTTCAGTAATACTGGATTCAGTGGAAAGGCGTAGGCAAAACTCCATGACCATTTTATCGACAGGGCATACCCCAGTGACTCTTAGTGATAGAACTTCGATGCAAAACTTTTGTATTTCGCATTCTTGTGTGTTGCAAATGGGTCTACTTGTGGTGACCCCCAGATCAGGTGTATCTGCCTTGACACTTCCTGCTTCGTGTATGGTGTTTGCTTTTCTGCTTAGCCTGTCCACTTTTGGGTTTTCTTTTCCTGATAGGTGGTATTGCCCCCACTGATACCTTGTTCATTATCACCCATCTCCATAGCTCCTGAGCCAAGGTTGATAGCGGGTAGAATCTTGTTCCACCTTGTTTGTTCAAGTAGTGTGGTGTTGTCTGACTTAATTAAAGCTGTCCCCCTGTTACATGTTTCTAGAAGGCCTTTAGTGCTAGGAATACAGTCTTCAGCTCCCCCACATGTATGTGCTGCACTGCTTCCTTGCAGTTCCAGAGGCCTCTGATGCTCAGCTAGCCCATGTGAGCTACCCAGCTCACGTGGGATGGGATGCATCCGTTGTGATGGTCACAGAAAGTTTGTGGGTTGAATGGTTTCCCTAACTGTTAGGTTTTTGATGTTCCACCATTGCATCACTCTCTGAAAATTGCCTGTAACAACCACTAAATTGTCCTAACTCCCAGTTGAATGTGACCATTGCTGTTGGACCCATTTGTGTATTGGTTTCAAGTCAGCCTCCTATATTCCCCTGGTACCACATGCAAAGACTATCATGCCCATTACTTTGCCCACCTCTCTCATCGTCAAACGTTGCCCAGTCTGGTAACCGAGACTCTGTTCTAGGATTGCTTGATCCCTCTTGTCCCCTGGTCTAGTCTTGGCTGTTTGGGAATCAAAGACTGCCCACAGGAATGTTTCATCCTTGTCTGGGTTCTGTGATGATTTCTCGTAATTGATGAAGAACCCTAGTGTGTAAGTTTTGTATCACTTTGTTGATGTTCTTGCATTGACTGCTTGTCTTTGCTTTCGCCAGCCAGTCAACTAAGTATTGATCAACATTATGAAGCGGTAGTGTGCTCACTCCGCTGGTTGCTGAAGCCTGTGTGGAGCATATGTGGCTGTATGGCTCCTTCTGCCGCGGTTGTTCCTTTTCTCTGGGCCGTGCATTCCCGGAATGTTCCCTTGTATTGTAGGGTTCCCATTGCCTTGGCGGTCTTGAGATCTTTTCATGCGCTGAAGCGTTTTGTCTACCTCCTCTCCAAATAGGCTGTCATGTGTTGGAAATTGTCTTGCCATCCTGTAACACTGCACTTGCCCTCTTAAACTCTTCTGGGAGATGCTCCATTAGCTCCATCTCATCCCATTGTCGATGAGCGTATCCATTTAGCCCTGCATTGGAGTTGGCTGTTCGCCACAGCGTTGCTGCTGACCTTTCCATTTTCCTCCCACCATGCCTACTCTCTTCCTTTATCAGGGGATTGTCCTGTAGACATGCGAGTTGGCTCTTTTCCATACTGTTGCCACGATGAGGGAAGCCCTGGCACGTTCCTCCTGATGTAAGATGGGTCCTCTGATGAGAAGCAAGACTTCTTCTCTACCTTTGGGGTTATTGCCTTAGGCGCAGCTAGTTCATCAAATGCTTCCCTGCCGTGATCCAGCATGCTTGGAAGCATTGGGAGAAATTGCTTTCTCTTTTGTTCAGGTAGTAGGGTCTCAAGGAGAAAACAAGCCTCCGATTCTTCTTCCACCAGTTGCACCCCATAAGTGCTTGCAGTCCTCTACTGCAGAGTTGTATGCAGTGATGTCTGGTGGTGATAGCTTTCATGGGCAAGACGCCACCCCTTCATCTGGTGAATCTGCATAAATGTCTTGCCAGCAATCTGTTGCTTCCAGTGCTTAATTTGAGCTGGTGGTTTCTGGCGCTCGGCACCAGCACTTAATTGTCAACACCAATACTTCTGTCTGCCACATGGTGACGCTGCTAATTAAGAGACTAGCACATCAACAGTTGTTTGTCAATTCAATATACCTTAAATACGACGAATATCTGCCCACCTAGTCATTCTTATAACTCTGGGGGGTTGGAATAGTCTGAATTGTCACACTGAGTGTAATAGACCCCTGACCTTGACTGGTAGGTCGCTCCCCCACCACACAGCTCCGTCTGTGTGCCCTGCTGCTGCCCCTGATTGTGCTCGTTTTTTTTTCCTTCTGTGCCCCCTTGCTGCCCTGATTGTGCTCGTTTTTTCCTTTCTGTGCCCCCTTGCTGCCCTGATTGTGCTCGTTTTTTTCCTTTCTGTGCCCCCTTGCTGCCCTGATTGTGCTCGTTTTTCCTTTCTGTGCCCCCTTGCTGCCCTGATTGTGCTCGTTTTTTTCCTTTCTGTGCCCCCTTGCTGCCCTGATTGTGCTCGTTTTTTCCTTTCTGTGCCCCCTTGCTGCCCTGATTGTGCTAGTTTTTTCCTTTCTGTGCCCCCTTGCTGCCCTGATTGTGCTCGTTTTTCCTTTCTGTGCCCCCTTGCTGCCCTGATTGTGCTAGTTTTTTTTCCTTTCTGTGCCCCCTTGCTGCCCTGATTGTGCTCGTTTTTTCCTTTCTGTGCCCCCTTGCTGCCCTGATTGTGCTCGTTTTTTTCCTTTCCGTGCCTGTTTCTCGCCGCTGCGCCCTGCGGCCCCGCCCCCTCACTGCCCATTCGCTGCCCCATTCCCTGCTCCTCCCTCCCACCTCCCCATTTATGGCGGCCGCTGCGTGGTGAAGAGAGCGACCCCTGACCTTGACTGGTAGGTCGCTCCCCCACCACACAGCTCCGTCTGTGTGCCCTGCTGCTGCCCCTGATTGTGCTCGTTTTTTTTCCTTCTGTGCCCCCTTGCTGCCCCGATTGTGCTCGCTTTTTCCTTTCTGTGCCCCCTTGCTGCCCTGATTGTGCTCGTTTTTTTCCTTTCTGTGCCCCCTTGCTGCCCTGATTGTGCCTCGTTTTTTCCTTTCTGTGCCCCCTTGCTGCCCTGATTGTGCTAGTTTTTTCCTTTCTGTGCCCCCTTGCTGCCCTGATTGTGCTCGTTTTTCCTTTCTGTGCCCCCTTGCTGCCCCGATTGTGCTCGTTTTTTCCTTTGTGCCCCCTTGCTGCCCTGATTGTGCTCGTTTTTCCTTTCTGTGCCCCCTTGCTGCCCTGATTGTGCTAGTTTTTTTCCTTTCTGTGCCCCCTTGCTGCCCTGATTGTGCTCTGTTTTTCCTTTCTGTGCCCCCTTGCTGCCCTGATTGTGCTAGTTTTTTTCCTTTCTGTGCCCCCTTGCTGCCCTGATTGTGCTCGTTTTTCCTTTCTGTGCCCCCTTGCTGCCCTGATTGTGCTAGTTTTTTTCCTTTCTGTGCCCCCTTGCTGCCCTGATTGTGCTCGTTTTTTCCTTTCTGTGCCCCCTTGCTGCCCTGATTGTGCTCGTTTTTTCCTTTCTGTGCCCCCTTGCTGCCCTGATTGTGCTAGTTTTTTTTCCTTTCTGTGCCCCCTTGCTGCCCTGATTGTGCTCGTGTTTTCCTTTCTGTGCCCCCTTGCTGCCCTGATTGTGCTCGTTTTTTCCTTTCTGTGCCCCCTTGCTGCCCTGATTGTGCTAGTTTTTTCCTTTCTGTGCCCCCTTGCTGCCCTGATTGTGCTAGTTTTTTCCTTTCTGTGCCCCCTTGCTGCCCTGATTGTGCTAGTTTTTTCCTTTCTGTGCCCCCTTGCTGCCCTGATTGTGCTCGTTTTTTCCTTTCCGTGCCCCCTTGCTGCCCTGATTGTGCTCGTTTTTTTTTCTTTCTGTGCCCCCTTGCTGCCCTGATTGTGCTCGTTTTTCCTTTCTGTGCCCCCTTGCTGCCCTGATTGTGCTAGTTTTTTTTTTTCCTTTCTGAGCCCCCTTGCTGCCCGGATTGTGCTCGTTTTTCCTTTCTGTGCCCCCTTGCTGCCCTGATTGTGCTCGTTTTTTTCCTTTCTGTGCCCCCTTGCTGCCCTGATTGTGCTCGTTTTTCCTTTCTGTGCCCCCTTGCTGCCCTGATTGTGCTCGTTTTTTCCTTTCTGTGCCCCCTTGCTGCCCTGATTGTGCTCGTTTTTTTTCCTTTCTGTGCCCCCTTGCTGCCCTGATTGTGCTCGTTTTTTCCTTTCTGTGCCCCCTTGCTGCCCTGATTGTGCTAGTTTTTTTTCCTTTCTGTGCCCCCTTGCTGCCCTGATTGTGCTCGTTTTTTCCTTTCTGTGCCCCCTTGCTGCCCTGATTGTGCTCGTTTTTTCCTTTCCGTGCCTGTTTCCCGCCGCTGCGCCCCTGCGGCCCCGCCCCCTCACTGCCCATTCGCTGCCCCATTCCCTGCTCCACCCTCCCACCTCCCCATTTATGGCGGCCGCTGTGCGGCCGCGCAGCGGACGTGCGCAGCGGGCGCGCCGCTGGCGCGCCTAAGGCAAGCCCGTCTGCGCCCGTCCGCGCCGGGTCCGCGCCCAGCGCCAGAACCCCTGGTCCGGGCATCCCCCGCGCCCGCCACATCAACAGACGCCGATACGACGCCAGCACCCTCCACGCACTCAACCCCGGAAAAGATCACGCCTGCTACCTGGCCACCCCGAAGCGCACCCAAGGGCCCTTCACCTGCCGGAACTGCAGCTTCGCCAGCACCCGCCCCGCCAAACCACCGCCCAGGAAAGAACCCAACTACCTCAGATGCATCCTCCTCAACACCCGCTCCGCCCGCAAACACGCCATCGAACTCTGGGACCTTCTCGACTCAACCTCCCCAGATGTCGCATTCCTGACGGAGACCTGGCTGAATCCCGCTTCAGCCCCCGACATCGCCATTGCCATCCCGGACGGCTACAAGATCACCCGACGGGACCGCACCAACGGAGTCGGAGGAGGCATCGCCATCGTCCACACCCTCAGAGTCTCAACCAACACCGACGACACCCTCAGCACCGCCGAACACATGCACTTCCAGATCCACACCGATCCCAACACCACCCTCAGAGGAACCCTCATCTACAGACCCCCCCGGACCCCGACCACAGTTCAGCGATTCTATCGCTGACTTCGTCAGCACACACGCCATCGCCTCCACGGACTACATCCTCCTCGGGGACCTGAACTTCCACCTCGAGAACAACAAGGACACCAACTCCACCACCCTGATCGACAACCTCGCCACCCTCGGACTCAGACAGCTCGTGACTACACCCACCCACGCCGCCGGCCACACCCTAGACTCCATCTTTTCCGCATGCCCACACGTCTCCTTCAACCACACCTCCGAACCCCACTGGACTGACCACCACTGCATCCACTTCACCTACAGGAAGCCCACCACGCACCACCGCACCGAACAAATGCCTCGCCGCTGCTGGAGCAGAGTCACCGAAGACGAGCTAACCACAACCCTCGCCCTGAGCCCACCCGCCGAACCCTCCGACCCCGACACCGCCGCCCGCAACCTCAGACAGTGGATCGACGACTGCGCCAACACCCTCGCCCCGCTCAAGAATCCGCCCAACAGCCACACCAGCAAGAAAGCCACCTGGTTCACCGAAGACCTCCAGGCCTCCAAACGAACATGCCGAAAACTGGAGAAGATCTGGCTCCACGAACGGACAGCGGACAGCTACGCCGCCCACAAGAGCGCCACCCGCAGTCACCATCACCTCATCAGATCCGCCAAAAGGGCCTCACTCAAAGACCGCCTAGACAACAACGCACACAACAGCAAAGAGCTCTTCAACATCGTGAAGGAACTCTCCAACCCCAGCTCCAACGACATCCCGCCGTCGCGAGACCTATGCGACTCACTGGCCACCTTCTTCCACCGCAAAATCGCCGACATCCACGACAGCTTCAACACCACGACCGCCCCGGCAACCACCGAGACCACTGCCCCCACAACCACCAACCGCCTGCTCTCCTGGACCAACATCAACGACGAGGACACCAGCGAGATCATGAACACCATCCACTCCGGCTCACCGCTAGACCCGTGCCCTCACCACGTCTTCAACAAAGCCAGTACAGCCATCGCGCCCCATCTCCGGAAAATAATCAACATCTCCTTCGAGACAGCAACCTTCCCGGAAAGCTGGAAGCACGCCGAGATCACCGCCTTACTCAAGAAACCCAAGGCAGACCCCAAGGACCTCAAGAACTTCCGACCCATCTCTCTGCTCCCGTTCCCCGCGAAGGTCACCGAGAAAATCGTCAACAAACAACTGACCCGCTACCTCGAGGAGAACAACATCCTGGACCCTTCCCAGTCCGGCTTCCGCAGCAACCACAGCACCGAAACCGCCCTCATCGCCGCCACCGATGACATCAGGACCCTGCTAGACAACGGAGAAACAGCAGCCCTCATCCTCCTGGACCTATCAGCCGCCTTCGACACGGTCTGCCACCACACACTACGAACACGCCTTCACGACGCCGGGATCCAAGAGAAGGCCCTGGACTGGACCACATCCTTCCTCTCCGGCAGAACACAAAGCGTCTGCCTCGCCCCTTCCGATCCAAAGCCACCAAGATCATCTGCGGCGTACCCCAAGGCTCCTCCCTCAGCCCAACGCTGTTCAACATCTACATGGCACCCTCGCCCACGTCGCCCGACAGCACAACCTCAACATCATCTCCTACGCCGACGACACCCAGCTGATCCTCTCCCTCACCAAAGACCCTCACACCGCCAAAGCCCACCTCCACGAAGGAATGAAGGCCGTCGCCGAATGGATGAGTACCAGCTGCCTGAAGCTGAACTCGGACAAGACGGAGGTCCTCATCCTTGGTTCCAACCCTTCAGCATGGGACGACTCCTGGTGGCCAACATCACTGGGAACAGCCCCGACACCCACCGACCACGCACGCAACCTAGGGGTCATCCTCGACCCCACCCTCTCCATGACTAAGCAGGTCAACGCCGTTTCCTCATCCTGCTTCAACACCCTCCAAATGCTCCGCAGGATCTTAAAGTGGATCCCCACCGAAACAAGAAAAACAGTCACCCAGGCCCTCGTCACCAGCAGGCTGGACTACGGAAACGCCCTCTATGCAGGAACGACGGCTAAGCTCCTGAGACGGCTGCAACGCATCCAGAACGCCTCTGCATGTCTTATCCTCGACATCCCCCGACGCAGCCACATCACACCCCACCTGAGAGACCTGCACTGGCTCCCTGTCAACAAGAGGATAACCTTCAAGCTCCTCACCCACGCACACAAAGCACTCCACAACTCCGGACCAGCCTACCTCAACAGACGACTCAGCTTCTACACCCCCACCCGCCAGCTCCGCTCCACCAGCCTCGCCCTCGCCACAGTCCCCCGCATCCGGAAACGACCGCCGGCGGCAGATCCTTCTCCCACCTCGCCGCCAAGACCTGGAACACCCTCCCCACCAACCTTCGGCAGACCCAAGACCTACTGGCCTTCAGAAGACTCCTCAAGACCTGGCTCTTCGATCAGTAGCAGCACCACCCCCTCTTCCCCCAGCGCCTTGAGACCCTCGCGGGTATGTAGTGCGCTTTATAAGTGACATGATTGATTGATTGATAGTTGCTCGTTGTGTTGGTATAGTCATTGGCAGCACTGACAGGACCAATAGGTGGTGCAAGCTTCGAAATAAAAATAAAGAAAAGTTTTGGTTTTTAACAGAGTAGTGTTTTACCTTAGTGCATCACATTAAATCAAAGAATTAAGAGGCATGTACTAAAAGCGAATGTTCTTGAACATACACTGAGAAACATTCTTATCTTCGCCCTGATGCCAAATATATTAGTGAACTAAGAGGCAAGTCCATGAACCCTATATTTGGCTTTGGTTATTATACATGGAGCAACATTACAGGCTTTCAAAACAAACACAAGAGGGCTTTTTTTTGCCCTTAACAGCACACATCATGAACTTGTATTTGAAGGTGTTCTCATAGGAGACAATGTGCCAAAAGGGAGGCTCGCCGAAATACAGTATTTGCTTAGGTCCTTTTTTAGCCTAAACCTAACATTAGCCCTCTTTGTATCTATCCCTTGATTACATCAACGGTTAATGCTTTAGACTTAATTCTTGGAGAATGAGATTAGAGTGTGGGCAGGGTCAGACTGGGATAGAAAATAGGCCTGGGTGACAAAATAAAAGTGCTCCCCCATTAGAGAATCATATAACTAAAAAAGTGTCCCATGTTTGCAAATTAAGGTAGTGCTGAACTTGTAAAGACACGCTGTGTAAGTGTTTTGCAAGGAATGGAAGAGTGAATAGATTGGAGCAAACTGCTGGCAAGCTTTGTTTTGATGCGAGGGATATCAACATTAAAGCCCACCAAAAGCCCCCCCCCCCCAAAAAAAAGCCCATACAGCTCTTTAGGCACTGCCCGATTGCCCTATCGGCCAGTCTGATCCGGAGCTTGAGTGACGGGGAGAATCCATATTTTATTTTTGTCAGCTTTACATAGCCCACGCTTTCTGTGACTCGGCCACCTCTGGTGACACCAACACGATTGTGGACGTTCTGCTCGTTTGCAACAAATTAAAAAAATGCTTCCATTTGTTCGGCCAGCCATTTAACCTCTGCAGTCTTTGACATTCTTTTCCTCCACATCAGCCTTGCCACCAGATGTCAAAAACAGGAGCATAGCTACCATTGTTACAGCAGTTGGGCCCATAGGCTGCAGGAGCCCACTGAACCTGGAGTATTACTGCAATTCATAGTTCAAACAGCAGTCAGGGGCCCATTACTTCCTTGCACTATGGTCCATGACACTGCCTACACCACTACGGTTTTAAACATGCAAATTTGTGTCTGCTGTCTGGCGGTGCACATCTCACCCAACTTTTTGCTATGTTATCCTTATCTGAATATGACTTTATGAATTCCTGGCTGCTTGTTTCCGGTTCCATGGAAATCTGGCTTGGCAGTTTGGGCTGGACTGTTCCCATGAGGAGCAGAGTCAAGCCTATTTGCATGTGACTGGGTCCAAACTGGGGTGGCATAACGATGGATTTAACCCAGATCTCTTGACTGGGGGTGAATGTTTGATTCATTCAGCATTCAGTCCATCATTTGTTGCCATAGCACTTTTCGCCCCAAGTGGGATGGGTATGCCCAGACATGGGTCCCTTCTTCACTGTGCCTCTGGATTCAAGCTTCTGGCTGGTAAGGGGTTACCCCGAAATGAGTCCCAGGGTGCTGGTTTACGGTTCAGGGAGGACCTGGCTTGGCAGTTCAGGCTGGACTGATCCCATGAGGAGCAGGGTCAAGACTGATTTGCATATGTTTGGGTCCAAACTGGGATGGCGTAGTGAGCAAAAGAACGATGGATGTAACCTAGATCTCTTGACTGGGAGTGAATGCTTGATTCAATCAGTATTCCGTCCATCATTTGTTGCTGCAGCACTGATGAATTCCTTAGTCACACAATTCAAAATCTCATGCCTCCTAATTGTGTTGGCCATGCCCATTCAACAGGTTTCCCCTTATATAGACGACTCCCCCCCCCCCCCGTTTTTTCATCCCACTTAAATTCTTGTAGTCAATCAAATGCTGTACACAAAGTAAGACATTTGGGAGGAACTTAAGTCCCCCTTACTTCTGAAAGCTATTTGTCCGGTGATTAATAAGGTCAGACGCCAGCTAAACTGTCAAAACAAACCTAAAAACGGTCATTGCAGTGGGGATTCTGGGCAAGCCTTGAGCACTGGATCCCATCAGGGCTGCGAAAGGGAGGGGGGGTCAGGTGACATCGCTCGTTCATTCCCGCCCATCGTGCGCATTCCTTAACTGCTCATAGGGCGGTATATTTTACCACTGCTATGGTTACTAGGACAAACACTGCAGCCTCGTCAGCTCATGGGCAGCGTATGATCCGCGCTGGAGCTCGGCCAGGCCGGAGTCTGGATAAAGCCCAGTGTCGGTCTCTGTGCAAGGACAGCTGCACATCAAACGTTTCACTCCAGCACGCTCGTGCACACTTCCCAATTATCCCCTCCCAGCATGTACTCATTGAGGGAGTCTCCTGTCGTGGTCACCTGTAAAGGTGTCTCGCTATCCTTAGCCATTAATTCAGACAGCAGAACTCCACGCCCCACTCCGAAGATGAATCGTCTCAAGCCACGCCCCTACCAGGAAGAAAAAAAAAATACAAATAAGCCATAAGAAAAAAAAACAAAAACGCTTATTGTACAGCGCACGCTCACCTCGTGGAGTTCTTGGCGCTATACAAGACTATGACTTAAGACAAATCGCGAGAGGAAGCACTCACTATGAGCGGTGGGGCCAGCCACGGAAACTGAGGCGGCTCGTTTTACCCGGCGAACGTCACAATGGCAGTTTGGGGGTAACTCACAGGAGGGCGGTAAACGCAGAGTGGCTCCCACGCAGAGCAGCAGAAAAGAATAGGCAGAATGGTTTCACATGCAAAGCTGGAGACCCTATAAATGCGCGTCAAAAACAGACCGGGAAGCGGGCAAACTAGAGGGCCCAGGCCCCTTTGTCAAGAGGCGTGTAGAGATGACGAGAAGCTGAAACTTCCCCTTATTTTGCAATGCGCTAAACATTTTGAGGGACGTAGGAGGAGATGCCTGTGTGTCACGGAGACTTCCTTTGATAAGTTTCTGCAAGTAGGCGATTTGTACAGAACAGCACATTTCCTCGCCACATTCCTGTAATACTTCCAAGGACAGGCGTAATCCATTTTATTAGCACAGAAATATGGCAAGCAAGGTTCCTGACCCTCTCCAACGGCCCCGTGCAGCGCACGAGGGAGACAGCTCCGAGCTCTTCGACAAACAAGCACTGGCCCGGGCACCGTCACAAGACGCTCGTGAAGGAATCCTCAGCCGGCGCAGGCTGTACAGCCAAGACGGCGAGCTGGCAGCGAAGGAATAAACAAAACTACGCAATGCTTCCGAGAAATGCAAGCCAGAAGCCGTCTGGCCTGCTGTGACGTTCAATAGACTGTCTGGGGAATGCGGCAGGGCTGCAGCAGTCCTGTCGATACTGCGAATGCTTCCGACCAGCCACCTTCCTGCCCCCATCCTCCGTACAGACTTGTTACTGTTTAGAACCTGAAGCATATCAGCCAAGGGTCTCAAATGCAAGCAGGCCTCGTTCCTCGGAATTCTGCTAAATGAGTGGCGGAATTAATGTATATCACACAAAGGCTTTGGGAGCGCTGTTTCGTGCGAGGCGAGTTTGGGAGCGCACGACCTAAAGAGAAACGCCCATTATAAAATGGAAAGGGGTAAATCAAAAATCCTAATCCTGGAAACGTGGCAGATATTTCAGAAGACCGCATGGTAGGGTGACCAGATTTTGTAAACCAAAAACCGGGCAGTCCACAAACACAGAAGACTATAATTTGGCATCAACTAACGGACACAAAGACTTGACTGACAGCTCAAACATAGGAAAGACAGACAATAGGTACTACATGTAATTACATCTAACTTTTACACACAGTAATTATCAGTGCTAAATAAATGCACCAAAATAAATGAACACCTTTGCAAGTCCTGGTTTTCGGAGAGGATAAACAGTACAGAGAAATTTCATGAGAAAACAGGCCTGTCTGGCACATCCCATAAACCTATGAGACTGTAGGTTAGTAAAGCAAACAAAATCAGCGTTTTAGAGCTCGCACATTTCTTTTTTAAAGCTTTACCTAGTTACATGAAGACATTACAAAGGTCTCAAGTTGCCTTATGAGTAGATCATTGAGCAGGTTGGCATTCTGGGACTTGAAGCCTTGCAACTATACAAGGTAACAAGCATTGGCATAGCCAATAGGTCTCACCTTTGGGACCTTATAAGTGTTTAGTTATGCAACAGTTGATGATGTTGCACCAAGGATATTGTGTTGCATATCTAAATACTTATAAGGTCCCAAAAGCGAGACCTATTGGCTATGCCAATGCTTGTTATTGGTTACGTATGTTGTTTGCTTGATGTTTATGTGATTAATGGCTCCACTCTGGTTCTGCGAAAGCCAAATCTTGCTTTCAAGGAAAATTATTTATTCCATTAAAGCAATTTCCAAATAATTAAAAGGCTATAAAACATTTGCCTTTGGGCATGACCTCATTTTGTTTTAGGTACAGCCTGTTTCAATAGGTAAGACTCTAGGGATGATTGACTGTTACACAATATTTGGCATAAAGTAACCTGAAAGTGGGAGATTTTGCCTTCTGTCTACAGCTGCTGAGTCTAGAGATGGGGAATCAGGTTTAAATCCTGGCTTTAGCTCAACATCCTGCGAGTCTGGGCAAATCACGTAATCTCCCTGTGCCTAAAATGATAAAAGATCTGTAATGTAGTCTGGTTTTGTTTGTGAAGCACTCTAGTGCCTTGGGCTATATTGTTCTCTAAAAAAATACAAAAAATCTATTTGGACACTTTTTATATTTCAAACGCTGTGACCCCTGGGTTCATGTTCTGCCCTCTATAAAACTGCACAAAAGCACAGGCCTGTAGACCCTTTCTTGGGAATCAATTGAACTGCCCTAGGGAGTACAGGACCCCTCTTTTATCATTGTGACATTCTAAAGATGGATGTGTGGGTAGTTTGGTGGTGGGCTGGAAGGATCTATGTAGAAGTGGGTAGTGGGCGGGTTGGTAAATAGGTGGGATGATGGATGGATAAATAGATGAATGAATGGATGGATGCATGGACGGGCGACAGGACGGATGGATGAATGAATGCACGGATCAAGGTACATTGATGTTTGTAAAGGACGTGCTGAATAATAAGTGGCTGACGTGGGTTCATGTACGTATGGATGTAGGTTCTATGATAGCAGCTAATAACCGGGCTAGCGAGTAGGTGGCTCAGATCGATAAATGGGTTAGTGGATGGATGGGTGAATGTATAGAGTGATGTATGTTTATACATGTAGATAATGCTTGTGTTAGAGTATAGGGGGCTCGGGTGAATGGATAGATTCATGTAGGGGTGTTCTGGTGGAAGGATAGGTGGCTAGATGGAGTTAATTGCTGGTTGATTTGATGAGGATGAATGGTTGAATGGTGACATGTTAGATGAGCAGGCAGCTGCGATACTGTGTGTGTGGTCGCATTGGAACTAAAGGCAGATGGACGTAGAAGAGGAGGGGCGATGGACAGAGAAGGGGAGGCAGAGTAGGAGGACTAGAAACAATGGGTAGCTTCTTTTTGGGTGCCTAGATCGGTATGTTGGTGAATGGGTAGATGTGGTTTAAGGATGAGTAGATGGGTACATCCGTGTTTTGGTTGGGATAGTTGATGGATAGATGTGGATGGGCGGACAGGTAGATATATCGATGGACAGGGCTCCACGGATGAACTTGTAACCCGATATATAAACATCAGATAGATTAATGCACATTTCGTGACTCCTGTAAACACATATTTACGCATCAGAGCAGGAGTTAGTCAAGACAGCAGGTGGAAGCGATGGAGAAAGAGGTTGAGCGAAGGTGAGAGACACATTGTGTTCTTTTCTTGTTATTTTAACACTTTGATAAAAACCGACTGAAAGAAAAGATGCATCATAGACTATCAACCATGTTCTGGTGTGAATGTTTATATAGCGCCCACTTCCCCTGGATCAAGAGCAGCGCATGCAGGTGGAAGAACACCGCAAAACCAGTTTTTTCAGCAGCCAGCAAGAGGACTCTCGGATAATGCACATCTGAAGCTGCTGCTCCGCTCCTCTGCGAAAACTCGGCATTACACTGCCATGATCAAAGCGTAACAATGTCATATCCGCGGCAGAAGATTAAAAAGCATTTAAATCACCCGATGAACTCAAATTACACAATACAGCTAAACCAACAATAAGCAAATGCCATTCGGGGGAAAAACTGAGAAGCAGCTTGCAGTTCCATCCGACTCTGCTAAGGGTACCTTTCAGGAATTACATGTGTAATTCATTCAGATCCTACTAGTTAAGCGGCAGCAAGCTTTGCTGTGTTCAAAACTGGGCGGAGACTATTACAAATCAGAGGAAAAACAAAACAAAGAACTGCTACAAAGCCATGGATCACAACTTAATTTTCAAAACAATATTAGACGTGGTTCTTCCGCAAAAAGCTAAAAGTACGCATGAAGTTTACGAACACAAAGGTCACTGATTCGTCAAATTAGTTAAACAAGCAGGTAATACTCCTTGTTCAGCAACAAAAGCAGCAGACCCACCGCATGAAGCCTTTACGAATCTAAATTCAGCACCGAGAAGGTGGGCGAGTCTGCGAGAAAGACAGATGCAGACAGACATTGAGGCACAGAGACGTAGAAGGAAGCAGGCATGTCTGAGAAACTGAAAGCACTGATGACATACATATATAGCATTTACCAGAGCAACGACTTGAGGCATGTTTTAGGCATTTATTCTGCCAAAAGCAGCGCAACGCGGCGGGGGAGGGGCGGAGGAGCGCTTGTCAGAGCGAGAGGAAAGCCAGATGGCGCCTCTCAGAAGGGAAGGGGTAGTGTGCGCAGAGGAGCCATTAGAGAACACCCAGATGGCAGCTGCGTGCGTGGACGCCATCGTGAACGCAAGCTAGTAGCCTCTCTGGTAGCACTTCCAAAAGCCCCTTACTAAATGTCTCGCAGAGCAGCGCATGCGCGCTGGCTCAGCGAGACCCAAAAAGGACAGAGGGAATGCTGGGTAAGTACAATTTAAGTACTTCCGGTGGGAGGGGGTGGGGGAGGAGATCCAGCGTTCATTTCATTCTTTTTTCTGTCTGTGAGATAGATATATCTCAATTTGTAATGAATGGGACGAGGACAGGAGGGACCTGGTGCTAATTCTCTAACTTGGCTACAGACAGTTTCAACTTCTTAGTATATAGCTCAAGAATGGTACAGGGAATACAAACAGTATTCAGGTCCTATGATTGCACAGACATCTCCTTCTGCGGCTACTACAAAGTCTAGGGCTTTTCTGTTCTGTAAGGTGACTGTTTTCTGAGCAGTTATTTTAACATTAATCCGTTCTGCGAGCGCTTCTACAAATGTAGCCCCCCCTAATCTCCTCTATTGAGAAATCAATCCCATAACATGCAAACAGATTTGCAAAGAACCTAGCAGTCTCTTTTGCTTTTCCTTTGATAGAGAGGTAGACACAAGGACCACATGAAAGTCACTCTTATCCAGGATAGCAGGGGCCAGATCACAGGCCACCATCTATTCATTAAATCTTCAGATATAGTGAGTTCCAGTTCGCGCAGTGGTGATCTTTTGGGTGAAAAGACTCCTGAAGGGAAAAAAGTTTGAGGCCGGCTCAAGTAACTCAGAAAGAGAATTTGGCCCATGTGATGGCTCACGGTTTGATCGCAGTCACCTGAACCCACATACATGCCATTTGCTTCCTTAAAACGCAGTCCTTTGGCAGTAACAGCTGGATGAATAACAGGGTGGATGATATATTTCTCGATAAGGAGAGGGCGGGTCTAGGTCTTCCAGAGTGACGCAGGTTAAGGTATTTTTCCCATTGTGAACTATTGTACTGCAGATGCACATCCGGGCCCTGCTCTTCCCAGTCAAACAGGTTCAAATTCATAGGTAACCCCTGTTAGAATTTGTGGACACATGACGACAAATCCTTCGGAAAGCTGGGTTCCATCCCCTCTTGCGTTGATCAAGGGCCTGTAAAATGGCATTTTCTTGAAAGTCAACTCTCTACCTCTGGGGAAGGATGCGAGCACCGACTCACTGCAATTTTCTGGCCCACCACTTGCCCTTGCTTCGGAGCACAGCCACACAATGAAACAGTCAATCAAACCTGCTGTAATGAAAGCTGGCCAGGCCCACTGGGGGAAAAAAGTAGGCAACATATTGGCTAGTGTCTGGGTTGAAGCTAGAAGTCATGGATTCGAGGAATGGCCGCATCATTTTAGCTTCTTTTCGATCCGGCAGCAGAGGCACAGGCTTCCCTCTTGGTTGCCCCCTCCCCTCCCCCTTTAAATTTTATGGTTCTTTTGCAACACACAACATGGATTCAAGAATGCACTTCTGGGCACTTTACAGCTCTGTTGATAATAAGCAACATCTCAAAGGGACTACGCCGCCATGGCTAAAGCAATGACTTGCGCTGGTGCACTGTGACATGCATCCATTCTCTAGGCTGCAGATTGTGGCAGGCTTCAGTTGGACTGAAGCTGTTGAGACACTGAATGAGTTGCCTGCAACATGTCAGTACATCATCATCTGGTAGGTGTATATTCAGCAAAGCTGGGGACACTGTAGGTGTAGAGAATACAGTCATGGGACTTCCCATCCATATTTCATGAGCACTCAACTTAGGTCTTTGGTTAGGAGTGGCTTTTATTTATATTTAAAGCAACGGGTAACACGTCAGGCCATTTCAACTGGTCTTTGCCAGCAGTTTTGATATTTTGTTTTTCAGAGTTCCATTAAAATGCACAACCTTGCAAGATAATGTGGACTGCTAAGTACGGTGGAAATGTTATTTATTTATAGGTTTTATATATCGCTAGCTAGACCCGAAGGTATCAGAGCACTTTACATACAATGCGAGACCATTTAGATTAAAGTACATGCATATACAGAGACAAAGAGAATCGTTAGGCAGTTAAAGCAGCTTGAGTTAATTGAGTAAATGACATAGTAGACAGCTGAAACAATCAATCAATAGTTGTTGTATATGGAGGGCCTTAGAATGTTTTTGAACTAGTGATGACGGATAATGACTGCCCTCGTCACTTCCAATCTTGAGAGGTAATCCAGACCTTGGGATAAACAGGGAAACTGTGTAACACAAGTGAACTTAGAGTTCTGAGATCCTCCACAAAGCAGTAGCTATATTTCCCTGGTTTATTGATAGGTAAGCTAGGGGTGTTGCAAGTGCTAGACGTGGAGACGAGGACACTTTGGCCTATTATTGCAGATATAACAGCGCAAATTCCTTTTAAAGCTTCAGATTGGAATAGCTCTGGGGAATATGAGGAAGCTTCTTCATAGTTTCAGAGGATTGTAACTGGGTCACCACTGAGTATACATTCTTCTTTGCTACTCCAGTGGGACCATAAAGAAACTTGGGCTCTGGTTGTGACAAAAGGTAGGTGATTCGCTCAGCGAAGCTAAAACAGAAAATTTATTTTCGTACAGGAACATCCAGATAAACACTATCAGGAGCACATGCACAGTACAATTTAATTTTCATGAAAGATCTTGGCCTAAAAAGTTAACAAGTGAGGAGTGATTGAGCAAGAAAGCATGCTATGTTTATCAGTTATCGGACCATAGGTTAAAGGAATGACATGCAACACGCAGGCGTTCCCTTTGGCTACAAATGCCAACTGCGCTTATTATTCTGCTCAGAAATCAAGGAAAGAAAATCCGAAACCTTCAATGCTGTGTCTGTGGTCAGTATCAATAGGCAGGTGAATGGACCTATGAGTAATAGCACATTGAATAGATGCCCCCCTTTGGCTTACTGGGGATTAAAGTATGGATAGAGCAGTCGGCCTCTCCTGCTCTGTCTTAGATTTGCGGGAATCACTGTTGAGGGGGAGGATCGCCCAGCATTCAAGAGGCGATGAAATGCTGGGCTCTCTGAGTTGTGTATGGGCCACCTAGACATGGTTCCAACAGTCCCTTCTTCAGACGTAAACTAGGTGCGTCTGAAACAGGTGGACCGGTCGGGTGGAACGAGCCCACCATCTCTCCTCTCTAGTTCCCCCACTCGACCACATCCCCTGCAGGCTGCAACCATTACATCTGGAGGGACATCCATGTAGTTTTGCAGTTTCTTATTCTTTTGGGTAGCAAATAGTGATTTGTTTCTGCAATTAATTCTGACAATCCGTTTTTTCCAATTCATGCAAGTGAAATGTAATTGGTCCTGATCTTTAGGGAGCAACAATTGAACAAATGTGGCCACAACAGCCTCAGAGGCTGCTGCAGAAGCATTTTGGATGCCAGAATGTTGATGTATTTCTGTTTGGATATTCATTGGGTGCTACCCCTTCAGTTTGTTTTCACTTATTTATATTGTAAAGTTTGTTTTGGTTAGGCATATTTCCAGAACTGTATTGACAAGAATGTCTCTGGATGTCACTAGAGGAGCAGGATCGCTAGGTTGTGGCCAATTGGCTTTCTCTATTATTAGAACATCAGAATGATGGGAGCTCCACTGAAAACTATGTTATGTTTATATAGCGCACAGCTGCCCCAGCAAAGAGGCGTCCCGGCGCTGCCAGCATCAGAAGGAACAGGGCTAAGAACACAACAGGTAGGCGTAAGGCATATACAGAAGACAAAAAGGACTAAGCAGAAGGAAAAAGGAAAGTTTTAATTGCTTTCCTGAAGTCCACCATGCGATCCAAGCTGCGAATCTGAGGAGGCAGGGAATTCCATAGCTTGGCAGCTAAGTAACGGAAAGATCGACCTCCGACCCGAAGGCGCTTCACACGGGGGACAATTACCAAATGCTGTCCCAGGGAGCGCAGCTGGCGAGTGGGGGCATACAGGGCTAGCAAGTTAGCCAGGAGACTGGGCGAGGCAAGTTTCAGGATCTTAAAAGATAAGCAAAGAGCCTTAAATTGGATCCGTTTGGCCACTGGAAGCCAATGTAACCTCCGGATGGCCCCAGTAGCAGGACAGTTACGTGGGAGCCCTAACAGGGCTCTGGCGGCAGCGTTTTGAACACGCTGCAGTCGCAATATCTCAGCCTGATTAGCTCCCAACAGGAGCGAATTAGCATAATCTAGTCTGGATAGAATGGCTGATTGAACAATCAGTTGGCGAGTAGATGAATCAAAAACTTCAGCAGGGGCCTAAGTCCCCGCAGGAGGCCAAAACAGGTACCCGCAACTCTTTTGGTATGTTCTTGAAAGCTAAGGGTAGCATCCATCCATACCCCCAAGTTTTTTACCACCAACTGAGGGGTGGGGGTACTACCAAGTACGTTAGGCCACCATTGTTCACTCCAGAGGCTCCTGTCCCTCCCCATCAACAGTAACACTGTTTTAGTCGCATTCAACTGGAGACAATTTAAAGTCATCCACTCTGCCACAGCGGCCAAGCCGTTCCGAAACCTAGAGGCATCCTGAGTGGAACCATCGGACAGGGCCAATGGAGTGCGCCGGGCTTCTAATGGCCGGTAGAAGCCCGTATCATAAACTTTCCAGTGTTTGTTCACAGCAACAGCTGTGAACAAAGGCCTCACGGTGTCCGAGGGGATTTCAACACCCTCGGGCTCCGTGACGACTTTGTTTTACAAATTAGAACATTCTGCCCTCTAGGGGCGGAAAGTTCTAATAGCCTTAGAGCCCTCCATAGCTGGTCTATACGGGCATTAAAGGCCCGCTCCTTTGTTAACGCTGGAGCAGGCCTTTAATGTTCGGTAGAGCACACTACGGCGGGTTCTAAAGCTATATTAAAACATTGGAATGTTGGGAGCTTCATTAAAGACAATGGAGTGCTCCGAGCTTATAATGACTGGTAGAAGCCAGGAGAGCAACATTCCAATGTGTTTTTTTTTTCATTTCACAGCTGTTGCTGTGAACAAAGGCCTCTCACAGCCCAAGGGGATTTAAACCCCCTCTGGCTCCGAGAGACCTGTTTTTACTAATTAGAACATTCTGCCCTCTAAGGCGGAATGTGGAGCGGGCCTTTAAAGGCCGGTAGAGCCCACTACTTTGGGCTCTGAGGCTATAGTAGGTCTCCAACTTCTGTGGACGTCATGACTCAGCTGCTGTTTGAAATCAACCCAGTTGGGATTTGTAGCATTAAATTATAGTCTGACGTTCCTTAAATATTGGCATTTGGGGATCTTCTGTAACCTAGGCAGTCTGTCTAGTTATGTGAAGGAAAATGGGCAGTCCCTAGCGGATGTGCATGATGACTTTGCCCCATCACTCTGCTTGGTACTCTTGTATGGGTAGCAAATCAGGAACGTTGTGTGGTGCACCCTCCTCATCCTCCTGAACACTTGTGCTCAGGTAGGGTTCTCTCCTACTAGCCCGTCAACCTGCCGTTGGTCTGAGACTTTCTTAGATGAGACTAGAGTGGGGTACCTTTCTGCTCTGATCACTAGTTTCAGGATGGGAAGCTGCCGACTGTGCTCTATCAGGAATCAGGGGGCTGTAAATGAGATGTTGTGTCAGCATCTCATCATGTCCTCGTACCCACTGCACTTCTGCTCTCTGCACTGTCACCCACCGTGTTTGTGCCGAGGCTTCCTACGCACCTGCTTGCATTGCTGCTCCCTGTTCCAAGCAATGTAAAACTTTAAATATACATGTCCAACTTTTTAAATAACCTCCACCCTGCCCTAGGGGCAATTAGGGCCTACCTCAGTGGTGATTTATATGTATTAAAAAGGAAGGTTTAGACTTGGCAAGAGGTTTATTTTACCGGGCCGAAATGGCAGTTTAAAACTACACACACAGGCTGCAATGGCGGGCCTGGGACATGGTTTACGGTGCTACTACTGTAATGGGTGGCACAATCAGTGCATTTAATTTACAGGCCCCAGGCACATGCAGTACAATATACTAGGGAATTATAAGTAATTAAATGTTCTAATTAGGTGTATGACAATTTAACTATGTTTAGGAGAAGCACAAGCACTTTAGCACTTGTCAGCAGGAGCAAAGTGCACAGAGTCCTAGGGCCAGCAAAAATAGGCACAGTAAAGGAAGGCAAAAATCTGGGGTGACCCTGCAGAAAAGGCACATTTCCAACACACATCTCTTTGCTGAGGATGGCGGGGTAGCATATCTAGGAGGTCAACACCAATATCTTCCTTGTTCTCTTCTTCAGTAACCAGGGGAATGATAAGATACAGTTTGACCAGGCTGACAAGCTGAGCACCGGGCCACCCTCTGCCCAAGTACCCTCTACCCAAGTGCCCCCTATACCTCTTACCGGTGGCAAGCCCTGGGTGGAGGTCTGGCCCAACCCCAGCCCTCACTCCTGATGGCTTCATTGAGAATTCAACATAGTGGAATCAAGACTGTGGAAGAAAACTTCATTAATCTGTGTTTGGGTTGAGTTTACAAAATGTATTATTAAAGAGGTGTGATCACAGAAATCAGGCAGCGTTCCCATCAGCCGTAGCCATGGAGAGTAGTGCCCATAGGCCCCTGCAACACACACATTTATAGTCTATGTTGAAAGTTTCTAAGATCCAATCACCAAGCAATATGGGTAGAGTCATAGATACTCCAAGCGGCAGGTCCAGGATTTTGATCATGAGAAGCAGCAGAATTGGGTGCGAGCATCCTTCAGCTGTGTGCCCCGAGCCCCCATGCAATGCACCGGCTTCTTTAAGAGAAGCCAGCCAACCCTCTCTTTGCTTTCCATTTACCCACCAATTGAAATCCATTGCTTGAAAGATACAGCGCCCGTTGAGGGGGGGGTCGCTGGGGGGGAGCATGTCACACAATATTGAGAGGTTTTATCAGCGACCGCTTGAGCTCTGTTGGCTTTTTCCTCCAACCCCAATCCTTAGGATGGGAAAGTGGTCTACAATGGAGAGAATCACAAAAAAAACCAAAATGAATATCTAATTGCGCCAAACTAACGTGGAGGGTGCCGAAAACAAGCTCCATGATTTAATGGGACACAAAACGTCTTTTAAAAATGGCAGAGCAGTTAGGGGTTTCCAAATTTTACGCCACCTCGAAGGTTTTGCATTGGCCCAGCGGCTGTAGCTCCTCACTCATGAGGTTTTGGTGAAGGACCGTGCCACAAGGGCTTTCGCTGCGCTGCCCTGTGTCAAAGAAAAGGGCTGGAATGTGCTGTATCTATGAGATACGGCACATTCCGGTCCTTTCCCCTACGCTGGCGCACAATGGGCTGCCATGCGCCAACGCAGGCAAGGGTGTCTGCATTGTAGGAGTGAGTGTTTTTGTGCAGGAAGGGACACCTTCCGGCACAAAAACAATCACGAGAGGTGTTCTCCTCTTTCTATGTGTGCTGCAGAAGAGGAAGAAACGAGTAGAAATAAGAATATTTCACCTCGTTGTGCCTCCCTAAGGCCACCCCTGCGGTGGTGTTAGAATCTGACGCACTCTCTCGTAAATCTGGGCATGCTTCAGATTCCATGGGTGTTGCGAGGGAACACCCACAGCAACACCCATGGAACGCCCCTTTCACGCAATGTTTTGCGTGACTTACAATGCCAAGAAAGGTCACGCAAAGTGGCTTTGCGTGGCCTTGTAAATATGCTGCAGCACATTGGGTCACTGGAGCGTCACTTCTTTGACGCTCCGGCGGCGCAAAAGTGCCCCTAGGAGCCTCGTAAATGAGACCCTCAGGGGCAAATTTACAAGCCCCTTGCGCCACTATTGCGTCACTTTTAACATGGGAAAAGTGACGCAAAAGTGGCGCAAGGGGCTTGTAAATCTACCCCTCAGTGCGCTCCTAGCCCCTCCCACAAAACATTACCGCCTCTCCCTTTAATCTGATGCATTTTTACGTAGTAAAGAACCCTAGCTCCTGGAGCATGATTGGTCCCTGTAACGCGGGACAGACAGCAGTGCTCCGCACACTCCTGCGTTTAATGCAACCACGAACCGCACAGAAAATGAAAAAAACCCTAGAGTAAACCCCACAGGCGCAGGGAGTGTTCTTGGAAGGGCGGTGGCGTCACTCGCATGTGTTTCAGGGTTTGTGTGGGCCGAATTATCAGTGAAAATCGGATTGCAAATACAGATGTAATGTTGCCTTAACGAGAGCCGCTAATGAGCTGGGATTAAAGCACATGAAAAGAAATCTATTCTGAAATCAAACCTCGAGTTTATCGGCTTCGGGACAGCTGTAGGGCCCAGGCTTTGAAACGGGCTTCTAGAAACATCACACGCATCACAGACTTCGCGGGAAAGCATTAGGCGCGGCTTTCATCTCAAGGCGGACAGACTTCTCACTTAAATTGTATGATCAATGGGATGTTTGCTGCGGGTCGTTTGCTGTGGGTTCGCGAAGCTTGCATTGGAGAGCTTGGCCCTCTGCGGCGCGCCTGGTTCTGCTGCTGTTGAAGGGTGGGTGGGTCGGCGTTGAGGAAACCCTACAAAGCTTGCAGAGGATTCCTGCGGGCGTCTTACGGGAATCGTGGCAAAGGCATGCAGATGACATTGGAATGATGCCCCCTGACCGCTCTCTCGCTGCCTGGCACTGTTGTTTTACCTGTTGGACAGCACCAGAGGGTGAGGCAACCAAGCCGCGCACTCTGGGGTCCGGTCTGCTGGAATTACCAAGATTTACAACTGCGTACGTTAGAAAGTGGCTCTGTTTTGTCCAGGAGGTGTGATCTTGTGCACATTGGTGGAAAGAGCCTGGAAATCTATTGACCTCCGGCAGTTATTTCTGGGCTGCACCGATGCGCTCAGAACCCTTTAACAAGAGGGGGGCGAGCGAGCGCGGCAGCCTGGGCTTTCAAAAGCTGACCAGACGCTCGTGCGTCATGGCCTTTTCCCCGCACGGCCGGCATGTTTCCAATTATCGCGCACGCGTCTGGGCACGATAATGGGAAACAGATGTTGGCCATGTGCGCGTAACCGCAGGAAACAGGCCATGACACACGAGCGTCTGGTCAGCTTTCCAAACCCTCTTACTAAAAGTCTCGCAAGCAGCGCATGCGCTGCTCTAGGCTCAACCTAAAAACAGAGCTGAAAGTGCCAAAAGCAAATTCAAAAACCAAGACTTGATAAGGGTACAGATGTGCCTACGACATGACAGAGGGATGCACAAGGAGCCATCAATATAGGTTTGCCTTTGCTACAATATGGAACAAAAAATAAAATATAAAGGGTCTCTTTTTGAACATGAGCTAGCATTAAAGTTGTGCCCACATCCCACAATCCAAACGAAAATAGTGCAAAGTGTTTATTAAATAACACGGCTTTCATCCCCAAATGTTGTAATGAACCCAAGGGGACAGCTCACAAGCTTGGGTCTTCTTAGATTCTGATGCGCCCTTCTTTACATCCTGCTGTGCTGCCTCAGCGGCACTGCACAGCACGAGAATCTTTAAAATAAAGTAAAACAATTCACATCAGATATGCACACTACCCTTCCCTCTCCCAAAAACCGGGACATTTGTCAGTTTTAATTAAAACAGTGGGGACAGTCCACATAAAAATACCGCATGGATGTTCGGGAATAAATCAGCTTTGATACATCCCCAATTTCTGGGACTCTAGCTTTCAACACTAGCTTAGTTTTAGCTACTACAGATGCCGGCTGGGAAGAAGTTGCGGAAAACTATTTAGGAATGCTGCAGCAGGGAAAACAAGCATTGGCAAAGCCAATAGGTCTCGCCTCTGCTAAAACACAATGGCAAAGCCAATAGCTTTTGCAATGTCGTACACCAGTGGGGCTGCTGTTCAGCATGGCTAAAAATGTATGGTGTAGAGTGGATTACAGGAGCGTAGAGTGAATTAGAGGGGCAGATTAGGGTAGTGTGTGGGGTGGCATGGAGAAGCAGGGAGTAGTGCGGTAGTATTTTGTCCGGTTATCTTGTAGAGTGGACTGGCGTAAGGTGTTGTGGAGTATGCATAGTGTGGTAGCGCACTGCCGTTCAAGACCACTCATTTTCAGTTGAAATGACCATTACACATTTGCACAGACATACAGTTTTACTGATAAAATTATACAGCGCACAAATAATGTGTGGAAAAGGCATCAAGTGTATCGATTTGTTTGGATCGTATTCAAATATCAGTTTCCACCACACTTCAGAATTACAAAAACAAATGTGCTTCATTTGTACTTTCCTAATTCAGATACGTTCTGGTATATTTGCACAGTTCATTTACAGACATTTAAACTGTTGTGTAGCAATAACGTACGACTTAAAAGCACCTGCTGCAGAGTTAATTGTGCATCCATCTTTCAGGCAGCAACAAAAAGGTCAAGATAACTCGCAATTAATATTCCTGCTACAGAGAAATCCGTTTTGTCTAGTGGCAGTATTGACTCGCCATAAAGTAGCATAGAGGGCTAATATGCCTGCTGCAAAGAACAGATCTGCATTTTATGTGGATAGCCGAGTGGATTAGTAAAGCCAGCCTTTATCAGCACTTGAATTTTGTTTTTACTGTATGGGGGAGGGGCTTCAGAAAGATGAGGGACACTTTTGCCAGGTCGAAGTTGCACTTGTATTGTCACCCCAGCATTAATACAGAAAGGAATGTGGGGCAAGAAACCTTGAACCATCTGACGGTCTAAGGTTAGTATGGAAAGCAATTGCTCATGCCCACTTGTTTCACAAAATGACCAAGGATAATTTAGACGTGGTCATGACCGGTTTAACTGAAAACAACGTTGAACACTCACTGGTTGTTGATTACTCCGCTCTGGTCCAGCAATAACAGAGTTACTGAGACCTTCACATCCAACTGCCAAAAGATAGATAGTTTAAACATGACTGTTCCGCTGCCAACCGTCAATTACGAAGGGCTCTTACAGCTAACCCTAGGAATCCCCTCGAGATGCCATCCCTACGCAAGAAATATAAAGAGGCCACCACCATGAGGAGGAATGAAGTACTGGACCAACAATGGGGATAACTGGCTGTGGCAACAAATAAAAAGAATAGTAAACTTTTGGGCGGCCGTAAAAGATAGGAGACAAATGAATCCAGTATTAACCCCAATCAGTTGTAGCATTACCAGCAAGGCTTGAGAGGCGTACTTTATTAATATTTATGCTGCCCTTCCAACAGAAAGTGAACACCCACCGGCTCTTGCCCATGAGGTAGTACGGTCGTCTCTGGTTGAAGACGCCATAAGTCACCCCATCTGGGCGCCTTGCCACCAGTGCTCTATCTATAAACCTTATTAAACATAACCCAGAATTTTGGGCACTGCTTTTACTCAATGTTTAACAGTTTGGCCTATTCCCCTTTACCAAGCACATGGTCAACTTCGGTTATAGTCCCCATTTTTAAAAAAGGGCAATTGTTCACAATCAGGCTGTTATAGGCTTCTCTCTCGCTCTCCAATAGAATCCACATTAAAGGTCATAGGCAGGGTCGTATATAATAGGATCAAGGTATGGGCAGAGGAGAAATCCATTATGCACCCATGTCAATACAGTTTTAGGAATGTGGGCACAGTTGAGCAGTGCTTAGATCTCAACTTGATTATTGGGAAATACACTGTTGCCAAACACTTCCTGCTTTATCTGCAGTTTATGGACTTGACCTCCGCTTTTGATTGCGTTAATCGCGCAAAGCTGTGTTCAATTCTATTAGCAAGTGGGATGGACGATGCACTGGTCCACGTTTTGGCTTATTTGCACAGGGACATGAAGGCCAGGATCAGAATAAATATACAGGGCGAGGATACTAAAGATGAATATTTTCTGGGGTGTGAGACAAGGGTGTGTTTTAGCTCCACATTTTATGCTATGTATTAATAATCTTCACCCCCCATCACCTCAGACATTCCAAAAATTAAAGGCTCTATTTTACCATCCTTGTTGTATGCAGACGATGCTATGCACACCTAGAGCTGTGAGTCTTTTAGTTCAAGGATTTGTGGATTTTATGACCTTGTTTGATCTGCGTATTAATTTAGCAAAATCCTATATTATGGCCTGTGGTCCCAGGAAGTATAATTTGTCTCTTACTAGTGGCAATTACAGCCTAAAATGCACTACCACTTTTTCATATTTGGGGTTAGTTTTTGCTACTATTGATTGTGGTCTGCACACACTGCCCACTGTAGGAAAAAAAACATCTAAGGCTAGTTTAGTTTACCGCAACCCAGGTAGGGGCAGCCTGTTTGGATACATTGTGTCTTGAAAATTTGCAGAATGGGCAGACAGCAATATATGGGGCGGAGGCTTCTCAAATTGTAATAGCATTTAGACTGAAGAAAATAGGTTTAGCCGCAAGGTTTTGGTGGCCCCCATTTCTTCTCCCCATTTTATCTGTCCTAGTGAATTGAGCCTACCTTGCATAGAAGATTATATCAGAGTCCGCCCACCTTTGTTATGGATAGCTGTGTGGAAAAACAAAGTGGCGAGTCTCACAAGGGATAATAGATTGCCTTAGCTGCGATAAACATATGGACATTCCATGGCTAGCCCAGGTGGAGTCCTGTCTGCACAAGATTGGTTATTTGTACGTTTTTAAGAACCCAGAGGAAATTTATGCCATCAATAGAAAGCAGCTTCAGCCAGCTCTGTATAAATGTTTGCGTGATGAAAGATGGGCCATATGGTCTGGGAAGTAGAGCGTGGCAGTTTTTTTTTTTTTTTTTTTGGAATATCAAAAACGATAGCCAAATTGCAAGGTTTTTAACTAAACCATTGGGCCGCTGGGAACATAGCTTACTGTTCCGCTTTAGGGATGGCACTGTTAAGTATTTGCTATGCTTCCACTCAGGCTTTGAACCCACCCTCTATTCTTCCCCCTGCCCGTGTGACGGGAAATCAGGACAATCTTAACTGCATTTCTTATTTTTGTGATTTTTCTCATGTATACAAAGCTTATTTTACTCCCCCATTTAAGCAGATCTCTATTACAGATTATAGGGCAGCTTTTAGTATGCTGCTCCAACTTGATGAATAAACAATTTTTCATATTGGGGCTTTTCTGAGAACTTCTTTCAGAGCTCGCATTTCGATGAACTCCATGAATTTGAATTGTCCCAAGCACGGTTGCCAATGCTTGGAATCCAATTGTGTGTTTATGACCCTTTTAAATATATATGTTTTATTGCCTTTTATCATGTGCTACCATTGTGTATGTTTGTACTTTTCTGGATACTTTGTATCCAAATAAAGATGAATTGATTGAAAAGTATGTGAGAGGGCTTCAAAAGAGGAGCACTTTTAGCAGGTGGTAGAGAGAATCTGAGGAGGGGGTCATGGCGAGAGGGGTACCAAAAAAAATATTGTTGCACCAGTGCTAAAACGGAATCTGATAATGAGTATAACCACTCAGGTATTGCTACCATCTTAAACAATGCCCCTATACCCATGACATTCAGCAGTAGCTTGCACCATGCTATTGTGTGCTTTGGTTTAATGATTTGAGGGAGATGTTACAATTCCAGCTCACTAGTTAGTCTCTAGACATTTGCACGGCTACATATTTGAATTCCATTTGGTGCATGGGGTCTTGGGGCACCCACGAGTCACCTCCACCCACCACACAATGCAGAATGTGGTTAATTTGCTTCAGTTAAATCAAAGGCCTGAGGCCTCCCTGCAGATTCTTAGTATCTGCACTGGCATGGGATGATATTAGGCGTCTGCATGTACAATAGCAAGTTATCTGCTTACAGAAAGATAACAATCTTCCTGTCCCGTATTCCATTTAAGTCCTCACCCTTGTGCATCTTAGTGTCCACTCTACCAGAGGCTCCATAACTACAGCAAAACAAGCATTTGCAATGCAATAGGTCTCGCATTTACGCAAGTTTGAGCTATTGGCATTGTAAATGACAATGCCTTTTATTTATGTTTTGGTTTTTAAAACATAAAAAAGCATTGTCATTTACAATGCCAATAGCTTCAACTCGCGTAAATGAGACCTATTGCATTGCAAATGCCTGTTTCATCCCAGCTACTTGGCGCTGCCCTGCATGGGAATTCCTACCTGGAGAATGACAATGCTGTCCAGAACTGCCCATTCCTTCCTGACTTCAGTGCCCTTGCATGGCCTCCACTTTTACCCTTACTTTATCAGTACCACAGAATCAGTACTTTTTTGCCCAAATATTCTTCTGGGGGACAGTTCCATGGATTTACAATACAGTCAGTAAATCAAGGCCATTACACTACAAGTCTTTGCTCATAGGCAGGACCACTGGAATAACGCAATATTGTGGCCGCCGCGTACTCAGAGTATTTACATATTTCCCACACTTGCCGCATGATTCAGATCTTCTGAAACAGTTGCAAACATTGATTCTAGCTCAGATGGATCAAAAGAGGCTTTAAAAAGCATCAGCCGTGGTCCCCGGGGTGACAGACGCTTTGCAAAGATTAACTGTCACCATTTCGTTGCTGACGGCTGTATTCGTGTGTTAGAGTGCTGCTAATCAGGAGAAATGTTTGCCCAGACAGTACTACCGAGTTGTAAAATGACAAAATATCGCAACAGAATGTGCCATATTACGCTGCATCATTGCACCTCTTCTGTGTCCGCTTAAGTTTGTACCTCTCCAGTCCCTGCAGCACCTGTTCTGACCTGGGTCTCAGGCTCTACAACAGCTCTGCTGATCTGGTTCTCTGGCTCTAGTGCGGCTCTGCTGACCTGGTTCTGCGGCTCTGCTGACCTGGTTCTCTGGCTCTAGTGCGGCTCTGCTGACCTGGTTCTCTGGCTCTACAGCAGCTTGCTGAACTCAATCAATCACAGAATTTGTAGAGCGCACTACTTACCCGCGAGGGTCTCAAGGCGCTGGGGAGAGGGAAGGGAGGGGGGGGGGGGGGAGGATGCTGCTACTGGTCGAACAGCCAGGTCTTGAGTAGCCTCCTGAAGGTCAGCAGGTCTTGGGTCTGTCGTAGGCTTAGTGGAAGGGTGTTCCAGGTCTTGGCGGTGAGGTGTGAGAAGGATCTGCCGCCGGTGGTTGTTCTTCGAATGCGAGGGACGGTGGCGAGGGAGAGGTTGGCGGAGCAGAGCTGGCGGTTGGGGACGTAGAAGAGGAGTCTGTTGAGGTAGGCTGGGCAAGTTTTGTGGAGTGCCTTGTGTGCGTGGATGAGGAGTTTGAAGGTGATCCTCCTGTCGACGGGGAGCCAGTGCAGGTTCCAAAAGTGGGGGGTGATGTGGCGTGGTACGTCGAGGATCAGGCGTGCGGAGGCGTTTTGTATGCGTTGCAGTCGCTTGATGAGCTTGGCCGGGGCTCCCGCGTAGAGGGCGTTCCCATAGTCCAGTCTGCTACTGACGAGGGCCTGGGTGACTGTTCTTCTTGTGTCTGTCGGGATCCACCTGTAGATCTTGCGAAGCATGCGGAGGGTGTTGAAGCAGGAGGAGACTGCGTTGACTTGCTTGGCCATGGAGAGCGTTGAGTCGAGGATGACTCCCAGGTTGCGTGCGTGGTCGGTGGGTGTCGGGGCTGCTCCCAGCGTCGTTGGCCACCAGGAGTCGTCCCAGGCTGAGGGGTTGGAGCCGAGGATGAGGACCTCCGTTTTGTCCGTGTTCAGCTTTAGTTGGCTGATCTTCATCCAAATCGGCCTTCATTCCTTCATGGAGATTGGCTTTGGCGGCGAGGGGGTCCTTGGTGAGGGAGCGGATCAGTTGAGTGTCATCGGCGTAGGAGATAATGTTGAGGTCGTGTTGTCTGGCGATGCGTGCGAGCGGGGCCATGTAGATGTTGAACAGTGTTGGGCTGAGGGACGATCCCTGGGGTACGCCGCAGATGATCTCGGAGGCTTCGGATCGGAAAGGTGGGAGGCGGACTCTGGGTTCTGCCGTCGAGGAAGGAGGTGGTCCATTCCAGGGCCTTGTCTCGGATCCCTGCATCGTGGAGGCGTGCGCGTAGAGTGCGGTGGCAGACAGTGTCGAAGGCGGCGGAGAGGTCCAGCAGGATGAGGGCTGCGGTCTCACCATTGTCCAGCAGGATCCTGATGTCGTCGGTGGCGGCGATGAGGGCAGTCTCAGTGCTGTGGTTGCTGCGGAACCCTGATTGGGATGGGTCCAGGATGCTGTTTTCTTCGAGGTATCGGGTTAGCTGTTTGTTGACGATCTTCTCGATGACCTTGGCTGGGAACGGAAGCAGAGAGATGGGCCGGAAGTTCTTGAGGTCTCTCGGGTCCGCCTTGGGTTTTATGAGTAGGGCGTTGATCTCTGCGTGTTTCCAGCTCTCTGGGAAGGTCGCGGTCTCGAAGGAGAGATTGATGATGTTGCACAGGTGGGGTGCGATGGAGCTGCTGGCTTTGTTGAAGATGTGGTGCGGGAAGGGGTCTGACGGGGAGCCGGAGTGTATTGTGCTCATGGTCTTGATGGTGTCCTCGATGTTCACGCTGGCCCAGGCTGGCAGGGGGTCGTGGTCGATGGTGTGTGGCGGGTCTGGAGCATCGATCTTAGTTGGGGCTGTCTGGGTGTTGCAGCTGTCGTGGATGTCAGCGATCTTGCGGTGAAAGAAGGTGGCGAGGGAATCGCACAGGGGTTGCGACGGCGGGATGTCGTTGGTGTTGGAGAGTTCCTTCACGATGTTGAAAAGCTCCTTGCTGTTGTGTGCGTTGTTGTCGAGGCGGTCTTTGAAGGAGATTCTCTTGGCGGACCCGATGAGGTGGTGGTGGTTACGGATGGCGTCTTTGTGGGCTGTGCGGCTGTCCGGTGTCTTATCACTGTGCCATTTCTTCTCTAGATTCCGGCAGGTACGCTTGGAAGCTGGTTCTCTGGCTCTACAATGGCTCTGCTGACCTGGGTCTCCGGCTCTACAACGGCTCTGCTGACCTGGTTCTCAGGCTCTAGAGCAGCTCTGCTGACCTGGTTCTCAGGCTCTAGAGCAGCTCTGCTGACCTGGTTCTCAGGCTCTAGAGCAGCTCTGCTGACCTGGTTCTCAGGCTCTAGAGCAGCTCTGCTGACCTGGTTCTCAGGCTCTAGAGCAGCTCTGCTGACCTGGTTCTCAGGCTCTAGAGCAGCTCTGCCGACCTGGTTCTCAGGCTCTACAGCAGCTCTGCCGACCTGGTTCTCAGGCTCTACAGCAGCTCTGCCGACATGGTTCTCTGGCTCTACAGCAGCTCTGCCGACATGGTTCTCTGGCTCTACAGCAGCTCTGCCGACCTGGTTCTCTGGCTCTACAGCAGCTCTGCCGACCTGGTTCTCAGGCTCTAGAGCAGCTCTGCTGACCTGGTTCTCAGGCTCTAGAGCAGCTCTGCTGACCTGGTTCTCAGGCTCTAGAGCAGCTCTGCTGACCTGGTTCTCAGGCTCTAGAGCAGCTCTGCTGACCTGGTTCTCAGGCTCTAGAGCAGCTCTGCTGACCTGGTTCTCAGGCTCTAGAGCAGCTCTGCTGACCTGGTTCTCAGGCTCTAGAGCAGCTCTGCTGACCTGGTTCTCAGGCTCTAGAGCAGCTCTGCTGACCTGGTTCTCAGGCTCTAGAGCAGCTCTGCTGACCTGGTTCTCAGGCTCTAGAGCAGCTCTGCTGACATGGTTCTCAGGCTCTACAGCAGCTCTGCTGACATGGTTCTCTGGCTCTACAGCAGCTCTGCTGACATGGTTCTCTGGCTCTACAGCAGCTCTGCCGACATGGTTCTCTGGCTCTACAGCAGCTCTGCTGACATGGTTCTCTGGCTCTACAGCAGCTCTGCTGACCTGGTTCTCTGGCTCTACAGCCGCACGCTAAAACCCCGAATACAAATACCAGACAAGCTGTCCCCATTGTGAAAAAAAAATATAGTGCTTACCGACTAATGAAGGAGACAGTGTAACACCGCAAGTAAAAGATCCAGTCCTGAAGGGCGTTCCCAAAAGGAGACAGGGCGGTAACAAGGAGGGACTAAGAAGCTTCATTATCAATCGGAAGCCAGCATTTACCATGGACGATGACGCCAGCCAATGAAAAATATGGGCGGGGCCCCCACACCACTTCTAAAATATACCCTAATACAGCATGCCTCGCAAAGTAGACCGTACAGCTCTTCTAAAACAACCATTTATCCAGTTTGACTACATATCAAAATGTTCTTATTTTGTTATGGATGGCAGACAATATTCACTGTAATGGAATAGGTATTTTCCAGCATGTCTTCGCCAAGACACTTGTTTTTTCAAGCAATTTATCTTGGGTCTTTAATTCTGTAGTGATTGCATATAGCTTTAAATTGCCTTTAGAGGGGCAGCACTCCAAGAACTATGCAAATATACCCATTTAATAACATAATATAAATGATCACACATTCATTTTATCTATGGCATTGTTAAAAGCAAAATAACAATTATGAACATTACCTGCACCATCTTGTCTGGTGAAATTCTATGTGCACATAAGTTAGTCATTTTAATCCATCACAGCCATTTTGTACTCTGTTGGTCACCTTTGTTTCACCCTGCCCTTACTAGCATCCCTCTGACCGACCTGGTATGTGTGCTGGGGGCTATAAACTCTATTGCCACAACAAACCTCCGCGCCACTTGCTGCCACAAACTCGTTTTTCCTCTCATCCCTGTTTTCAGACCAGCCTTTGGACGCTCTACCCTTCACTACACCTAGTTACACAAACAGGTTCCAAACACCAAAAAGACTCTTGCAAAATGATTTATTGCACTGCAAACAGCAAGACTTGTTGTTACCAACAATGGGACCTGTTTTTATCAACAGAACAGACTCTTAGATCTGACCGGTCTCACATGTTTTAGACCCTGAAGCAAGGTCCAGCTGCAAGATAAGATTGTCTGTTTGACCTGGGTGGGAAGAGAATTACTGTTGGGCTTGTGTGACAACCTGCCCGGGCGGGGACCCCAAGCTTTTGTAACCATGTTGATCAAACAAATGCATTGTGTCAAACCTGTATAAAAGGAAGAGCCAAGGGAGTTGTCAGCAGAACACTTCCCTCAGACATCCCGGTGTCTCAGTTGACGTGATCTCCTCATGAGAAATGAACCATTTTCTTCTCTTCCAGTTTCCAGCGCTTGCCTCATTTTGATAGCGAACCCAAAGTGAATTAGAGGTGGAACCCTGCACCGGGCAGCATTGAGGGTCTTAGAAGACTCGCTGCCTTTCACAGCATTTGCTTTACAATGTTAACTTTTCCACTAGAACCCACATCCTTTTTTTCTGGAAACCAGTAAAGTAAAGAAGAAAAAAAAAAAAAAACCTCAAAACAAACCAAAAAAACCCACCTGAAACAGTTTGATAAAGGACGAGAGCAACACAGTGACCCAGAAGTATCACACTTGAAGATTGGACAGAATCAAGGCCATATTGGGAAAGCAGCAGGTGTAAAAGCCGGGGCCAGGGTGTACACTCACTGCAAAAGGATTGTTACTTACCCTGTAAGCATCTGTTCTAGGCATGCAGCAAATTCACATGCTTTGCATACTGCTGCCAACTAGTGTTGGGTCCGGATGTGTGCAAGTTGTTTTTCTTCAAAGGTCTTTCGAATCACGAGGTAAGGAGACGACTCCTCTTGGTAATAGTGCACATGGGCATGGACTCCACTGTTCAATTGTTTTCCATCAGGAGGTTGAGAACGGAGTATAAGTATTAGTAAAGAGATGTCCATGCATATTAAAGTATAGATAAAAACTCCAACGACCATAGGTGTCAGGGGAGGAGAAAGATGGGCGCATGTGAATCTACAGCACTCAATGCCAAGAACAGATGCTTACAGGGTAAGGACCAATCTGGTCGAGGCATGTGTGGCTGTAGATACACATGCTTTGCATAGACTGTATAGCAGTGCCATCCAAAAGCAGTGAGTAACTAGTGGCTATGGAGGTTTGCAAAAGTGTACATCACACCGCCTATCCTGCATTAGCTTGTTGGCGTGATAGAACATCCACACAATAGTGCTTAGTGAAAGTGTGTGGTATAGACCATGTAGCTGTTTTACAAATGTCAGCTATGGGGATGTGTCCCAAGAAAGCCACAGATGCCCCAATTTTGTGAGTAGTGTGCTCTGGGGGTATAGATAACGTTAGTTTAGATTTGATATAGGATGTCTAAATACATTTAACATTCCATATAGAAATGCCAGATTTAGAAATGGGCTTTCTTTAATGAGGGGTGCAAAAGCAACAATATTATTTTGCGAAAGTCTTTTATTCTATCAATATAATACATTAATGCTCTTTTGACATCTAGTGTATGCAGAGCTCTTTGTGCCAAAGAATCTGGTTGAGGGAAGAAAACAGGTAGTTCAACCGATCGGCTAATGTGAAAAGAGGACATTCCCTTTGGAAGGAATTTTAGGTTGGTAAGAACCAACCTATCCCCATGTAGTTGGAAAAAAGGTTCTTCTAAAATTAATGCCTGTAGCTCAGACACCTTAGTGAAGTAATGGCAATTAAGAAAGCAACCTTCCAAGATAGAAATTGGAGGGGCAATTGTGTAATGATTTAGGGTGGATCCATAAGTCTTGTGAGAATATTGAGATTCCACGAAGGTGCGGGTAGAACTCTGGGTGTTATTGCGCTTTGAAGGCCTTCCATGAAAGCCTTCATAACTGGCACTTTGAACAATGATAAGTGTTGCACATTTTGTAGATAGGCAGCCAATCCCACAAGATTTAAACATATGGAAGTGTAAGCAGGGCCACAGTGCTGTAAACGCAAAAGGTAACAAATAATGTTTTGTACAGATACATTGAGTGGATCAATATTTTGGTTATGACAGTAAAAAAACAAATCTTTTCCATTTGGCCGCATAACCATCTCTAGTGGTAGGCTTCCTTAAGAATGGTCATACATTATGGTGGCAAATTAAGGTAACCGAATTCTAGGGCTTCAGGAGCCAAATCGAAGGTTAGGCTCCCTTGGGTTTGGATGTCTGATTTCGCCATTGGTTCTGAGTGAGAAGATCCAGGTTGAGGTGAAGCTTCTTGTGGGAACTACTGAGAGTTCGAGTAGTGTGGTGAACAGAGGTTGACTAGCCCATCTGGGAGCCATCAGAATGAGTGTGAAAGTCACTTGCCTGAGCTTCCAAACCAGAAATGGGAGAGGTGGAAAAGCATAGGCAAGTATTCCTAACCAACTCATCCATAGTGCATTACACCTTTGGATAGGGGGTGCGGGAACCTGGAGGCGAAGTTTGAGCATTTTGCGTTCTCTGTAGTTGCAAAGTTCTATTTTTGGAAACCACCACTTGGGGAAGTAGGGGAGGAGGACTTGTGGAAGTTCGACTTGTGGCCGCATCCTGCTGAGGTTGGCAAATTCATTATACATAGCCGGAAGATGTTCTGCTAACAGATTGATTTTGTGATGTACTGCCCAACACCAAATTGTCAGAGAGGCATGACAACTGTAGAGGCGTCGCGCCCCCCTCCACTCGTTTTTGTATATATTACATGGCTGTCATATTGTCTGTCCGGACTAAGACAACCGTACCTATTCAGTGAGCTAGAAAGGCTTTCAGTGCTAGGCAAACAGCTCTGAAACCATGTAGTTGATATGAGTATTCTGGTGTTTGGTGAATCAGAGACCCTGAACTGTTAGATTTTGTAAGTGAGCACCCCATCCGGTCAGGGAGGAGTCTGCTGTTAACACAAACTGGAACAGGGTCGATGGACAGCCGGCCTTTTAACAGCTTTTGTATGCTCCACTAGTGCAGTGATGAGTGCGGTTATCTACCAACAATATATAGTGTAGTTGACCCTGAGACTGATTCTACGGTCGTGCTAAACATTCTTGCAGAGGATGCATATTCAGTCTTGCATGAGGCACTATAGCAATGAAGGACGCCACCATTTCCAAAAGACGCATGAAAGTTTTGACTGTCCCGTATTGATTGGCCTGAAATTGTGTTAGCAGTGTTTGAAAATTTTGAATTCTGGCTGCATTTGGATAGGCTAAACCTAACTGAGTGTTGAGCATAGCCCCTAGATATGGTTGCAGCTATGAAGGTTGAAGATGGGACTTTTTGACATGGATAGCGAACCCTAATTGATGTAGGACGTTTATGTAATTTGAGTGTGTTGACAACACAGATGGAGAGTACGGGCTTTGATAAGCTAGTCGTCTAGATAGGGGAAGACATGAATATTCTGTCTGCGCAAATGCACTGCTAAGCATTTGGTGAATACTCTGGGTGCAGTAGTGACTCCGAATAGAAGGACCTTGCATTGGTAATGTTTTCCTGCCATCACAAACTGGAGCTATTTGTGATTTGCTGGGTGAATGGGGATGTGAAAGTACACATCCTTTAAGTCTAGTGCGGACATGAAGTCGCCTTAACATAGAAGTGGAAGCATCTGTTGAAGTGTGACCATATAGAAGTGCTCTGATAGTATGGAGTGATTCAGAGGCCGTAGGTCTAAAATCAGCCTTAGGGAACCATCCTTTTTGGGAATACAGTACAGGGAATAGACCCCTGCCCATTTTTGTTGTAGAGGAACTGGCTCTATAGCTCATTGGAGTAAAAGAGTCTGCACTTCCCGTTTGAGCAGTTGTTGATGTTCCAGATAATTTGTGGGTGCGAGGTGGAATATTGGGAGGAGTGCCGATTAGCTCTAGGCAATAACCATGTTGAATAATGCCAACACCCACCAGTCCCATGTTATGGACTGCCAGGTGGGGAGAAACTGCTGCAATCGACCCCCGACAGGTGTAGAATGATCGGGGAGGGTGGGGGGCGGCAGGGTGTTAGGATAAGTCACTGTTTGTTACCGGATAGGGCATTATGGGTTGGTGCACCTTTGTCCAGACCTTTGAAGTAGTTACTCTATAAGTTGCTTCTGAAATACCCTCTAGATCGGTGGTCTTCAAACTTTTCAATGCTGCCCCACCCCCACAACCCCAAATCTTTCACAATTGTTCTATTAAACTGGCAATGTTTAAATGTCTAGGCTTATTTAAACATTGCAGTTAAGTTCTGTTACGGTTTTAAACATGCAATCAATTTCATGAATGCCAAACATACTATTCTGGTCAGGCAAACATTACTAACGTGTAGAAGTATCCACAGTGTGATTATTAGAAATGGGGGTTTTGAAAAATATTTGGATTCCCTTCCGACTCCTCCCAGCCAGGATATAAATGACAAAAGATGCAAGTGATGCACCATTACAGAGCAGCTTACTGCTGCTAATTATTTTCTGCAGAAAACAAAGCACTTTTATCAGCACAATGCTTCTTTTGGCTAGAGCCTGGCGCCACCCCTGGTATCACGAGGACACCCTATAAGGGCCTGCTACAGTTTAAAGACCCCTGCTCTACATGGAGAGGTGCGAGTTTGCGGTCTGAAAGAATATGCAGAGGGATCTGTAGATGCAGCTTTGGAACCTGGTCTGTAAGAGGAGCGACGAAAGGAGACCTGAGGAGTGGGTCTTTGAAGAGCCCCCATGGATGTGGCAACCTCAGTATCCTTTCATCTCCAAGGCCTCATCCATTTGTGGGCCGAAGAGATGCTCCTAATCAGACGGGATGCTGAGTAAAATTTACTGGACTTCTGGTTTAAAACCAGAGGTACACAGCCAGGAATGCCTGTGTAGAAGGACACTTGTCCTTCTGGCGGCAGTATCCACAGTGAGCATCTAATGTAGGAGTTGGAAATTAACTACCCTTCCTGAACCAGTTGTTGCCCTTTCTTTTTATGTTCTTCTGGGATCATCTCATCCAAGTGAGCTCTGTCATATCTTGCTAATACTCCCAGTGTGTTTGCAATTTGCCAATAATTGGCAGATTACACAGCAACCAGTTTGCCTGACGCAGCAACAAGTAGTTTGAATTATTTAGCAGGAGGTGGTGCGTCAGCTGTAGTTTGAGAGTTAGCCCGTTTACAGGTATTTGAAATAACTAGGGAGTCTGGTGAAAGCTGGTCTCTAATGAAAATTGGGTCAGATAGTGCAGCCTTCTATTTCTTCTCTACCCTAGGGGTGATAACTCGAGACCGTGCAGGATCCTTAAAGGCACGATGCGCCACGCAGATGATACTTTTAAGTATTGGAAGAGATTGCGGTGTGCGGTACACAATGTTTCAAACAAAAAAATCTTCCATGGATTCTTTATGCAGTTTAACCCCATGGTATGCTGCTGCTCTAGCAATAAGTTCTTGATATGATGTAGTATGATCAGGAAGTGATTGTTTGGTAGGGTATAGGTCTGGAATTGTAGGGGGGGGGGGCGACAATGTTGATTCTGCCAGGGGTCTAGTGCACATAAGTGTCATCATTTACCCACCCCCTCCCCTCTTCTTGACCTGGGTCTGTATGTGGAGATCCAGGAGGTGTAATATTTAAGGGATTCTGTGGTGAATGAGGTACACAATATACAGGGGGGGGGGTAGTATGCGAGACAGAAGTAGGAAGGAATAGGGTGTAGAGGACTGGTAGCCTTGTCCTTTTTCTTCATGGGTAGTGGCAAATGAATGGCTTCTTGAAAAGAGGTTTGCCGCTTGGTAGAAGGCACTGACGCAATCTTTGTAATAATGTGCAACATTGTTTCACATTCTGTCCATCAATTGTTCTTTTTGCATTGGTCACCCCGAGAGGGATGGGTATGCCCAGACGTAGGTCCCGTGCTCTACATGCCACTGGAGTCAAGCTAGCCTGGCTGATGCAGGGTGAATTCCCGAAACAGGTCCTGGGATGCTAGTTTCCAGTCCAGGGAGGACATGTACTGGCAGTTCAGACATGACTGTTCCCATTGGGGAACAGGTTCAAGACTGATTTGCATATGGCTGGGTTTGAACTGGGATGGCATGGGGAGCAATAAAAGATGGATTTAGGCCCAGATCCATGTACTGGGGTGAATGTCTGACATTGTTCAACATTCTGTCCATCAATTGTTCTTTTTGCATTTGTAATAATGTGGCCAGTCTCTGGATGGATAAGGATTAGTTTTTGTTTCGGAACAAGTATATCCTGCATGGTTTCCAAAATAGGCTCTGGGAGTGTAGCAGGAGCCGATTTTGGTTTCGGAACAGAACAATTTTTACTTTTAGGAACTGGAAAGGTCAGAGCCGAAGATGTGGAATCTCGGCGCGGAACTGGAAGGCTTTATTTGTGCTTTCGGTGCCGAGCCAGAGGGCGGTCAGCTGAAGCGGAATGTCGGTGCAGACAATGGCCAGATGGCTGTGGCAGCCCAGAAAGCTTTCTTGGTTTCCACAAAGCAAGTCTTAATGTGGAAAGGTGAGGGGTTTGAGTACTCACGGCACCTTGACCCGGTGGCATATCGTGCAGCTCCAAATTGGAGCCCAAATCTCAAACCAAAAAGGTTCCTTCTTTCTGCCAGAGGCCTTGAGATCTTACTCTTTTTGTTTGACAACTTCCTGTCCAAAGAGATCGGGCAGGTGTTCGATTTCACATCTCTGCATTTCTCTGTGCCGTGCCAGACAGTCATGCTGGGTCTTTTTTGATCGAAGGGATCAACAGGCCTCACAATCTTCTCGGTGCTCAGGGAATAAGCACAGATTGTAGACCTCGTGAAGGGTCAGTCCGCGGGTACTGGGCCAGAATCAAAATTGAGTCCGTTCCAACAGCAGAGTATCAACAATGGAGTCGAAGGAGAGTAAAGGGTAGCCTGAACAGGTGAGGCCAGAAGGCCGTGATCGAAACGTGCAGAGCAGACGAATGAAAGTTCCAAACTTCGATACACGAGGAAGGAAAATGCGTTTGAAACAATACAGACAAGGGTAGAGTGGATTACGCACCGAAAAGATCCCGAAAACTGTCTCGAACCGGAACGCCATAAAACACGTCCGAACCAGACGGAAATAACAGAACGGTAAAAATTCTCTTTCCACCAACAGCATGGAGGAGGAGTATAACACCAACACAACTAACCCTGATAATCTACCTCTTGGCTCCTGTATTACCAACTCTAGGGCCTTGCACTTAGCTGCTGTCACCAGTACTTCTCCTTTTTACCCACACCTTCCTTTCTTCTACCCCTGTGCGTCCCCCATCGCATTTGATAAAACCACCTTGCCCTCAGCTAATCCTACAAGAATTTTCTCCGCGCCACCCTGCACCGAATCCTATTCCCCTCCAAGCTAATCCTCCTCCCTTTTTGGATGTCGAGACCATTCTCAAGCAGGACTATCTCACCCAGTAACTGTGGTGAGGGACTTTGCCATCCAACACCCCTCTCACAAAAGGGTCCTACACCCATTCTCATTCTAGGCCGGCCGCTGATGGCGATAACCTCCCTTACCGTGAGAAGGTGGCTGACCTCAAGCAGGCTCCCCTTGCTGTCAAAAATATCACGCAGACCCTTTTACAGTTCTCCATGAAGATTGAGAAGTTCTGGAATATATACCCCTCCCGGGGGACCGATCAACCCAGTCCACTAAATTAATCACGGCAGGGATGAACAGTCCTCTATCATCTCCCCACTTAGCCCTATTTGGAGATCTAGACCTCTTCCTAACCACCATTCTAGGCCCCGTAGGTTTCAGCCTCAGTTGTCGGTTGATGACACTCTTCTTTTGTACAATGGCTCTGGGGGTGTCTCCTCTAACTCAACAATCAACATCCCAACTATCACCTCTGACCCTGACAGAGAACCTAGTGTCAACTTTAGATCTGTTAATAGGGAAAACTTACTTCAGATCACCACTTCTCAGCATGAAGCAGTCACTACCAACCCTCACATCAAATCGATGCTTCTCAACTGCAGATCTGCAGTGAAACATGCAGCAGATATTTCTGAACTCATTTCGCAAAATTTTGACCTCTAGATTCTTACTGAAACCTGGCTCAATAATGCCTCCTCCCCAGTTCGACATCTTAATCCCTCCCGATTATGCCAGTATCAGATGTAATCAACTTGTTAAAACTTGGGGGCAGAAGGGGTGGGGGGTATTGCTTGCATTCATCACTCCAGCCTCACTTTGAACCAATTACAAAATTCGTTTAGGTCCTCGTGAGCAACTAGTCACCAAAATCCGGAATAATGGCGAGATTGTGTGCTCCACACGATTTATCATCCACCAGGTGATAATCTGCTCTTCATCGAGCAAATCATGGAGGCCATTAGCTCTTGTTCGGACCAACTCAGCCATATCTTCCCCGGAGACTTTAACCTTCATTGGAAAGACACAATTGATCCTTTAGTATGCTCCTTTAAGGCTTTCCTCTCCGATCTCAATTTCACACAGGTCTGCAAGGGACCTACCCACAACAAGGGCGCCACCCTCGACCTCATCATAGCTAAAGACAATATCATACAATTGGGTGACATTTTACCCTGTGACTGGTCGAATCATCAAATTTCCTTCCACATCCTGGCAAAGATCACGCGCAGACAGGGCCAACCTCTTAAAGCTAAACAACTGACTTGCAATCTGAGAGACAACATTAATGTTTTAACATCCATCACCAAGAATAGGCTTCAGCCACCCCCTAACATGACCAACCTGGACAATCTTTTTGATCACTACATTAGCTCTTTAGCTAATATTTGACACAATTGCGCTGAAGCAACTCAAAAGGATTCCGATCAAACAATCCAAACCTTGGTTTAAGGGCTCCCTAAATGATGAACGTCACAAACTTAGGCTTTCAGAGAGGCTTTGGAGAAACTCTTCTTCCACTACAAGCCTCAAACAGTTAAAGAAGATGAGAATCACTTACAACAAACACATTGGCAATGCTAAAACAAACCATTTCAAGGCTTAGCTTGACTGCGCTAAAAACAGACCCAAGAAACTCTGAAATCAAGCAACAAGCTAACCACTCTTCCAACCATATTTCGACACCCATGACCTCCCTTCCCAGTGGGAAGGACTTCTCAGAACACTTCTCTGAAAAGAAATGAAAAATTAAACTGGAGCTGCAACCTGCCACTCCAAATTTGCGACCTCTGAACTACACCGCATCATCAGATGAACCTACAGAACCATCGGTAGAGACTGCACCGTCCTACCACATAGGTTGTGCTCCCAAAAACACCTCTTAGAATTCTTTTCTTCTTCCAGATGACACCGAGCTGCTCCATTCTATGGCGTCCTTAAAACCTTCCAATCATTTCAGCGATCCACTACCAGCTACGTTTTTTTTTTAAAGATCTCAAATCGGACATTCTCCCTCTGTGGTCCCGGATCATTCAAAAATCTGTATTACAGGGGAGGATCCCTGATGGCCTCAAGATTGGTCAAGTCACGCCCATCCCTAAGCAGACTAATACAGACTTAGCTAATCCGAACAACTTCCGGCCCATCACCAGCATCATGACTAGCTAAATTGCTCGAGAAATGCGTCCACGCGCAGCTCTGCAACCACAGAGAAATTTCAACTCCTTGACCTCTACCAGTCTGGTCTCAGAGCAGGGCATAGTACTGAAACAGCACTAACTCACATTGTTTATGACGCCTTGAGATCCCTTGATCAAAAAGTCCCTTGTCTTCTGATTCTTCTCTACCTGTCCTCAGCATTTGACACCATCAAACATGAAAACCTGATTGCTCTTCAGCATAGGATGGGTCTTTCGGGCCCTGTCTTAAACTGGTTTGCCTCTTTCTTACAGAACCGCACACGAAGAATCAAAGTTAACCATTCCCTTGCAACCAGTACCCCAGTCACTATTGGAGTACCTCAAGGCTCCGCACTTTCACCCACTCTTTTCAACCTTTTTATGGAACCACCTTCCGATATTCTGAACCGTTCTAACATTCATTACCACATGCATGCTGATGACCCGCAACTGTACTTGAAGATCTCCTCTCCAGAGGACATAACTTTAAATGATGCACTCTTACAAACTCAACGGCTAGCCCAGAACCATCTTTTGTTAAATACTCTCAAAACAGAATTCCTTCAGATTGCCCACTGCAACCACTCTGCACCTACCCTGGACTGGCTTAAACAACTCACTGCTCTTAACAATTTAGCACAGACGACATGAGGGGTTCAGTTAGGTATAACCCTGGACAAACACCTTAATATGCAAGATCACATCAGTGCAACTATCAGGGGAGCCAATCTTCAGCTCAACACTCTTAAGAAAATCAAGCCTTTCCTTCCGCCCAAGGACATCCAGCCTGCAGTACAATCCCTAGTTCTCTCGCCTGGAATATGGTTTGGTGACCCTTGCTGGGATACCCAAGACTAGTTTGACTCCGCTCAGAGCCACTCATCGGCCAGGCTCATCACAGGCTCCAGAAAGCATGACCACATCACGCCAGACCTAATTTAACTAAACTGGCTGTCTATCGAAGCTAGGAAACGTTTCAAGATAGCTTGCCTGACGCATAACGCTATTCATTACAACACCCCTGTTTACCTGGCAAAAAAGCTTGAACTATCTGGCTCGAGTCGGAACTTAAGAAGCTCGACCACCCTACTTTTGAAACCTCCCAAATTCAAAAAGGAGAACTTTCTCTGGTCTTGCTCCAAGAATGTGGAACGCTCTTCCTCCCGTGATCAGATCCAAAGCATCTACTGCATCTTTCAAGAAACATGTCAAATGGCTAATCTTGAGTGAACATCAACAGCATTAACCTGGTTACCTTCTCAAGCCTCTCTGGTGTGGAAACTTTTATACCGTTTGTTCGAATTGTAATATGCTTTTCTGTTCACTTGTTATCTTGTTCTATTGACCTTCTGAAACTGTACTGGTCCCTCCAGACTGGCTGACTCTCCTTGCAGCTTTGACCTTGATTGTTCCCCTTTTTTTGACCTTGTGGTTGTTTAACCACCTCATTTGTTCCATTGTGTTTTACTCTTGCTTTCGCCACTTTGTACAGCGCTCCGATACCCATAAGGGACATGTTCGCGCTTCATAAAACTTTTCAAATAAATTAATAAATCTAACAATGGAGTCGATGCCCATGCGTACTATTACCAAGAAGAGGTTTCACATTACCTCGTGACTCGAAAGACCTTTGAAGAAAAACAACTTGCACACATATGGGCCCAATAATAGATGGCCGGAGTATGTAAAGCATGTGCATCTACAGCCACATATGCCTCGAACACGAGGTTACCATCTTATAAGAAAAGTAAAATGCTGTTGACTGGCCAAAAAAAAAAAAAAAAAAAAAAAAAAAAGACTTTGAGGCCAACCACTAATGGTAAAAAAAAAAAACGCATAGCATGCAACTGATATTCAGAAGCTGCAAACAGTTGTAGAAAGAGTGACTCCCTGTCCCCCATTCAGTACCTCAGAACAAGTCCATACGTCAAGTAGTACATGAAACACTGCACAGGACAAAGATTTTTTTCCCCCAGATTATAAATGGCAAGCCGTCCTCTTGAGAAGCATCTTTCATGCAAAGTGATCGGAAGGAATGTTTGAAGAAATAGAAGAATAGAATAAAAGTTAAAATTAGTAAAACAAAACAAGTACTTCAGGAGATAAAGCATGTGGTTGAGAAAGAAGGTATTGTAATGGGGTAATAATTGATCTGAAGATGGATGGCCACTAAGCCAAGCACAGCCACCTAGAAAATCAGGGGTCCACAATCTCTGCAGGTTAATTTTGTTGAATTGCATGCCGCTCGTCGGAGTTTGCTAGCTAGGAATCCAACATTATAAACGTTTAGCAAACAGGAAAACGTTTTTGAACAAGCTGAAACTCAGACAAAATAAAGCACAATTGATATGTGAATGCTTAAGCTACAAACAGCTGACAAATCAATATTTTCAATATTTAATAAACTTTTATTTCTTTATTAGGTAAATTAACATTATCTACAGGAATAAGGTAGAAAGACATTTTAAAACTGTACAAGCAACAAACACAGTTCTGGAAGAAGACAAGAGTTTGGGGAACCTGTGCCCACTTTAGCAATGGCGGAAGACCGCTTGCATTAAAAAGGCAAGAGTGTCCAGCAATTTCAATAGCCATGTTACAACTCCTTAGGCATCCAATGCTACCAGGAAGGCACCTCCAACACCCCAAAGCATAAAACCTTCCTAAAAGTGAACGGAGAAAGGAAAATGTCCTAATAACAAATTTCTTGGGACCATTGTGCGTTAAAAAATATACTTCATATTTAAAAAAATGGTACCAAGAAGCAGGCAATAACATACAAACTCACAATTCAACATATATTAAACAATTTGATAAACTCATCCAACAATGGTACCTTTGTGACAAAGTCCCAGACAAAAATGTGCAATGTAAAACGGGGTAAGATTAGAGGGGAGAACCTGGTAGGGAGCCCAGTCCAGCAAGGCCAAACCAATCGGCGCAATGTAGCAGAAGAGGTACAGATCCCAGCGCTGCCAGGCTTCTAAATGAACGGTGCACCTATAAGGCTGGGGCACTTTCAAGAGTACAGCTTGAGGTCGAATCGGAAACAGGCTGCAGAGCATGGTTGCATTCAGCCACTGTACTTCATTAAGAACAGACCCAAAAAAAAAAAAAAAAAGCGCAACGCAGCAAGGATGTGGAGGATGAGAATGTGCCAATGCCATTTTCTTTTGGCATTGAGGATACGCATCCGTGTTGGGCAAGGAAAAGTGTATAGATGAGTCAATGCCACTTCACCTGCATTCCTAAAGAGGCGCACACAAATTCTTGATCAGCAAAAATGGGTTAACAGTTGAAACCTTTTCTTCCCCATCTGCCCTACTCGCAGGTGATGGCACCAACTCCCCAGCATCTCACCAATATAAAGTGCGGCATCAAAAACTCATATCCTGCAAGAATCACTATATCGTATCCTCATCAGCAAAGCAGCAATGACTTCATCCCTGGTCATAAACATCTAGCCTACACTGCACCTGCAGGGTGGTGGATTTTCGGGGTAAAGCCGCCTAATTGGATAGGATTTAAAGTCACTATTGCACTTGAATTGTGAAGGTGAGGAGCAAATTCTCTCCGCCACGGCGGCTCCTATTTTTTCACGTTCTGCAACACAAAGTTGAGAAACGTAACAGCAATGCCCGTCCTCACCCCAGGCTTAGTGTTAAGTTGTGGGATGTCATAAAACGAGCAAAAGACATAACCAAATAGAACATAGAAACAAGACCTTCATTCTGAATAAATTACTATGCTCAGAAACGAAAAAGCTGCCATGTTAGAAGCATTGAATCAACTGAAGCATCTGCATAAGACCAGGTTAAAATGGTGGTACGTGGCGTTGATGCCAGAGCTCCCACGATCAGATCACAAAACTCCCTCATTTCAGTCCCCGGTACCTACAGGCGTCCGTACTCCACGAAAGCAAGCCATTACCATATGTTTTGAATCAATATTCTGCATTCTCTTGATCCACTCGCCTTTAAAAAAAAAAGGGTGGCACAAGCTTAATTGGGACTATGAGCAGAAACATTACTTCCACCAAAAGAACCTTCTAATACTTGGAACATGCTGGACAGAAGAAAGTTAGAGCCCTTCCGTTGGATGTACTTCTCAGGCAGGACGAGGACCTCAGCAGCAGAGTCGGTTACAGGAGTTGAGGGCACAACTCTGGCTGTGAGCGCTAGATAAGTCCACATTGTGAGCACACAGAGCCATGCCAATCCCATGGTCACTGGTATAGTAAATAGCCCTTGAGAGAGGCTGGCAGTGGAAGGCTATGGATTTCGCTCAGTCTGTCTTTTCCCAGAGCAAGGCGCACAGACCTCCGACAGAGGTCCATCAGAGGCAGGGGTTCAGCTGCAAGAAGAGAAAATAGATTAGGGTCATTGTCCTCGATTAATACAGAAATTTTATGTTAAAACACTGTCTACCCCACATTCCCACATGAACAGGTGGTTCTCCAACCTAGTGTCCCTCAACAGCAGCAAGATTTATCCAATTCACTGATTTGCTCCTGCGATTTGAAGACTAGGACCTTGGAAGAACCAGTGACCATTTACTTACAGCATAAAATGTAATCAAATTGACAACATGAAAATGGCATATTTAGCTTATCACTGTTCAAACATCTACTTCACTGCCTGAAGGCCTAGCCAAATCTGCAGTCAAAAAAAAAAACCTAAAAAAAAAAACCCACACATTGCCATCTTTAAATATGCTGCTAGCCATTGGTGAAGACAAAACAATGGCATGACAATGCGGGGGGAGGTTAAGATTTGGCAAAGGCAGTGTGAAAAAATTGGGGCGAGGTACAGGCGTGTGAGAAAGGATGACATGCACACATGCAGATCCGTCATGATGCAACTCAGAGCTGTAACATTTCCTTATGTTGGTGGATGCGCAATGACAAATGTGCATACAGGCCTTACCACGTACTTGCATACAAATGATCCAGCCACAATTTCTTTTGTTTACCGTTTTAAAACTGCGCTCTTGAAAATAGAGCAGCTCGACTGCAAATGGCAGCCGCTAGGCCCAAGAAAAAACGTGAAAGAAAGTTTTATCGCAATGGGTGGCAGGAGATTTAAAAAAAAAAAAAAATTTTTATAGCCAGTGAGGAAACAATGGATGAACTGGTTGGCGGGTGATGAGCCAGCAGAACAGCTCCCAAGGGGAGGATGGGTGGGCATTTAAAAGTAACAGAAAAAGAAGGAGCGCAAGAACACACAAACACTCATTGAGTGCTTGAAGAAATAATAAAGTTATTCCCTGAATGTGAGCAGTGGAAGCATACAAGGCATCCAATGAAAGATGGTAAGGAAGCTATGCTCAGGAGAAGGGACCAACAAGACAAAAGGAAAACCACCAAATAAACAAGCAAATGACTGTCCAAGCCAAGCAATGGGCAGCCGGTCTATGGTCCACTAGAGATCTTTCACCTGACTGCTTTATCGGTCTGAAGGCGAGTCCTAAAAGGCAATCAGGGTAGTGCAATTAGCTCAGAAAAGCTACTGCAATGGGAGAATACTCATTGCTACATTTATGGCCTTCAATGTTACAATCCTTGAAACAGACTTATTTGTTAAGGAAAGCTCACCTAGACTGTTGCGATAGTCAGCAATCAACCTATGCTGGAATCACCAATTGTGTAATAATTATCAAGACATCTGATGGCCTAAATACTGAAGGGGACTATCAGCAGCACATTTGCAAAAAAGATTGCCCTTATGCGGATGCCGGTCAGAGACTTTGCTGCAGGCACAACAGAGGTATTTAACAAACTCAGGCATGTGCACGATATCTTTTCTGGATGGTAGGTAAAAATAAAAACAGTCTAGCATAAAGTAGAGTGCAAAAACGTAGAGGCAAATTTGTCACTTACCACATATGAAACTGTAGACTAACTTTAAACTTTTCCCCAGTACCCTACTATAAGTCCCTCCTTAACATTTTAACACCAACCATGGGTTCTCTCCTATTTTATGGCAAGGGGTTGTGAAATGTCCTGCCTAAAGTGTCACCCTACCATTTACAGCTACTTCTAACACCATCATGTACACATTCCATTACTTAACCAGAATCCATATCCCTTACTTAACCCTCACCCATCTATTAAAAGTACCCTACACAAAACCAGACCCTTGCCTCCAACCATGAACTTACCCCAAATTGTTACCTTTTTGCCTACCATAACCCATACACTTTGCCTTGCACCATTTCTCACATCACACAACCAAGACCCACCAAACAACGCAAATCCAAACCTGCATCCTGGAGGGATGCAGTCCTCTCCTGCTGAACCAGAAGACCAGTGAGCCCAGGAGGCACCCGTAACTGTTTTAAGAGCAGTTAAGGCCCAAAAGAAATACTGTCAGTTGCAGAAGGAAAGGGTCTTTGTTTTTTTTTTGTTTTTTTTTAATTTGAGTTTTATATAGCGCTGGCTAGACCCGGAGGTATCTTTGTGTTCCCATTATGTCTATTTACCTTGCAGTCATTAATTAGGAGAGCTGGCAGAGTCCCAAAAGACTGGTGCTTCCTTGTGGCACCGGTCTTCTAGTTCAGCAGTTGGGGATACCTCTGCATCACTCTGTAGCGTAGCTGAGCTTTGGAGTCCATTCAGTGAAAAATTGTCTAAACTTATAATAATAATAATAATAACACAACCAAAGGGTAGAGTAACCAAATGTTAGGGAATAGATAAACGTTTAACAAGCTTAAAATGGGAAAATGTGTGAAATGCATGGCTCAGCAAATTGGTAAGGGAGAAATTCAGGGTTGGATTTGGGTTCGGGGGGGGGGTCTTGGTATGGTGTGAGAACAAGTCAAGGTGCATTGCTATGGTGAGCAAAAGGTTTACAATTGGGGGGTAAGTTCAGAGTTGGAGGTAAGGGATAGGGTTTGGTTACAGTAGTTTTATTGAATGGGTGATGGTTAGAATAAAGGGATAGGGATTAGAGCTAGAGTAACGCAACATGTACATGATTGCGGAACTAGTAGGTGTAAATGGAAGGCTGGCACTAGAGGCAGGACAAAGCAATTCCACAACCCCATGACACACTCAATTGTTTAAGGTTGGGATTAAGGAGGAGTAATAGTTGAGGATTAGGGTAAAGGTTAACGCCCCCAAAATTTTTTTTTAAAAAAAGGGGAGGGGGCTGACAATTTAACCGTTTCAAATTGGCTTCTGTCAATATAAAAAGCATCATGTTTTAGGGAGAGAGATTGCCCAAAGCCTCTGTCACACCTTAATATGTCATAATGCAGGTGAAAATGTAATCAGTCATAGCAATAACAGGATTACTGCAATATATGGGATTTATTCTTCCCCAGGTGTTCAGTAATCCCACACGCAAATGGAGATTTGTTGCTCATGGATATTTGAGGATCACTTGATGGATACATCTGATCAATGCAGATTGTCAGCGTTACCCGTAATGGGTGGAGGAGGAACAGATTATCCAGTGAAAGGGAACAAAAGGAACAAACAAGACATGACTGGACCTCTCTGATTTTTGCCAAAAGTCAACAACTGGGTCAGCTGAAGTGAGCATCACTCCAGCGAAAAGCCAGGACATCTACAATATTCCTTTTTAAATGACAACGAACAGAAGGGGTGGCATTGTTGATGTGAGCCAATTGGACTGCTCACTACTTTCTTAACGCCTACTTCACTGAAGTACCACACCATAAACTGTTGATCGTCCCAGAATATCTGCTGCAAGCTTAGACAGGAATGGACCTCCTTCACATTATCTGAATGTGCCCTATACTCCAGCCCTTTTGAAATTGGTCACAAACAAGGTGACCACTTACCTGGAGATCAAACTTGCATAACCCTTCCAATGCGCACCTGGGTCGCGATGACAACTGACAAGGCAGGCTTTAACCTAGCCATGCAGTTTGGAAAAGAGGATTTCAATGGCAGCATGGAAGAAAATGTTACTTACCTTTGGTAACTGTCTTTTTGAAAGATACCTCTACCTGCAGATTCTTCACATGTTAAAATATCCCCAGGTGCCAGACTGGATGTGGAAACCTTTACATAGCTCTTTCACACCAGTAAGGGGCACAGACTTAATCTCTGTGCCATAAACCGTGAGGTCATTGGAGCCACAAAGCGATCAACCTGGGCACACTGTCAGTTCTACAACCATTTTTTTTGACACCCGTATAGGCCGAAATTAGGTGGACACAAATTTGAGTGTATCAATCTAAAATGTAACTTTAAATGGTTTATACGCAATCTTCAGAGCTTGGGGAGGGGGGGGGGTGCTGGATATCAATTGGGAATCTGCAATTAGACAAGAGTATCACTCAGAAAGATAGTTACCAAAGGTTCTTTATGAAGGATACCTTTACCTGCAGATTCTTCACCTGCTGAATACATCTCAAATCAGTACCCTCTTCTGATTCCATCTGGCAGTTCCTTCTTGGCACTGCGTATATTTTAGCAATCAGAGTATAACTGAGCAGGACATTCTTCTGCCTTTTCCGCTGCATGCATTCCCCACAAAGAGCTGGTTGCCAGAACATATCGCCTTCGTGAGCGTGATGTAAAAACTAAAAGTTCTCCTTGGTCGGGTGAGGCCATGGGTAGGAGGGAGGACTGTCCCAGTTGGAAAGGGGTTATTCACAATAGGAAGGAAAGCCATTATAGTCCTGACAACTAATTTGTCCATGAAAAAAAACATGTAGAGGGAAGACTTGAACTCCCTGTGTGCATCTCAGTGACACATTTGCAAAGTAATGAACACCCAAAAAAAAAAAAAACACCCAAAAAAACGCACACCAAAACGGTTTTGAGCGCAAAAGCCGCAACTGCCATCCGTGAAGTGGCCCAAAAGGGATGGCCCATCACCAAATGTGTGAAGAGAACAAAAAGCAGCCCCATCAAAGGTTAAAACAAGTGACATCACAAGAGGAGTTGAAGGAAATACAAGAGGCAACTCTTTCAAAACACATGATGGGAGATTTGAAACAAGGGGGTTAGTATGGAAGGCAGAGTATTGTCAACAATGCAGCAATGTATCCCTTGAACATGCTCAGCGCAGAGTATTGCTGGGCATGCAAGAACATGAAATGAAGGAAGTTTACGGGTGAGTCTTCAATGGAACAAATTTCTGCTCCACAAACCTGCTGACAAACATTCCACCTTCCGGAGTAGAGTTTTGGTAGACTGGCTGCTATGATTAAGTTGACCATCTCTGAACATTGGGGGTGCAGCACCTGCCCCTCCGAATGGGAAAGGAAGCTCACCCCGAGATGTAAACGGAGCATGGAAGACCTAAAGATGTGCCGGAGGTCGGTTGAGCGATAAAAAGGATTTGCGCAGTCATGGCTAATCTTCCTCGGAACTTGAGAAATCCAGTATCTTGGAGAAAATGGAGAGAAGTGAAAGCTTCACGTCAATCAAAATGAGTCCCCCAAAGCTCTGTGCAGTGGATACTGAAGGGCACAGAGGTTAATCTGAATTGTTGCAAATGGCAAAGAGCCATCTGAGAGATGCTCCTCATAGCTAAAACGTACTGGATCACATCTGGGTGGCGACACCATTTGTAGTCAGCAAGATGGCAGCAACCGAGGCTTTCAGCCATGGTGATTAGAGAGCAAGCCAAAATGTTTGCAACTAGTTAGATCCCATGCTGGTGCGCACAAGCCCAGACCCACTTCTGTAACAGATAAGGTAAAAACCATACTCCTCCCCATTTGTTGATGTACCACATCACAGACTTATTATCTGAAGATCTGGACAGACTGAGTGCAAATAGTCGGGAAGAACGCTTTGCGTGCTAGCCGAATAACTGTTCAAAAAGTTGACGTGCAGACCCTGCTCTTCTAGAGACCTGAATAATCTGATATCTAATTCCTCCAGTTGAGCTCCCCAAAGGGTGGATGCATCAGGCACCACCATAATCACGCCTGGTGGAGAGTAGGACGACATATTGAGAGACGTGCTCCTCCAACAAGCGTGGTCCAGTATCCCAGGAGATTGTCCGACAGAACCCCTCCTCCCCCCCGCATCAACATTAAAACAACCTGTGGAGGTGCCACTTGAGACCACCCACCCAGACTGTTGTATCCTATCCAATACTTCCCCTATGAACAGGAGGTGCAGTGGGGGCTCTATGTGAGACCTGGACACATTGATGGAAATGCCCAAGATGAACAGTAGGCAAGCTGTTGCCTGCAACTAATGTGACACCATCTGTGACAAGCCGATTTTGAACAGCCAATGGTCTAGGTACATGAATATATAGATTCCAGACCCTCCCAGATGTGCCATTGCTTTGCTTAAGATTTGAGATACTAATGTTAACCTCAATTGGAGGATTACACACTGGTAGGTAGTGGACGCTTAAGTAACGCAAGTAACACCTGTGAGGTGGTAGGATTAGTATGTGGAAGCACGCTTCCTGCAAGTCTATGGACACCACCCAGCCAGGGACAGAAAATGTAATCTTTCCTTGTGCAACAAGTTAAAGACCCAGAGGGCTAGATCAGGCGCCGGCCGCAGTCTTTCTTGGTAACATTACATACCAAAAGTAGCACCTGTGCTTAATTTCCAGCTCTGAAGTCAACCCCACCACTAATTACTGTAGCAGAGCTGCCACCTCCTGATGCGGGATCCGAAATTTATCTAACTGAAGCGACTTTGTGAAAGGGCTGGGCAGATCTGTGCCATTTGAAGGACCCACTGGTCTGATGTTATGGTCTTCCAGCCCCGTAGAAAGGAGGATACCCACAGGGTGCATATGTTCCTTTCTGGGTCGGTGGGTGTAGGTTACAAAGTACACCCCTGGGGGGAACTTGCAGCCCTCCTGACCTTTACATGCAACTCAATGGTCAACAGCAGCACTGATGCAGCAGTTTAAAAGAGAACCTTAACATTCCGAAACATTGGGCGACTGGATCCAAAACAGCAGAAAAATAGGCACAGGGTCGTTTGTGTGTACCATGCATTTGACAGAGAAGTGAGAGGGCACAACCCGACCGTTCGTGTACAAAAAGAACAAATGGCTTTTGATAATCAGGTGTACCTAATACTGGGGCTGAACACAGAGCCTGTCGTAGGGTCATGAATGCTCCCGCATGCTGTGATGTCCAGGGAATAGGATCAGAAACATCTTTAGTCACCAGGGAAAGAAGTGGCTTGATAAGGAGGGAAAAATTTGGGACCTACTGTCTACAGAAGGAGGTGAGACCCATTAGTGCTCTCACGTCTCTCTGGGTGGTTGGAGTGGGAAAGTTCAAAATAGTCTGAATCCTGTCTGGTGTAAGAGTGCGTCCCTCCTTAGACAATAGGTGACCTAAATAAGTCACCTGTTTTCTACAATACTGCAATTTGTCTTTGGATACTTTGTGGCCATGTCCAGCAAGAAATTTGAGGGTCAGTAATGATGCTTGTCGGGCCAAGTGAGTCTGCTGCTAACAAAATGTCGTCTACATATTGAATAAGAGCCACTCCCTCTGGGAGATGGATTTGGTCAAGCTGTTTTTTTAACGCTTGGCTGTAAATGCTCGGACTTTGTGTAGCCCTGAGGGGCGCGACAGAATCTATAAGATCTGTTCATTAGAGTGAAGCCAAAAAGAAAACGGCAGTCTTCGTGGATGGGGATGGAAAAGAACGCATTTTTCAAATCTATGACTGTAAAGGCTTTAGCTGTAGATGGAATCATAGTGAGGATAGCAGTTATGTCGGAAACTACGGGAAATTGTGGTACTACTATCCTATTAATGGCCCGCAAGTCAATCACAAACCTGTACACCTTGTGGTGTGTAGCTGATCGTTTTAATACCGGCAAAATGGGGCTGTTGTAGACGTTGGAAGGAACCTGTTCCACCACGCCAGCCTGGACGAGGTCGGTTACAATCTTTTGTAGTGCGAGCTCTCCTTTAGATATTTTATACTGTGGTAATCTAGGCAAGGGTGCACCTTCCCTGACAGTAATGTGAACTGGTGGCATTTGGTTAGTACCAACGTCAGTATCAGAAACGGCCCATAAGGTGGTCGGAATGGTAGCTAAATCATCCTGAATGTCGGGAAGTTGGAGTAGCTGTACAGACTGTTGGTAGGGAGAAACATTGTCATACAGAATGACTCGAACATTATCTGGGGAACATCTGATAGTGGCACGGTAATGTTTTAACAAATCCAACCCCATAAGATTCTCGGGACAATCTGGTGATAGCAAGAACGTTGCATTAGTGTCTGCACCGTGGATAGAGAATGCGGTAGGTTTGGAAAGGGGGTTCACAGAGGGCTTACCATCGAACCCAGTCGATGTGATTAGTTTGCCGGATGGAGGAGCCCTTGGAATCAGTGGGGTGGTCAGGGTGCTGCGGGATGCTCCTGTATCCACAAGGAAACATCCTTTAGTGCCGGCCACCGATGCTGTAACATAGGGTCCCTGTTGATGAACAATAGTTACTTACCTGTAATCTGTGGTTCTCCAGTATTGGTATCTTTCATAGATTCACATGCCTGAATCATTCCCCGTCGTCGGAGTGGGAGTCCCACGGTACATAAAAAAGCAATAATTATGCACATAATAACCATAGTAAGTAGTACCTAGAACCAGGAAGTGAAGTAGATAGAAACTACAGGGGAAGAAAAACTTCCACATTTATGACCTATCCAGGTCATTATAAATAGTCCAAACTGCAGCCAATCAGGCGACAGCACCCTCTAGAATGCTCTCCTCAGAGGCTGAGGCTCTCAGATTTTCTCGCACAAGAGTGTACCAAGTGACAAGAAAGTATAACGAGCCTCTGAGGGGAGGTGGGTGGTTGCATGTGAATCTATGAAAGATAACAATACTGGAGAACCACAGATTACAGGTAAGTAACTATTGTTCTTCTCCAGTATTGGGGTATCTTTCATAGATTCACATGCCTGAATCAGAGTACAAAGCAGTACATCCATAACATGCCTGTTAAATTGCACTTGTAACATTGTTGTATGTACAAGAAACCTCATGCAATGACATACCTAGAAGTTGCATAGCATGCAAATAGGAACATATATACATGTGAATAAATCAATATATATATATATATATATATATATATATATATATATATATATATATATAGCAATGTTAAACATATATAACATCAGTCTAAGAAAACAGTAAAAAGGAGGAGGATAGAACAGAGGCTCACCTTATCTAAAAAGATTACGGAGAACCGCTTGTCCCACCGATGCGTCTGCATTACTGGCAGCTTCCAAACAGTAGTGCTTGGTAAAGGTGTGCGTGCTGGACCATGTTGCAGCTCTGCAGATTTGATGGAGGCACACCAGCAAACAAGGCAGTAGACGAAGACATTGCTCTAGTAGAGTGTGCTCTTGGCCTTGCTTGTAATGGTCTTCCTGCTTGTTGATGGCAGAGACAAATTGCAGCAGAAATCCAACGAGCTATGGTCTGTTTGGATATTGGTTGACCCTGGCGTATTTTCCCATAGGCCACAAATAACTGGTCAGATTTACGGATGGAAGCAGTCCTTTGTAAATAGAATTTGAGACATCTTCTGATGTCAAGCGTATGTAAAGTCCTTTCTGCAGTTGATTGAGGATTAGGGAAGAAAGTCTTTAAAATTATTGGTTCGTTGAGATGGAAGTCTGAAGGTACTTTAGGCATAAAACTGGGATTAGTACGTAGCACTACCGAGTTTGAAGTGAATTGAAGAAAAGGCGGATTAATAGTGAAGGCTTGAATGTCACTGACTCTCCTAGCCGATGTTAATGCTAACAGTAAAGACACCTTCCAGGAGAGAAACTTCAAATCCACTTTATGAATAGGTTCAAAGGGGTGTCGCATAAGTTGTGCAAGCACCACGTTCAGATGCCAGGATGGAGATGGGCGGCGGATAGGAGGAAACATCCTAAACAATCCCTTGAAGAATTGCTGAATGATCCTAGCTGAATAAAGAGAGTTGGAACCATCTTGCCGATATCTTGAAATAGCCGCTAGAAATACCTTCAGAGTCGAATGGGACAGGCCTGATCTTGCCAAGTGTAAAAAGAATGGTAGGATCTGCTCCGGTTTTGCATGGATCGGATGAATGGAGGCAGTTTGACACCACAAGCAAAACCTCCTCCATTTAAGCCTGTACGTCTTAATAGTGGACGGTGCTCGAGCATTGGTTAAGACTTCCTTGCAGTCCGCAGGAATATCTAAATGAGCGAATTCAAAGTGCTCAGGCGCCAGGCCGCTAATCTCAGAGATGCAGGGTCCGGATGACAGATCTGACCGTTCTGGATGGACAGAAGGTTCGGTATTGGTTGAAACTGAATGGGATCGCATTCCGACAGAAGGAGGAGTTCGGTAAACCAGAACTGGCGAGGCCACCTGGGAGCAATGAGGATTAGGCGACAGGGTTCCCTCTTCATCTTCCGGAGCACCCTGGGAACCAACGGTATCGGAGGAAAAGCGTAGGCATAGATCTGTGACCAGTTCATCGAAAAGGCATTCCCGCGTGACCCCTTGTGGGGAAGCCAACTTGCAAAGAATGGGCATTTGCGGTTCCGACTGGTCGCAAACAGGTCTAGATCGGGACGATTCCACAACTGAAATACTCGATCCAGCGTTGGTTGATGTAACTCCCACTCGTGATTGGATACTGTTGATCTGCTGAGGGAATCTGCCAAGACATTGGAAACTCCGGGAACATGTATCGCTGATAAGCTGATCCTGTGTCGTATCGCCCAGTCCCAAATTTGTTGTGAGAGTCGGGCAGACCTTGTTCCCCCTTGTTTGTTCAAGTAGTGCATACTTGTTGTGTTGTCTGTCCGAATTAATACTGATGCCCCTAGAATGATGGTGCGAAAGGATTTTAGAGCGAGGAAGATGGCCAGCAATTCTAGAAGGTTGATATGCCACATTCGTTGCTGGATGTTCCACTTGCCGCTGACCGTGAGCCCTTGAAGGTGTGCTCCCCACCCTTCGAGGGATGCATCCGTAGTGATGGTGAAACTTGGAGCTTCTACTAGGAAAGCGCACCCTTTCTTTACGTTCTTTCTGTGAGTCCACCAAAGTAAGGCTTCTCTCATCCGGGAGGTGATGCGAATGAGGTCGTTGAAGGAACCTGAAATCTGCAACCATTGATGGCTGAGCTCCTCTTGTAGTGGTCTCATCTTGAGACGACAGTTGGGAAGTAAAGGAATGCATGAAGAAATCATTCCCAGAAATGATTTTAACTGTCGGACTGAAGCGTACCTTTTGAGCACAATAGGTGTGCAAGGCTGCAAATCTTTTGTTGTCTTTCTTTTGAGATGAATGCTTGTGTCAGTTGAGTGTCTAACGTGGCTCCCAAGAACGTTTGTCTTTGCGACGGAACGAGATGAGACTTGTCGAGATTGATGGAAAGTCCCAGAGATTGGAAGAGGGACAAACATCTGCGAATGTGGGCGTCTGCGACCATAAAAGAACTCGCCTTGATAAGGCAGTCGTCTAAATACGGAAAGATTTGGATCCCTTCCAGACGTAGGTGTGCGCTCACCGGTGCTAGAACCTTGGTAAATACACGGGGTGCGGAACGTAGTCCGAAAGGAAGGACCTTGTACTGGAAGTCCCTGCCAGCCACTCTGAACCGCAAATATTTCCTGTGTCTGGGAAGAATCGGTACATGGAAATATGCGTCCTGAAGGTCGAGAGTAGCCATGTGATCTCCCGCAGACAGGAGATGAAGTATTTCTTGAAGCGTTAACATCCGGAAGGACAACTTTTTAAATATTTGTTGAGGGAACGGAGATCCAGAATGGGGCGCCATTCTCCCGATTTCTTCTTTATCAGGAAGAACCTTGAATAAAACCCTGTTCCTCTTTGCAATTGAGGAACTCTCTCGATCGCTCCCTTTTTAGCATCAAATTTATTTGGGAAAAAAGCTCTTTGAGATGAGCTGGCGGTGGGCCTTTTGGAGGAGAGCTTGGAGGGATCTTTATGAACTCTAGAACATGGCCTCTGGCCACAATGTCCAGGACCCACTTGTCTGATGTTATATCGGACCAGTTCGAGTAGTACTGGGAGATTCTCCCTCCAACTTTTAAAAGGGTAGACGGTAGAATAGGTGGCAGGTGGCGGTTGTCACTGTTTCTTAAAAGTGTCGCGTCCGCGATAGGAAGGCCTTCTCTTATTCTGTGAATAGGAGGTATTTCTTTGTCCATAAGATTGTTGACGTTGAGGTTGGTAACGTTGATTGTTTTGGAAGGACTGATATGACCTTTGCTGGTTATATCCTCCTCGACTAGAAAAGGAGCCACGGCCCCTAGCTCCACGAAAGGGCGGCTTCCGAAATTGGAGGGTACCCAAAGATCTTGCAGTTTCGGTATCTTTTTTAATGGCTTGAAGGGCCTCGTCCACATGCTGGCCAAAGAGACTCACCATCAAACGGCATGTCAACTATCTTTGACTGAACCTCCTGACGGAAAGATGTCGATTTGAGCCAGCCTTGTCGTCGTAGTACTGCGGCCCCTGCTAATTGTCTAAAACCTGTGGATGCGACATCCACGGCCGAATCTATGATCTCTGCGGAGATACGTTCTCCTTCTTGCAATATCTTTAAAGCTTCCGATTTGGATGGTTCTGGCAACATGTCGATGTAAGGAGAGATGTCCGACCACATCTGTCTGTCGTATCGGCCTAGAATGGCCAGTGAATTAGCAGCACGGACTGTTGTTGCTGCCATGGTGGACACCTTTTTCCAATGGTGTCTAACCGTCTGCCATCCCTATCTGGAGGAGCTGTGATCGGAGAAGATGGGTTCCTAGCTCGCCGTTGTGCCGCCTGGGCAATAACAGAATCAGCTTTCGGTTGACCTATGAGGCATGCCGGGGTGTTATCTGGCGCCTTGTATTTTTTGTCGAGGCGAGGTAGGACCGCAGGAATTGATGCAGGAGCCTTCATGACCTTCAATCCCTCTTGCCAGATGAAGTCAATTATTGGGATGGTCCGTACCTGTCTTCTCGTCTGATCTTTAAAATCGTATAGGAAGCACTCATCCTTTTTGGTTTCCATAGGTAGGAGAAACCTTTGAGTTGCCCTTTCCATCAGAAGATGAAAGCCTCCGATGTCAACCGGAGGAGAATCGATGGGAGCTGGAGTTGAGGGAGATGGAGTTTGTAACTGGTAATCATCCCACTCCGTAAGAAGCGATCTGTCGTCCAACTCTCCTTCCTCTCTATCGTTGTCAGAGATGTGAGCATCATCGGAATGATGAGACGGTACCGGAGACGGTGGTCTGGGTGACCTCAACGCAGAAAAAGAAGTTTGAGGTACAGGTGTCGGTGGAATAGATGAAGCCGATTCAGATGGAGGAAAACGGCGATAATAATCATCCAGCATGAATTGAAGATTATTTAATAGAGCCAAAGGCATTTGTGCCGATGGAATCGGATCTTGAGCTGGAGCAACAGCCTCTGGGGAAGGCTCATCATCTTGATCATCCTCTTGATACTTTATGAACAATTCTGATGGGCTCCTGGCAGTGCGAAATCTGTCATCCTCTTCAGATTCATCCTCATCCTCTCCATAATCTAATAATTGTTGAGGTAATTCTAGAGGTATTTTAGTAGGGGAAATATGTAGTGGAGAAAGGATCTCCAACGAAGAGCCCCGTCTATGCAACAAAGATGATGTTGACGTTAGTGGTGGTAATTGCACCTGTGTCGTAGACGGTGTAGATGGCACCGTTGCCGCAGCAGCTGACCAGACCTGTAATTCTGTACAGGCAGATAATTGAAGCGTCGTCGAGGCAGTCTTCGTCGTCGAGGCAGTCTTCGCTCGCCGAGGCAGTCTTCGCTCGCCGAGGCAGTCTTCGTCGTCGAGGCAGTCTTCGTCGCCGAGGCAGTCTTCGTCGCCGAGGCAGTCTTCGTCGTCGAGGCAGTCTTCGTCGCCGAGGCAGTCTTCGTCGTCGAGGCAGTCTTCGCCGTCGAGGCAGTCTTCGTCGCCGAGGCAGTCTTCGCTCGCCGAGGCAGTCTTCGTCGTCGAGGCAGTCTTCGCTCGTCGAGGCAGTCTTCGTCGCCGAGGCAGTCTTCGTCGTCGAGGCAGTCTTCGTCGTCGAGGCAGTCTTCGTCGCCGAGGCAGTCTTCGTCGCCGAGGCAGTCTTCGTCGTCGAGGCAGTCTTCGCCGCCGAGGCAGTCTTCGTCGTCGAGGCAGTCTTCGTCGTCGAGGCAGTCTTCGTCGTCGAGGCAGTCTTCGTCGTCGAGGCAGTCTTCGTCGTCGAGGCAGTCTTCGTCGTCGAGGCAGTCTTCGTCGTCGAGGCAGTCTTCGTCGTCGAGGCAGTCTTCGTCGTCGAGGCAGTCTTCGTCGTCGAGGCAGTCTTCGTCGTCGAGGCAGTCTTCGTCGTCGAGGCAGTCTTCGTCGTCGAGGCAGTCGACGAGGTGGTCGTCGACGGGAGTTTTCTAATCTTGGTCGACGGGGCGTCGACGGTAGATCTAATTTCCGTCGTCGACGAAATTGGCCTTACGGAGACAGAGACCAGCGTAGACGGTGATGACGCCGACGACATGATCATCTGAGGTCTCGGCGACGAGACGGTGGCAGTTGACGTCGTCGTAGCGCCGACGGTAAATATCGTCGACGAAGTCGTCGATGTCGTCGACGACGGTGCCTTATTCTGAGGTAAACTCTTCTCAGACATTCTTTTTGAAGCCAGAGACTTCGGAGTTTGTCTCAGGGGGTATTATGAAGAGGTTTACTCTTTGAAGGTGGAGGAGCCTTTTTTGAGGAGGAAGGCACTTCAGCACCCTTAGAGGACTGCTGTTTTCTCGACACCTTAGCCCCAGAAGACGATAAAAGTTCCTCAGCAACCCTCTTCCTAGAGGACACTGTAGAGCCTGAGGCAATACTCCCCACCTCAGATAAAGGGTTATCCTGATCCTTAATCTTCTGCAGCCACAGAAGTAGACGTCCCTCTCTGTCTCTGAGAGTTTTTTGAGGGAAGGTCCTACAGATCTTACAGTCTCTCACCTGGTGATCAGGATACAGGCAATAAATGCATTTCTTGTGGGGATCTTCTGAGAACAGTCGCAGCTTCCCACAAGATTCACAAGGTCGAAAGAGAGATCTCTTAGAAGACATTCTGTAATGAATTAAATTGTGAAGAATAGGAAAATACTGAGCAGAGCTCAGGGAGACTCCCTTCACACGACGTGCGGTAGAAAATCTGAGAGCCTCAGCCTCTGAGGAGAGCATTCTAGAGGGTGCTGTCGCCTGATTGGCTGCAGTTTGGACTATTTATAATGACCTGGATAGGTCATAAATGTGGAAGTTTTTCTTCCCCTGTAGTTTCTATCTACTTCACTTCCTGGTTCTAGGTACTACTTACTATGGTTATTATGTGCATAATTATTGCTTTTTTATGTACCGTGGGACTCCCACTCCGACGACGGGGAATGATTCAGGCATGTGAATCTATGAAAGATACCCCAATACTGGAGAACTACAGGTACCTCCACTGATTCCTTCCCCCATCCTTGACCTCCCTAGGCAGACCAATACAGTGGTTTCATTTCAAGATCGTCCTCTGCATAATCCTGAAGGGTAGCCTGACGTTCTGAGTTATTATCAAACCTGTTGTCTCTATACTGATATTGGGGTCGGGAGGAGGTGTTGGCCTGTCGTGGTTGCGTTCTTCCCGTGGCAATGTTATCAGCTAATATCGGGCAATCCTTCTTCCAATGTCCCGGTTTCTTACAATGGGCACAAATATCAGTAGACTGGGGACCAGGTCGATACGATCGCTGGTTCTGTTCTGCAGTGTTTTGTGTTTTCGGGGTGAACCTGGCATTTTGCTGACGGACATTATTTGTGTCGCGAGGGTGATTGCGGGTGTCCAACTGGCTAAGCAACACTTGTTCTTTTAATTTCTTCTTTTTAGTCTCCTTTTCTTCTTCCACGTTTTTGTACTGAGCCTCATAATATTGTGCCATCGTTAGTATAGTGGCAGGCGTTGCTGCTGGCCAACTACTTTCACTGGCCATAAGCCTATTTCCTATTGCTGGTAAGAGCCCCTTGACAAATGTCTGAATAAGTAGGTGGCGACCAGTTTCAGTGGCCACATCCTGACCACTGAAATCGGTATATGCCTTTCCTAGTCTGGTAAAATAATCAGAGACCGATTCATCGGTATTCTGTTTGCAAGCATTGAGAAGGGTCCAATCTATCTCTTTCTGGAGCGAGAGTTTAGTTTAGCTAACAGTCTTTTCGGCAATGCTAATATATCTTCATGTGGTTTTTCACCGGGTTTTCGCTCTTTTTCCCTCGTTTCCAGTTCGTCCCATGTACCATGGAAAGCTGCCTGATCGTCAACATATCTGAGGGGTTTCCAAAGTTCGGCTGGCAATATAAGGCCAAAAATTTGAGTGATGTCAATTAGGGTCAAGGTATAAGTGTTCAGTATCTGCTGGACACTCATAGAATCCCGTAGGATTCTTTCTGATGTCAGGTATATCCTTTCGTAACTGTAATATTTCAGCCTTTGTCCAAGGAGTATATACCAAGCTAAACATTAATCTGGAACAGGCATTTGGGTCATCTGGGTTATTTTGGACTGTTCCAGTACCCCGCGGAGGGACATAGATGGGGGCAGCCTCTTTGACTGGCATCTGAACGATACTCTCTGGCTGACTATCGGAATGTAAAGTAGTTTTGATTATTGCTAGTAGTACATCTGTCTTTTTTTGTAGATTCCCCATCGTGCAAGCGTCTATATAGTCTCCGGAAACCAAGTGGTACTTCTACCCTTTGATCCTCCTGTTTGGCCATAAGGTGGTAAGCCATTCTTTCCAGAAAATAGCTCTTTCTTGTCGATTGTACCTGGCCCTCTGCTGCGGCGTGGATATCAAAAGGGGAGGCACAGTCTGTAATTAGTTTGTAGGCTATACGATCTATTTTTTTTTTTCTCTTCATCCCAGAGTCTAGGAGAATGTGACCTTTTATACCCTCCTGGGTCGGAATCATAACTGCCGTCTGAATCATTAACCTCCTTTCGGAGTCCTTTTCTGTCACATTTCTTCACGATTTTGGGAATAACTACGGGGGCAAGGGTTTCAGCCTCTGGGTCATGTATCACCACCTGAGCTGGTGGGATTGGGGCGTCAAGAATAGGAACGTTCTGGGCAGGTGCTGGCTGCGGCTGTATCAATTGTTGTGTCTCATGATAAGCGGGAGGTCTAAAAAGCAACATAGCATCGTCTTCGTCAACTTTTGGGGGCAGTAAGGGGTACTGTCCTGTTATGTTAAGTCGGTGTTCCCTATCACACCTTTCTATGTTTCTCTCTATTTGTCGCCCTCTAAGGGCTGCCATTTCCTGTTGAGCAGTTTTTCTGAGTGTCTTGTGCTCTCTAGCTTGAGTTCTTTCTTTCATCAATTTCTTTTCGCCATAGACCAAAGGAATCGAACATACTTGTTCGCACCTTTCGTTTATGCAACTGCTCTTCCAAATATGTAAGTTTAGGTACTTCGAAAGAACCAAATTCGGGCCACTAACTCGGCATTATTTTTGGTGCATTTCCGCCACAATTTAGTATAAATTATACCGGAAATACCATATTTGATGTACATCTCTTTATTAGGGGTGCCCCATGGAGGGGCTGGCTGACTTTCTTCTAATACATCCGGACTGTTTGAGCAACAGAGTTTACAAAATTTATTAAAACCAGGCATGTTTACTGTACTTAAATAATATCTTTCAGAAACCAGACAGTTCACAATCAGGAACACATTACCTATCCTTCGGTCTTTGCAAAGAACGAATCATTAATCAAAACAGAGAAACAGACACATGCATGCGTAACTGAATCAGTATAAGAATTCTTTTTATGTCGCTTGAAGCAACCCTACCAGAATACCCGATGTGTTTCTCCGCTCCCAGGGGGTTCTCCTCCTTATTCTTCAGACGAACCAGAAAGGGATTCCAGTCAGGACCGGGGCCGCTGTGGTCGAAGACACCGTCGAGGGAAGGAGATACAGGCGACGTTGGCTACGGAGACTCACGTCTGCTTTCCGTAGGTGCACTCCTCAGTTACCGATCTTCCCCTCCTCTCCGGGTCGTCAAGCTGGGACCACCGAGTCTGATGGAGCCCCACGTTGATGCGCCAATTGAAGAACCAGGTTTTCTTAATGGAAGACCACCCAGCGGTGCAGGAAACACCCAAGTCAACAGCTTCCTCCAAGTACGTTAAAAAACGGGAGACCACACCGCTGGGAGTGAAGAAACACAGGTTTATTAATTAGATACAGACAATCTCTAGAGATGGAAGAGTATCCGAGACCCACTGGAAGGTAGGTGACGAGAGACTGTTCACCCTGCGAGGGACACGCAGCATCCCTTATAGGACGTGGACACTCCCCTCGCAGGAGAAGGAATTGCATAAAAAGTCTGTTTAGCTCGAGGGATGGAGAAACTGGCGTCAAGCAGTCCAGGCCTTAGGCAGATCACCTGGCTCTTATCACGATGTTAGATGAGGGATGAAACCTGCGGGCGAGGTCATTCACATTTCAACATTCCTGGAAGATTTTATCGTGGGTGCGGTAAAAGGTCAGCTTGTGGTGTAGTTGGACACATACACAGTCTTGAGGGATAGAGGCAAAAATGGGCACGAGAAGAAAACAAAATGGTGGTGCACATGGCAATTTAGCAAATTCAGGTTTTACAGGTCTGCAGACCAATTTCACCCAAAGTCCTGCAGGACCAAACAGGCAGAAAAGGGATCAATGTGTTTACTGCACACCATGCCACAAATGTTCTCCAACGGCAGGTGTATACAGTCTTGGTGGATGGACTCCTGGCTGCTAAAATGACATTACAGACTTCGGGAGAAAGGTCGGAAGTTGTCAACAGCCGCTGCTCAATCTCCACACAAGGATATGGAGAGTGGACAGGTTCGGGAAGAGGACCCTCCCCTGCTGTGCGACAGAAGATTCTCTCCCCCACCCCCGAAGGAGCAGCCTGATCAGAGACTATATTGCCATGCTCAGTAGCTCAGGATACCAAACTCTCCATGCCCAGAACAACAAGGATGACTTTGGCCCGTCGTTGCTGCTCTACTGGAGAACTCTTGGCAGGAGTGGTATTGGTGGAAAGGCATACAGGAGGATGGAGGAAGTTGAAGTCTCGCAGATCTAGAATAGGACAAAGACCTTTGTCCTTTCTGGAGACCAGAATGTAGCAGGAATAGCAACCACAGCCTACTTCTGTCCCTGAAACTCTATGGCTCCCTTGGCCAAGAGAGCCATGACTTTCTTGCAGAGAAGGGCCAGATGGTCTTCCGTCAGCAGGTCTTGAGATGGAGGCATGGAGGTTAGTAGCCTCCCCCCCCGCCAATCTGCAAAACCACCGGTCCGATGTTTATGGACGGCCAGTGGGGCAGGTGATGGCGAATTCTGCCACCGACTAGAGGCACATGGTGGTCAAGGGGCAGATTAGGAAGGTTTGGAGCCTGCAGCCGACTTGGAGGGGGAAGGGCTGAGGGCGGTGGGGGGGCTGGGACTGCCTAGACCACTGGCTACCTGACCCATGAAGTTTGACTGCTGGCCCTCGTCCACACAGAGGCTAGGAAGCATGCGTGGCTCTGTGGCTGAGATGGAATTGGCACAGCTGGAAGCCCCTTCAGTAGCCACAAAAGGTGGGTTGGGGTGACGTGGGGCCCAGGACTTGGCCGTAGTCAGACTGTCCTTGAAGCTCTCGGGCGCAGAGTCAGTCTGGTCTCTGAAGAGACTGGTGCCATCAAAGGGCATGTCCATAAGGGAAGCTTGGGCATCCCTCATAAAGCCAGTCATCCTCAACCAGGGATGGTGCCTCAGGGCCACCATTGATTAAACCGCTCTGACCAGTGAGTTGGTTGAGTCCACTTCGTATTGTGAACTTTGCTGCATCTCTCCCGTCGGCAACAGCCTGAAAGAGGACAGCCCAAGCTTCCTTTGGAAGCTGTTGCAGCACTTGCGCAACAGTGTCCCACAGAGTGTGGGAGTAACGGCCCAAAAGACATGCTGTGCTCACAGATCGCAATACCAGACTGGGGAAGAAAACATCTTTCCCAAGGAGTCCAGTCTCTTGGATTCCCTATCTGCGGGAGCAGTAGGGAATGAGTCTTGGGATGCCGAGTTTTGGACCACCAAGCCCTCCGGGGTAGGGTGTTTGGGTGAGGAAGTTTGGGTCCCATGGAGCAGGGCTGTAGCGATCATCCTATTCACAGCAGCCCCTGTATTGCGTTTGGACCAGGTCCCTGAAGAGAAATCAGTGAGGGCGTCATTGAACAGGTGTAGCTGTTCATTGGTGTTGTAGCATCAGGATTCTCCCAGTTCCTCAAATTCTTAAAAAGTGGACAGTGGAGCAATGCCTGGGGCGACATTCAAGTAGGAGAAGCAGGCGCTGTGGGGAAGGATGCAATGCTTAAGCCAGCAAAACAACTCCAATCATCCAGGAAGTAGAGCTGCTACAAGGAAAATATTAAGAAAATGCATGTGCTTGGCTCAGAGGTGAGATAGGATGGAGAAGACAACCCCATAACCAACTGCTGTTAATCAGTCCGATTAGAGAAGTCTGACTTGCTAATCTTAGAACTGATCTTCCTTATGGAGACAGAGTGGAGATTCCAAAAGCTGGAGCATCCTAGTATGGTGAACTGCTTGCACTGCCTACCAAGGACTGCACCAAGAAATTGTGTGAAATCCTTCCCCTTCAACATCTGGCGTGGCAGGGAAGCATTAGGAGTGGAGAAACTGCTGATCCGGTGTTTCTCCAGTTTGAGCCACCTCTTAGCAAAAACTCTGCTGGCAGACGAGGGAGGGTCGGAAGTCCAGGAATGGGCTTGCCTCCTCAAACTACAATGGACTGATGCCCACAGGAGGAGCATGACTACTACACAGTACAGGTAATGGAGTGAGAGACTTTAGTGCCCAGGAAAAGCTTCTGCTCAGGGATGGAGCCCTCTACCTCAGAGCAACAACACAGCAGGACTACACCCAGGAGATACTTGCTCAATCGCAGTGTAGTATTGTACAATTTATGTAGCACGTCAAACCCCTGGTGAGGTCACAAAAAACACTGATTTTAATCTGGTTTCTGGACACTCTTTCAGAGTGCATAGATTAAGGTGTTGGTTTTGGTTTGGCCTCTATGGGAAGTGCTGGTTGAGAGTTGTCAACATGCTCTAAACAAAGAAACCTAGGTGTTGTCTAAGGAGAGACTAGACAGCTAGGCAATCCAGCGTTTGCACTATTCTCAAAGGAGCCTACACTAGGTTAAAAAAAAAAAAAACATAGGGATAGGCATTTTCTGTTCCGATACGTAGTTCTGTTCCGATACGTAGTGCAAGCGGTGAGGTCCTGCTGGGAGCATTGCTTGCCTAGTACATGGTTATGGGTGTCGGAAAAAATATAATAAAAAGACAGGGCACAATCTGCTATTAAGTGGAAGAAATGCATTTACTGGGATCTAGGGTGGGTGTTAGATTAATAAGAGTTTAAAGAGCAGCAGGCCTATATTCCTACAGTGCATCACTCCCCTTACATCCTTCCATGAATCATACACTCTTGCCTTCCCAAGCCCCACCCAGGTCACTGGGACTTCTCTTCTGTAGAATTGCGGATTCTTCCCGTTTTCTTAACACCACCCATACCAATGGGCTGCGTTAGCACCACAAGTTAGACAAATAAAGGCTCAGGACAGATATGGACAGGGGGGTCCTAGAGACTTTGGACTTTCATTATGGGAACACTAATCGCAGTGCCATGTCAGAAAGACTGAAAGGAGAGTACCTGGTCTTAAGCGGACATTCATCTCCAACAAAAATGGACTACGTTACTTATCTTCACTACAGATCTTTCTTATGGACACAGTAACCAGATTATTCACCTTCAGAATATCCTACATGTGCTAGAGTGGATCTGAAGAATATTTAGCAATGCTCCCAAGTGCCAATAGGGGAGCTGTGTGGCTCCACACTACTCCCTTAGTAAAGAGCCGCTCAAGGCCATTTACTAAAACTTTCCCTTGTCACCCTATGGGTGTATTAGAACAAACTGTAGGCAACTGTGTGCCAAAAAAAAAAAAAAAATTAAATCGAACTTGCAACATGATGAGAGTCTACTCCATAGGAAGGGGAGGTGGAGGGCAATGAGGAACCTGCGAGCTGGAGTATCCACCAGAAAGGGCATCACTAAAAGTGAGGCAACATCTTTTTCTGATGGATACTTCAAACCAGAAGTGGCAATCTCAGGAATGGCCTCAAGATTAGGAAGTCTTGTAGGACCAAGGGGGCAAAATGGCCCTCCCCTATGACTAGACTGTCATGGCAGTAGTGTTTTGTGAACGTGTGCAGACACCCACATAGCAACGTGGCCAGAACCACCACCCTCCACAACCCCCACACCCACCCACCCAATGCAGTCATAGCAACTATGGCCCAGGTGGGCCTTCAGGGGGTTGCATTTTGGTCGACAGCACAGATTTCGATTCAAAGCTCCGTTCATCTCAACAGGGTGTTTTTCTGCATCGCCTTCCCTTTCTTTGCTCCAGAGAATGCTACATACAGCTAATCAGCCACATAACTGTCTTCTGTGTAGCTTACGTAGAAACTCAAATTCCTTAGGGTCGAGTCGATGGGAGTTGAGCTGGAGCAAACATTGGCAGAGGAACACATTGGCCAACAAGAAAAAAAATTATACAACTTTGGGTAAGGCGGCTGTCCAGGTCCTCAGCACTAATTTGTCTGCGAAGGTGGTGTAGGATTGTTGCACCAAGCACCTGTGGTTCACTTATGATGGCAATCAGAAAATATTTTCAGTGTCGGCTGCAGGGCTCAGCTGTCCATTAACTCAAAAGGTATGCACATCAGAAATACCATCACTAAGTTCAACCTCATTTTGGCATGATCAAATGCTTTGGGGAAAACATGGCAGTCAAAACCCTGATCAAGCTAATCACATGAGGTTATTTAAGAAGACCAGGTTCATCAGGTAAACAAAGGCCGAAAGGGATAACAGATAACCCTCAACAGTACCCATTGCTAGGCCTTGCTAAGCTAACAGAATACGTTCAAATGTTTGGCCTGCAGTAGGTCAATATGATGAGCGCCAAACCAGCCAACATTTTTTTCAAACATCCAGCCTAGTTCAATTTTGTCAAAGGGAATCAGGCAACAAGGATGACATACTACTGTGGCTGGATGATCAGAATTACTTTAACTGTCACTAATCAATATACACGCTTAGAGACATGTTGTGGAGGGACTGGAGCGGTACCCTCCCGTACTGCTCTGGAAGTAAATCATCCTGAAGTGGTAGCTGGATCAGGGTCAAAGGACAAAATGTTCAGGAACTTGAGGGACCATACTATGCTGGCAAAGGCTGGTCGATTAAAATGACACTGTCACCAAGTCCAGATTTTTCTCAAACCTCTGGGAAGAGGCAACGGTGGGAATACACACAGGAGTCCTGTGCCCCATCACAGTAGGAATTAGTTATTGTTAATTTACATTTGTAAAGCGCCAAATCATCAATGGTCTCCAAGCGCTACTTGAGACTTTCCTGGCTGAAACTCCAGTGCACTGTAGTTTTGGCACTCCATGTTTGACAGTGGAAAACCGATCTAACCAGGGAATAACACAGATAGAAGATGTTCCTTGCTTAATCAAGATGGAGGCAACTTGTGATATGACAGCTGACCTCTGCTTACTCAGCTCCAACATTCAGAGATCCTGCTAGATGGTTGGTAACCACAAAGATGTTCTGCTGGTTTGACCACCTCAGGACGTAGGATATCCTAGCCCTTGCCTGCAACCATAGAAGATCCTGAGCCATCTCCTGCAAGATCTGGATGGAGTTAGAAAGGCAGCCCTAATGCTGGGTCCATTAAAACCAGAGGTTCCAATGATGGGCCAGCATATGCCAACTGGCGTACGAGATGAGGGTGCGAAAAAATGGGGCAAAACCAGGAGAAGGCACTCAGAAAAACAGGGAGGAAGCACAGTGGTGCAGCAGCAAGGAAAAGCTGGGCCTGCTCAATGGGGTTGCGCTGCGGAATCCATTAAGTAGGTCTTAGGAGGAGGGAGGGTCAGTGAGTGGGGCTAGGTGGGCAAACGGGTGAGAGCGGCAAATAAAAAAAATAAAAACAGAAGGAAGCAGTGGAAAACCAGGTAAAAGCAGAAAAAAACCCTCAAAAATGGGGAGAAAAGAAAGGGGGAAAGCAGTAAAAACGAGGCAAAAGCAGGAGAAAGCACTCAAAAACATGGGAAGGGTAAAAAAAAGCAGTAAAAAACGAGGGAAAAGTCGGAGACGGCACTCAGAAAAACAGGGAGGAAGAAGAGCAGTGCAGCAGGACGGGAAAGCTGGGCCTGCTTAATGGGGTTACACTGTGGCCTCCATTAAGTAGGTCCCGGGAGGAGAAAGGGGTGCTGGGAGGCGGAGAGTGTGGCTAGGCGGTAAAACGGGCAGCAGGCAGTAGCAGCAAAATAAAGAGAAACAGTGAAAAAGAGGGAAAACTGGAGAAAGCACACAGAAAAATAGGGAGGAGGAAGAGCGGTGCAGCAGCACAGGCGAGCTGGGCCTTGGGAGCTAGCATAAGACTAAAAGCCCAATAAGCATCAGAGCCATCCTCAAAGAGGCCCAAGACTGCGAGTCCAGATATTTCAGGCCCACAGGTGGAAAGGTCTTGAATGCCACCGTGTACAGGAGAGCCCTTATGAAATAAATCTGAGTAATGTTCAGGTGGGACTTCAACTCATTGATGAAAAATTCCATGTGTCAAGTAGCTAGTTGTCGACATACGCGAACACATTTATCCCAGAACCTCAGAAGGTGGGCAGCGACCATCACTTTCGAAAAGATTCAAGGGGATTGAAGTAAGGCCAAAGGGAAGCATGGCAAAGTGAAGCGTTCCGACCCTACAGCAGGCAACACCTGTAAGATTGCAGGATAGGTACATGAAAATACACATACAGGAAGTCCAGAGACACCACCAAGTCTCCTTTGTACAGAGCAGAAAGAACCAGAGTGAGCATTTTGAATTTGCCTTTCCTCAGAAAATCATTTAGTTGGCAGAGATCATGTATAGGTCGGAAGTCTCCTTTGGTAGGAGGAAGTACTGCGAGTAGTAACCCTTCTTGAAGAATACGGTACCTGCTCGATAGCATTTTTGGCCAGACATACTTCGAGCATTGCTGGTTCGAATGATACATGTGTCAAAGGCACTGATACTCAAAATACGCCCGGCCGCATGCGGCCCTCCTGACCTTTACATGTTGCCCCCTGGTCAACAGCAGCAATGGGCTGCCGTTTACTCGAGTCAGCACAAACATTAAAAAGTTAAATAATCAGGCAGGCATTGATTTAAAGGTTATGTGAAGTTAATGAAAGAAAATAACTAGGGTGTCCGGCACCTCTTAACTTTAGGAACACTTTAATTTTTAAACATCTTGCAGCAAAAGTTAAAAAATAAATAAATTATAAAGTCTATTCAAAATGTGAATTTCATTGACATGCAGAACCGTTTCTCCTTTGTACATTAGATTAGTGTGGTGAGAAGTATTTTTGTTTAAAGTGTTTTCAAACAGGAATGTAAAAATATTTATTCATTCCCCCCCCACCCCCCCCCTCCGCCAACAATGCCTATATTGAACTAAGAGTTAAGCCAGTTATGTGCATCCTCTGGGTGGCCTGGGTTCCCATTATACATACTTTTTATGGCTGTATAGATTGCCCAATAAGGATTAGTATTCTCATTTGTTAAATTAAATACAGGAGAGGATTTTTTTAAGGACATATCCTGAAATCCAATATTTCAAGGTCTTATATGTGATAATCAAGAAAAAGGAGCTAAAGTGAAAACAATTGCCTAGGATCACACAATTTGGTAAAGTGGGGAAGTCGGGAATAATCCCAGGTTTTCTGGTGTAACATTGTGCAGTTCAGTCACTAGATATATATGCTTCACTTCCCCTATACCCACTGTACCACAAACACCGCCCTGTTAACCCTACTGCTCCGAGCACCACTCTGCTGGCATCAATGCGGCCCTTGATCACATCTCGGACCACACATTTTTACCCCTGGAAAAATGTTTGTGAGAACCCAAACTCCAAGGCCTTCTGGGATAGCCAACACAAGGATGTACATACCCAGAAGACACTGTTTAAGATCTTAAGTCTAAAATAACAGAAATCCTTCTCTTCTGAAAGGAAATCGACATGTTCCAACTCTGTAGTCCAGGGGATTGGGCTGAAAGGCAATAACTTTACTTTTTAACACCTGTACCATCATGCTTTCAAGTGTAGGATGAATTAAAACATTTATTAAACAGTCAAATAAAATCAGGGTCATTGAGTGCCGGTCTGTCACCTTGCTGCAGGTCAACCGATCTGAAGCATTGCTTAGTCCTATTGGACATGGAGAGCCTCATTCAATGGAATTAGTGGCTAAGGTGAGGTTTAAGGATCTCAGTTAATACATTAGCCATAGTTTCTACAGTTAGGCAATAGTAAGTATAGCACATCCAATGCCCTTCATACTACTACTGAGAAAGAAGCACGTTTTTTGTTGGTGGCCCAAGTGCTGAGTCCACCTCATTCTCCAAAGACTAATCTAGTTCATTCGCATTCTGTAAATTCAAAACATTCAAATCACCAGTATAGTGAGGGGAAGCAAGTTATCCTCAACGTCGTGGGGAACATTTTGTATACTCTAAAAGATGTCAGTTGAAGATTAAGATCACTAGACTCCAATCCTCTCAACGCCAGTACAATCACTGTGAAAGCCAGTACTATCACAGTCTAGTTTCATAATGACTGGCTGTGCATTTGTAATCCTGCACCAGGACGTAGGTCTGACGCTGGAAGTTGTAGGCTTGGTTTCTTAGTTTGGCGTCAGAGTGGGATCTGGTGCTAGAGTCAGCACTTGCAACAGCACAGAAGGGAAGCAGGACTGAAGCCTGAACCAGAAAGATTCCAGGAATGTGTCCCAAGAGGTCAGCTGGCACTGGGGGAGGGCCTGCCCACTGAAGGCTATCAGAGGGTTCAAAGGTTCATCAGAGTGAGCGAGGAGCATCTGAAACTTACAGCATGGCATCCCTAAAGGCCACTATTTGCAGCAGGGTTGACCGTGAATTAGGGAATTCAGGGCAAGCAGAGATCAGCAAACAGATCGGAGTCAGAAGACTGATCTTTCATTTGGCACCAACATGTCTGATTTTGAATGGTAGGATGGGCTTAGAGTCTTACGTTGCCTTTTTGTGCTTCCCTTACGGTGCCTTTTCAATTTACTGTAAGACTGTGCGGAACCGAACTTTGTGCAGCAATGACCTCTTGAACAAGGTCCCACGTGACCCTGCACTTCGGAGAAGGACCTAGATTTCAACTGTGACCCTTTATGTTTGGCGATGCAAAGTTTTGCCTCGCACACCTAGAGCACATTTAGGTGCACGAGGGCGCATTTATTGCACGACTGAGTTGTGGCAAAAGCCCAAGCAGCAGACACATGCAGGACTATGATCAACATTAGCTTCCTGTAGTCTCTGGATAGCTTGAATCCAGTTATATTCAGCGACATCTTCCTTTGCACACTGCAAAAATCACAGAAGTATTTAGAAGACCGACAAAGCTGGGAGCAGAGCACCAGATCTGCAAAGCATGCATCAAGAACTGAACCAAAGTCAGCAGTACAGGATCAACATGTTGCTAACTACTGGCACATAGGATCATTGCTGAAACATTCTCTAAACCCAGTCTGGCGCTTGGGGATAAAATTAAGGAGAGGAATCTGCAATTTGAAGTATCCATCTGAAAGTGAAAGAAAGCCCCCCTCTGCAAGGAGGCATCAGGACAATGTTTCTAAGAAACCGCTGCAGACTGGTGCAAATCTGTAGCACTGGATTAAGCAAACTCAGAAAATTCTACTTTGTCACATTGAAATAAAACATTGCCCAGATAATTGCAGACACTTTGCTAGGTCTCCTACCTCGTTCTCTATGTAAGGGAGTCAACTACAACTACCAGATCAAACTGCATAAACCTACAATTTACTTCTAGGAAACTAGTACATTTATAAAAAATAAACACACACCACCCAACTTAAACCAGTAGAGTTAATACAACTCAGCTTAAAAATTCAGCCTACAGCATGATCCTGTAACTCAGACAAGTTAATGCTCTTTGCTAAATCAGACTCCTCTCCCTTATAAGAGACAGCAATACCAAGCAAGTCTACTACCCGCCCTTGATAGCACAGATCCTCCAACCAACTGGTACATAGTATAAAAGAGTACTTACGGTCCAGCCCATTCAAGTAGCGCATCCTGATTTCACAGTGTCCCCAGACTGCACTGACCACAGGGTAAAGTTTCTTGCCCTTGAGTCCACGAAAGGCCACACCCATGTACTGCCCGTCCACAATGAAACTGAGTGTGCCCTCATCCATGTCAAGCACAACAAGGAAAGTGTCGGGAACAATGAAAGTCTCATCAGGCTCCAAGAAAGCAGGGTATGTTCTGCTTTGCTGATTCTTGCCATCATGGTAGAGTTTATTGCGTCCCAGGTCCCAGCCCCAGGACTCCCCATTGTTCCCTATCAGCGTTGTGTATCCCACAGAGTGAAGTGGAGCATCTGCTGTGGCCACCCCAACAACAGCATGTGTGCCCCGCTGCCTCATGACCCAGGAGATCTCCCAGACGTGCAGGCCTCTTGTGTAGCCCACCTTGCCACGGATTGCATCTGTACTCTGTGCCACCGGGTGCCGGTGGAAGATGAGTTTGTCGTCCTCCTTCACAAAGACATTGAGTGAACGGTCATCATTGTTCCAGGAGTGCTGAAGTTGAACCTGGTGCGAGACACATGGCATGTCTAGCAGAAGGTCTAGACGGGGAGGGGTGCAGTAGTCCTGGCCTTGCAACTCCGGCTTCAGCGGCCTGTAGCCTGGGTCCCGCATGTCCACAGTTTTTATCCCCACAGTGACCTTCTGGCCCATGTTCAGTTTTAATTTCAACTCGAAGGGCGTGTACAGGATTGATTAGTCCTGCCCCTCCAGTACAGCAGTCCAATCAAACAGCAGGTCCCACATCCAACTCTGCAGGGCTGTGTTGAAGACGTGTACAATCCAGAGTTATCTAATGGAAAGAATAAAGATTGCATTAATGGGGTAGGTTAATCATCAACAGGTATGGCCCTCAAGCAGGAGTCCCTTTATGAACCCTGAACCGCAGGCACAGAGCAGACCCAGTTACAGATTGGGCAATCCCTGTAAACACAAGGGAATGGATTGCAAGCTTCGAAGAAGCGTTTTAAAAATAGCTAGTTTTAGATCAATTGCCCCTTAAACCTGAAACAAAATTAAAGCAGGCCAAGAATTAAAGGTAAATGTTATGCTGGTAACGAGATCACTATAATAAATGCTGCTTCAAAAATCTACAGATGCCTCAGATTGTTACATCCAGTCTCAAGACTATTTTAAAAAATCACCATTTTATCTTTTACTGATTAATACATTGGGGAAATAAGGAAATAAATTAAGCACAATAATGCCGAATACATATCCGCTAAACGCTCTATCACCAGGGTGGAAAGTGAGTGGGCTGTGAAAACCAACAGTTACTCTTGAAGATGGATGGTAAAACTAACCCGCTGCCACAACTCGTGCAACACAAGACTCTTTAAAAAGACTAACAAAATATTTTTTAGTTTAGCAGATAAACAACCATCCAGTACCCTGTCAAAGGTGCTGTTTGCTACCAACTACTGGTGTGGTCTAGTGTTCTAAGAGTAAGGACCAGTGCCCCAAAAGTCCGACAATCTCTGCCCTGAAATAAAACTAGCACACAGATCAACACTTGGAGTGTAAAATGCTTAAGAAGATATTAAAGCAAGTCATGCAGTCACTGCTTTGTTGGCAGTATCAATGCACACAGTCTAGAGCATGACACCAGATTATGGCTAACATGTATTAATTCTCCTTAACGTTCCTAAGTCCATCCTAATGAGCAGTGATATTCCAGTTCAAACTATGTTCTTTTCAGATTATGTGCAGCACAACTTGCACTACTAAAGAATTCCATGTTTGCTCAACTATTTCTCCAAAGCAAAAAGCCCCATAGGAAAGAGAAGAAAGCTGTAGGGAGTAGTATGACAGTCAAAACTGGCTGACAATCTGGCCAGAGACCACAGCCCCTCCCAGTCCCCGAATCTTCCACAGGATACACCACAGCTGTGACCGGAGCACACTATACCTCAATACAGCTCCTTGAGGTAATCGTGAAGGTGCCTGCCAGTAGCTACAGCTAACTGCCTAGAAACCCACAAACCCGGGCATTGAGAGTCCTACTGGCATGCAGCATTAACATTTTCAAGCACCGACCAAAGCCAGTGAGCATTGACCACAACACCAACTTACTACAGCAAACAAGCATTGAAAATGCAATAGGTCTCGCCTTTGATTAAGTTAAAGCCATTTGCTTTGCTAATGGTATTGTATAGCAAAGCAAATGGCTTTAACTTAATGAAAGGCGAGACCTATTGCATTTTTAATGCTGGTCTTATTTTGATTCCATTTAATTTATAAAGCACGTGGCTTCCCAATACGGGTTTCCCAGCGCCAGTGGCGGAACTGTTGAATGCTCAATTCGACTAGGTAGGGTTGTGGAGAGTGGCTGACTCACTCACTGCAGCCTGCACCCCAGGTTTTGGGAAGGGCTTGCTGGTAAGATGGGGGACGTTGGCTGGCTAAAGAGCATCTGCACCTTTTTCAGGAGGTCAGATTGGGCTCGGTGCATGGCTGGCTCCAGAAGAGTCTGCGCTGCTGGCTCGGGGGCTGCTTGCCTGGACCACAAAGCGGCGCCATAAAAACACCACCCTTTTCCTGGACAAAAAAAGGCCGCCTTCACAGGGGTCAGCGAGCGAAGGCGCTGCTTTGGGAGCGTATTCAGTCGCCCAGGCCCCGGAGAGGCGGGCTCCAAGCCGCGCCCCGCCTTGTCAGGATTTTCGCCAACAGCTGGAAGTGGCCACGGGGCGTCTTAAGGAGACCCCTGCTCTTCCTCCGACAGCCGATCAAGGGAAAATAGGGCACGCTTTTCAAACGTGTGTCCACCCTGCCCTTAATTGCTGTCCCTTTAAACAAAGGCAACATATGCGCAACCTCAGCCCGCTCTGCGCCCCTGCTTAAGAAAAGGCACAGCAACCTGCTACGGGGGTGTGCTGCGCCAGCCTCCCTGAGTGGAAGGTGCCCCCTTTGTCCTCCCTGGCCCCCACCATTTCCTTCCCAACATTAAGGCTTTGCCCTAAACCGAAGCAGCGCGCGCTGAGCTGGAAGGGCTCAGTTTTGGGCCTCCTTGAAGGCACCACTTGCCTTTCACAAAACTGCAAAGAGAACAATGTGCATTTCCCGAGATTGCAAGAGCGTATTGTATCTTCATCTACAATGTGATCTCTTTGTAGATTTTTTTATGACACGAGTCTTAAAACTCTAAAACCGTCGCTCTTTGGTGGCGAAAAGAATACATGTCGGAGAAAGGGGGCAACGTCGCAGGGGGGGGGGGGATGTATGACATTTACACGTGCATTTAAAAAACAGCAGCCGTGTTACTTGGAGCCCCACACAACTTTTTTTTGTGTACTTAGCGGGGCTCACAGCTTTGTGTTGGAAAGTTCTCTCTAGGCCGCGAGGGCACGTGCACAGAAAGTGCACGCGTGATCCCACCCTTTAAAGGACAGCTCCGCGTTTGTTTGCACCCCCTGCTTGGAAGGAACAGCGCAAAGCAAGGATTGATATGGAAAGGTCTGTGAAAAATATTAATGGGTACAATTGTGAATAATAGTGTGTAGGTTGTGTTGGGGGGTGCATACGCGTTGTGTCCACTAACAGTAAATGTGACCACTCTTGCTCCATCTGCAAATATAAAAAAAGTTGTAAAGCACGCGTGGCCACTTGGTCCTGATAATTAAGGCAGAAATGACTACTTGAATGAAGTTTGCAGCGCGTTTAAACTAACAAAATGCATTGTATTCTCTTATAAAATAAAGTAGAAATTAGTGCGTGGTGTCCCTGAAGTGGTCGTGCAACCCGAAAGCGCGCCACCCGTGGCAAATGAAGCAAAGTAAAACAAGCATATAAACGTGAACACAGAGGGTCTCCAGAAAAGACATCACAGCGCGACGGAGTCAGAGTTAAAGGAAGCCTGTGTGTTTAAAGTTAGAAAAACAAGCACATGAAAGAAAGCACATGCATGAGAAGGGAATGCGACGGAAGTGTGAGAGCAGGATTAAAACGAGCGCGGCCGCGAAAGCGACGCGCACTTTTGTGGAGGTGGGGTGGAGGAGACGCGCCTTGAAATGAAAGTGGCAAGGTCGGAAACCAGAGCCAAAATAGATGTCCCATGCGTGCCGCTGTGCACATCTTGAATCGATTACAAAAATCCCTCGCATGGCGAGAGCAGCGCGCACCATGTCCCGACAGAGGGGGGGGGGGGGGAGATGGGAGGGAAAGCAAAAGCACGCCGCCGCGTGTGTGTGTGCCCGCACACATCTCTTGTCCATACGCGTGCACATTGTCCACCCGTACGCTAAAGTAAACAAAGATGGCGTCGGGCTGTCCACATGCGCGTGCATTTTTTGTCCCTCCGTACGCGTGCACATCTTGAATCGATTACAAAAAGCCCTCGCATGGCGAGAGCAGCGCTGCGCGCTAACGCCAGGCGAGAACTAAAAAGGGTGCCTCTGGACAAGGAGCTGTACAGATCACTTGGTGAAAGGTGATCCAGGACAGAAGTAAAACATGGGTGGGAAAGAGGGCACTTTTGCAAAATGAGGCTAGATTAATTCACTGCAGCTCACAGGTTTAAAATGCACTTAGTTTGACTCATTCATTCATTCACTCAATCTTCAGAAGAGACGAATACAAGGTGTTACATTGAGTTAGGCAGCAGTAAAGCCTGTCATTTCAAGCACCACAGAACATAGCAGGAGGTAAACTTAAAGAAACGTTTTATCCCCATTTCGAGATGCACAAGGAACCTATGAACAAGGATTGAAGAAAGTGTTGTGCGGGGCTATGGTCATACCGGAGTGAGACTGATCGGCTTCCGGATGCTTCGTGCAGATCATACATATCCAGCTTTGAAGGGCTGCACCATTGCAACCTATTTCCTGGGCTGCATAAGGGCCGGGGTCGGCAGCTGCATTGAGAAAAGTTGCTGCAGAGAACCAAAGATGGCAGATTGTGCGGAGTGCTCACTCCCAGCCACTCGAGCATGTATGCCTGCCTACACTGACTCACTCCTTAACTGGCAAGAAGAGGCTACCACACTACTGTACAGGGCTTTAGTGGGGGCCTCTACAGGGGTCCTGGCAGACTGCAGGACAGATAGTATATGTAAGGGGAGTCCCCAGATCTACAGACCAACTTGAGCAGTCCCCCTTCCCACCCCCCCAGGTTTCTTGAGAAACGCCAGGTTTAAACTCATCAACTCTATGCAAATAATAGTAGTGTATATTACTACTGGAAGGATCAATCGTATGTTTCTGGAAGTGCGGCCAGTTGCCTGAAGAGACGAGAAGATGGAGTTGATTTCTACCATATGATCTGGAGTTGCCCGGCCTCGCCCCTGTACTAGGAAATCATACTGCACGTCACAAGGGAGGCTATGGGGTGCACATTGCTCAACTTACCAGCGGTTTGCCTGTTGGGGCACTTTACACGTACTGAAATGAATAAGGTGGGTAGCAGATTCTTTGACTTAGAATTTTGCTGCATAGCCAGTAATTGTGCCATGAGATGGAAGAGTGCACTGAGCTACAGATGTGGCGTAAAAAGCTGCAGAAATGTTTTGAATGCAAAAGGGCAGTGCTGAAGAGATACTTGGACAAGTTAAGGGGCTCTGTAGTCAAACACAAGGCTGGAAAGCAATTCTGGAGGCCTTCAGTGATTTACATCATGCTGGGGCTCCGAGCCACATGCAAGAAGCAGATGACTGAAGATTATATAGATTGTAGACCGAAATCATAGTTTCATAACTGAAGCTGGGATGATCATTACCACCCCCATCGGAATGCAATATGAATTTTATACTGGAAGGTTTTTAGTATAGAACAATATTGTTAGTAGATCTAAAAAAGCATAACAGTAGAACTGGAGATTTAAACCGATAAAACATGGACTCCAAATTTCGCCAGTGATTCTAGATTTGTTTTGCATGCTTCCAAGGAAGTTGACTTTTTTTAGCTTCCATTTGTGAAAATGGATTGGTAGACCCAGGGTTTGAATCCAGGTAGCGGACAAGCTGCTAAAACTAAAGGACAAAAAGGTTTCAAATGCTTAAAACCCACCACTCAAAAGTAAACAAATTCTCACCCACAGAAAGTTTTAGAGTCCAAAAATGCCAGTAGACAGTTAATGGGACCATCCTTTCTGGTGGTCAGGGAAACTAGGATCCATATCTCATCAATAGCAATTTGTGGTTGAACACCCATGGGACTTGGGTACCCACTTATTTCTATCACAAATTATATTTAGGTCAAGGGTACAAATGGGTCTTCAGCACTTCAGAACAAAGGGTTAGAAAGATTATGCAAACAGTTCTGAAATTAGAAAAACCCATAGAGCCTAAAATAGTACCCAAAGACACATAGTAAGAGGAAACCCTTTCTCGTTCCTTTTGGGATGAAAAAAAAAACAATAGTGGCTCCAATATGTCAGTACCATGCCATTACGTTTAAATGCAGTGGTCATGCTAGGTGAGGGAAGTTTCCTTATTAGCGAATGGGAATGTGTAAGAAATTATTTTATTTGGTGTGGTAACTACCCACCTCAGAAATTCACAGCCCTTGTAAGGGCGAAACCTTAAAGTCACTAAATTAACTAGAGCTCTATCCCTTGGTAGCTATAGCAAAGAGCAGACAGGCTTTAATTAGGGCAGTGTAAAGCATTTGTTCAGTACCAAAACTGTGATAAAGTCAAAACAATAAGCCCAAACTGAATTAAAGATTTAACAAAATGACGACTCTAATAAGAGGTTTAGTGCCAATTTCCCTTAAATCTTTAAAAACTAAAGCCTCAATGATTGTCTGTGGACGTGGTAGACCAGGACCTAGAAACAATTTGATGCCGACCACGATGTGTCAAGGGTCAGATACACCAGTAAGGTTTGTCCAGGTCAAAGATTTTACCTTCTGGCTTTAGTCCTTTAAGTCCTAATCTACTGCAGGGGTACACTTCTAAAGCCCCAATGCACCCCCAGGATCTCAAAGGAGGTTATTTGAGACTCACAGGGTGTCAGGCAGAGGCCAACAGCAGGGTCTAGTTGCCACTGCTCCACTGGGTAATTCCAGGAAAATGCCTCTTCCAGCTTGTCTCCTGGTAGCCACATCGAAGGTCAGCCTTATTGACCCTTGGAGTCCACTTCGTTGTCCTGGGTGTAAGAGGGAGCAGGTCCAGTCCTTCAGGATTCTTCTCAGGTCACACAGAAGGCAGGTCAGTCATCTGATTTTCCGCTGGTTCACAAAGTGTTCTGAAGTGAATGCCTGGGGGTGCCACATTTATGCCCGACATCAGCTAAGTGGGTGGGGTGGCTCCTGGGCACGCCTTAACCAATGGGGTAAATGTTTCCAGGGCCAATCATACCCACTTTTTCAGCATTTCTGGTATGCCTTACTGCAAACAGGCCTAAAATGCCATGTGCCAGGGCATTCAAGATAGTGAAAGTCTTCAGCCTCACTCAACTTGGGCTGTGAGGGCATGTGTGGGCAGTGTCCTAAGATAATCCTAGTGTTCTCTCACATCGAACACTAAAATCCAGTTTGAGGCAGGCACTATACCTACAACAAACCCAGAAGCCCAAGTCTAGTAGGGTTCTCCAGCAAGACAGTGGATGCACAAGAAATGTGCTGGCATCCTGTTCACTCCATTTCAAGAGGGCCCCAGGTTACATGTGGCACAACAGACCTGTCAAGCAGGATTTGACATTAATGCCAAAAAGGGTGCCCACAGCCTCAACATGCAGATTCTCTGGAGTACTGAAGTCATCTATGCACATTCTGGTCAGCCTAGTGGTTGCTCTTTGGAGGACTTTCACACCTATTCAAGGCGGAGTACAGGCAGAGAGACTTGTGCTAATAAGCATTCTGACAGTTCTGAAATTAACTTTCTAAAAGTTACTTTCCCTAAATATTTATTAAAAGTCAGACTTCACCATTGAATGGGATTTTTTATGACCATTAAAAATAGTGGTTTATTTTTCTAGCCGTTTCAATTCCTGAGATACACTATTAGTGATCCTTAGTACGTTAATCCGTAATGTTTACTACAAAGTCTGCCACAATAAAATTGCTTTTAGGATCGACACTCTAGGGACACTAATATTCATTTTCTACATGTCTACTTTTAAATACCATGCACCCTACCTTGTGGGTGACAAAGCTTACACAGGAGTGACTTACTAATATTTAAAAAGGGTTTAACTTTTAAAAACATGAGGTTGCAGTGCATGTTTTTCAACTGGTACGGTCAGGCTACAGTGGTAGGCCTAAAGCCATAGTTGCACTGCCACTACAGTGGATGGTACAATAGGCGCAGGCCACTAGTGATATTTAGCTTCCAGGCTCTTGGGTACATTTTGTACCATATATTAGGGACCAATGGACAAGTTAAATACCCCAATTAGAAGTATTCCAATTCTACCAGCAAAAAGCCATCAAAAATATGGGGTCCAGCAAAAAGGTGAAAAACCTAGAGAGACCCACAAAACAAAAAGGCAAATTTCCTGCAGTGCACAATACAAGCGCTCGACAGAAGAGCACAACTTTAGTCCAATCAAATCCTGTTCAGTGTAATCAACATGTAGGCAGAGCAAAAGCTCCTCTTCCGGTAGCACCTTTTAAAGGTCTTCTATGGATTACAAATGGTATTACTATCAAGCCGAACCTAAAAATAGGGGTCCAATTCACAAAGACATGTGGAGACGACAAAAGGAAACCATGTAGCATGCATAGCTGTACAGGATAAAGAGGGATTTTCTGCATAGGCTTCATTGAAGCATACTATACCTGCTGCGCTCAACTATCAATTAGCTTTAGAAACAGTTTAGTTTACCACCAAATGGTACAATAAAGACCGCGAGAAAGAGGCAGCGTTTGAGGACACAGGAGTACATTTCCTTTTCTCCAGAAGGCCCAGCAGAGCCATCAAGAGATACAGCTATCATCTCAAGCTTGTTTGTATATTGTATCCCTGAAAAAATGGTTCTCAATGTGACAATTTGGAAGAGACACCACACAAATTTAGTTCTTCCAACTAGTTTTTCTTCACTACAGGAGACCCACTGCCAGTACACAGACTCTCCATTCAGACAAAAAATATATTTATGCAAACTGGCATAGCTGCAGAAAAGGCATTTGGATGGTAGATGGCCGCCCAGTAGGAGCCCTCCAGAGAGCTCCCGGTTTGGGGATTACCACATCAGTAGTTATCCACGCTTAAACCATACCATCCGCCCTCCACCCTCCTGCCCTGGCTATCTACTGCTCACCCTCACTGGAATTTTCATCTTTGAAGCCTCTACGTACCCGCTGGCTCGGCCAATGCGATTCCCCTGGATCTGGCCTGCGCTCCTCTGCTCCGGTGCCGGCTGCGTGGAGGGTGGTGAACGCAGGACCCGCGGGTGAGACCAGTCGGGTCTCCTCTGTTGCGTTTAAGACCTGCAGCGTGGGAGCTCTGATGCCAGGTCTGCGGTGAAGACCTGCCACGGTGAGTCCCTGCCTCTGGCCCCAGCCGGGTTGCCTGCTTAGGAGGGCGGCCCAGATTCCTGCAGCCCAGAAGTGAGGCCGGATAGAGGCCGACCCACCCATCGCTTGCTGCCCGCCGCCAGCCCCAGAACGAGGCAGTCTTCACCCTAGACTCCATTTTGCCCTGTGACCCGGAACAAGGCACTCTTCACCCCGGCCTGTTCAACTCTATTGGAGGCGGCCTCACTCCTGCAGCCTGAGAGAGGCCATCTTTAGCACCAGCCTGTTGCTTACCTTGAGGGCGGCCCTGAATCCTGCGGCTCTGTGCGAGGCCGTGCCTCCTCGTTGCCGACTGCTGCAGTGAAGCCTCCAGTCCCGGACAGAGGCCCAGCCTGATCGTCTCCACTGGGGGGCGATCAGCGCTCCATCAGCCGGAGTGAGGTCATCTCTCGCCCCAGCCTGGTTGCCTGCCTTGGGGGCGGCCCTGAGCGAGGCAGTAGCAAGGCTGTCTCTTCCCGTCTCCTGCTGCCCCCACTGGCCACTGCAGTGATCCCTGTTGCTGGATCTGGGCTCGCCGCCTCAGCGAGGCCTGCCCTTCACCCTTTGTGGTCACCTGCCTTGGGGGCCGCCCAGATTACTGCTGCCCCGGAACGAGGCTGGAGCAAGGCCTCTTCCTCCTCCCTCCCCCCCCCGCTGCCGCCCACTGCTGGCTGCTGCACCTATTAGATAGATTTAATGCCCAAGGCCTATTAGATGCATTTAATGACCAAGGCCTACGTGTGTAAGACATAAGGTGCTCCTCCCATATTGCTATTACCTAATAGTCTTTGGCCGCCGCCCGCTGCCCCAGGGGCAGACCTCCACCCCCACCTTCAGCCCTGGAGTGAGGCCGGCTTTCTGCCTCCTACATCCCTGGAGCGAGACCTGCTCCCCACCACCTGCTACTGCACCGCTGGCTGTGACGGCGAGTGACTGCCTTCCCCCTGCCAGAGTCAGTCAGGCCCCCACCCCATAGCGTTCTTCCCTCCGAGGCAGCCACCCGCTGTGCACGCCTAACTGCCCTTTGACTTAACTTACTCCACTAATTTTGCTTGCCTGCACAGTCCCAGGAGCTCCGGCTTGGCTTCCTCCCTGGTGAGCCTCAGCACGCGGACCCCCTTCTGAGGAGTCGCCCTGCCTGCCCCCAGAATTTGTCTCTTTTGCCAGCACCTTGAAAGGGTATTGCCCATGGTGCCTGGGCTCAGAATCTAACGTAGGTGCCTCCACTTCCTGACGCCCAGCAACTCAGCGGCCATCTCTAATTGTGCTCCAGATCAGCAATCTCCATGAATTAACACTTGAACCACTCCTGCAGCCTACCATTCGTCCTCCTATCTTTGCCTAGATCCCCTTCTCTCTTCAGTAAGGCAGGCTCCTGCCTGAATGCAACAGGGGGCAACTCTTACACAATCCTATACCCTCCTAACCTCTCTTCAGGACCGTTGCTAAAACCTTCAAACATACCCTCCTAAGAAGACACCCCGAGACTCTGATCTCAGACCTGTACTTCAACGCCAACAAGGGCACCATTACCAATTACCTTATTTTCTACTCAAGAAAAACAGCACTACGGCGTGCAGCCATATCAAACCTACTTGGCGCACATGAATCCAGAAGCATTCCGTACGGTGCCAATCTCACACTCGTGCCCTCCCAAAATCTAAGAGCTTACCTTACCATGTATAAAAACGGCACCGTTCAGATCCAAGCCCTAGACAAACTTCCAAATAAATTTGCCGACTTCTTCACCATCCTTAAAAAGCAAGTACATGACTCCTATCCCTCTACGCACACCCAGTGCCGGCTGTCGCCATCTGACTTGTCGTAGCTCCGGTCAATACAGCTCCAAGGGTAAGAGCCTCTCGTTTATGTCAACCAAAGCTGCAGCTACTCCCCCATGCACCCCTTCACTCTCTCCTAATGGCCGGGCTAGCACAACTCCCCAATGTGTTCCCCACTCTACGAATCTGGGCTGCATCTCCCCTAGATCTGTTAGAGAACTTCCCTCCACCCAACCTCCATCTCACAATAAGGCTATGCCGCCGCCGACCCCCTCTTCCATTCCTCGCTCCTCTCCTACACTATTAGTGACCAATACACAAGTCATTCATCATTCACAGGTCACCGGACAGCCGCCCCAATAGCCCAGTCTCCAACCTGCTGAGCACGCCTAGCCCTTCGGACACCCCTTCTCTCAGAAACCTAGCCTCTGGGTGGTCGAGAACCTCAGAGCAGCAAACATAGCTCAGAGCATCCATAACTTCATTCTCGAATTGAAGAGCATCCTCTTTATCTCGAATATCAAGCTCCCCATAACTCAGTTCTTCCCCCACTCACCAAGCCCTTCCTCCAACCCATGCCGCTGGCCAATAGACACCTTCGCCCTCGCAAGCATCCCAACTACCTCGGAGGACGAAACTCTAGCTCTCCTCTTATCCTATAATACCTCTCCTGACGCCCCCAGTCCGCCAGACAAGATGAATACTTAATTCATACGGTCTCAAACACTAATAGATCCACAACTCTCCGTAACAGAGGAGTAAACCGCAACAAGTTATCGCAAGTACCCTGATCCTCCCTAACTTCCAACGCATGCCCTGACCCTCCACTCTGGCCTCCTACTTAAGAGCCGATCAACAGCGAAGCATGCCTCCAACATAGCCGCACTAATCCTAAGCCAAAAAACTGACGTAGCAATCCTAACCGAATCATGGCTCAACGAATCATCGTCATCTTACCTAGATTTATTGGCCCCTCCAAACTAGAACATCGTAAGGCTGGACAGGCAAATTAAAAAGGGGGGGGGGGGGAGGCATCGAGTGAATCTACCGCTCAGGCCTCGTTACAGAACTGGACGCCGACCCCACTGATTTCTGCGAATATCTCGCACTCTCCATATGTAACAACGCTACCCAGTTGTACAAACTGCACATCTTCCATCAACCCCAAGGCAAGAACGATACATTCATCGACCTCATGGAAATCATTACAGCTAAGGTTTCCCCAGACTCCAACGACATTTTCCTCTGTGACTTTAATCTGCAGTGGAATGACCTCAATGACCCTCAGGTCAACACCCTCTAAAACTCCCTTGCTGACTAATCACTTACTCAAGCCTGCACAGTACCAACTCACACGAAAGGTTCCTTGCTGGATTGGATCATTGCCAAGGCAACGGCAGTCAGGCTTAACTCGATAGATCCATGTGACTGGTCAGACCACCACGTTATTACCCCTCCTAATGCCTGGCATTCACAAGACAAGGCCAGCGCAACCTGTGAAACAAACTCTGGCTCAGCGACACTAAGAGCCTAGACCTCAAGAAGCTGGCTGCACGTTGCGAATGACCTCCACCCCCCTCCAAATCTATCACAGGTCAACGACCTTACAGAGCACTACAACTTGACTAGGTCTGACATATTTGATGATCTTGCCCCGCTAAAGCTAAAAAGATCCCAAAATCGAAGACAAAAACCCCTGGTTCAACGGATCCCTCAACAATGAAAGGAGTACTCTCCAGTTTGTTAGCCGGAGACAACACCCCTAAGCCTCCCAACTAAAACTCCTCCAACAAACCAGAAATGCATACAACAGGATCATCCCCAAATCCAAAAAAAGTTCTTTAGATCAGAACTGGAAAACGCTAAGAACAGACCTCGTAAGCTCTTTGAAATGATCAAACACAAATCAAACAAACTGGCTAAAACCTCCAAAGAAACTATAAAATCCCTAATAACCTGTGAGGAGTTCTTCTTTACAGCCAAAATTAACTCCCTAGGGAAATTAACTTAACTCCGCCATCATCATCTGACCTCCTCCTGCCTGGACCCATCTCTCTTCTCGTCCCCCCCTCGCCCCCCCAAGCAACACCCAAAAACCAAGCGCACTGGTCCAACTTCAAGTTATATGACGACCATTCCATCTCGAACATCCTATCCTCCTTAAAACCGAATAACCACTTTCATGACCCACTCCCCTCCAACTGCATGGCCGCGACCTCCCCATTTGGACTACAATAATCATTGCTTCCTTACTACAAGGGTCCATATCAGACTCTAAAAACCGGTCAAGTTATCCCCATCTTAAAAAACCCACTTTGAATCCTGCTACTCCAGACAGTTTCAGACCAATATCCAATATTCCACTGCTAGCTAAAGTTCTGGAGAAATGTGTGCAACTTCAACTGAGCCAACACATCACCAATTTCAGCCCGTTAGACAAATTCCAATCTTGATTTAGGCCTGGGCACAGCACAGAAACTACTATTCTCTACATTCTAGACGACGCATGTGTAAGGAAATGTTGGCAGTACGTAGTATTTCAGCTAACGGTTCAAGGTAGAGATTGAAGAGGGTTGGGGAAAGAGTTGAGCCTTGGGGGACTCAGATTGTTATCGGGGAAGGAGCAGATAGATTACTGTTGACTAAGAATCTCTGGGAGCAGTTCCGGAGGAAGGATCCAAATCATTTGAGTACGGTTCCCCCTAATCCCATCCTGTCCGAGGCGTTCATGTAGTTTCTTGTGGTGGACTTTGTCGAATGCGGAGGGTAAATCCAGTAGAATTAAGAGACATGTTTTGCCTTGGTCAAGGGCTTGAAGAGCATTGTCTAGAATGTAGAGAATAGTAGTTTCTGTGCCCAGGCCTGAATCAAGATTGGAATTTGTCTAACAGGCTGAAATTGGTGATGTGTTGGCTCAGTTGAAGTTGCACACATTTCTCCAGAACTTTAGCTAGAAGTGGAATATTGGATACTGGTCTGAAACTGTCTGGAGTAGCAGGATTCAAAGTGGGTTTTTTAAGATGGGGATAACTTGACTGGTTTTAAGAGTCTGGTATGGACCCTTGTCTCAATTCTGCAATGTATGTGGCAAAGCTGGTTTTCATAGTTCTTTGGTTTCTTGAGCTCTATCAATGTGGACTTTTCAGTTAAATTTTGTAGTACGCAAATGCAGTTTCAATGCTTAAGTCATCAGTCCATGTGAAAGAGAAAACCAGTGTGCTAACTGATAGGACTGGCACATCAGACAGCAGTCACAAATCATTCAGCTTGTTCTTCTGTCTGTTCTACTAGCAGGTAGTACTTCCTTTCAACACAAGTGCCACCACTAAGCACTACACAGAAAAATGTACTTTCTCCTTGCTTCAAGTGCAGAAAGCAAGAATGTCAGACCACATCCAATGTGTATCCCGCTCCATTGATTTTGTGGACCGTACATCATTTTAAAGTGAAACTCAACCTGGCTTCCACGGGAATCTCGCAAATGGCCTGACAATGAAAAACTGAAGAGTCCCTGGAAATGGCCAGGAGAGGCACCTGGAAGGTCTTTTAAGTCACACAAATTTGCAGGTTTACGGACCATAATAGTATGAGAACAGGTAAATGCTAAACGAGGATAAGCCTCAGTCAGCATGCATGGTGCAATGGTCTGGGTGTCTTCCAGCTTATTGTACCGCAAACTAAAATGTTATTGTTGATGATGATTCTGAACAGACTCTGGTATCCAGTTCAGATAATTTACTTTTAACAGCGAGAGTACACAAAGGATTTTACCAAATTTAAGGATCCCATTGAAGACTTCATTGTAGACGATGTGCAGATTCCATTACTTACTGATTCTGGATTTTAAATTACCATAATTTCAAGAGAGACCTTTGATAAAAAATAAAAAAAAATAAGTGTCAGGAGGCACTGTGTTCCGCACATCAATCCCCAATGCTACAACGGCATGACTATTTATTTGGAAGTAGGACAATTTGGTCTACTGTTTCAGAACTTAAATCTAGTTACACACCATCCTCAACCATTTCTCGCTATATTATTGGTAGTAAGTGGGAAGAGCATTTTGGGGAAACGTATGCTCCTCTAACAGTTGTGACACTTTCTTGGTTGACATGCTTAGGATCAAGTTTTCGTACGACTGTCTGAAGTTGGGCCCGGATGGGGTTCCTATCTATTTGATAAAATGTAATCTCATTAGGGGGGGCCCCCCCTTCTCACAAATGTTTTTAATGGTCTTGTACATTAGTCTATGCCTAGTACATGAAACTCTTCAATTATAGTTCCTATATTTAAAAAGGGCGACTGCTCCTTACCATCCTTTTGCAGGCCTATCTCTTATAGCTACCACTGCATAAATATTGGGCCGAGCAATTTATAACAGGACAATGCAGTGGGTGGATGCAGAGTCTGTACTAGATGTATGTTCAGACACAAATTAGGCACTACTGAACAATGCCATAACCTTAAATTTAGTGCTAGGTAAATACACGGCGGCTAAACAATCTCCCCCTAACCTAGCATTAATGGATCCGACGTCGGCATTAGACTGTAAATAAGGCCAAATTATTAAACATCTTTATTACTCGGGGCCTCAATATTGCATTGGTTCACTTTCTTGCCCATTTATACGAGGGAATGCATCCGCATTAATCAACCAGGGGAGATATCGGGAGACATAGGGATCCATTGTGGAGTTAGGCAGCGCTGTGTATTGGTCCCCCTAAATAATGTCCACCCCTCACTTCTATGTGCTACACAAGACGTGCCAATCAGAAAAGGGAAACCTCTTCCAGCTCTTGTATGCAGATAATTCAGTGGTCATGGCACACACTCAGAGGACACTGCTTCAGTTAGTACAGTTTTAATTTTATGGCTTCTCTTGATCGCAAGACAAATTTCACCAAGTCTCACATCATGTCTTGATGCCCAAAGTGTAGACCTTTGTCAACCTTGTTGAATGGTGCAAGTTCTTTGACCAGCATCAGCACCTTTCCTTACTTAGGTGTCTCGTTTTCCTCTGAAGGATTCTGGTTCCCTAATATTGCAAACAGAATGCTAACATTTTCCCGGGTTAACAGGTCTTTATGCAACTTACCACAACCATCAGGTGGTGGATCCTTGATTTCCCTCCTACAGATTTACAAATCTCAGTGCCTTCCTATTGCCATGTACAGTGCTGAGATATGGGGGGATTTCACACTAAGGCAATCCAGCAAAGAAGAAAATAGATTCCTCAGGAGGGTGCTCTGCCATTTTCAGGTGCCAACCTTATTTGTCATAAAGAACTAGGGCTGCCATATCTTGATCTGATTCGGGTGCAGCAGGCCCTGTTTTTGGCTGTCGGTCTGGAAAAACCCAGAGGCTATTTTAACAAAAAAAAAAAAAAAAAAAAAAAAATGTATACTGTTCTGCCTTTCCTTGAATAAGGGGTTACAAATACCCTGGTTACCTTATGTAAAAACAGTATATTGCCAACTAGGGATGGAATTTATTTTTTCAGACCCCTCCACATGTGTCGGTCTAAATAAGAGCGTGACCGATTCATTTCTCAGTTAAAGAATCCCAAAGGCTAAAACGACCGCTCAGAAAAACTTACTGTGATCAGATATCTTGACTTATGGGGCCTGAATTGTACCAATTAAATTTGGCTCGCCCGTAGCCCTAGGGAGTGTTCCTTATTACGTTTCAGAGCAGACCCTGTTAAATACCTGCTTTGCATTGGGCTTTACTCATCTTGAACTCTTACATTGCCCTAGTTACGATCCATCTGGACAAACAATGCTCAATTTGTTTTTTCTACGTTTTGTGCACGTTATATCAAGCTTTTTTAAATCCAGCTTTTTAAGAGACATTGGTGTGATTCTAACCAATGCCGACCAGCTTTTAGATTTTTAATACTTTTAAATAATGAACTTATTTTTTAGTGTTGGTACCTTTTTAAAACCTGCCATACTCGGCAGAAGATCAAAGCTTTGATAACTGATTTGCGATTTTGCACCCGATTTATTCTGAATTGTTTTAATGTGTTTTTGTACTGCGATTTATGGATGGTAAAAGAAACTCCAGAATAAAGTTTGAAATTGAATTGGAAGGTTATTTTGATACTGTAGTTCATTTCAAAGCCTTAAAGCCCAAGGAAAAGTTTGTTGCATCTAATGGACCAGACATTTTTGGGTGGCAGCACAAGGGATGTTTGGGGATTATACTCAGACAAGGTTGTACTTAAGTTGTGTGGAAGATGATAACTTGTAGGGCCAAGCTTACATTTTGGACAACATTCTTCTGAAACCTAAGGAAGTATTCAGTGAGAAACTCATCGGTTTTAAATAGGTTATTTTACTCAAGATTACAGCACTCCGATTAAGCACAAGATGGGTGTGTACCTATTAGCGTAAGGTAAAGTTTGGATAAGTTGCTCAATTCACTGCATGATGGAGTAATTGAACCAGTTGAATCCTCATTGTGGTTGACACCAATAGTTGTGGCCATGAAGAAAAACCAAGCTCAGAATGTGCACTGACTGGAGTCTAAATAATGCTATTTGGGTGGATGGCTGTCCAATGCTGAATACAATATTGGTGCTTTGGCCGGAGCCAACTATTTCTCCAAACTGGATATGCATTCAACATACCTTTAAGTGGTTTTGGCTAAAGAATCTAGACATCTGACTGCTTTTGTTAAGCCCAGTGGCGTTTTTCAGTTTGAGGATGCCTTCTGTTTATGACCCGGACTTGGATAGATCTTGCTCACAGCATTGTCAACCTGCCCAGCCATCACTTGTTACCCGGATTATCTGTAGCTACTGCAAATAAGATATTCAACCCAATCCTAGGGAGGACTACACTTCTTTCGGAGGGTGTTGAAACAGCTGGAGGCTATGGCGTTGACCTGTCGTGTAATGTAGAGGGAGGAGTCGAGTACGATGCCGAGGTTTCGTGCGTGGTTCGTGGGTGGGGGGGGGGGGACTGCTGAGGGCAGTGGGCCACCAGGTGTTGTCCCATGCTGAGGGGGAGGGTCTGAGGACGAGGACTTCGGTCTTCTCTGTGAAAAGTAGATAAATTTATGGCCCCCCTCACCCATCACCAAATCTGATGGTGTGCCGCATCGCGGTCCAGCCCTCTGGATTCCTCAGAGATACTACATGCCATTCAAGCCTCCCAGACAGCGCTGGAAGCTAAGATTGGTGAGTTGAGGGTGGATGATGTTCTCCAGCGACCAGACTTGTGCAACGTGGTTGACTGAGTGACCGGTGCAGAGGGGGTGTATCTCCGATCTGGAGGACTCAGTCACTACCCTCAAGGGGGAGGTTGCCTGCCTGATGACAGCATCCCGCATCTTGGGAGACCCAGACTGAAAATGCTGGAAACTGTTCCAAGCAGAACAACGAGACTCATAGGGTTTCCTGAGTGAGCATCTCCACAGATTTCTGGAATAGATGATTTCATCCTGGATCCCTGAAGGACAACTATCATCCTGCTTTATTGTCGAGAGGGCCCACAGATCACTGGTGGCAAAACCACCTCCAGGCGCCACTCCTTGTCCACTGATGGTCAAAATCCCAAACTACAGAGACATCCTTCCTGCTGCCAGGGGGAAAGAAGTGGCATGCTTCCAATCCAAAAAGACCCTGATCTTTCTGTACTACACTCAGCAGCAAAGAAAATAGTCTGAGGCTGTATAACAAAAACGGAGGAGGAGGAGGAGGACGACGACCGGTTTAGAAGGGATCGTCCGAGGCCGCAACAAACTAAGAGTGTCTCCTAAGAGGAGAGTTTGCACTGATGATTCCTTACCTTCCTCTGCCACTGGGCCAGATAGCCCCGAACATAGGTGCTGATGCAGGACCACCATACCTGTAAGCCTCTTGTGGGGAGGGGCCCCATTGTCCAAGGGCACACCTACTCAAGGGATCATTTTTTGAGTGAAGGATTGAACCACAGAAGAGCCCTCTGGAATGTGACTTGCCTCGCCAGCAGCCCAATATCCTAACTGAGGAGTGAACCGGATGGAATGCCCCAGTGGTGTTACTTGTGTGGGTGAGTTGCTGCGTGTGTTGCTGCGTGTGTTGCTGCGTGTGTAGTTTCAGAGGCTGGATCAACAGAAAAGGTTTGCCCCGGGGGAGCCCAGGCGATTGGGAATCATCCTCCACACATCCCACACCATGGAGATACTTAAAATTATGACATGGAATATTAATGGCCTTAATGACCACATTAAGCGCAGCATTGGGATTTGCTGGACGTCAGTCACCGGATGTCCTAATATTACAGGAAATATCTCCTGGGCACTATGTCCATCCCCGACATAGCTACAAGGAGGTATTCCAGGCAAGACTCTTTAAGGGCTTCTGGGGTGTGGCCATCCTAATTCACAAACGCATGCCTATGGTGGTCTCTTGTAGCATGTCTGACCCATAGGGGAGGTATGTTGTGGTGGAAGGGGCAATTGCAGACCATGCGTAAAACCCGGATTTTTGTTAACGTCCCACCCCAGATTCCTGGGCCAACTTGACGCAGTAAAAGCCACATTACTAGAGCTCTCGGGGGGGGGGCGCATTACAGTGATGGGAGGAGACTTCAAAATAGTTATATCGGCACATAGAGATTGCTCAAAGAGGGCTGGAAATGCCTGTTCCCGCGGCAGGCGGAATGGGCATCCAGCATTGGGTTCTGTGATATATGGGGAGCCTTGAATCCAGACACCTCAGCGTAGACCCACACATCGGCTGCACACAAGACATGGTCATATATTGACCAATTAGTCATGTCCACTGCTGACATACTCCACACCACGGTCTTATGCATCCTCCAAGGGGATTTCGTACCACTCCCTGGTGTTAATACAGATTGGAGGGACCCAGCCCTCTGAATGCCCCATTTGGCATCTTAATGCGTGGCATCAGACAAATAACGAGATCACCGATTTCCTCACAGAGCTGGAAATCTTGCCTTGAATAAGGGCTCTATAGTCTCACCTGGGACTATGTGGGCAGCGGGTAAAGCACGCATGCGAGGAATTGCTCGTTCACACCTCAGGAGCAGGCAAAAACAATACCAGGAGGAGGTAGAGGCCCGCATTGCTCGTGCAGAAGAGCGATCAGGAGATGAAGGAACAGAATACAGAGGTGCAGATTGACAGAGCGCCATTGAGGCAACTCTGCCTCAATGAGGCACAGTCTTCCTGGATCGCATCTTAAAGCAGGGTCTGGGTGTGGGAGATAAATGGAGCAAACTCCTATTGGTTAGCCGCACAGTGGAGAGGGTGATACCGTCGTTGTGAATCCGGAACGAGAGAGAGTTGCGAAGGCCAGAGCGATTGCATCCATGTTCGTGGACTATTATCGCTCCATATACTCTAGGGCCCCCACAAGAGTTTGCAGTTCCACTGAGAGTTACTGCGGTCTACTCTACCAGCACCTGACAGAGCCGAGATAAACTAGATTACTCTTGAAGATATATGTGAGGCACTTTCCAATATGAACTGGCAAAACACCAGGCCTGATGGGTTCTGGGTTTAATACTACCAGGAACTTCGCAGGTCATTACTTCCCCCAACTGCTGACCCTATACTTCAAGGCCACTTACCAGATGGGCTGAACGTGGCAACCATAGTGGCTCTACACAAAACTGGATGACCTCCCAAAGACTGTGTCCTACAGCCCAATCTCCCTCATCAACAGTGAGCTCCTAATATGCCAAGGTCCTGGCCAACAGACACCAAGGTCATTTACAAGTTGATTCACTTCGATCAATATGGCTTTATGCCTCAACGTAGTACACAACACTACAACCACAGGGTGCAGGCGGTCGTGACAGACAGCAGTTCACAGGACCACACTCCTTCCTTCTCATTGATTTTGAAAAAGCCTTTGATTACATCGATTGAGATTTTCTTTGGGATACCATGAGACTTAACTTTGGGCCTCTTTGTATCGTATATGCAGGGACTATATGCCGCCCAGCTGCACAGGTTATCGGAAAAGTCTGACAAGATCCCATTACAGAGTGGCACCAGACAGGGGTGCCCCCTTACAACCCCACCTTCTCGCCTTGGTGATGGAACCACTGGCATTGTGGAGCAGTGTGATGCACAAGTCCAGGGATTCTGGTGGTGGGGGATGGGGTGACAGAAGATCTGATAGCACTATATGCAGATGATGTCTTGCTCTTTGTTTTCAACCCAGAGACCACAGGACCAAGACCACTTCATAAGTTAGAATATGTGCGTGCCTCAGGCCTACCTGTCAATTGGTCCAAATTCCTCCTAGTCCCCTTGAATGGGTCTCCAACAGAGACTGTATGGTAGACCCAAGTGCTGATCTGATCACATTTACCCATTATTGTACTTTACCCAAGCCTCCAAGGGTTTATTGGGTTGCCCAATCTTCTTGAAGTGATCTGCTGAACTAGGCATTTATATATCCGTGCTCTCAAAACTCACTTGGTCCCTTAACCCAGACGGTGAGACCTAGAGAGGTGGAACTGCTTGCCACTTAGTATATCAAAGAGGGTGGCTGTCTTTAAGATTATGGTCCACTGCGTTTTTTATGTCATGAAACATTTTCCACACCCTCTTTCCAAACAATGGTTTACAGGGATAGAGTCCAGAGTACCTTTGATGGGGGCCTAGCGGCAGCAGATTTACATTTTTATTATTGGGCATCTCAGCTAGTCCTCCACATTGACTGTAGGCCGGGTCATCCCCGCCTCTATGGAGAGAAAGCGGAACATCGCGCCCTCCCGGACCTCACCTCAATTGTGTTCCTAGTGTGAAGATCTGTGCTGGACTGGACCAGGTGGGAGGGGGGGAAGAGGAGTAGGTGGTGGGGGAGAAGAGGAGTAGGTGGTGGGGGAAAGAGGAGTAGGTGGTGGGGGAAAAGAGGAGTAGGTGGTGGGGGAAAAGAGGAGTAGGTGGTGGGGGAAAAGAGGAGTAGGTGGTGGGGGAAAAGAGGAGTAGGTGGTGGGGGAAAAGAGGAGTAGGTGGTGGGGGAAAAGAGGAGTAGGTGGTGGGGGGAAAAGAGGAGTAGGTGGTGGGGGAAAAGAGGAGTAGGTGGTGGGGGAAAAGAGGAGTAGGTGGTGGGGGAAAAGAGGAGTAGGTGGTGGGGGAAAAGAGGAGTAGGTGGTGGGGGAAAAGAGGAGTAGGTGGTGGGGGAAAAGAGGAGAGGTGGGGGGGAAAAGAGGAGAGGTGGTGGGGAAAAGAGGAGAGGTGGGAGAGGAGAGGTGGTGGGGAAGAGGAGAGGTGGTGGGGAAGAGGAGAGGTGGTGGGGAAGAGGAGAGGTGGTGGGGAAGAGGAGAGGTGGTGGGGAAGAGGAGAGGTGGTGGGGAAGAGGAGAGGTGGTGGGGAAGAGGAGAGGTGGTGGGGAAGAGGAGAGGTGGTGGGGAAGAGGAGAGGTGGTGGGGAAGAGGAGAGGTGGTGGGGGAAAAGAGGAGAGGTGGTGGGGAAAAGAGGAGAGGTGGTGGGGGAAAGAGGAGAGGTGGTGGGGAAAAGAGGAGAGGTGGTGGGGGAAAGAGGAGAGGTGGGGGAAAGAGGAGAGGTGGTGGGGGAAAAGAGGAGAGGTGGTGGGGGAAAAGAGGAGAGGTGGGGGGAAGAGGAGAGGTGGTGGGGAAGAGGAGAGGTGGTGGGGAAGAGGAGAGGTGGTGGGGAAGAGGAGAGGTGGTGGGGAAGAGGAGAGGTGGTGGGGAAGAGGAGAGGTGGTGGGGAAGAGGAGAGGTGGTGGGGAAGAGGAGAGGTGGTGGGGAAGAGGAGAGGTGGTGGGGAAGAGGAGAGGTGGTGGGGAAAGAGGAGAGGTGGTGGGGAAAGAGGAGAGGTGGTGGGGAAAGAGGAGAGGTGGTGGGGAAAGAGGAGAGGTGGGGGGGAAAGAGGAGAGGTGGGGGGAAGAGGAGAGGTGGGGGGAAGAGGAGAGGTGGGGGGAAGAGGAGAGGTGGGGGAAAGAGGAGAGGTGGGGGAAGAGGAGAGGTGGGGGGAAGAGGAGAGGTGGGGGGGAAGAGGAGAGGTGGGGGGGAAGAGGAGAGGTGGGGGGAAGAGGAGAGGTGGGGGGGAGAGGAGAGGTGGGGGAGGAGAGGTGGGGGAGAGGAGAGGTGGGGGGAGGAGAGGTGGGGGGAGGAGAGGTGGGGGGAGGAGAGGTGGGGGGAGGAGAGGTGGGGGGAGGGAGAGGTGGGGGAGAGGAGAGGTGGGGGGAAAAGGAGAGGTGGGGGGAAGAGGAGAGGTGGGGGGAAGAGGAGAGGTGGGGGAAGAGGAGAGGTGGGGGAGAGGAGAGGTGGGGGAGAGGAGAGGTGGGGGGAGGGAGAGGTGGGGGGAGGAGAGGTGGGGGGAGGAGAGGTGGGGGAGGAGAGGTGGGGGGAGAGGAGAGGTGGGGGGAGGAGAGGTGGGGGGAGGAGAGGTGGGGGGAGGGAGAGGTGGGGGGAGGAGAGGTGGGGGGGAGGAGAGGTGGGGGGAGGAGAGGTGGGGGGAGGAGAGGTGGGGGGAGGAGAGGTGGGGGAGGAGAGGTGGGGGGAGAGGGTGGGGGAGAGGTGGGGAGGAGAGGTGGGGGGAGGGAGAGGTGGGGGAGGAGGAGGTGGGGGGAGGAGAGGTGGGGGGAGAGGAGAGGTGGGAAGAGGAGAGGTGGGAAGAGGAGAGGTGGGAAGAGGAGAGGTGGGGGAGAGAGAGAGAGAAGAGAGATCAACATAGCGCTAATTGGATAGATAAACAATCAAGCCATATTTACTTTGTGGTCAGAACGCTCAATACGGCTCCTGGCAGGCATAAAAAAAAAATATATATATATATATAAATGTGGGGCGTTTATCTGGAATAAGCTGCCACAAGTGTCCAGATCTATAGTCTATAAGGGACCCCCCCCCCCGATTCTCTACACAATGGAGGAACAGCAACAATTCTAGAGCAACTTGCTCGATGGCCTTGATGTAACTGCTGACTATGTGGTTTGTACCTATATATGTTTGGAAGAGTAACGAGTTGGCACCACCCCAGCTCAATTAGTTCTTGCAGCAAGGGTGGGTCTGCTTACAGGATTGTAAGAAGTTGGAAATCGTAACAGATATAAAAGGTGCGACAATATGAATGTTGATTTTATAGGAGTCTGCAACGATTGTGCTAGAATTGTCTTCCTTCTCCTCTTTCGGTAGGAGTTTGACCTTTTCCTTTGATGCAACAGAAATCCTTAGAATTTTTCTCTGGAACGTGTAAAGGATGCAATGCAGCTATTGTCACCAAACACCTGCACATTATATTCGCAATTCTTTAGATTAAATTGCAACCCAAATTTATCTTGGTAAGAAAACTAAAAAAAGTTTCTTAAAAAAGGAAGCAGAAATACGAACAGATCACAGTGGGAAGCATCAAGACAAAAATGACTAGAAACCTATTAACATAGGTCTGAGCTCGGCGAAAAGACTGATCTGAGCCATCTTCCCATCACAGCCTATAATATGGAACTCGTCAACCAAACAGCCAATAAGAGTGATTTGTTCAAACTCTGGTATCAAATAAAACTGGGCTGTAATTACCTTTCAGCATTCAGTTATTCCACCTGAAAGACAGACCAGAGTGTTTTGACAATGGCACACTTTAAAACAGTCTTTCCTTCCTTGACTGTAAACAGAGCTAACTCGCATCAGTTTCAGAGAATGAATTCCTATAGGAAGAGTGAAACTATTCATACAGATTTAGCAAAATGGTTATTGTTGGCCTTTGCGAGATTATAGTTCAGGTATGTTGGACTACGAAGGTTGAAGCTGTAAACTCAAGGTCTCAAACTTAATTTCACAGGATTTACTATGATACATCAGGAGGACATGGGGCGAAGCAATGCGCCAGCTTTGCCATGAACATCAAGAAACTAGGCAGCTCCACATCGGACATTTCATCTCAAGATATACTGAGCTACCTAGTTCGTAAGTGTCCCCACTGGTGCTCAGAGACTAACTCTGCGGGTATAACCAACAAACTCTACATACCACAGTAACGGATTCACCAAGACCATGCACTTCCATTTATCAGCTGCACAAGTGTGAACCCGGCCACTAAGCACAATCATTTAACAGCCCGCCACTGCTTTTGGAATTCCTGATGTCACAACCAGACAATCTGTAAATGAGTCACCTTGTACTACTTAGGAAATAGTCTTAGTGGGGGTCAGATTTCTTGAACATTTACAACTTCCCTCACCCCGAGCCGCAGTCGATGCGGATGGGTCCCAGACATACCTGGCCTTGCACAAGACATTCAGGCGGGTTATTTCAAGGACGAACACTGACGAAGCTCAGATGTGGCCAGACAAAGTGCTTTCCGCTCCGAGAAAGCGCCGCAGGTTGTGGTTTTGGCAGCTCGGGTACAAGTCGAGACAACACCTGCACACTGTACTGACTGGGAAGGTCTAGGCTAGCGTCCGACAGCCACTCAATTCGTGTGTGGTGGGGAGGAGGGGGTGCGAACGCGATGTGGAGCAGGCAGATCTGCAGCAGTTTAAGCAGCGAATTAATGCACTAATCCACGATCAATGGGCGAGAAGGATTCTTTGCCAGGTGTAAGTACACATGCCGCCAGAAAACCCGATGCAGAGGCTGGAGCATTTCAGAGGTCTGTGCCACCACAATGCCAGCTTACATTAATATACAGCAAACACAAGGAGATGATGGACGGACTGCTGAAACTTTTCAAACACTCTCCCCCAGTCACAGATCTGGGTTGAATCCATCATCATTCTTTAGCTCACTTTGCCACCCCAGTTCAGACACAGCTATATGCAAATCAGTCTTGACCCTGTGCCCCATAGGAACAGTCCAGACCGAACTGCCAAGTCATGTCTTCCCTGGACCGGGAATCAAGCATCCTGGGACCGGTTTTGGGCTAACAGTCCTCATCAGCAAGGCTAGCTTGAATCCAGTGGCAAAGTGAGCAAGGGACACACGTCAGGGCATACCATGCCAACTTAGGGCGAACAAAGCAAACACAAGTAGATGATGGACAGAGTGTGCCCGAAACCGGTCCCAGGAAGCTTGTTTCCGGTTCAGGGAAGACCTGGCTTGGTAGTTCGGGCTGGACTGTTCCCATGAGGCACAGGGTGAAGACTGATTTGCATATAGCTGTGTCTGAACTGGGGTGGCAAAGTGAGCTAAAGAACGATGATGGATTCAACCCAGATCTGCGACTGGGGGTGAGTGTCTGAAAGGTTTCAGCGCTCCGTCCATCATCTCCTTGTGTTTGCTTTACATTAATATACAGGGCACCAACTAGTACTAAACAAAAACGCAAGAAACTGAATTAGCTTAACAGGAAAAAACACGATCGGCTCAACCCAACAGTGGAAATGCCAAAAGATGCACTGGAAGAGTAGTGCGGGTTAGAACCAAAATAGAAGCATTGTGATCAGATACTTTCGGTGTGGGAATAGTATGGATGAAGGTGCAATGGTTAAACATGGTGGCGAGAGAATTCCCGGAGCTAGAATAACTGCACAGTGGTATCCAGGAGGTCATTAGGCGCAACATGGAGTGACCCAACACGCGGTTTAAAGGACCCTTGAGCGGGCTAAGAGGCGCAGCCGAGGTTAGGGAGTGCTTGATGCTGCAGTGAATACATACAGAACAGATTAACTGCCAGGGCTCTTATGAGCGCAGCTCGCTCGTCAATAAGTCATGCACACAGCGTCTATGCAGCCGAGGCATGCCCTCAGCAGAGTAACAGAAATGAGAGCAGGCAAGGTGGCGCAGCTTCAAGGTAACCATTAGGCAAAGTAGGCTTCTCGTGGTGAAACTAGACATGCTGGGGAACGGTCAGTAACGTGCACCAGCATGGCCAATAACGGCAGGACGCAAACTGCCAAGAAAAGACAGTAATGGAGCGAGCACAACAGGAATCTACGTCCGGTGGCACCAAATTAACCCTAGCAAGGAAAATCTCACGAGAAGCAGCGCCCGCGCCAGTACACCAACATCCAGCAGGCACCCAGAACTAATATCTTCAGCATATGCAAGATCATTCTGGTGTGGGCCATCATTGTATATAGGTCGCTACAAATCATGCACCAGGCAAGGCACAAGCGAGACCTCCAAATTCGTACCAGTACACCATGCAATGTGGGCCCCTTAATCTTCCAGGGCCATGGATGTGTCCTTCATCCTGTACTGGGAGCCAGGAGTAGTACTGCAACTGCCCCCAGTTTACGGACCCCTTGCTCTCAACTGGGGTGGACTTTAAAGATGGTCACCCCTTATCCAAAGAAGTGGCCTTTGCACACTCCAGCCGACGTGACTCAACTACCTACAATCTATAGCTATATCCATTTGTCACACTATACAATAATCATGGCATTATTTCTAGCTCGGTATCGCCAACTGACAATATTGCTATATAAACAAGCATTGAAAATGCAATAGGTCTCACCTTTGATTAAGTTAGCCATTTGCTTTGCTAATGGTATTGTATAGCAAAGCAAATGGCTTTAACTTAATGAAAGGAGAGACCTATTGCATTTTTAATGCTAGTTTCATTTTTGTTTTGCTCCATTCTCTATTATCATTCCTCAATTTGCTTTCTCTTGTCTTTCTTCTTTTATATCCAGTCTTTTTGGTCTTTCCCTCCTTGCTTCCCTTGTTTCTTTCCCACTCTTTTCTCTTGTTCTCTCATTCTTTTTCTCTTTGAATCTTTTTTTCTTTGCTTCTTTCTTCCTTTATCAGTGTATCTCCATTTCTTGCTCTGTCATCCTTTTTCCCTTTCTATATCCTTGGTAGTGATGGAGCAGGGTAAATGAAATTTTTTTAACCTCCTAATATTTTCGTAAAATAATTAATAAACATGTTCGTTTAAGTAACTAACCAACAATGTATGTTACATGTTAAGGGTTAAAGGTAACACGCTATTCCGTGTGCAAAATCATCAACTTATAATTGTTTACGTTTCTAAACATAATATTTGTGTACTAATTACATAATAAATAAATGATCTGTGCTTTTAAATAAAACGTGTGGTTGCAAAATAAAGCGACGGTAAGTAAGGGACAGCTTTATATGTTGCTTTTTGCTAGGTAATACCTAATTGGGGTACGTAGAAAGACGGGAGGGAAACGAAAGGGTTTATATTTCTTTGTTTTAACAATATTTTGTTTCTTTGAAAATAGTGCGCTTAGGCCTGTCGAGCAGCGATATAAAATGGCCGCCAGTTGCTAGAGTACGCATGAGCGGGGGACCATGTGATAGAGGAGAGAGGCTGTGGAAAAGGGATGATCACGTGCTGATGCTAAGAGGCTAAGATGGAAGTATGGTCAAGGCTGTTGTGACCTTTCTGAGCAGATGTGTGCCAAGATGATCAGCAAGAAGCGTGAGAAGTCCAACTGAGTCAATAGTCGGAACTGTTAAACCCAAAATGTAGCAGAAAAAGATACAATTTGGACTGATCGAAACGGATGAGCAATTGCATGAACTGTGGGAAACGATGCTTGCATGGACATTCCACAAGGAACTGGTTAAGACCAGGAAGTTTGATTAAAATGTATATGGGCCTGAGTTTTGACCAAGGAGAAAGTCACGCCATGAAGAAGAAACATTTTATGCTGTAAGCTAGAATTAGGGTATAAGAAGACCTACTCTTGGTGGGAGGGGTTAGATGCTGGAGAGTAGATGCTGCGGCAGATGCTGTGGGAGAGGCTGCGGGAGAAGTTAGATGCTGTAGATGAGTGAAGTTGCGGTTGCTGATGCTGACGAGCTGATGCTGCTGCTATTTTTCTTTTCCAGTTGAGTATAAAATGCTGCTTGAGGAGAATTTTCCTGATAGATTTTTATTTTAGAACTATTAGATTTCCCCCAGATAGATAGATTGATCTTTAAGAGTTCTTACTATGAAAACCTTATTTTTCCGTCTAATAAAAATGCATTGCAATGTCAAGTTATTCTTATATTGATGATAAATGTAATGATCTGAATAATAAGCTTAACCTCATTTCCTGCATTCAAAACTTTATATAAACTTTATTATTCTTTAAACAAATGACTCAATGATTCTTTAGCTCAATGATTAAAATGAAATAAAGAGTTTGTGATTGAGCTGCTCTTAATCACCAACAACTGATTCCTACTAGTTGGTCCATCGACCAATGAGCGGAATACCTTAAAGCAAAGAGAAATATTATGTCATGTTAAAGAGGTATCCCGTCTCCTTCCAGCGAATCGTTTTTCTCCTAGGTTATTGACTGAGGAAATCCAGGGAACAAATGAGTAAGTGAATGTATATGCGGTGTTATGGGCCCCACCGTCATATGGATATAGAGTGTGTTGAAGGAGTAATTGCACCTGGATGACCGAAGTATATAGGAGAATTATTTTTATTGTTAGCGCTGGATCTGATTTCTTGGTAGCAGAGTTATGGTTACTATAGATTAGTTTGGTGATTATTGATTGATAAGTTCATGTCTAACACTTCTTGTTGAGTCGCGTTAGGTTATATGTAAGTTCTCACGCTTCCGGGAAGTAGGAAGTGGAACACGTGTGGCAAGAGAAGTCACATGGAATTGTACACTGAGTTCAATTATGGTAATAACACAGGTTGTGTTATAATAGGGACATTTTGCGTATAAAAGGTGTGTAAGTGAAATAGTGATCGGTTTTCTTGTGAAACTTTGGCCTTAATTCTCAGGAGCAGTATAGTCTCCACATGTGTTTTATCCCCAGAGAAACGGGTTTACTGATTGCTTGAAAGAAGGGTAAGGTAGAGGGACGTCCTACTTTATCGGCGAAACTAAAAATTCTGTGGTAGGGTAGATGTAAGCGCTGCCTACTGGAAAATACAGAATTCTTGTGTAAATGGTCAAAGCTATCTCTTTGGTTTAGTGAATCAGACAATGGAAATGTGTTTTAAATGTTGTAACTAACAAAATTTGTTGAAAAAGAAATTGCCGATAAATTTTGTAAAGGAGGGGTCAAGAGAAGAACTGACGTAGACAAGAGTCGCGCTGGGATTGGACAGTGTGCTAGTCACACGGAAACAGGAGCAGAACTGACGTAGACAGAAGCCGCGCTGGGATTGGTCAGTGCGCGGTAGACAGAAATCACTCTGATTGGAGTTTTGGTGTGAGTCGCGCTAGTATTGGTTGAAATAACGCATAGAGAACAGTGTTGAATTGCGGATCGTTTGAGAAAAAGGTTGTGAATCATGTCGTACTACGAGTATGGTAAAGAGAAAACGTCATGGATGTCGAAAGTTAAGAACTTCTTTAAGAAAGACAAAAAGGTAGTGACCAGAGAGGGACAAATAATTCCTCCACCGAAATCACCAGCTTCACACATGATGCTGAAATATGGATATCATACATGCATATGGTTAGAAAATTGGACAAAATACACCAAGAATGATGGAGCATTGGCTTTCCCTGAGAATGGTTCATTTAATGTAGCTGTATTACAGAACTTGAGAGAACAGATGGTAATCTTAGAATCCAGACCTAGACCAACACAGTTTGAAGCTTTAACGGAATGGGAAGATGAGATGTATGAGCGAGAGAGATTGAGGATTAAAGAATCATGAGTTTCAGCCTGGAAGGTTATGGGGAGTAAATCATGAGGACAGAGTAAAGCGTTGGAGATATGCTAACATGACAGGTTTGTTTCCAGTTTTTACAGTTGAGGAAGAAGCAAAGAGAAAGTGTACAGAGAAAAAGAAGCATTTAGTGGTAGAAAAGTATGTGTATGGTGGTAGTGAAACAGATGACGAATTGCTGGAAGATATTTTAAACAGAAACCCACCTCCATACCAACAGACTTCTGCGGTGGTGACACCTAATGCACCGCCAATGGAAACTGGGAGGAATAAAAAACCCGAACGAAGAAATGAAACAAATAGGTCACAAGACCAATTTAAAACTTCACAAAATGGAGATAGAAAGTGACAATGCAACTGAATTAGCAAAAACGACAAAAGAATTGACTGAGAAAATAAGAGAATTGACAAAGAATATGGAAGCTGTAACTGTACCAGTAACGATAGGTCCAGTAATGCCAATTTTTGAGAATCAGAAAATTGATGAACGTTCCTTAGTGATTCCCATGAATTCACATTTGCAAAGAAAAAGAGAAGGGATGGAAATGAATAATGAAGGTGCACACAATTTGGCTAGTACCTATAGACCAAGCCCACCTACAAATTTGACGATAAATGAAAATGAGATCAGGAGAATGCCTATGGTGACAGTCTGCATCAGGAACACCAGAAAGAAGTAGCAATTGGATAGAATTAAATAGTACACCTGTAGGTCCGACTCCAGATGAGTTAAATGAATGGATAAAAGCACTAAAAACAAAAGAACCGGAAGAGAAACCATTAGATGTAATTAGGTTGAAAATAGACATGGAAGAATTGATTTTGGGAACAATTGGAACAGAAAAATTAAAAAATTATCAGGATGATGAGATTATGTTTTTGTGCAAGAGTCTTACTTGGAGAGCTAGAAATTTACATGACAAATTGGAAGAGACAGCAAGTGAACTAGGAGTGGAATTTGTCAAAGTGAGAACGTTGCAGAAACCATACAGAGTAGATTTTTGTGAGAAAGACAGAATTTGAACACATCAGGAAGACTGACCCAAATAAAAGTTAATTGTTTTATTGAGAAAATGGGGTGATGTGGAAAGATGGAGAAATAGATGGTCAAAAAGGAATGAGAAAACAGATAAAGCATCTTTGGCTTTTGCAGAGACAGATAGGGAACCAGTTGTTAGGGAATACCCGATGAGAGAAACTCCAGGTGGTAGTTATGTGCATGTTCCGTGGACCAGACAGGATATATTGTCATTTACAAATGACTTCCCCAAATTGAGAGAGAAACCAGTAGAATGGTACAGACAAGTGGAGAGATTTGTTAAGGTGTCAAAAGTGCTGTGGATAGATCTGGATGGATTGTTTGATATAGTAGTGCCAGCTGATTTGTGGACAGAATGTAAGATTACTATTGATTGGCCAACCGTAGAATATCCAAGGGACGCTAAAACAGGAGCGCCAGGACCAGAAGTGATGAGGAAGTACGACCAAGTAATTACCTTTTTGAAGAATAAAATTCCACCAAAAGAAACAGATTGGGTAAAAATAGACAGAACGCAGGAAAGTAAAGAATCAGTGCACGCCTACTATGAGAGATTGTTGTTGGTCTTCAAACAGTATAGTGGTTATGAGACACTGAATGAGAAGGATATGAGTCATTTTGTATATAGGTTTGTATATGGATTGAGACCAGAGATAAGTGAAATGATTAAGCAGCACATGATTGGTTGGCAGAATAGCACAGTCAACGAAGTTGAGATATGCTAAGTATTGCAGTGATGATATTGAGAGTAGACAGCGTAAATTGAAAGAGAAAGCCATGTGGGCGCAGGTGAAAGTTGCAGAGAAGCAAGAAGCTCAATTGAGTAATACTGGTAATGAAACAGGACAGGTAAAATCCCGACCTAATATAGGTAAAGGAAAAGGACAAATGAGCATAGATGAGGCAAAGAAAAAGTGGCCATGCCACAACTGCGGAAAGCTAGGACATTGGAGAAACGAGTGTAAATTTCCTCCAAAACCTAATGTGGAAAATCAATCATTAAATTCACAGGTGCAGAGTGAGGTAGTTACTCAACAAGGTCAGGTGCCACAACCACCACTTCCCAAGAGTGTTAAACAGAAATACAGTGCAGAAACAGGATTCTACGGAGGAGAACAGGTAAAACAGTTGCCGCGTGCAGCTGCAATTTCTCAATATTGGTTACGACAGGATGAGGATGACACGGATGAAAGTTCCTGACGGTGCCTAGGAGAGGGGGAAGAGTGCGTGCTTGGCGCAACTCTAGAGGTAGATCAGTCTGGTCCATTTGTGGATGGAGAAGTGAATGGTGCAAATGTAACATTCCTTGTTGACACTGGAGCTACCCGTTCTACTGTTAGGTCAGTGGAAATTCCAAACCTTCCTCTCAGGTGAACATATCCAAGTAGTTGGAGTTTCAAATCAGCAAATTAAAATGCCTCTTACTAAATTAGTGAAGGTAAGAATTGGTCCATTTAGTGAAATGCACCGATTTGTGGTATGCGATTGTAGTCCCGTGAACCTATTAGGACGAGATTTATTGTGCAAGATGAACTGCACTATCTATTGTACCCCAGACGGAATTGCATTTCAGACTCCAGATGAGGATGTGCTGTATAAAATGACAATGGTGAATTTAGAACCAGAAGTAAATGGTTTGTTTCCTGTATTTGATGCAGAGAAAATCCCAATTGAATTGAAAGAGACAGTGAAAGAAGAAGTGTGGGACTTTACAGGAGAAGATGTAGGATTAATGAAAGGAGTAGATCCCGTTAAAATAACTTGTGAAAGAGGGAACGAGTTACCCAAATACGCCCCAGTATAAATTGACACCAGAAATAATTGAAGGAATAACGCCAGTAATAAATAAAATGATTGAACAAGGGATTCTAAAAGAAATCCTGAGCAGTCCATGTAATTCGCCAATAATGGGACTGAAAAAGCCAAACGGAACATATAGAATTGTACAAGATTTGAGGAAGGTAAACAAAATTGTTGTGCCTTGTTGCCCGATAGTACCAAACCCTGCTGTGATTCTATACCAGATTCCATGTGAAGCAGAATGGTACACAGTAATTGATTTATGTCATGCATTTTTCTCTATTCCACTGCATCCAGATAGCCAGCCATTATTTGCGTTTAGGTTTGGAGAGCGTATTTTGGCATGGTGCCGAATTCCTCAAGGGTACACAGAAAGTCCCTCAATCTTTAATCAGATCCTAAAGAAATCATTGGAAGATTTAAGAATGCCAGAAAAGTCAGTGATGGTTCAGTATATTGATGACCTACTGGTGGCATCAAAAACGAAAGAAGCATGTGTCAATGATACAATTGCTTTGCTGAATCATTTAGCAAAAAGAGGACATAAAGTGTCTCCTTCAAAATTGCAGTTTTGTCAACAAGAAGTCCAGTATTTAAGGCATAAAATTGAGAAAGGAGTGCGAAAGGTAACGACTGAAAGAATAAAAATGATTCAAGGAATGAGAGCTCCAATGACACAGAGGTAAGAATGTTTTTGGGAATGGTTGGATATTGTCGACAATGGATAAGCGGTTTTTCACCAATGGCTAAACCATTGCAGAAACTGACAAAGAAGGATGTTAAAGATCCTTTTGAAATGAATGAAGAAATGAAAGCATTCAGAGAGCTGAAAAAGAAATTATGTGAAGCTCCAGCATTGGGAATGCCTGACTATGAGAAAGATTTTGAGATGTATTGCAGTGAAAGAGATGGATGTGCATTTTCAGTTTCGGTACAGAGACATGGAACTATGAAAAGACCAAATTGCATATTTTTCGGCTGTTTTAGACCCTGTAGCGAAAGCATTGCCTGGATGTTTGAAAGCAGTTGCTGCTACTTGTGTGAGTCTGGAACAGAGTGAAGGCATAGTGATGGGGTATCCATTGAGAGTATATGTTCCCCATTCTGTGGAAATTCTCTTGACAAGAACGAAAACCCAATACATGACACATAGTCGGCTGACTAGGTATGAAAAAGTAATTTTGAGTGCAGATAATGTGACCATTGACAGATGTATGAATGTGAATCCTTCGACATCATTGCCAGATGAAGAGAGTGTGATTGAAATGGATGAAGTAGATCACGATTGTCTGAATGTGCTTGAATATTGTACAAAACCGAGACCAGATATACGAGATGAGCCCTTAAAGGAATCAGATTATATTCTGTTTGTGGATGGCTCATGTTTGAGAACAAGTGATGGAGTTCCAAGTGCAGCATATGCAGTTTGCACAGTAGCAACTGTAATGGAAGCATCTTGTCTGAAAGTGGTACGGTCTGCCCAAGTTGCTGAATTAGTAGCTGATTCAAGCATGTAAGTTGGGAAGAAATGTACGGGTTACGATTGTAACAGATAGCCACAGTACGGCTTCGGGGTGGTGCACGACTTTGGTCAGATTTGGTCACAAAGGGGTTTCTTGACGTCTGCAGGAACGCCCATTAGAAATGGAGATTTTGTGAAAAAGCTGCTTGAGGCGATACAGCTGCCTAAACAGATCGCTGTTGTGAAGTGCAATGCACATAAAAATGGGGAAGACTACATAACTGTTGGTAATAAATATGCTGACGAAATGGCACAGTATTGTGCAAAGAATGTGGTTTCTTTAAACAGATGTCGGGAAAGAGCATATTTCTTGTCCTTTGCTTTTTACTAACTCTATTGAAACATGGGATGAGGTGAGACAGTTACAAGAAGCTGCAGAGGATGAGGAAAAAGATACATGGATAAAAGCAGGGTGTAGAAAACATGAAGAAAATTGATGTTTGGGTTTATAGAGATGAGACCAGTTATGCCTGATAGCATGATTTCTGACATGGCACGGATGTACCATGGACAAGCCCATATTGGGAGAGATTCAATGATCAGACTTTTTAGACAAACATGGTACAATCCAAAATTCAGAGCCATAGCTGAGAGTCTGTCAGAGATGTCTTATTTGTCAACAGTTAAATCCAGGAAGGAAGACAGTAGTGAGTCTAGGAACAATAGGACGAGAAGGGAGTCCTTTCACTAGAATGCAAATGGATTTTATTGAAATGCCACCTTGCAACAGACTAAGGTATGTCCTAGTGGTCTGTTTGTTTTCCCGTTGGGTGGAAGCATACCCAACAAGAAGGAATGATGGTATTACGGTAGCAAAACTTTTGCTGCGAGAATTCATTCCGAGGTATGGTTTTCCAGTCACGATTGAAACAGATAGAGGAACACTTCCAAAATGAATTAGTTAAACTGATTTGTGAAGCACTTAGTATTAAACAGAAACTGCATTGTGCATACAGACCAGAGGCTTCTGGAATCGTAGAGCAAGTGAATGGAACAATCAAGAACAGGTTAGGAAAAATGTGTCAAGCTACAGGACTCAAATGGCCAGATGCCTTGCCATTAGTTTTAATGACAATCAGAAGTATTCCGGAAAGGAAAACTGGACTCAGTCCCCATGAAATAATTATGGGACGAGCAATGAGACAAGCACAAGTACCTGTCAACAAACTACTGACTATAACTGATGATCTAGTGCTGGATTATTGCAAAGGATTGGCTGATGTGGTGAATTCTGTGTTTCATCAGGTTGGACCGGATGCGACCACTCTTGAAAGAAAACCAGCTCACGACTTGAATCCAGGAGATTGGGTCCGCATAAAAGTCCACCGGAGAAGAAACTGTTTGGTTCCTCGCTGGGACGAACCACAAGTGATCCTGGTGACGACCACTGCAGTCAAGTGTGCAGGAGTGAAACACTGGGTACATGCCAGTCACACCATCAGAGTTCCAGAACCTAAAGATCGACATGCGAGTCGACATCTGGAAGACCCAACTACAAGTGCAACGACAGAAGAAATAGCTGAAGTTCCAGATCTTGAAGATCGACCTGTAAGTCGACATCTGGAAATATCAGACACCAGTTCAGAATCTGATACAGAGCATTCGGATTGTGAAGAAATTCTAAAAAGAAATTGGAATTTTGAAAGCATAAGAGAAGAAACTGAGCCAGAAGATAGTGACAGTGAGCAACCAAGTACAAGTTGTGGTAAAAATCCTTCGGAGATAATATTGATAGATGAAGTGAGATTTTCAAACAAAAAGCTAGGAAAATCGGAAGATCCCCGAGGAGCAATAGGGACAAATAGTCAAACACAAGAACAGGGAAATTTAGAAGCAGATAGGGAGACTGACAAATTCGGAAGAACCTCGAGGAGGGACAGAAATAGGTGAACGAAGGAAGATAAGAAAAGAACCACAAGTAGAAGAAAATGAAATTATAAGTTTCAAAATAAGAGGCAATAACGAGAGAATTGAAACAGTCTGAAGAAAGTGGAGAAGAAAGAAACCAAAAGCTAGAGTCAAGGAAAAGAAATTGGAAAACAGAAAGAGGAAAAAGGAAGTGAAGCAAAAAGGCCAAGAAAAGGAGACAATTGGCCCAACGAAGTAAGAAAATTAAGATCCAGAATCATAAGGTTGGATGGGAAAAGTGCTGAACAAGTGAATGAAATAACAAGTCAGAGAGCAAGAAAAACAAGGTGGAAAACACTTGCAGAAAACGAAAAGAGTAAAGAAGGTAAATCCGAAGTATAGATCGCCTGAATGGTTGTATCGTGCTTTGACTAGTAACAAAGAAGAAAAGAACACTCACGAAAACCCAGAACAAAGAAACCTGATGGGAGAAAGTGAAGTGCAACAAACCTGAAGAAGTTTAAATAGTTTCTACCGGATATGACAAAACACTGGATCTGACGAATTTACCGGATGTGACAAAGAAAGAATTCTGAGAAAGAATTAAAAGAAAGTACCAAGCAAAGACAAAACATTTGAGTACAGAGTGGCAAATAAGTCATTTGAGGTGTAGTGACACAATTTTCTGGAAAACAAATAAATAAGGTTAACAAAATGGAGAATACTAGAGATAGAAAATGTAAATGTGAGTTTTTAAGTAGATGGTGCAAGATGTGTTGCTTTTGTACAGGATTATTAATGACAGTATGGGTGGTTTTAGCAATCACTATTCCAATTAGTTTAGCTGTAGTAGAAATGTCTAATAACACTGAGAAAAAAGGAGCCAACACTCAAGAACCAGTTATTTTAAAGAGTAGTGCAGAATTACACAAGGACAAATCAATAACAGATTTTTCAAAAAATGTTTACTAAATTAATATATGAGTATGTAGAAACAATGGATGTAAGAGATTGCTATGTTTGTATGCAGTTGCCTGCATCTGTAGCAGAGGGTGTGACTTATCACCTCCCTTTGACGTATGGATCAACATGTAGCGTTTTAGCAAGTTTATTTTATAAAACAGGTAGATTAGAATATTATTACACTGACATAAATAAGATTTTTGCGAAAGTTTCTGTAGTTCCCGAGCTGAACAAAATAAAAGAGGGAAAACGTTTGGTGAATATTTTTTAGAAGATAAGATTTTAACATTAGATAGTATAATTAGGTACAACCTTACCTGAGAGTTAAAGAAAGAAGAAACGGTATTTTTAGAGATGGTTGAAGAGAGAAGAGTGAAATTTCAAAGAAAAGTGATAGAAGAGACAAAAACACCTCTTTGGGCGTTTGAGGAAGACAATCATGACAAGAAAAAGACAAATGCAGCTATGACTCTGGATTGGCCCCAACAGGGAAGGTTGTGCATTAGAAGAAATAAGACAAGATATGACAATTATTTTGTGGGTTCCAGTATTTGCCATGACAATTACCAAATTTTAGGTGGATGGGGATTCAAAGGGGGAAAAGATCCAATATTTCCAGGGATTTATTATGTTTGCGGAAATAGGGCTTATTATAGGTTGCCGGACCATTGGTATGGGTCATGTTACTTAGGCCTGGTCTTTCCAAAGATTTTTCATGTGGATAGAAAAGAAAAGGGAACACACAAAATGATAAATACCTTTACACGTAGAAAAAGGGAAAGTTTTTCAGAAATAGTAGGTGATATTTTTGGAGCATTGATACCAGCAGTGGGAATATCTTTGAATGCATTTAGAATTCGGAAATTATCCACAGTGGTAGATCGTTTATCTACAGATACTGCTGGAGGGTTCTTGATGGTAAATACCGAGATGGTTGCCATGAGAGCTATGGTGATGCAAAATAGACTTGCCCTTGACATTCTTTTGGCAAAAGAGGGCGGAGTCAGTGGAATGCTGAAAGTCCAACATTGTTGCACTTACATTCCAGATAAAAGCGAAAATATACAGAAGTATATAACAAATATTACAAGTTTGCACAAAGAACTTGTTCCACTGGAGGTTGAAAGTGCATGGGGAAAACTTGGTAAAGGGTTTTCTTCAGTAATAAATTGGTTAACAAGAATGAGTGGATTAATAGGGAAAGTTATAATAATAGCAACCGTGATAATAATAATATTAGTACTGAAGCTTGCAATAAGATGTATAAAGAGAAGGCAGAATAAGATAGAAAAAGAAAACATAATAAACAAGGAAAGAGCGAGAGAAATGGGTGAAATAGAGTTAGAAGAAATAAAAGAACATGTACAAGAAAACGAAGAGACATGTTGAAAGGGATACAGTTGTGTAAACTAACAAAAGCAAACTGATAAAAGATATATGCTGTCTGAGAAAATTGTATAACTTGGGTTTTTGTGGTGATATTAAAAATCACCAAAGGGGGGAGTTGATGGAGCAGGGTAAATGAAAAAATGTTAACCTCCTAATATTTTCGTAAAATAATTAACAAACATGTTCGTTTAAGTAACTAACCAACAATGTATGTTACATGTTAAGGGTTAAAGGTAACACGCTATTCCGTGTGCAAAATAATCAACTTATAATTGTTTACGTGTCTAAACATATTTGCGTACTAATTACATAATAAATGCATGATCTCTGCTTTTAAATAAAACGTGTGGTTGCAAAATAAAGCGACGGTAAGTAAGGGACAGCTTTATATGTTGCTTTTTGCTAGGTAATACCTAATTGGGGTACGTAGAAAGACGGGAGGGAAACGAAAGGGTTTATATTTCTTTGTTTTAACAATATTTTGTTTCTTTGAAAATAGTGCGCTTAGGCCTGTCGAGCAGCGATATAAAATGGCCGCCAGTTGCTAGAGTACGCATGAGCGGGGGACCATGTGATAGAGGCGAGAGGCTGTGGAAAAGGGATGATCACGTGCTGATGCTAAGAGGCTAAGATGGAAGTATGGTCAAGGCTGTTGTGACCTTTCTGAGCAGATGTGTGCCAAGATGATCAGCAAGAAGCGTGAGAAGTCCAACTGAATCAATAGACGGAACTGTTAAACCCAAAATGTAGCAGAAAAAGATACAATTTGGACTGATCGAAACGGATGAGCAATTGCATGAACTGTGGGAAACGATGCTTGCATGGACATTCCACAAGGAACTGGTTAAGACCAGGAAGTTTGATTAAAATGTATATGGGCCTGAGTTTTGACCAAGGAGAAAGAGTCACGCCATGAAGAAGAAACATTTTATGCTGTAAGCTAGAATTAGGGTATAAGAAGACCTACTCTTGGTGGGAGGGGTTAGATGCTGGAGAAGTTAGATGCTGCGGCAGATGCTGTGGGAAAGGCTGCGGGAGAAGTTGCTGGAGAAGTTAGATGCTGTAGATGAGTGAAGTTGCGGTTGCTGATGCTGACGAGCTGATGCTATTTTTCTTTTCCAGTTGAGTATAAAATGCTGCTTGAGGAGAATTTTCCTGATAGATTTTTATTTTAGAACTATTAGATTTCCCCCAGATAGATTGATCTTTAAGAGTTCTTACTATGAAAACCTTATTTTTCCGTCTAATAAAAATGCATTGCAATGTCAAGTTATTCTTATATTGATGATAAATGTAATTATCTGAATAAGCTTAACCTCATTTCCTGCATTTAAAACTTTATATAAACTTTATTATTCTTTGAACAAATGACTCAATGATTCTTTAGCTCAATGATTAAAATGAAATATTAAAGAGTTTGTGATTGAGCTGGTCTTAATCACCATCAACTGATTACTACTAGTTGGTCCATCGACCAATGAGCGGAATACCTTAAAGCAAAGAGAAATATTATGTCATGTTAAAGAGGTATCCCGCCTCCTTCCAGCGAATCGTTTTTCTCCTAGGTTATTGACGGAGGAAATCCAGGGAACAAATGAGTAAGTGAATGTATATGCGGTGTTATGGGCCCCACCGTCATATGGATATAGAGTGTGTGTTAAAGGAGTAATTGCACCTGGATGACCGAAGTACATAGGAGAATTATTTTTATTGTTAGCGCTGGATCAGTAGCAAGGTCTGGCACTGCTGCCCCCTGCAGCTCGCCTTCTGGTACTGCTGCACACAGACCTCCCTGGCGATGGGTGACAGATCCCATGCCTGGTGTGTAGCACCCTCTGAGAGTTGATAGGGGTGTGCCCAAGGTGTGAGTGTGCCGCCCTCTGCTGCTCTCCTGGAAGTGGTGGCACACTGTATCTGGGGCACGTGTTACATGTGGAGGCACTCTTGTGTAGGGATTCATGTCTGGCGAGGGTATGTGGGGGGGGCTGGCAGGGCGCTGCTGACCCCTTCATCTCCTTGTAGAGTAGGGCTGGCGTTTATGCTGGTGACAAGTGCCCTGGTGGTGGGGGTCTGGAACTGCTGCCCACGGAGCTCCCTTGGTGGGTGTGACAGATGGCATGTGGCGCGGGGGCACCTGCCCTGCTGAGAGCTGTTAGGGGTGTGACCCAGGTAGGGGGCGTGATGTGGCGGAGGAGGTCTGTCACCGCTGCCCACCGCGGATCTCGGGGGGGGGGGGGGAGAGATGCTCGTGCCTGCGGGGTGCACTCACAGGTACAGGGAATGTCTTCAGTTCCCTGAGGAAGGGAGCAGAGCCACACTTCTGGTGTGGGGGGGGAGAGCCAAGGCAGGTGCTCGCACCTTTAAGCGAGTGCCCTGGGGAGGACCCATAGCGCTGCCCCCTAGCGGCCCTCGTTGAACTGGAAAGGCTCGTGGCTGAGTGAGGGCACTGGTGCGTTTACAATTGCTGCCCCTATGTGAAGGGGGGTAGGTGTTCAATGTTCATGCCTCAGGGGTGCTCTGTCAGGGCGTGGGAGGGGGCCGGGAAGGTGGTCATAGCTGCGGAGGGGGTGCTCTGACAGTGGGAGGTAGTGCTACCCACTATAGAATGGGACGGGTGATCATGGCTGGGCAGGGGGGGATCCTATGGAAATGGGAGGGGTGGGGGGGTAGTGTTGCCCACTATAGACGGGGCAGGTGATGGTGGCTGGGGAGGGAGAGTGTTCTGGCGGGGGGCACTATAGAAAGGAGCGGGTGATCATGGCTGGGGAGGGAGGGTGCTCTGGCAGGGGGGGTTGGGGGGAGGGGGGGGGGTTGGGGTAGTGCTGCCCATTAGAGAAAGGGGCAGGTGATCATGGCTGGGGAGGGAGGGCACGCACCCCAATCACTCCCCCATTAGAAGGCCAGAGTAGGAGGGTGCAATCTCTCGAGGCCCCTTTACCACTCCACAGGTGGCAGTAGGAGAGTAAGTGTTGGGGGGGGGGGGTGCTCACTGTAGATTGCTCCCTGTAGGGGATCCCACGGGGGTCAAATGTGCCCCATCACAGGTACAACGACTGGGGAGTGCAGAGGTAGGGGCACAGAAGAAATTTGTAGGTACGGGCCACGGAGGAGTGCGGAGGTATGGGACACAAGGAAAATGTGGAGGCAGGGGCACGGAGGAGTGCGGAGGTATGGGACACAAGGAAAATGTGGAGGCGGGGGCACGGAGGAGTGCGGCGGTAGGGGGCACGGAGGAGTGCGGCGGTAGGGGGCACGGAGGAGTGCGGCGGTAGGGGGCACGGAGGAGTGCGGCGGTAGGGGGCACGGAGGAGTGCGGAGGTAGGGGGCACGGAGGAGTGCGGAGGTAGGGGGCACGGAGGAGTGCGGAGGTAGGGGGCACGGAGGTACGGGCACAGAGGGGTGCGGAGGTATAAGACACAGGGTGCGTAGGTACGGGTGAGCACGGAGGTATGTGGCACAGGGAAAATGTGGAGGCACGGGTCACGGAGGAGTGCGGATGTAGATACACAGGGAAAATGTGGAGGTACAGGGCACGGAGGTATGAGACAGGGGGATGCGGAGGTATTGGACATAGAGGGGCACGGAGGTATGGGGCACAGGGAAGTGAGGCGGTAGACAGGGGAGTGCGGAGGTATGGGGCACATGGGAGTATGGATGTATGGAATACAATGAAGTGCGGAGGTAGGGGTACCGAGGGTGCATAGGTATGGGGCACAGGGGAGTGTGGAGGTATGGGGGCACAGGGGAGTGTGGAGGTATGGGGGCACAGGGGAGTGTGGAGGTATGGGGCACAGGGGAGTGTGGAGGTATGGGGGCACAGGGGAGTGTGGAGGTATGGGGCACAGGGGAGTGTGGAGGTATGGGGCACAGGGGAGTGTGGAGGTATGGGGCACAGGGGAGTGTGGAGGTATGGGGCACAGGGGAGTGTGGAGGTCTGGGGCACAGGGAGGGCGGAGGTATTGGGGCACAGGGAGGGCGGAGGTATTGGGGCACAGGGAGGGCGGAGGTATTGGGGCACAGGGAGGGCGGAGGTATGGGGGCACAGGGAGGGCGGAGGTATGGGGGCACAGGGAGGGCGGAGGTATGGGGGCACAGGGGAGTGTGGAGGTATGGGGGCACAGGGGAGTGTGGAGGTATGGGGGCACAGGGGAGTGTGGAGGTATGGGGGCACAGGGGAGTGTGGAGGTATGGGGGCACAGGGAGTGTGGAGGTATGGGGGCACAGGGGAGTGTGGAGGTATGGGGGCACAGGGGAGTGTGGAGGTATGGGGGCACAGGGGAGTGTGGAGGTATGGGGCACAGGGGAGTGTGGAGGTATGGGGCACAGGGGAGTGTGGAGGTATGGGGCACAGGGGAGTGTGGAGGTATGGGGCACAGGGGAGTGTGGAGGTATGGGGCACAGGGGAGTGTGGAGGTATGGGGCACAGGGAGGGCGGAGGTATGAGATACAGTGGGTCCATAGGTATGAGACACGAGGTTGCGTAGGTATGACACACGGGGGTGCAGAGGTATGCGATACAGGGGTGCACGGAGGTATGGGGCACAGGGGGTGCGGAGGTACGGGGATAACGAGGTACACGGGGTGTGCAGGCAGAGTACTGGGCGAGTAAAGGGCAGCGCATGTGAATCGTGACAGACAGAGGCCGTGTGTAGGGGTGCTCTCAGGCGAACTGGAGAGAAAAGCGGGGTACAACGGAATGCTGAGAGAGTACTGGGTGCAGGGTGAGTCTTGTGGAAGGAGGTTTGGGGCAGTACGGAGGGGTGGCTGGGAAAGTAAAACAAGCGCTCGCCATAGCGCTGTTTATATTTGCATCGCGCTTTCAGTGAAAGCGAAAGCACGATGCAAAAATAAACACGCGGCGCCCGTCTCCTTTTGGGAGGCCCATCAGGACTGGATGCAGCCTGAGCATGGGGATCTCTTGTCTTTATGGGGCCATGTGTTTAAGCACATGGCCCCATAAAGATAAGAAATCGCTTACGACAGCCGTAATGCAGGCGAGCCAGTCCAGGTGGGCCGTCCCAAAAAGCCAAAGGGAGGCAACACAGATCGCTCATTTCCAATGGTTGGCCACCGTTTAGCATAAACGGTGACGCCGCCAATGGAAATGAGGGGCGGGGCTTAAAGCCCTTTACTGAAACTCCTCAGACAATAAATCTCGCCGAGCGAGCTGCGCATGTGCGCAGCCACGCTAGCCGAGACCTAAAAAGGGTGCAATGGCTAAAAGCACCCTACAAATAAATAGAATTATGCTGGGCAGAATCGTCCCTACCCCTTTAGGGTGCAGGAGAACAAGGTACCCACATCATGCTCCATTAGTGAGAGCTAGTGCGTGAAATGATCCCCATAAACGGCCCATTGTAACTGGCCTGATGTCAGGTGCCAGGACAAAGCCCGACATCTGACCTCTTCATGAGCTGGTGAGGACAAGCCTTTGAGTAAGAACACTTACCCTCTGATCTTTAGAGACCATGTACCAGGATCGAGTTCCCACCCAGCCGCTCTTATTGGCCAAGAACAGTCCAATTACACACAAGCAGAAGAACAGCAGTTATCCTAATTGTGAAAGGACATTCCTCACATAGCTGCTCGGTGCTCAACCCTAGCGCGGGGGGTCTCTAGTTCCCTTCCCACTAGACAGGAGCATTCCACTGGCAGGGTCTCCAAGCCCCCTCCCCCACACAAGGTGGGCTGCGGAGTCTGGGAATTTAGTAATGCAGAGCTGGAAACGCGTGCATAAGTTTAGACTTCCCCGTGATTCCGGAGCGGTGAAGAGGCGCTTTGGGCATGCGTAGAGGGAGGCGCTGGAGCGCTGGCCGAGCAGCTTGCTCTAGTCAGACTGATAAGAGGATAGGCTTCAGGGCACTCACTCAAGTACACATTACTTGACTTCGGCCGACTATCCTAAGGCAATTAGCCGCATTTGTAACCTGCCGTGCGCTTCAGTAGCGTGGCGACACCTCATATTAATATAACAATTTTTTTTTATTAAAGACTCCAATGGAGCGGCTCACACGAGTGCCAGCGCACTCTCACCCGCACCCCGTCAATGAGTAAAACGATGCAATCCCCCCCCGCAAGAAAAGTAAGAGCCCCCACACAAAAAAAAGACACGCAACGAAATTTACCACCAGGCATTTCCGTAGAAAGTTGGAGGTAATTAAGTATCGATTGGGTCAAGAGGTCATTGCAGTCGTTTACTCCGAAAAGACACGGAGTGCCCTTATAGGGCTAACCATCTGTGGCCACCCCGAGAAGCACCATCTGCTCCACCTCACGGGCCGTAAGCTTAATTTCTAAAGTTCTGCATAGTGCTTCCACGAAATAAGACCGTTGGATGTTACACGCATTTTATTGTTATGGAACCAAGTGGGGGGGGGGGGGGCGCTTGTGAGATCGGTAAAGGGTTTGCACCAAAGGTCATAACCAGAGAAAGCCTCAAAATCAAAATTGTGTCCATGTACATGCAGACAAAGGGGCATCTATAAGACTTGAAGCAACAGCTGCCTTCCTGGGTTGAGAAAACAATACAGACAGTCTGCAGCCCAGCCCTGAATGATTGCCTAAGCCCTGGACTCTTGTGAAATAGATGCCTTATACGGAGTACCTGCCCGCTGGGCTGAATAATCCCCACTGCTCCCAGGTGGCTATTTCCTAATGACCTTCACGGTGGCTTCAGTCTGCTGAACCTCGGTCATCAGCATCTAGGTACGGTGCTTAACGTCCTCAGCAGGTTGCAACAGCAGCTGGCATTTCCCTCGAGTACCAAACTCGTTACCAGTCTGGTAAGTGTGTGTGAAGGAATAAAGACAGCAGTGTGCTAAAGTTGCTGTCCCCTTCTTACAGTCCTATTCCTCTTCATCCCCCTTCCCCCCCTCCTTTGTGCAGCAGAGTTTCTATATAACAACAAGTGGATACCACCTAGTAGCTTAAGGTGCAAGTATATATCAAACTGAGTCACTGGCAAGAAGCCATGGCTAATCATGCTGGAGGCAGGTTAAAGTTTTAAATGAGAAAATCCCTACAAAACAAAAGTGGAGAGCATCTTCGCTGGCAGAACACTGGGGTTAGCAAGTGAAGAGGAAAAGAGGAGTAATGGTCATGGAAATGTGGATTCCAGAGAAGTGCAGACGACTAGAGTGAGGTCACAGATATCGATTGGGCAACAAGTCTTATTCACAGCCAGGACCGGCAATCTCCTACCAGATACTGGAGTTGGGTAAACACAAGTTTAGGCCAGTCTTGTGTTCAGAAGGGCTCCAGGATGAATTAATCAGACACCAGGTAAAGGGGACTCTGCAATTGGTTTTCAAGGGCCAGCCAACCGGTATGCTTTACCTCTCTGCAGGACGCCACCATCTTGCGCTGCGTGCAATAGGTTCTCAAGGAGCAGATTCCAATCCCACAAGACAACAGGAACACTATAGAGGTCCAAACAAAAACACTCATTGAGACAAGGATCCCGGTATGGTAAACTGCATATTGACCAATGGGATAGATGCCTGCCCCTGGACAGAATAAAAACTGAAGCGGGATTAACCCAACTATATAGTGTAATTCGGGTTTACATGAACAAAGCTGCTGTGTGAGCAACATTGTTTAGTGCCACTGGAAATATGCCAAACAGAACCAGGGAGCCCAAGCACTGGAAAAGCCAATGGGTCTGACCCTTCAGACCTATTGGCTTTGCAAGTGGTTATAGCCATGCTGTAGAGCATCTCGATGTGCAGTATGGCTTAAAAAAAAAAAAAAAAGTGCGGTGAGGCAGTGAACAGCCGCTTGTTTAAGACCTGAACCAAGCATGCAGATGTGTAAATTACAAGCATTGGTTATCCTTGTTTGCCGATCTGAACAACATGGAGTGCACGAGGAAGGAACACAGAGGGCAGGGTGAAGCAATCACTGCAACATGGAGGGACCAAAAGAACGACAGCGCTACATGGAGGCAGTGTGAGAAACACGTTAAAAAAAAAAAAGAAAAAAGAAAAAAATCAGAGTGGGGTGGGAAAAGCACAAGAGCTTCACGGAGAAGGACGGGGAAGCACATGGGTAGCAAAAGTGCAACACAAGTGAGTGCACCGGAGGGGGATACATACACGACAGATACAGATGGAAAACTAGCACTTCATGCATTAACAACCAAGAAGCACCTGAAAACAGCAGTGGAAGGACACAAATTAAAAGGTTCACCCCCGGGGTGGGACAAACCCAAGAACAGTAAGTGAAGGCTACACACTAACAAATTATATGCAAGCAAATGAGCGACAATGAAGCAAACCAATGGTAAGCAACAGGTGGGCTCTAAACCCAGATTAGAGCAACAAAACATCTTGCTTGTGCTATGAGGCGAGACCTAAAATAATGTAATAGAAACCTTGGAATTCCTAGAAAGGGCCAAATAAAAAAAAGTTGTCGATAATTGGGAGATAAAGTATATCCCTTAGACTGTAGACCTACAGCATAGACAGGTACAGTTTTACCCCACAGGTCACATCAGCGCACAACAAAAACCAAGTGATTCACTAAAGAAAACGGTTTCAAGCCTGTGGTTCAACACATACAATATCTGAGAACCTATGCTGCGACTCCTGAACAGACTTTCACGAAAGATTCAATACGACAGCTTCATTTTTGGCCTCCACTGTGTCAAAGTACCAAACTGGCAGATGGCTAAAGAGGCCCAAAGCTAGTTCTTTTCCAACACCAAATTATCAGTTGGCAGGTCTGAAAGTAGGCAAAACATGGTGTAGGAAAGTAGGATCTGCTCCTTATGGTTACCCCCAACGTTTTTCTTTGAAATGCCGATTTTGACTCATCTGACTGGGATCCTGCTAATCAGGACCCCAGTCTATCTGCTTTCTCCTTTAAATTGTAACACATGTACTTTTGGTACCCCGGTATCCAGATTGGATACCGGGGTACCCTTATAAGTCCCTAGTATATGGTACCCAGGGCATAGGTACCCCAGAGGCCTCACATGAGCTGAAGCATGCATTATGCCACCCATGAGAGGCCATGCAAAATGGAACTCCAGGTCTGCTACAGCAGCCTGTGTAAGATGGTGCTTGCACCACTTACTTTAGATATAGGTTCACTATATCTATAGGTCACTACACTTAAAACTTATAAGTCACCCCTATAGCAGGCCTTATCAATCCTGAACGATACCAAAGGGGATGATGGACGGAGCGTTAGAGCAAATCAAAAACTCACCCCCAGTCAACTGATCTGGGTTTAATCCATCTTCATTCTTTAGCTCAATCCACCACCCCAGTTCAGACATGGCCATATGCAAATTAGTCTGACCCTGTGCCTCATGGGAACAGTCCAGCCTGAACTGCCAAGCCATGTCTTCCCTGGACCGGAAACAAGCATCCTGGGACCGGTTTCAAAACCCTCATCAGCCAGGCTATCTCGAATCCAGTGGCAAAGTGAGCAAGGGACCCACGTCTGGGCATACCCTGCCAACTTAGGGCGAACAAAGCGATACCATAGGGGATGATGGACGGAGCGTTAAAGCAAATCAAACACTCACCCCCAGTCAACTGATCTGGGTTTAATCCATCTTCATTCTTTAGCTCACTACACCACCCCAGTTCAGACATGGCCATATGCAAATCAGTCTGACCCTGTGCCTCATGGGAACAGTCCAGCCCGAACTGCCAAGCCATGTCTTCCCTGGGCCATGTCTGAACTGGGGTGGTGGAGTGAGCTAAAGAATGATGATGGATTAAACCCAGATCAGTTGACTGGGGGTGAGTGTTTGATTTGCTCTAGCGCTCCGTCCATCATCCCCCTTTGGTATCGCTTTATCAATCCTGAAGGCAGGGTGCTGGGTTTTTAGTGAGAGGGTGCCCCTGCATGAGCAGAGCCTCTGCAGCCTTGGGAGACCATTCTCCCGTGTTGTCTGACTCAGCCGGAGGTAGAGGTGCATTATAACCTCGCGGTAAATGCCATCTTTAAAACGGCTGCATAGAAACATATTGTGTTTGGTATCAAACACCTTGGAATCATACCTCCACACTGGTAACTGGTGTGGGAGGTATGATTCCACCTTTCTGAAGCGAGCTTCGTGGGGGTCACTGGTCTATCCGGTGCCAGCCTTCTCAACCCGGTCAGCACAAAATGGATGCTGTCGACCAGAGACACTTCTGCCCTCCTGCTGCTGAGCCAAGCTCGAGCAGAGGAAGGCAGCACAATAGGCATTCTGTCACAGGGCAGTGTGACCACCTCCCAGACAGGATTTAGTGCATTGGGGCTGGGTGGGTGCCCTCAAAGTGCCTGAAAGTCTGCAACTGGGAGACATTTGGTGACCCTGTGCATAGTCCAGCTCAAACCAGTTCTGGGAGCCATTGGCTCCTGCGCGAAACTGGACAAAGGACATGGGTGTAACCACCCCTCTGTCCTGACCCTCCCTTAGGAGGGTTCCCCCGAATCTGTCCAACCCTCTCCCGTGGGTACAAAAGGGCTTACCTGGCTGTAAGACTTTAGATTTTACGTGGACAAGATTCTACAAGAAGAAACCACTGACCTTCGACCGTCTGGACACTCTGGACTTCGACTGGGCCAGACTTAGTCTCCCTCTCCGTCCAAAGCTTCGTCTGTGCCCTTGCTCCATACAGGCCCTGTGGTGCACCAAGGACAACTGAAGAATCAATCAATCATGTCACTTATAAAGCGCACTACATACCCGCGAGGGTCTCAAGGCGCTGGGGGAAGAGGGGGGTGGTGCTGCTACTGATCGAAGAGCCAGGTCTTGAGGAGTCTTCTGAAGGCCAGTAGGTCTTGGGTCTGTCGGAGGTTGGTGGGGTGGGTGTTCCAGGTCTTGGCGGCGAGGTGGGAGAAGGATCTGCCGCCGGCGGTAGTTTTCCGGATGCGGGGGACTGTGGCGAGGGCGAGGCTGGTCGAGCGGAGCTGGCGGGTGGGGGTGTAGAAGCTGAGTCGTCTGTTGAGGTAGGCTGGTCCGGAGTTGTGGAGTGCTTTGTGTGCGTGGGTGAGGAGCTTGAAGGTTATCCTCTTGTTGACAGGGAGCCAGTGCAGGTCTCTCAGGTGGGGTGTGATGTGGCTGCGTCGGGGGATGTCGAGGATAAGACGTGCAGAGGCATTCTGGATGCGTTGCAGCCGTCTCAGGAGCTTAGCCGTCGTTCCTGCGTAGAGGGCGTTTCCGTAGTCCAGCCTGCTGGGTGACGAGGGCCTGGGTGACTGTTTTTCTTGTTTCGGTGGGGATCCACTTGAAGATCCTGCGGAGCATTCGGAGGATGTTGAAGCAGGAGGAGGAAACGGCGTTGACCTGCTTAGTCATGGAGAGGGTGGGGTCGAGGATGACCCCCTAGGTTGCGTACGTGGTCGGTGGGTGGCGGGGCTGTTCCCAGTGATGTTGGCCACCAGGAGTCGTCCCAGGCTGAAGGGTTGGAACCAAGGATGAGGACCTCCGTCTTGTCCGAGTTCAGCTTCAGGCGGCTGGTCCTCATCCATTCGGCGACGGCCTTCATTCCTTCGTGGAGGTGGGCTTTGGCGGTGTGAGGGTCTTTGGTGAGGGAGAGGATCAGCTGGGTGTCGTCGGCGTAGGAGATGATGTTGAGGTTGTGCTGTCGGGCGACGTGGGCGAGGGGTGCCATGTAGATGTTGAACAGCGTTGGGCTGAGGGAGGAGCCTTGGGGGTACGCCGCAGATGATCTTGGTGGCCTTGGATCGGAAGGGGGCGAGGCGGACGCTTTGTGTTCTGCCGGAAAGTAAGGATGTGGTCCAGTCCAGGGCCTTCTCTTGGATCCCGGCGTCGTGAAGGCGTGTTCGTAGTGTGTAGTGGCAGACCGTGTCGAAGGCGGCTGATAGGTCCAGGAGGATGAGGGCTGCTGTTTCTCCGTTGTCTAGCAGGGTCCTGATGTCATCGGTGGCGGCGATGAGGGCGGTTTCCGGTGCTGTGGTTGCTGCGGAAGCCGGACTGGGAAGGGTCCAGGATGTTGTTCTCCTCGAGGTAGCGGGTCAGTTGTTTGTTGACGATTTTCTCGGTGACCTTCGCGGGGAACGGGAGCAGAGAGATGGGTCGGAAGTTCTTGAGGTCCTTGGGGTCTGCCTTGGGTTTCTTGAGTAAGGCGGTGATCTCGGCGTGCTTCCAGCTTTCCGGGAAGGTTGCTGTCTCGAAGGAGATGTTGATTATTTTCCGGAGATGGGGCGCGATGGCTGTACTGGCTTTGTTGAAGATGTGGTGAGGGCACGGGTCTAGCGGTGAACCGGAGTGGATGGTGTTCATGATCTCGCTGGTGTCCTAGTCGTTGATGTTGGTCCAGGAGAGCAGGCGGTTGGTGGTTGTGGGGGCAGTGGTCTCGGTGGTTGCCGGGGCGGTCGTGGTGTTGAAGCGGTCGTGGATGTCGGCGATTTTGCGGTGGAAGGAGGTGGCCAGTGAGTCGCACAGGTCTTGCGACGGCTGGATGTCGTTGGTGTTGGAGCTGGGGTTGGAGAGTTCCTTCACGATATTGAAGAGCTCTTTGCTGTTGTGTGCGTTGTTGTCTAGGCGGTCTTTGAGTGAGGCCCTTTTGGCGGATCTGATGAGGTGATGGTGACTGTGGGTGGCGCTCGTGGGCGGCGTAGCTGTCCGCTGTCCGTTCGTGGAGCCAGATCTTCTCCAGTTTTCGGCATGTTCGTTTGGAGGCCTGGAGGTCTTCGGTGAACCAGGTGGCTTTCTTGCTGGTGTGGCTGTTGGGCGGATTCTTGAGCGGGGCGAGGGTGTTGGCGCAGTCGTCGATCCACTGTCTGAGGTTGCGGGCGGCGGTGTCGGGGTCGGAGGGTGGGCTCAGGGCGAGGGTTGTGGTTAGCTAGTCTTCGGTGACTCTGCTCCAGCAGCGGCGAGGCATTTGTTCGGTGCGGTGGCGCGTGGTGGGCTTCCTGTAGGTGAAGTGGATGCAGTGGTGGTCAGTCCAGTGGGGTTCGGAGGTGTGGTTGAAGGAGACGTGTGGGCTTGCGGAAAAGATGGAGTCGAGCGTGTGGCCGGCGGCGTGGGTGGGTGTAGTCACGAGCTGTCTGAGTCCGAGGGTGGCGAGGTTGTCGATCAGGGTGGTGGAGTTGGTGTCCTTGTTGTTCGAGGTGGAAGTTCAGGTCCCCGAGGAGGATGTAGTCTTGTATCCGTCCGGGATGGCAATGGCGATGTCGGGGGCTGAAGCGGGATTCAGCCAGGTCTCCGTCAGGAATGCGACATCTGGGGAGGTTGAGTCGAGAAGGTCCCAGAGTTCGATGGCGTGTTTGCGGGCGGAGCGGGTGTTGAGGAGGATGCATCTGAGGTAGTTGGGTTCTTTCCTGGGCAGTGGTTTGGCGGGGCGGGTGCTGGCGAAGCTGCAGTTCCGGCAGGTGAAGGGCCCTTGGTTGCGCTTCGGGGTGGCCTGGTAGCAGGCGTGATCTTTTCCGGGTTTGAGTGCGTGGAGGGTGCTGGCGTCGTATCGGCGTCTGTTGATGTGGCGGGCGCGGGGGATGCCCGGACCAGGGGGTCTGGCGCTGGGCGCGGTCACGGCGCGGACGCAGACGGGCTTGCCTTAGGCACGCCTTCGGCGCGCCAGCGGCGCACGTCTGCCATAAATGGGGAGGTGGGAGGGAGGAGCAGGGAATGGGGCAGCGAATGGGCAGTGAGGGGGCGGGGCCGCAGGGGCGGGAAACAGGCACAGAAGGGAAAACGAGCACAATCAGGGCATCAAGGGGGCACAGAAAGGAGAAAAAACGAGCACAATCAGGGGCAGCAAGGGGGGCACAGAAAGGAAAAAACGAGCACTATCAGGGGCAGCAAGGGGGGCACAGAAAGGAAAAAACGAGCACAAACAGGGGCAGCAGCAGGGCACACAGACGGAGCTGTGTGGTGGGGGAGCGACCTACCAGTCAAGGTCAGGGGTCGCTCTCTTCACCACGCAGCGGCCGCCATAAATGGGGAGGTGGGAGGGAGGAGCAGGGAATGAGTCACTCCCCTGCCCTAGCATGCACCTTAACGCAACTGACCGGTCTGCTGCTCCTGAGGACTCCTAAGATTTCAGCAACACAGGAGGTGGGTTCCTGAAGGTCCCAGAGGTCGATCTGCCCTCTCAGCAAGTTAGAGGCCAGTATCCTTCGTGGGGGACTGCATAACCCGAACCCCTGTGCACTGTGTCCATTTGCAGTTGCATATGCTTGTTGGCGATTCCAGAGTTTGTGCATTAGACTCCATGTAGTCCTGACCCTGAGCAGTATTTGCACCAAACAACACCGGCCTCCTCGCACCAAGTGCTCCGTGGGCTGGTACTTTGCAATCTTGCTCGAGGTCCCCTCGCGACTCCTGGTCCTTCGGCCTGTGGGTCATCTTGATTTCTGTTGGGCTTTCCTGGTTGCTCCAGAAGTGCCCCGACTCTCCATTGCTTGGTGAGTCCCCTGGACCTTGCTGGTCCACACCGTAACCTGCTTGACCTTCCTTCGTGGGTTGCTTTTGCCAAGGCTTGTTGGTGCTTGAGCCGGACATCGACCCCTCAGCACTGGACATCCTTCGTGGGACAGCTCACCTCCGGCTCCTGGTCGGCCTCGACGTCTCCTGGTCCTCGTGGCTGCAGAGTCAAGCACGCCTTCTTCGCACCTGAAGCACCAGACATCGGTGGGCATTAGTCTACAGAGCCCCTGGTCACTCTGAAGTGACCCAGACTGTCCCCTCTGCTTTCAGGTTCCTTCCTTCCAGAATCCAGGCTTGGATTCCACCGGACCCTTTTTACCTTCACGGTAGCAGTACCTCTTCACAGCCCTCCATTGAGAACAACGGCGGTTTCAGACGCCACTCCAGACCTATGCACCCGGCTCCCCTGGGATAGGTAACTCTGGTACTACGGTATCCATGGGTGGGGTGGCTCTCCAACCTCTTAAGTTCCAAAGGGTTTGCTCGAAGTCCTCCTAGAAGGGTCCTTAAACTGTAAAATTGTAACCGCGACTTCTCCATAGAAAAGTACGGAGCCCACGGTCGTGTTAGCACACTGCACCCGTCCTCCGTGAGTTTCCCCCATCTACTCGCCTTGGGTGGTTCCTTGGGGTCCCAGCGATTCTACGTGCTCCAGACCTTGTCTTGATCCCAGTCGCGATTGTTATACCACTATTTTAGAATATGGTTAGGTCTCCCCCCTGGAGCCCACTGTGTATTGTGCTACTTACAACTGTTCTATTGATCTCGTATTGTGTGCTTTGTGTTCTATCCTCGTGTAGAGGATAGTAGAGTGTTCTATTAATAAATACACATTTTTATGTAACTGTGGTTCTCCTTTCATTTAGTCAATATAGGAGGTGATGTTCTGGTAAAACAAGCTGCTTTATATTCCTTCAAGATGAAGGCTGCTCTCTACAGCTGCCACTAGGATAGCTTTCTAAAGGTTATCTTTGACCTCATACATCATAAGGGTCGTTTGGACTGGTGCCCACTTTAATTAGTGGACAGCATATACCAGGGCAACCTCACATTTGGGTACATCCCAGATTGGATACTGGGGTACCCTTATAAGTCCCTAGTATATGGTACCCATGCACCCAGGGCATAGGTACCCCAGAGGCCTCCCATGGGCTGAAGCATGTAATATGCCACCCATGAGACCATTCAAAATAGAACTACAGGCCTGCCAATGCAGCCTGTGTAATTTGGCGCATGCACCACTAACTAAAGACATAGGTTTACAATATCTTAGGGTCACTGCACTTAAAACCTATAAGTCACCCCTATAGCAGGCCTTTACAATCCTGAAGGCAGGGTGCTTGGTTCTACGTGAGAGGGTGCCCCTGCAAAGGCAGGACACCCCTGCAACCTACGGAGTCCATTCTCCCGGGTTGTCAGTGAAGCAGCCATATACTATATAGGAGGAGCACCGCGTAATCGGGCGATGACCATCTCGAAAACGGCTGCAACGAATCCCATCATGTTTGGTTTCAAACATGTTGGAATCATACCCCCACACCGTAAACGGTATGGGAGGTATGATTCCAAGCACTGGAAGAGCCCTCAGTTAGGCTCTTCCAGCCTTCTAGTCCCGGACCATTATAACGTAATGGGGTAACACAAACGTTGTCCGCGGACCTGGGTATCGAGTAGTATAGAAAACAGTTGGTCCTAGACTTATCACACTAGAGTCGTAGTGATTATGATTTGAAATAAAAATGATATGCATATGATTAGCAAAAGGTAGCAAATACATACAAAGTTCTCAAATGTGCACCTTCACATAAAAATGGCACCCATTTTATCTTTGAGAAGATATCGGTTTTAATTCACAGACCCATTATACACAGGTAAACACATTACCATACTCTGTAACAAGATAGGAGGTATCTCCAAAAGGAGGTGAAAAGAATCGTGCTCATGTGTGGAATAGATAAGGTGAAAAAAGAGGGGTTTCAGAGTGAAGATGGGTTCAAAATAAAGGATTACATTATAAACGAAACTGGTTATAAGTAGCATCAAGGCCTGCAACTATAGAGATTTTTTTCACAAAAAAAAAACTACTAACTGGTTAATAACCCTGGCACGGATAGGTTCTTTGAAAATATCAGCGTGCTGAAACATACCAGGAAGCATAGGTAAATACTGTGTCCTTGTGTAGAGGAGTGTCAAAAAGAAAATCTTATTCTAAGGATTCCTTATATAAAACTCAAAACCATCGTGGGTAGCTGCGCTAGCAATAATCTGCTGGTAGGCACTAACATCCTCAGGAGGGGATGGTCTAGCTGGATATAGATCAAGATCATTAAGAGTTATGGGATTAGTATTCTATAAGTCCCATGGGCTGGGTCTCCCAATGGGTCTCCCATACCCCCAGTATTTGATCTAGGGGAGCCTGAAGATGTAGCATCTACAGGATCATGATGTGGAGATGCATTTGAAGGAGGTGGAGGCGGATGGAGGATTAGTAGGGCTTGTAGCAGTGACCTTTGGCCTCTTCTTTAGAGGCACGAGTGTCCAAAGCGCCCTCAAAAGTCAATTGCCTCTTTAGTGGAGGAGAGGCCATTATTCTCCCAGTTCAGTGTTGAATTTGGATCTTCCTTTGCCTAATATCCATGGTTGAGAATGTGCTCAACAGGAGACAAGGAAACTGGAATGTTTCAAAGTTTTTGTCTTGGATGGTTTTGGAACCGAAGAATGCTTTGAGGATTAAGATTCAGTTGGTTTCGGAACTGAAACTTTCAAAGCGGAAGAATGTTTTTTGACTGGCACCGAGGCAGAAGCAGTCAGTTGCTGGGTCTGTTCTGAAAAGCAGGAGGAGACTTTAACATGTGCTCTATCCGAGAAGGTTGAGGATTAAATCTTGGTGGTAGTAGTTGGTGCCGAGCCCGAAGGTGGGTCATCCGAAAGGTCCTTTCAGATCCGACCATGGTCTGGTAGCAGTGGCAGTCCAGTGACCTCCATTTAAACAAAGGACGAATGTTTGGAGGTCTTTAGGTGGAGAACAGGGTGAGGGTCGACCGTACTCACGTGCTTCCCGAGTGGCATGGTGTACTCCAATTCTTCCTCCACATCGGAGCGGCAATCTCGACGGAGAAAGCTTACTCAGCAGCATGCTCTTCCTGGGCATGCTCTTCTCTGAAAAGTCAGGAATGTCTTCAGTGAGACGAGACATTTCCAGCAGACCCGCCCTTCGAACCCGGAGAGTCTTTTGAAAAGAAAAACTTGCAGGCGTCACAATCAGCCTCACGATGATAGGGCGAAAGGCAAAGATTGCACACAAGATGTTGGCCTGTGTGCAGGTACTTGGCATGACACTGCGTGATGGGACAGACACCTCTTCAATTTTGCCCCAAACACATCTTCAGCACCAACAGTGCACATGGATAGTAGGCACAAGATGGGCGGTGCCTCAAGGGGCGAACAGCCAGTAACCGAACCGACAAATTTGAAGCGGTACGTTAATGGAGAAGAACCATCAAAATAACTATCCTATCAAAGACAGAATAGGACCGAGAAGTCATATCGAACAGTAGTCAAAGATGGAGTGGTACCCCACCCCCACCCCTTCCGAAGCAGACGGCGGAGAGAAAACAATCGAACAGAGGAATTGACGCCATGTGCAGCATCACTGAGGAGTCTCTACCTTATGACTTGAAAGAATTCAATGGAAAACAGCTTGTACAACTACGAACCCAACACTACATGGGAGGAGTATACAAAGCATGTGCGGTCACACAAGCATCGAACTGTGAGGGGGAGGGGGGTCATGCTGGGAGAGACAATAAGACAACAAAAATGGTCTATTCTCGCTCACTGCTGTGTGAACATTATCCTCACTACTTGCATCAGAATTGGTCTGTCATTGTATCGGACATGTTACAGAGTCAGACTTTGACCTAGTCAACACGTTTCGGTGGATTCTGTGATTTGTACCACCTTTTTAAAGACCCTGTAAATTATCCCACAGAAAATGCAAACTAAGGTTTTTTTTTTGTTTAAATAAAAAAAAAAAAAAAAAAAAAAAAAAAAAGGGGAAGATCCAAGGAGCATCCCATTGCTTTTCCCAAGGGGAAATTAAATTTTTATGACCAATAGTGAAACACTCAAACAATATTAAATATTAATTCTGGTATCACAGGGCAGGGACCAGCGAGAAACATGATTAAACCTTTATTTTTAATATTAAAGGCTCAATTCAATGGTGAAATAGTTTTTAAATTAATATTAAGGAAATGGTACTTTCTAGAAAGTTTTCCCTGGCTAATGCCTCTGAAGACTAATTTGCATTAGCCTCCAGCTGCAGCCCCCCTCTCTCCTCCCTCCCCCCCTCTCTCCTCCCTCCCCCTCTCCTCCCTCCCCTCCCCCCTCTCTCTCCTCCCTCCCCCCCCCTCTCTCCTCCCTCCCCCCCCCCCTCTCTCCTCCCCACCCAGTGCCCTCAACAAGGTGTGAAAACTGCTCTGACAGAGAAGAGGGCTGGGCGTGTGGAAGCATTTTTGTTCCCATGGCAGGATGAAGATTTGTGCTGTGCCCCTTCTTTTGTTCTCCCAGTCAGGCTGGCAATAATCCGAGTGGGAGGAGAGCTGTCCCCAGAAGGGGGTTTAGAGTGACCAGAAAGAGTGGGCTGCTCATTTTCCTGGCTACAACTGAGGTGGGCATAACTCTCTGCACAAGGGTTTCACCATCTTGGACTCAAGCAGAGAGGTGCACTGTAGTACTTTTTGCAGTAGGGCATACAGAAAGTGCTGCAGAAGTGTATGGGGCAACCCCTTGGAACCTTTATTCCATTGGTCAGGGAGGGTCCAGGAGTCACCTCAACCCACAAGCTAGTACCGGGCTTTAATGTGGCATCACCTGAGAACACTACTGGACCTGAGGAATATATATTTAAAAAAAAAAAAAAAAAAAAAAAAAAAGGGAGAACTCAACCTGGAGTCTGAGACCTGTTGAGCCCTGAAGGACTGGACATACTCTTGTACCCAGGGAAAGTGGACTCCAGGGTCATAATTTGCTGGTTCACCCACCTCTACTTAACAGGAAGAGCAGAACCAAAGTCTGGCTTGGTTTTAAGAACAGGTCACCGAGCCCAGAAAACATTTGACATGCAAGTCATGCAATAAACAGCATGTTAAAAAAAAAATTTTTTTTTTATATATATAACATTTCTTAAACATTAGGAAAAACATTAATTTTATCAACATGCAGGAGTGTTTCACCTCAGTACATCAGATTACATCACTGCATTGATGGAAAGGTTTATATAAGTGATGGCTTTTAAACTACTTTAAAAACATCCCTGCCCCATTCTCTTGACAATGTCACTCGTTAACTAATAGGCACATCAGCAGTCATGTGTACCTTATATGTGTCATCAATTTTTATTAGACGGAACATAGTCATAGTTTAATACAGTCTAAAAAAAAAGTTTACACAGCACACCTTCCTTCTTGAACACAGGGTTTTGAATGTGCTCTTATGTGATAATGAAGAAAAAGGAGGCTCTATGAAATAAAATTTGCCTAGATCACACAATTTTATCAGACGAGTAAGCGGAGATTTGTTTCACATTGTGCAATTCGCTCGTTTTACATAAAAGGTCACTGCTTTGTAATATTTGGCGCCCAAGGATAGAGTGTAGGTGGCAGGCAAAAGCCACATGAAAGCTCGGCTCATTTTGAGCTTGTGTCAAAGAGGACCTCAAGCTGAGCCAGAGCAAGATACCTGGCATAAGCTTTCAGAAGCTCACCCACCTCTATTCCAAACGCCGACCTATTCAAGCTACAGGAACAGAAGCTACAAGAGGCCTTTCCTGCAAATTTTTGGCTCTAAAGACCTTTGGTGGATCGAGCCAAACCTGCCAAGCTAATCAAAACAGGGTGCATTGCCACTGGGGTGAAGCTTCAGGTTTTTCCCCCACTCAGCTTTTTCGCGACAGGAAATCCCCCGCTGTGGGACTTTTAAGAGGTTATCGGCCTTGTGGAGCCCTCTTTGGCTATAGTCAGCAGCCTGGCCCTGCCGAAGGAATCAGAGCTCCAAAAAAGTGAATGTGGGAAACAATGAAACATGGGCCGGGAGAAGGCACCAAGTCTTCGGCCAGCAAGGGACCTTTCTGGGCACAAAATTCAATTCTCTCCTGCTCGGAGCTTTCCTGCTAAAAAAAAACATTAAAAAAAAAACTAACTAACCACGTCCATCAGCTTGTCAAGGCCCACTACCTTGCCCCCCTTCCTATTTTCACTGATCGAGCTGTAGCTGAATGCTATAATATAAACTGTAATGTTTGACATGTTAACCAATGCATTGGGCTTTTAATAAATAAGAAATAATAATCCTTGAATGACATTGGATTTATAATACATATTTAGGTAAAGTAACTTTTAGAAAGTTACCATTTCCCTGTCAGGAGGCCATTTTACATTAACCGGCTAGCAGCTGCCCAGCAAGAGCATGACCTTAATGAAGACTTAACCTGCACCCAGAGCAGGAACAATGGTCTGGTTTGGGGCGGTGTTTTTCCTCTCTACCAAGACCAATTAGAGTGGACTCCGGAACTTCATTAACTTGTAAAAGAGCCTGCTCTTTCTCAAATAAAATGTAAGGTGAAACCTGGAGAAGGTAACCCTTTGCCTCCCCAGCCAAGCGGACACCAAACCCAGTGGAATGGTAGCTATCCATACTACCAATTTTGAGTGACCACAGGAGGCGACTGCTCGTTTCCATGGCCACACTTCTGGGTGGGCACAAAGCCTTTGCACAAGGGAGGAAGGGTTTCTCCATCTCGTAATGCAAAAGTATGGCACTGTGGGATTGTTTGCAGTATAGCAAATAGAAACTGCTGCAAAAGCGGGTAGGGTCACTCCATTGGTCAGGGAGTAACAAGAAGTCAACTCTACCTACAGCCTAGTGTCAACTATAAATTTAACACTCAAGGTTCCCTCCTCAGAACCCTTTCAGGACTTGTGGAAGATCAAAAGAGGCCTGATCTGGTGCCTGGGACCAGAGAGGAGTCCTGAAGGACTGGAACTGCTCCCTCATGCACCCAGGATAAAAATGTAGACTCCAAGGGTCGGCTGCCTGACCTCCTGTGTTTCTACAGGGACACAAGCTGCACAAGGCCCTCTTCCTGTAATGAGCAGAAGCAACTGGCCATTACTGGTGGGCTCTTCTAGAGTCCTGCTTGCTCCCCCCCAGTGCTGCCCCTGAGGTCCTGGGAGCTTTAGAAACAGCCCAGAAGAGCAGCTACAGAAACCCTAAGTTCAGATGTGAGACAGTTTTGACCTTCCAACACCTCCAGAGCAGTCAGGGGGGACCTTTGAGCAAAGGAGTCTGATTTTCATGCATCTTACTGTGAATCATTGGAGAGAGAAAAGGGGGGGGGGGGGGAGGGTGGCTGAGATGTTGAGCTTCATAAAGGCACAGATAAAAGATTCCAAACCCACTTCATTTCAGGCTGGTCTGAATACGCCCCTAGGTGCTGGTCTAATGCTTCCATAGACTATACTGGAGCCAATTTTACTTAGAATTTTAAGAATATCTTACCCCCGGTTCTCCTAACTTGATGTTCGGTGTTTGTCATTTTGAGGGTTTTTTTTTTTTTTTACTAATTTGGTCTTATTACTGTTTTGGTACTGAATAAATACTTGACAGTGCCCCAAGTTAAGCCAGTTTGCTTTGTGCCATAGGTATCAGGGAGTTGAGCTCAGATTAATTTAGTGACTTAAGCATTCATCTTGACAAATTAGTGTAATTATTTCTTGAGGTGGGCGACTGCCCAGGCCAAATAATCCACCTTCTTACAAGGTCTCAACTACAAATCTGTTAGACGGTATTTTGACTAGATCTATTGTTGCCAATTTACATTCAGTGGGCAATGGCCATTCCCTTGCTCTGAAATAGACAAGTCATTCATTTATGTTGTCTGCTCTTGATTCTATGGCTTTAATGCCCATTCTGACTTATCCCACCCACAAACATTTTGGTCAGCGTTCTAAGTAGATCATTTATATCCTCAAGGCATTTGTGAGGGACTCTTATTTGGTTTTGGGCCCTCCACGAGAGTCCATGTGCTTCCTTAATCTCATCTTTCTAAAGCACCACCCTGTGCTTTTTGCCACTACCCCTCCACCACCGAATGTTTCCCAGCCTCATAACCTTCCAATCTCACAACTGTGGTTAATCTCCCCCCCCCCCCCCAACAAACACAGCCAGGAAGGTGTTAGGCATTTCAGCCATATTAGAACAGTAAATTATAAAAAGCTGCATGTCATGACGCATGCACACGCACTTCTGAATTGAATGCAATATGACGCGCATTCTACAAGGCAGCCATTTTGAAATTTGTTTTCTTTAACAAGAAGCAGAATTGGGAACTTTATTAACAATACTACAATAATATTCAGCCACAGCATTAAGTTAGGCAACAAGATCACCTTCTAAGAGACCTAACAAACACATGGATTTTCCGACAGGGTTTAGTTCTTACCCTAACTGCTTGCTAAATCCCATGCGAGCCAGGACGTTTTTCCATGAAAGTACTACACGTCCCAGATTGTGGGATTTTATGCCAGTCTACTGGTGTCTCCTCTGTATATTTCCGCCCTGATGACCCTTCTAGAAATAATGGTCTATTTGGGTCGAAACGTCAACTACCACAGTGGGTTGTTTTTAAATTGATTTATGATTTCAATACTCCCAAATGAGTGTTGGTTTAACATCCATATATGTCCCTTATCAGTCACGCGCATATACTTGGATTTTTTTTAGCACTTGTGGACTATTCATTGACTTTGAACGAGGTGCTCCTATTAGTGTAGAAAGCAGTGAAAGTGACAAAGATTGTTTTTCTCCGAAATGAAATTGAGTACTCGAATTACGGGAAGACCTGGACCAAGACGAGAACCTGTCATGGGAATGGTCCAGGGAACGGGTCGACACTCAACTTATAGTGGGACTTCAGAGACTCCTTTCGGTAATCAGCAATGGACAGCCAGAGGTGCAGATCTGTCAGACATTTCCGATAGTCCTTACAAGGTTAAAATTCTGTAGTTTTAAAGGGGATATAGTTCCCCTGCAAAACAGGGAAAAAAATGCATTTTGAAAGAAGAAGAAAAAAAACAAGCATTTGCAATGCAATCGATCTTGCATTTACGAGAGTTTGAGCTATTGGTATTGTAAATGACAATGCCTTTTATTTATGCGTTTTGAAAACCTGCACGTGGTGCTTCTCCGAAGCAACAAGATTTTCAAAACACAAATAAAAGGCACCGTTATTTATAAAGCCAATAGCTCAAACTCTTGCAAATGCGAGACCGACTGCATTGCAAATACTTGCTGAGCTCTGAGATGGAGGGAACAGTCTACAAAGCCAGAGGATGCTCTCAGAAACATGCAAAAATAAGGGAAATATGGGCAAACTACAGAGGCATTATTATCACAGAGACTCTTTAACAATACAAATCAAGACGTCTACATATGGACATACATAGGTTTAGGGATGTAATTTACGAATGATACATAAATTTGCATGCAAAGGCTGGAAGTTGGATGTGGGGGGGAGGGTGCTGGGATTATATTTTATTTTTAATATTATATCTTTTGTATCATGCAAAACTCAAAATGTGTTATAAAAAATGATTGAGGAAACGTAGCGACTTCTTGCATTAAATTGGGAGAAAGGCGTTATATAGAGAAGCATGTATATGAAATCAATACAAAACACTGCGTTGTGTTCTAAGCTACTAACACCCAGTGAACAACAACAAGTAATATGTAATAATAGAGGCACAGACTAAAGAGCCTCTAGTAATCCGGAAAGTACCTACACTTTACACAAGGACTTGCCATGCTCTCAGCGAGGAAAACTAAAAAGACAAAGATGAGGACCTACTGCCCGGACAATGGTAAAGGGTTCGTGTCGAGGCCCGCTTCGTGGAGACCCTGCTGGTGGCCGACGCCTCCATGGTCCGCTTCTACAGGAAGGAGCTACAGGCGTCCGGGAGAATGAGTTTTAAAGAGCTTTTTGAATGTTTTTAAAACACTTCTCGGTTGTACAATACTGGCTACATGCTGAAACGACCAAGTATGCACGTTAGTTAGTATCCGTCTTTAGGCCAGGGTTCCAATATAGACCCAGGAAGGTCAGATATATATGCCAGATTTTCAGGAGAAGCAGTTAAAATAAATTTACAGTCTAGATGGAAACAATTGCCTTTGTATTGACAGATTTCAGTACTTTTCATTGCAACACATTTTAGCTCTGCATTAGCCCGCCCCATTGCAGATCGCCCGATTCCCTCAAACCAACTACCTCTTAAAGCACCGGTCTGATTGTACCTGGGAACAAGCATGGCATGTTAAAATAGGTTCTCCACCAACTCACTTAGATACTGCCAAACATTATCCAAATTTTGGGGTAATTCCACATCGTGGCTGGCATTAATTTGATACATTTGCTTTGCCTTGAAGAACAATGAGTATGTAAACTTGTGCGGGATTTTCGAGAGCCGTTAATCCCGATCCTAGGCGGTTTGTTTCTAGGCGCTTTCTTTTTTGCAGAAAAAGGAAATAGAGGCACATGGAGAGAATGGAGCTTGCCGAGGATCACACCAGTCGGTTGAGTAATGTAGGTGGGCCAAAACTTAGATCGCAGGGCTGCACAGCCACAATGCATACACCCCATCCCCTGAATGAAAGATGCAAACTAGGAAATAGAAAAATCATTCATCAGCCATGGAAGCCACTGTGAGGAAGAAAGCAGCCATATTTGTTTATTTAGTTTTTGCACTTTTGTATAGCGCGAACTCGACGGTATCCGGGCGCATTATGAGCACCAGTTACATTATAGACAGACGAAATCATTTTTAGGCACGGGGAGATTGAGTGATGTGCCAAGAGTCACCAGCTTCAAGGTCGGCCTTGGATCAGAAGGATGCAGAAACTTCCGCTATAACATACTACTTTGGACCACTGTGTGCCCGGCCCTCCACATTCTACCCTCCAGGGAGCCCAAGAGAAGGCGCTACCTTTCAGTTATGTCATTCACTTCCAGGGTCGTGCTCCTGTGGCATGTTGTACTCCCGGAACGCCGTTCCCCTGCGTGCTACACGAACTTACATGCACAGTTCCAGCCCCGTGAGCTGCCACTGCCTCCGTCTTGCCCCAGCGCTGCTTTGGTCAAACGCCCTTAACACAACAGACCGGCCTTTGTAGTCTCCGACAAACCACAGCAGACCGAGTTAAACACCGCCCTGCCACAATTTAGGACACAGATTTTCGGTGTCTCAAAGAGACTGGACAAGGAGTTTGTATTTAGTGTACTGAGGTGTAAATGTGATTTAATGGTAAATCATTAATTGTGGAACTCTAGGCCTGGGGCTGTAATCCTGGGTTACCCTGTGACTCAAATATAACCATGGGACAAGCACTTCTCTTCGGGAAGCCCAGGTCCATTCTGTGCCGACCTGGGGGCGCTCAGTGATACACGCATCTCACAACAGTCCCTATGACCCCCTCAGTGGGTCACTAAGCGGCAGACATTGTACTGCAAACTTTACCAGCAAGAGGTTTCAAGGCGCTGCTTATCCCCTTAGCTTTTTAGCACGTGACACCTGTGTTAATTAATGGAACCAAGAAGAGGGTACTTAAGTAGTTCACTCAGCCCTGTCGTTCCTGTATTTGCATTCCCCTGTCGTGTTGCAATTATATCGGGAGAAAGGAGAGTATGTACATGCCTGTCACGGGATGCACAACTTCCATACATTTCACCTGGCAGCCTGAGATCTTTGGACCATCAAAGCTGTGCATGCGATTCCTGCTCTGCTCCAGGCGTCTAAAGATAGGAGGAGGAGACAGAAGAAAGGTGCTATTATGGGTCATAACACTGGATGTAGCCTGCAGGATATAAGTTTGCACCCCAGCGGGGTCAACTCAGTCTTTCATCATCCCAGGGTCGCTAAAAAACCCAATGGGCGTTGCGTGCCTGGAGCAGCTCTGATGTCGTTTGCCAAAATTAATGTTAGAGTCGCATTCATCTACTGAAGCGCTGAAAGGCCGCCCCCGGGGCTCTCATGCCAGTATTGTGCTCGCAGGGTTCGCTTGTGCTCTGTGTTGATATTAAGCAGGTTCTGAGCATTATAAGTTCCACAGGACCGACATACCGCTGTCGGTGGATTTGACACGTCACGGTTCTTAACATTTAAACAATAGGTGGATACTAAGGCCAGAATAACTGCTTCTTTCTCTTGCCGCTCTACGACTTCCTTTAGCCACCCGGCTGCAGTAACAGGGCGGCCTGGCAAGTAAGGACACGGCCCTGCAGCCTGCCAGCCACTGACTAGCCTGCCCGACCTGCGGAAGAGGAGCTGTAAACCCCGGCACATCGGCCTCCAGAGCCGAGTCCTGGGCACTGGCGGCACCCGGCATTCAGAACAGAGATGTGCCCACCTCCGTCCAGCCCAGTCCCAAGTCAACCAGTTCAAACGCGACTGCCGCCCGAGGCACAGCGATGCAGAAATCAGTTTGCCTTTGTTGAGCACCACTATACCACCCTCTCCCAAAACAGCTAGACACAACTGCACGCCCCCTCCCCCATCCTCGCTTCCCTCTGCACCGCTAAGGGCACTGCAAATAGACGGCACCGCTTGCATCGCAACGCCACACGATCCCAACCCCCAAAATAAACGCCGTGCCACTGCACCAGGATATTCCTGCCGGACCGTCACCACGGGGGGGAAGATTAGCACAGGGGTGGTGTGTGGGAGCCAGGCAGGGGAGGGCACTGCAGTCTGGAGTTAAAAGGCAAAAAAATAAAAGGGTTCAGAGCTTTAAAGCAGATTTAAGCATAAGCTGTAGTTCTGAACAACTGATGACTATTGCGTTTCAAACAGAGTGCGGGCGGGTGACAAGGCACGAAGGGGGGGTTGGCAGGCGGGCGAGAAGGCATCGGACTGCAGGGGAGGGCAATGAAAGTAGTCTGTGCAGTGAAGGGGCCAGTAGCCATGGAAGGACACAAATGACGACATGGCCGTCATGGGGAGGGACTAACAAGTCTAGAACCAATCGGAAGGCAGCATTTAGGACCCAAGCCAATGAAAGAGATGGGCGGGGAGTGGGCGGAGCTTCCACGCTATAGTGTATACTGCATGCCTCGCAAAGCGAGCAGCGCTTGCGCTGCAACGCTAGGCGAGACGTAAAAAAGCACACAGGTCAACGGACGAGGGAAAGGCCTTCCGCCCTTTGCTGCAGGAGACGTCAGCCCTCCTGTTGCCTGCCTTCGCACTAGAGAGCCCCCCCCCTCCCAACTACACCAGCCGAACCGTTTCGCACCTCACGGCGCAGGATAAAGAGGGCCTGCGGCTCCCACATCATGAGATGCGAGCGACAGCCCAGGGACAGGCCCGTCTGTGCCTTTCAGAGCTCTGAGGATGCTGCCCCCCCCCTCACCTGTGCCTCCCCCTTTAGGTACTATACCCCCACCCCCCCTTTCCCCTGCACTGCCTGCACTTGGACAACTTACCAGGACTATTAAATGGAGTCCACCACACAAACATGCAGACGCGCGAGTCACCAAAGCACCGCTGGTTTAACAACTCCCAGTGCCAGGACCCTTGGCTCTCCCTCCACCCGACAGTACACTGCCAAGAAACTGCTGGACGGAAAATCAGCTGCGTCTCCTCCGCTCCACGATTCAAAGGAACCTTCATATGCAGACACTGCCACTTTTCCTGCGACAAAACCTACGAAAGATCTCGCACCACTCCTGCCCACAAGACAAGGAACACCCTGCAACCCCTCCATTGTATCCTGCTCAACGCCCGCTCACTTTGCAAACACCACGGAAATCTGGGACACCATCACCACCTACTCCACAGACGTTGCCTTAATCACCGAAACGTGGCTCAATCCTTCCACGAACCCAAACATCACCGCTGCCACTCCTAAAGGCTACAAGATACACCGAGACAGCTCCAACAAACAAGGTCAGGCCATCACCATCAAGGTAACCATCAGATGCATCATCACCAACCCCACACCTCATCTTCCTACTAGACGCGAAGACCACGATAAAAGGCATCCTCGCATACAGACCTCCAGGATCCGAGCAACATTCTGTGACGTCATCCCCCATCTAAATGCACCCCCCCCCCACCAGCAACTGACCACTACGTCCTACTCTGACCTCAACCTCCATATCAACTATCTCCGCAACGCCAACTCCATCGCCCTCCCTCCTGGAAAACCGCAACCTCACCCAACTGGTCATCGAACCCACGCACAAAGCCAGACACACACTACCTCATTTTCATCTTCAGCCAAACCACAGAACTCACCTGGACTGACCACACCATCGTACACTTGACCATCACCGATGCCCAGCACACCACCAGGTGCCAGATCTGCCACCGCAGCTGGAGCAAGGTCACCGAAACTCTGGTCACAAGCCCTCACCACCTCCCAACCAGAGGCCTCAGACCTCAACCAGGCCATCCAGAACTTGGTCACCTGGATCACGAGAGTCGCCCCACTGAAACATACAAAATCAAACAAGATCACTAAACATGCTAGCTGGTACACCCCAGAACTCAGACCCACGAAGCGCAACTACCACCAACTGGAGAAAATATGACGCACCACCAAGAACCCCGCTGACAGAGCAGTTCACAAAACAGCCTCAGCAACCATCACCAGCATAAAGAAGCCAAGAAAGCAGCCATCACCACCTACGATCAGCAGCCAACCACACAAAGGAATTCTTCAAAATAGTCAAAGAATTCTCCAACCAGACAGCCACACAGAACACCATCCACCCCTCCAAGACTAATTCCATAGCAAGATCACCAACATCTACAACATCTACAACAATTTCAAACTCCAACCACCCTCAACTCAGACGACCTCAACCAACCAGCGAACACCAGCCAAACCATCACCACCTAGTCACCGCACCGACCACCTCAGCCATCATAGTAGTTATGTCTCCAATCCACGCCGGGGCACCCACCAACCACTGCCCTCACTACCTCTACAACCTCGCAACAAACACAAACAGCACACAACTCACCTCCATAGCAACCTTCCCGGACAGATGGAAACACACAAACCCCTCCTAAAGAAAGCCTTCGCTGCCCCAAACTCTCAAATATCAGCCGATCTCCCTGCTCACCTACCAAAGTTCACGAGAAAGCCGTCAACCAGCAGCTCACTGAATTCTTGGAACAAAACCATCTACTGGATGCCTCTCAAAATCAGGATTCAGTGCAAACCACAGCACTGAGACCATGCTGATTGCCGCCACTGACTACATCAGAACACTTGACCCTGGACAACCAACGACCCAGATCCTCTTAGACCTCTTCGCAGTGTTCGAAACAGTCTCCCACAACACCCACATCAACAGACTCCACAACATGGGCATTCAGCAAGACACCCTGAAGTGGATCGCCTCCTTCCTTACAGGACGCACAGAGAGCATCTAACTGCCTCCTTTCACCTCCACAACCAAAGACATATGCGGCATACCATAAGGATCATCCCCGAGCCCAACCCCATTTAACATCTACAGGACGCTCGCCTCGCCCCCCCCTTCGCAGATGTTGGCAGATCCCACAGACTCAACATAATCTCCTATGCAGAAGACTCAACTGATCCTCTCGCTCACCAAGGACCCTTATAACACCAAAACCAACTTCTGCAACGCCATGACCAATGTCACTGAATGGATGAGAGACAACTGCCTCAAACTGACAAACGGAAGTACTGATCTTCGGGAAAAACACCTCTGCATGGGACCACAGCTGGTGGCCTGCAGAAATCAGATCCACACCGACCTACCATGCACGCAACCTTGGCATAATCCTAGACAGCCAGCTGGCCATGAAACGACAAGTTAACGCAGTCGCAACCTCCTGAGTCCATGCACTTTGAATGCTTCGCAGACTTTTCAGATGGATCCCAACCAACACCAGAAAAACCATCACTCAGGCCCTTGTCACCAGCCGCCTCGACTACAGCAAAGCCCTCTACGCCAGCATCTCCACCCAGCAGCTCTGAAGACTCCAGACCTTACAGAATGCTGCAGCCGGAGTCATCCTGGACCGCCCCCCCCCCCAAAAAACAAACCCAAATCGTCCCCTAACCGAGACCTCCATTGGCTCCCCATTCAGAAAAGATGCCAGTTAAAGTTACTCACATGCCTACAAATCCCTCCACGACCTGGGACCTGCCTACATCAACTAGACTTCGACCAACCAGTTAGACACCTGCACCCCTTCCCTCGCACACCCCCTCCAGCATCCATTGCAGCTGTGGCCGCACCTTCTACATCACTGCCAAGACCTGGAACGACCTTCTCCTCCAGCTCTGCACAGCCCACTCGCTGACGGACTTCAAAAAGACTCCAGACCTGACTTTGATGGAGTCACATCGCCCAGATACCTCTAGGGGTGACAGTGTTGCGCTTTACAAATTCTGCTTGATTGAAGCAAGCTCCAGATCCGCGTACTGAGGCAGAGAAAGACCAGAACAGACATCAACGCACAGGGGTGCGCTTATATACAGCTGCATCGTCCTTTCTGGAACATAATTAAGCCAATGCATAGCACCACATGGGAGTAATGCTGTTTAAATCTTCCAGATCTAGTCCAGAGCTTGGGGCTATTCTTACGGTGAGGAATTTTTGCGGTTACAAGGATACATCAGATTGGAAACGAATATACTGGAAGGAATACCCAGACACAACAATAAGTTATATAACTGGTCTATTCTTGGTTTGTGATGCCTCACTGACCTTTACAAGTTCCACTCAAAACAGTCACTACTTAGGTCAGGCTCAAGTTAAGCCGAAAATGGAAATCTGAATTTGAGAGGTTGGTAGATAGACTGGTAAGGATAATCATTTTAAATACTTACTATTTTTACTTTGATGTCGACTACTACAACTCTACTGGGATTGACCCTACTTCCACTTTATTAACGTGGCAATAAAAAGAAAAATAATCAATATTGCCTCAGGATAGTGCAAGAAGAATTCCCATGTCCTCATGATATTTTCTTATATTGTTGGTTGTAACTTGCAGGTAAAAGGCTTATCACTAAAGGTGGTTTCCTCAGGACATACATGCCTAGGAGCCTTTTCAAAGCTGTTCAGTATAAAAGTAAGTAAAGGAAAGGAAACTTTTTATATGATATGTATTATCAGGTGGTGGCTAGGGACACTTGATCAAACTCCACACTTGAACATATGTGAAAAAGAAATGAGACTTCTGTTTACAGGGGTATATACAAAACTATTCAAATCCATTTAGCTTTCAAATAGTTGGCAGGCATACCAATCTGCATACAAAGATAGGAGGTAGCAAAGTCCTTGTAGCCTAGTAACAAGCTCCGATAACTAAAGTTTTTAAACAGTAGGTGCTCTACATGTGAAATAATTAGTCCTAGTTTTCTTATGGAGCAGTTAAACACTTATATTTCAAGGCTGCAGTTTCAGCTGCATGAATATACCTAATTGAACAGGAGTTTGATGGTCATCAGTTAATATTGGTCGAATGTCCTCTATGCTTGTGGTAGCTAGAGAAAGGTAGATTCTGTATTCCGGAATACATGAATAGTGATAAACTGAAAGATTAAACCAGATGGGCCCTCTTTTTAAGAATTTTCAATTTATAAAGTGGGAAATTCATCATGCACATCTATGCATGTGTAAGGAGTTCAGAAAGGCATGAGTTCTGAACTTAAACAGTGTGTAGAAGAAGGAATACAGATTGGAGATAACGGTATGCTGAGGAGTGTGATGGGGCTGAGGGATAGTTCATTGGTGGGTATGCGCACTTTGTTCCTCATTCTTTAAAAGAAAATACAACAGTTTATACTAAATACAGTACATTACCATAAACAAGGTATTCATGCATCAACTGGAAATGTACAAAAGGAAAAAAAGGGTTTCCTCTATTTGACTGAAAAAATGAAGCATTGAATAGTTGTAGGAGCATAAACATTACCAGTCCATGGAGCATTATGGCATGAGGAGTGCAACAAGATCTACAGTGGGATACTGGGAACCAAGTGTTCTCTTCACTGACAGGTACAATGTTGAGTCCTATGCGCATGTTTAGTAAGATAGACATCTAACATGTATATATTTAAAAGTCATAAGATTTAACGAAGGACATGGTAGCTGCTATGCTGGTGATCCAATATGCCACGTATTAAGTTAAAGTGCTCATAAAAGGACACCCTGTTAGCAACAAGAAATACTGAAACACTGCATGTATGCATGTTGAGGGCATGCATGACCAAACACAAAGTCTGACGGTATTGCTCAGAGTACAGAACTTGTAACCTAGAAGGATAATTGCTACATCACACTATTTCCCTGATCAGATTTGTTCTAGTCTTTAGATGTCTGATCACACAATCCTACGGCTGGATCAGTCACTTAAGGGAAGCTAAACCTAATCCTGGAATATTCCAAGCGTGGCCATCAGAAGGACCTATGATATAAAAATACTATAGCAAAGATAGCGTTGCAAAACAGTCTCTTGTAGCAAATAAAAAAGTCCAGTAACAACCCTGGATTATTGCCTTTATGTGCCCTGCCTATTACACAGACGTTGTATTGGAAGAACTAGCCCAAGAACGCACTCCTTTGGATACGGGGGTCCATAAGGTGCATAAAGCTCCTACAGGTGTAATGCAGGTCATTTTCTTCAATTAGCTTTCAGCTACACATTTATTTTCAAGACGTTTAAATGGTCCTTCAGTGGAAGTGGCTACAAGCATTTAAATGACCAAGGACTGCATGGTTTGTTGGTCCCAGTTAGAACCTAAGGCTTTTGGTGTGCATTGCCAGATCATGTACATAAATAGGACCAATGTACATCCTGTCAACTCATGCAAACAACATCTATACATAGGGCATGGAGGACATGGATACAATAAATACTGAAGTGCCGGAACAAATTCATTTTCGGTTCTGTTCACGTTTCTCTTCAGCAGCAGTTCAGAGGCAGACCGTTACAGGGTCAAAGGAAAGTACGATGTTCGGTGTTAAGAACCGAAACAGCTTGAAAAACTATCCCCTATGTAGCTGCCTGCTTTCATTTGCATTGCACGGCAATTGAACTCAAGAAGTTACCAAGACCCCCGCGTCAATTAAGAATGAGGAACAAGACAATCAAGCGTGCAGTGCACAAGTCTTCCGTAAGGAATTGCCATATGCAGACACCAAATGAACAAGCATTGGCATAGCCAACAGGTCTCGCCTTTGGGAACTTATCAGTATTTAGCCATGCAGCGCATTATCCTGGGTGCTACAACATCAGTGCTAGGGAGTATTCACACAGTAAAAAAAAAAAAAAAAAATGTAAGTACTACATGCATAATTAAAAAACAATGGTGCATGACTACTGGTTATATCACCAATTTCCATTCTTGCCTTTTTGGCATCCTTTTGCTCATTCAACATCATCTCTACTGTGGAAAAGTATGTCTGTTGTCTTGACATTAGCTCAGCCATTTTGCGCTTCATCCTCCATTGCGACCTCTCTAAAGGGGTCACAAATGCTCTGTGGCTTCACGTCTTGATTCACCTCACCTCTGCACTGCCACCAACGCCCTGTTTCTGACCTGACCTGCCGCCACCTGCCTGGACTCATGCTAAAACCAGTCGAGCAGGACTGCCCATGCCCTTGTTTGCCACAATCTAACTGAACTCTTGCTAAACCCCAGTTTAACAGGACTGTTCACCTGCGCTTACTGCCCTCACCCTGCCCTTCGCCCTACAGGGCTTGACAGCTACCATCTGCTAGCTTATCAGATTGACCTCTGCTTGTTGTGTAATTATGGTGTTCACCTACGCCCTGCAGGGGCCCAACAGTGACCATCTGCTAACTTATCAGATTGACCTCTGCTTGTTGTGTAATTATGGTGTTCACCTACGCCCTGCAGGGGCCCGAACAGTGACCATCTGCTAACTTATCAGATTGGCCTCTGCCTGTATAATTATGGTGTTCATTGATTTACTGTACACGTCTCCCTTTGTATAATTATGGTGTTCATCGTTTTCTGTATACATCCCCCCTTTTCATAATCATGGTGTTCTTTCTTTACTATACACGCCTGGGGTGGGGATGAAGGGTATATAAGACGTGGAACCAAAGTGCTTGGCAGATTACCTCCTCAGACAAGCTGCGGGTGTCTGTTGCCGATGCTCTCTCCATCTCATGAGATGGAAATAAATATCCTCTCTCGGCGCTCCAGTGTTGGTCTCAGTTTGTATCCCGGACCCGTGGACGAAGGGTGTACCCTGCACCTTTGGGTGGTCTTCCAAGGAGACCCCCAAATCCACAATTGGCGCCCAACGTGGGGCCCCATCAGTGACGCGGCTGCCCGGTCGAGGGGTCCCAACGAGGAAGTTTGAACGAACGGTGGTGGGGTATACCTACGCGAAAAGACCCTCGTAGCCACCACCTGACCTTCACTACATCTGAAAAGACCCCCGCAAGTGGCACCGGTCCGGACTCGGGCCCCCGATAGACTTGGACGAGCTTTGCAGTAAAGAGACCGCCTGGACAACGAGACAAAGGATTCTGGTAGGATCGCCGGTTGGCGATACCTTTTTGTTGTTTGTTTTTGGTTGTCTGATTATTGTTCACTCTTTGCAAAGAGCGAAAGCAAAACGGGTAATGTGGACTTTTTGTCCGGTTTAGAAACTGGTAGAGACGTTTTTGGTAAAATACAGAAAAACATGCCAGTGTTTAGTAAATTTGCACGATGGTTTTGTTGTTGCACATCTCGATCAAGGGTGCTGGAGGATAGTCAGCAGGCTCCTCCGGAAGGTACCCCTAGTAAGGACATGTACATAAAGTACGGTATTTCTCCCATAATGTATAACTCATTGTGGCATAAATACACGTCTAAGGATACAGAGACTCAATGGCCTATGTACGGCTTTCGAACCCCAGAAGCTTGAGGCAGTAGAGGCACAACTTCATAGGAGGAGGAGGTCCCGACAAGCAATGTTTGATGCCTTGGGTCAGTGGAAAAAGGAAGGGACTGAGAGGGTGAGAAGGGCTCAGGCTAGATTACAGAAAGAGGCTTGGAAAAGTGATACAGGCATTAGAGGAATTGCGACGTGAAAAGGTTGCTTCAAACATCGCGTGTGCAGATAGGGTATATAGGTTAAATATGTCCGGTCAATACTCTGTACGTTACGCTCCTTTGTCACGAACAGACCCCCCAGGAGGAGGAGTTTCTCCTCCACCCATTGCCACCACCATACCATGTCCCTCCCCATCCTATCCCACAGCCGGCCGGTGAGAATGCACCACCCCCCAACGCCCAACCTCCACCTCCCGACCACACTGCCCATCCTGCTCCATCTGATCCCGATTTAGCCCCCTCTGTTTGATCACACACACCCCGCATTACACATACAGGCTCTGAATTCTCTTGTTCGCACCTGCCTGAAGTATCTTTCCACATCAAACCAGATCCGTGCGATCTATGAAGCCTATGCACCACCCTGCAAGGGCTACTTCCTACAGCAATTTGCTCATGAAATACTCAGTTTATGAGAAACGCCACGGAGTAACACCAGCAGGCCATATTACAGAATTGTATCGTAAGTTGACAGAGGGACGAGGAAGCGCTGAGGAAAGCCACAGCTTGTTAGCATTTATACTACAAATGATGGAAAGTTTGAGGAGAGACCAGGAGGAAGAGGAAAAAGAACCAGTAGTGGAGGGAGCGATGGGAGGTCATATGGCACCAATAAGGGAAGCTGCTCCAGTTTTTGTCCCTGCTCGAGGAAGGGACGTTATATAATTGGGTGTACACTCTGTGGCTTCGAGCTGACATCTTAGCTTTTAAAAAGGACTTACCCGACCCCCAGAAGAATCCTACGAAGGGTTGGACACGGTTATTGCCACCTACACCATGACCTTAACAGACATAGATCAATTTTTTGGGCTAATACTGCCGCCAGACATCTGGAGACCAATAAGGAAAATAGACGATCAGACCGTATTCGGTCACAAGTGGGAAGACTTAGTAACAATGGATAAGGATAGAAAACCAGGGGAAAGGCCAGCGGAAGCTATTTTAGCACTACCAGGTCGCATAGTAACAAAGCTGAAGGCCACCATTCAGGCCAGAAAGGTTGACTGGACAGTCATTACTGCGTGTAAGCAAAAGTCTGAAGAAACAACATCTGACTACTTCTCTCGACTCAGCCAGGTGTTTGTTGACTATAATGGACAGGACACGACGACTGAGACAGGCCGACACTTACTAGTTCAGACTTTTGTTAAGGCATTGTTGCTACCGATCTCCACTAGGTTACAGAGTAGCGAAAGCACGTGGCCTGCGGCAACACCAGCGCAGATCCTGACAATGGCCCAATATTACGAACATCTGCAAAATAAAATAGAGGAAAAAGACAGAAGAAGAAAAGACCTAAAAGAAAAGGTGATGCTTTCCCAGATAAGCACGGGAGGGGGAGGAAACGGTAGGGGCCAAAAGAACAATGATATGCCTGCGGCTGCTAGAACACACCAGCCCCCACGTCAACTGTCCCAGGACCAGTGTGCGTATTGTAAAGAAACAGGCCACTGGCGTGCAGATTGTCCACTTTTGCAGCGAAATACCATAGGGAGAGGGCGAGGAGCACCTAGAGGGAGAGGTCCTGCGCAACCCTTTGGCGGACAGCGTCCAAACGTCTTTGATAATTCCAGGCAGGCTGTTACCCAAGATTTTACCACTGATCAGTACCCAGACAACGAGTATGCATGAGACAGCCAGGGACAGAGGAAGGAACCAGTAGAACTTCTTGTCGATCAAACAGGTCCCCATGTCACAGCTAAGGTGGTTGGTACGCAGGGCAAATTTTTGGTTGACACCGGGGCCTCTAGAAGTGCCCTATCAAAAGAACTGATTCCTAGGACACCCCTGTCCGGCTTATCGATCACCTCCGTAGGATTTGACGGCACGCCCTCTACCAACCCCCTTTCCACTAAGGTACCCCTGGATATACAAGGGAACACCGCGATGGCCTCTTTTCTGCTCTCCCCAAATTGCCCAGATAACCTGATGGGCATTGATCTGTTAAAGCACTACAGAGCCACCATTCGCTGTTCTCTCCAAAATGTCAGAGTCCTATTGTTTGACAATGATTGCCCCATCGGTTACGAATCCAGTTTTTATTGTCTCACTGATTCCGAACAGCAGGATTTGTCCCAATTACCAGATGCCCTGTGGGCTGTCACAGACACCGATGTGGGGGAGATTGTTATGGAACCTGTCAAAATAACAGTGAAACAAAATGCACCTCTTCCCCGCCTGCCCCAGTATAAGATCTCTGCAGAAGGGGAAAAGGCCCTCATGACCATAGTACAGGATATGATTACATCAGGGGTAGTTGAGGAAGTCCAGTCCAACATTTGCAATAGTCCTATCCTTCCAGTCCTGAAACACCTCCACCTCTGAGAAAATATACCGTTTCGTCATTGACCTGCGCGCGATCAACAATAGTGGTCCCGCAATATCCTGTGGTCTCTGACATAACTATATTAACAACGATCCCTTCAACTGCTACCACCTTTACCGTGATAGACCTCAAGAATGCCTTTTTCTCCATACCAATACACCCTGATTCACACTACCTTTTTGGCTTTACCATAAGAAACAGATCATACAGATTCTGCCGGGCTCCACAAGGGTACACGGAGAGTCCGAGCATATACAGCCAAGCCCTTAAACAGCTCGACCAGATACAGTTACCACCCGGCGCTGTCCTCATTCAGTATGTAGATGACATTCTTTTGGCTGCGGACACTCCGGCCCTGGCTCGCACTGCCTCTTACTACTTTACACTTTCTGGCGTCACAGGGCCATAAGGTGTCCAAGAATAAGTTACAGTATTGTAGACAGCAGGTGACCTACCTCGGCCATCTGCTGTCTAAGGAGGGACGTACACTCACACCTGACCGCATCCAGACAATACTACGCCTTTCTTCTCCTACTACCCAAAGAGATGTTCGTGCACTAATTGGCCTCACTTCTTTTTGTCGACAATGGATTCCAAATTTTTCCCTCATACTTAAGCCACTCCTTGCTTTACTTACAAAAGACACACCCACACCCCTCCCTTGGACACATGAACACGACCAAGCCTTTGAAGACTTAAGCCATGCTCTTTGTTCTGCACCAGTACTGGGCACACCAGACTACTCTAAACCCTTCTGCCTCTACACCCATGAAAGCTCAGGATGCTCTCTCGGTCTTGACCCAAATTCACGGCACCAAACAATGCCTGTGCGCCTACTTTTCGGCCACTCTAGACCCTGTGGCCCGAGGTCTGCCCTCTTGTCTTAAAGCGGTCGCGGCCGTCTCTATTCGACAAAGTGAGGGAATGGTTTTAGGATCTAAACTGACGGTGTTAGTTCCCCACGCAGTCGACATACTACTAAACCAGACAAAGACAACACCTCACTAGTGCACGACTGACAGGATACGAACTTACGTTGTTAGCACCCCAGATCACATTAAAGCGATGTACGACCTTGAACCCCGCCACACTCCTGCCCACACCAGATTCAGACACCACAGACACTCCACATGACTGCCTCTTCCAAACAGAAGAACAGACTAAGGGGCGGGTAGATTTGAAAGACATCCCTCTTACGGAACAGGATGGGCAATTATGGGTGGACGGGTCCTGTATTAAACTATCAGATGGTACCACATCTGCTGCCTATGCCGTCACTACTACCAACACCATTGTTGAAACTGCACGCATACCTCAGAAATCGGCCCAGGCAGCAGAGCTTATAGCTCTCACCCGCGCTTGTATCCTTAGCCAGAGTCTAGCTGTCACCATTTACACCGACAGCCAATATGCCTTTGGAGTAGCACACAGTTTTGGTATCCTCTGGAAAGAGGATTCTTGACGTCACATGGTACGCCCATCCGGCATGGTGACTTAGTAACTGCATTACTCCAAGCCTTGACACTGCCCCGAACACTAGCTATTGTCAAATGCAACGCCCACAAGAAAATCACAGACGAAATAGGACTGGGAAATGCCTTAGCTGATGAGACAGCCCGAGCCACTGCACAAGAAAGAACACATACCGCCATGTACATAATAAAATCCCAAGCAGAGAAGTGGCATGACGTTAAACAGATCAGAGACATCCAGTCTACTGCCACTCCTGGAGAAGTTCAACAATGGGAAAAGGAGGGCATGCTTGACGAGGAGAATTGTTGGCGGTCCAAGGACACAAAATTATGGAAATTGCCAAATGCCTATCTCCTCCCATTGTTGAACATGACTCAATTACCGGCCCATACCGATGCGCCACCATAACTAAAATCTTACAGGAGGTGTGGGATAACAACCAACTCCGGTCTACCGCCACAAGGCTGGTACAGCAATGTTTAGTATGTCTCCGTTACAATGTAGGAAAAGGGACCCGGGTACCACAAGCTGGGTTTGCCATCCCCACGGCACCCTTCGAGGTCTTACAGATGGATTATATCCAGATGGAACGGTGCAACAACCTTAAATATGTCCTAGTGGTTGTTTGCGCATTCAGCAAATGGGTGGAAGCCTACCCGGTCAAAGACAACACTGCCCTAACAACCGCCAAGATGTTGTTGAAAGAATTCTTTCCCCGCTATGGCCTTTGCCGGGTACTCTGGAGTGACAGCGGGAGCCACTTCATTGGAGAGGTAGTCAAACACATTAGCTGGACTAGGGGTCAAGCAAAAATTCCACTCAGTCTTTCACCCCCAGTCAACAGGCCTGGTGGAAAGATACAATGCCACCATCAAATCAAAACTAGCCAAAATAGTGGAGACTACGGGGCTTAGATGGCCTGACGCATTGCCACTGGCCCTTCTATCAATAAGATCTGTCCTGCATTCTCGCACCTAGTTGACCCCATACGAGGTGGTTTTTGGACGCCCAATTGTTAAGAACAAAACACAATCATGAACATTCTGCGCCATCTTGTCTGATGAAAGTTCCTACGTGCACATAAACTACAGTCATTCTGATTTACCACAGCCATTTTGTACTCTGTTGGTCACCTTCATTTCACCCTGTCCTCTAGCAGCCTTCTGACTCTGACCAAACCTGATATGTGTGCTGGGGGCTATAAACTATTTCCACGACAAACATCAACATCACCTGCTGCCTCAAACTCGTCTTTCCTCTCATCCCTGCACAAACGGGTTACAAATACCAAACAGACTCTTGCAAACATGGTTTATTGCACTACACACAGCAAGACTGTTTTTTTGCCAACAATGGGACCTGTTCTTATCAACAGAACGGACTCTTAGATCTGGCCGGTCTCACTCGTTTTTAGACCCTGAAGCAAGGTCCAGCTGCAATTAAATGGTCTGTTTTTGACCTGGGTGGGAGGAGAGTTAATGTTGGGCTTGTGTAACCATGTTGATAAAACAATGTCAGGCTTGTGTGACAACCTGCCCGGGGCGGAGACTCCAAGCTTGTAACCATGATAAAAGAAACAAATACATTGTGTAAAACTGTATAAAAGGAAGAGTCAGAAGCATTGCCAGTAGAACACCTCCCTGAAGACATCCTGGTGTCAGCAGTTGACGTGGTCTCCTCTAAGAGTAATAAACCTTTTTCTTGCCTTCCAGCGCCTGCCTCGTTATTTTACATAGTGAATCCAAAGTGGATTAAAGGTGACTTTGTGCCGGGCAGCATTGGGGATCCCAGGAGACTCGCTGCTTTTCACAAATTGGCGACCCAACGGGGGGCCCATCAGAGACACGTGGGTCCAGTAGAGAGGTCCCAACGACGGAGTGAACGACTAAATGATTGGAGTGCACCTGCCTGAAAGAGACCCTCGTCTGGTTGCCAATGGACTGAACTTCACCGGTTCCGAACGGACCTCTCTCGAGTGACCTGCGGTCCTGACTGGGGCCTTACAGGAACGCCGCATTGATTGTTGGAGTAAGAGGACAACCAGGCGCTGGAAGGGGAATACGAAGAACTGTCCATACGGTCCGGGTAAGGTCGTGAGAAAACATGACTTAAATAGATTGATAGAAATACTAGTATTGCTTTGAGTTATTTGAGACATTCCCTGCTTGCAAACAACGTAGAATAGGAATATTCTCTCTTTGCAGACAGCGAAGGACAGGTAGTGCAGACTTTTGTCTAACATTAATTGAGATATTCATTTTGACCGCTAAATACGTCATGCCTGTTTTCTCTAGATTGTTTGATTGTTTTGGACCGGACCGTTTGTTAGAGGTCAGTCATCCGGCACCGCCGGAAGGCACCCCTAACAAGGACATGTACGTAAAATATGGATTAGCCACCGTAGCTTATAGCAAACTATGGCATAAGTAGACTAGGAAGGACCGGGTAAATCAGTGGCCACTGACGGGATCTTTCGATCCCGCTAAAATAGAAACGTTAGAATTAGCTCTCCACAAAAAGAAAACTAGACCAGCCATGTTTGATAGTTTTGGTTTATGGCGAAAAGAAGCAGCTCAACGAAAGAAAAGAGACGAAGCTAGACAAGATAAAGAAACGCGAAAATCAGCTTACCAAGCCTGTAAAAAGTTAGAACTAAAAGAAAATCGATAAAAAGGAACAGGAATCAAAAATATCAGGTCAATGCCCTGTTAGAACGCCCTTAACTCTTTACCCCGAGTTACCAGCAAAACAGGGGGTAGATGATTTATTGTTAGGTCCCCCAATGATATACATGCCACCCCCTTATGCCCCTACTCATCCCGTAGTACAACGCCAGGACCCCCAAAGTATAGCTGGAGATGGCACGATCGCCTCAGTCTCCACCACCTCTGCTCCCACCGAGCCACCCACACCAAATGCCTCAAAGGAGGCAGTAGTAGAGGTAGGAACCAAGGAAATAGGAGCGCCCAGGGTCCCGCGATTAAGTAAAAATGAGCGAGCAGGCATTGATAAAATAGTTAAAACCCTCATAGATAGGAAAGAAACAGAAGAACACGTAACAGACATATGCGACTCCTATGTTGAAAACTGCAAACGATACTTTATTGTACGTCCGTTACCACACCCATACTGCATATGAAGAGAAGTACCAAAACGTAGGGCCCGAGCGATTAGTGGCTCTCTACAGGAAGGTAGACATCGGAGATGAAGGCGACAACGATGTTGCAGAACTATTCATCCACACTAGAAGTATTGCGTCACCTCATAGAACAAGGACAGATAGATAGGGACAGGACAACTAAGGTAGCAGGACCCCCAGTGGAAAAAACAGATAGCATGATGCCAATAAAAGAAGCTGCCCCTTACTGGGTACCTCCTAGAGGACAAGGGACTAATGACGATATAAACCATCAAGACGCTAGAGGAAGGGTGGTCTACAATTGGGTGTATCAGCCATGGGACAGACAGGACATCCTGACCTTCCGTAAATCTTTGCCGGATTTACGAAAGAACCCCACCGCCTTTTACGCCGAGCTAGGTACCGCTCTGGGATCAACAATAATGACACTTGCCGACATAGACTTGTTCTTCGGGTTATGTTTGCCAGCAGATGTGTGGAAACAGGTTAAGTAAACCGTACCGAACTGTTTGGTCATACCTGGGAACAACTCGACACACTAGATAAACAGCGGAACCCTGGTCAAAAACCAGTTAAAGCAATATTAGACCTCCCTGACAAAATAGTGCAGAAAGTGAAAACGCTGATCCCAGAGAAAAAGAGACTGGTCCATAGTAACCGCATGCCGCCAGAAACCACAAGAGGACGTCTCAGAGTACTTCTCCAGATTTGAAACTGTGTTCTCGGATTACAGTGGACAAGACATGTCCACCGCAACCGGACACCACTTATTTGTGCAGAACTACGTCAAAGGATTACTGCCAGATGAATCCCAGAAACTACAAGCCAGCGAAAGTAGTTGGGCAGCATCTAAACCGACGGCCATTCTCCAAATGGCCCAGTATTACGAGCATCAGAGAAACGAAAATGACAGGGCTACAGAAAGGAAAAAGAAGGACTTGAAGGAAAGGGTAATGATAGCACAACTCCAGGGGGGCGAATACAGGAGGGAAGCAATATAGGGGAGGAAACCAGCAGAATACCCCTAGAGTACAGCCACCTAGGAACAATAGATCTACATCATATGTAGGACGCCAAGACCTAGGACAGGATCAATGTGCATTTTGCAAAAATATGGACACTGGAAATCCCAATGCCCGGCTTTGTTAGGAGCTGCTAGGGGCAGAGGGGCGAGGGAAATAGCAAGTGGACAGAGAGGAAGAGGACGTGGGAGAGGGTACGCGAGTGAAGCAAGCGAGGAAAGGCCAGGAAGAGTGAACGCATTTGACCATCCCAGACAGAATCAGTACCAACAGACAGATGACAATACGTACGACTTTGCATAGGACAGCCAGGGGCAAGGGAGGGATCCAGTCGAGCTCTGCGTTGATCAGCAAGGCCCTTATGTTACCGCTGAGGTCCTGGGCACAAGGTCGCCATTTTTGGTAGACACAGGAGCAACACGTAGTGCACTATCCAAACGACTGATTCCAAGGGCACCCTTGTCAGGCTCACATGTGACCTCAATAGGATTTGACGGTACGCCCTCCACCAACCCTTTGTCCCGACCCATCCCTTTTAATCTTGACAGCAATGGCGTCGAAACGACATTCCTCCTCTCCTAACACCCCAGACGCCATTATGGGCCTCGACCTTTTGAAACACTTCCATGCGACTATCAGATGCTCACCAGACGGAGTGCGTGTCATCCTGTATGACAACCCCCAACGCCATAGAGAGAACCCTTTTCAGCACATGTTTTCCATCTCTGAGACTGACACATCCCTACTGGACACTTTGCCATCACACTTATGGGCTAGGGCTGATTCAGACGTAGGACGAATGATGATTGACCCAGTACACGTAACAATACGACAGGACGCAACCCTACCGAAGGTACCGCAGTACAAAATACCGCCAAAGGGTGAGAAAGCACTAACAGAGATCATACACTCTTTGGTAGAGGCAGGGGTGGTAGAGGAAGTAGTGAGCAACATTTGTAACAGTCCCATACTACCGATTGTAAAGAAACAGGGAGAGGGAGATGGGAAAGCCTACCGCTTCATCATTGACCTGCGGGAGGTAAACAAAATCGTAGTACCACAATACCCAGTAGTTTCCGACATCACGACAAATTTGACTTTAATCCCCTCCACTGCCACCACCTTCACTGTGATCGACCTCAAGAACGCCTTCTTTTCCATACCTATACACGAGGACAGCCGCTATCTTTTTGGATTTACCCTAAATTCCCGTTCGTATAGATTTTGTAGAGCACCTCAGGGGTACACTGAGAGCCCAAGTATCTATAACCAGGCGCTTAAAAGACAGTTGGACGCCATACAATTGCCAGATGGAGTGGCACTAATACAATATGTAGACGACATCCTTCTAGCAGCAGACACCATACCAATAGCCGTCACAGCCACCATCAAACTACTCCATTTCCTTGCTGAGAATGGTCACAAGGTCGCCCGAAAGAAACTGCAGTTCTGTAAATCACAAGTGACCTATTTGGGTCACCTTTTATCAAAAGAAGAGAGAAAACTCACGCCTGACAGGATCCAGACAATTCTAGACACCCCTGTCCCTAAAAATCAGAAGCAAGTCCGCTCTTTGATAGGCCTCACCTCGTTTTGCAGACAGTGGTTACCGAACTTTAGCCTCATTGTCAAACCCCTTCTCTCCCTCCTAGCTAAGGACATCCCCTCACCTCTCCCCTGGACCCCCGAATGCCAGACAGCCTTTAAAGAACTACGCAATACCCTTTGCTCAGCACCAGTCCTAGGAACCCCAGATTACTCCAAACCATTCTTCCTCTACACACACGAAAGGGAGGGATGTGCATTGTCTGTCCCAACACAATCAATTGGTCACAAACAACGCCCTTGTGCATATTTTTCTGCCACCCTCGATCCAGTAGCCAGAGCACTGCCAGCGTGCCTGCGCGCTGTGGCAGCTGCAGCGGTATCAATACGCCAGAGCGAAGGAATAGTGCTCTCCAATCCAGTCACTGTTTTAGTACCCCATGCAGTCGACACACTACTGAACCAGACCAAAACCCAACACTTGACTAGCGCCCGACTGACAGGATATGAGTTGACCCTGCTAGCACCGCACATTACCCTAAAGCGATGCACCACCCTCAATCCAGCCACGCTGTTACCCCTACCCGAGAACGATCCTAACGTGGCTCCACTACACGACTGTGTGACACTAACCGATGAACAAACAAAAAGTAGAGTAGACCTCAGAGACACCGCCTTTCTAGAGCCAGATGGAGAACTATGGGTGGATGGTTCGTGCATCAAACTCCCCGACGGCACCACCTCAGCTGCATACGCTGTCACCACAGCCCGAACCATTCTAGAAACAGCAAGTATTGCCCAACGTTCCGCCCAGGCAGCAGAACTCATTGCCCTCACACGAGCATGTATTTTAGCAGCTGGCACGACAGTTAACATATACACCGACAGCCAATACGCCTTCGGGGTGGTTCACCATTTCGGGATTCTATGGAAAGAAAGAGGGTTCCTGACTTCACACGGTACACCCATCCTGCATGGAGATTTAGTCTCCGCCTTGACGGAAGCAGTCCTCCTCCCCAAAAAGCTAGCAGTGATAAAATGCCAAGCACAAAGGAAAGTGACAGATCTCATTGGACAGTGAAATGCGCTAGCAGACGTTACTGCCCGAGCCACAGCAGAAGACAGAACCATGACACAAATGTATGTGACCAGGTCACAAGCTGAACAATGGACTGATGCTAGGACCACTGTAAGGGACATACAGACTACAGGCACACAAGACTAATTGACCGAGTGGGAAAAGGTGGGACTAAAAGACGAGGAAAATTGCTGGAGAACTAAAGACGGAAATAAATGGCTGTTACCCAATGCCTACCTCATCCCCATATTTACCAGCACATAGGCTCCACCCCCATGATTGAACTAATCACAAGAGTATGGCATAATGTCAAGATAACAGAATCTGCAAAGCGCCTAGTACAACAATGTATAGTATGCCTACAACACAACCCAGGGAAAGGGACAGTAGTACCACGGGGAGGGTTTGGAGTCCCTGATCACCCCTTTGAAGTCCTTCAAATGGATTACATCCAACGAGAGATGCCATGGTCTAAAATATGTCCTGGTGGTTGTGTGCGCTTTTAGCAAATGGGTGGAGGCATATCCCACCCGCGACAATACTGCCATAGCCACTGCAAAAGTATTGTTGAAAGAATTCTTCCCCGGTACGGCCTTTGCAGAATTTTATGGAGCGACAACGGCCCACACTTCGTAGCCGAAGTGATACAGAACATACTGAAAGGGTTGGAGGTAAAACAAAAATTCCATGCCGTCTTCCACCCCCAATCAGCGGGCCTGGTAGAAAGACACAATGCAACATTGAAACTAAAGCTAGCCAAAATAGTTGCCACAACCGGGTTTAAATGGCCCGACGCCCTTCCATTGGCATTGCTATCAATGCGCTCCACCCCGACCAAACACAGACTGACCCCGTATGAAGTGGTCTTCGGCAGGCCTATGAACATTTGGGCGGCACCAAGACCCACCTCCATTAACGATGTCCCGAACATATTAATGTCAGACTATCTGCATAAATTGACAAACGAGCTAACAATTATCCACCAACAGGTGCAGCAAGCCTTGCCTGACATATCCAGGGGCCCAGGACATGTGATAAAGCCTGGGGACTTCATCCTAGTTCGCAACTTCCAAAGAACGAAGAATCTGGAGCCCAGGTGGACGGGCCCCTGGCAAGTCTTGATCACCACTCGAACTGCCCTCCGAGTGGAAGGAAAAAAATTGGCTGCACGCCCACCACTGCAAGAAAGTCCCTCCAACGCTGGCAACCTGTGAAGAGGTGGAGGTGCAAGAGGAAGTACTCGCAAAAGACCGACCAGCTCTGAGTTGCTACCCACAAGAAGACACCCTCCAACTGTCTGAATTTCCCGACCCCACGGTGCCATCCAAGGAAGGGTACAACCTAAGATCGACGAAAAGGGGGAGCTCCAACAACCAGGCCACTAACTGAGTCAGAGTCTCAGATCGGTAGCACAGCCAAACGACGCTACCAGGAAAAACACCAGACAAAAGTCTGTGGTCCTAACAGTTGGTGAGCTCCTCGAAGATGATGGAAGAAACGGAACACCTGCAAAGCCACCGCAAAGACACCAAGACTTTTGAACTGCACAGTACAAAGACAATTGCACTTGTAGCTGCATTTCTCACCTGCCTCCTGCTAAAGGTCACACTCTGGATCATTGAAGAGAATGCACCTGCATACAGAACATTGTCACCAACCATGCAACCAATCACAAAGAAAGAACACTACCTGGTATCACTACCGCCACATCTCCGAGAACGACGCAAAGAATTCTGGAATAATTCTTTCGTACAGATGCTGCACCAGCACAATCTTGCCACCAATGCCACTAACTGTTGGGTCTGTGGGCTGCTACCACATGCCACTGAACATTCCATCCCTTTCATCCCTTCACCCTTTTCTGTTCATGGATCTTGCCTTGCCTGGATGATGCTCCTACAAGAAAGTTACAAAGACAATGCCACTTCCGATGGGACAATCGCTCAGTTCTACAACGAGTTCTGGCTAAACCAAACAGGAAGAACAGCAGCTCCCTTTTGCCCTCACACCTCCAATACGACATTCCCAATGAATGTCCCCTCCAAAGAACGAGTGGAAATACAAGTGTTCAATAATCCTGTCAGAGCCACATTTTCCTACCTGAAGAAAAGAACTGCTGCAACACTGACTGTGGCCCTATCTGTGGTGAACGTCTCTGGCCTTGTATGCATTGAAGGCCGTGGGACTAAGAATGTGGGTCACAGCACTGGTAACATTGTAAGGACTTTGAACACTGCCAATCCTCCAGCATTTGTTGCATCACCCAATATGTACTTTGTCTGTGGAACCAAAGCCTACACCTGGCTCCCAAGAAACTGGGGGGCACGTGCTACATCGCCTTTGTTTTGCCACCGACCTACACAGCCCCTGCAGAGCATCATCGAGAAAAGCGTTCTAAAGACACTGATCAAGCAGACTCTGCCGCATCACAGTTCGTTGACGCAGCAAAAGGGCTCGTCCCGCTATGGGGTCCGATGGTTAACAGCCGAGCCATCAGACATCTGTCTCAAGCGGTAGAAACCGCCCTGAACGTCACAGCTGCCATCCTCACCAACAACACTGCCGAGCTTCAAGCGGTCCGTCTGGTGGCCCTACAAAACCGCATGGTCCTGGACGTGGTACTAGCGGATCGTGGAGGAGCATGTTGCATCATTGGTGCCAGTTGCTGCATATACATCCCTGATAATTCACCCTCTGTCTATGAAGCAATCGAACATCTCCACAGACTGTCTTCAGAAATTCATCAAGGATCAGAGACTTGGACAATTGGAAGTTGGCTTTGGGGCATCTTAAAGGACTGGGGTTGGAAAATATCAATGTTTCTCTTGGTCCCAGTATTGGCAATATGTGGTTGCTGTTTGGGTGTACACTGTATACCACCTTTGTGTTCTCTTTGCATAAGTGCCTTGCGCCCTAAGACTATGGACACTCAGTTAACAAAAATGAGAGTAATGTATGAACAAGAAATACAGGACATTATGGAAATCGAAATAGACTGACAAGATGGCTAGTTATGTTCAAAGGGGAGACTTAAGAACAAAACACAATCATGAACATTCTGCGCCATCTTGTCTGATGAAAGTTCCTACGTGCACATAAACTACAGTCATTCTGATTGACCACCGCCATTTTGTACTCTGTTGGTCACCTTCATTTCACCCTGTCCTCTAGCAGCCTTCTGACTCTCTGACCAAACCTGATATGTGTGCTGGGGGCTATAAACTATTTCCACGACAAACATCAACATCACCTGCTGCCTCAAACTCGTCTTTCCTCTCATCCCTGCACAAACGGGTTACAAATACCAAACAAACTCTTGCAAACATGGTTTATTGCACTACACACAGCAAGACTGGTTTTTTGCCAACAATGGGACCTGTTATCAACAGAACGGACTCTTAGATCTGGCCGGTCTCACTCGTTTTTAGACCCTGAAGCAAGGTCCAGCTGCAATTAAATGGTCTGTTTTTGACCTGGGTGGGAGGAGAGTTAATGTTGGGCTTGTGTAACCATGTTGATAAAACAATGTCAGGCTTGTGTGACAACCTGCCCGGGGCGGAGACTCCAAGCTTGTAACCATGATAAAAGAAACAAATACATTGTGTAAAACTGTATAAAAGGAAGAGTCAGAAGCATTGCCAGTAGAACACCTCCCTGAAGACATCCTGGTGTCAGCAGTTGACGTGGTCTCCTCTAAGAGTAATAAACCTTTTTCTTGCCTTCCAGCTTCCAGCACCTGCCTCGTTATTTTACATAGTGAATCCAAAGTGGATTAAAGGTGACTTTGCGCCGGGCAGCATTGGGGATCCCAGGAGGCTCGCTGCTTTTCACACAATGAACATTTGGAGCGCGCGCCCCCTGCTACCACCTTGTCGGATTCTCCTTGTGAAATGCTGAGCGACTACTTGTCTGTACTTACACGAACTTTGTCTTCTATTAATCAGCAGGTTCAGGAGGCGTTGCCCGACCGATCCACGGGGCCAGGACACACCATCCGGCCAGGTGACTACATCCTGGTGAAGAACTTTGCTCGGAAGCAAACGTTGGAGCCCCGGTGGAAAGGTCCTCTGCTAGTCCTCCTGACGACCTGAACAGCCCTACGAGTGGAAGGCAAGAAATCATGGGTGCATGCCGTTCATTGCCGGAAGGTCCCCAGCATCACACAGACTGACCCAACTCCGTCTGCCTACAAGGAAGTACTGGCACATGACCACCCAGTGTATGGCCTCCAAGAACCAGAGCTCGAACTGTTCGAAGACCACACTGTGCCAGCCAAAGGAAGATACAACCTCCGTCCTCGCACGACCTCTGGGGCTCCAGCGACTGGACAGGAGGGCTGAGCCAAAAGTCGCAGGGCGGTAGTACAGTCTGGTGGGGTGGATCGATACTCCTTATAGTGGGGTATTGAGAAGCCTAGCCAGTGAAGCAACCACCAGCTACCGGCGACGCGTAGGGCTCAGTCTCCCTCTGACAGCTGTAGAGCCCAAAAGAAGATAGACTATGCCTAAAACCGCAGACCAGAAGAAGGCATTTCATAACAGACTTATAATCGAAGGTCAATAGTGCTAACAGTATTTCTCTGCCTCACGATCATTTTTACCATCATGTTCTGGATCATGGAAGAAAAAGCGCCGGCGAAAGGTACCATATTGCTGACTGATGCCAGACCTACTGAACACTCGCAGGTGTCCTTGCCCCCTTATCTCCAACACAGAAGACAAGACTTTTGGAACAACACTTTTATTCAAATGTTGCATCAGCATAATATGGTCCTGAACAAAACGAACTGTTGGGTCTGTGGTCTTCTGCCTCAATCCACGGAAAACCCAATATCGCGTTTTCCTTACCCCTACTCTGTACATGCCTCTTGCCTTGCCTGGATGATGCTCATCATGGATGCCCAGCAGACTGGCAACATCGCTGATACCACTCTCCAGCAATTCCGGGACTAATTTTGGTGGAACAAGACAGGCAACACCATCAACCCTTTCTGTCCAACTAACAGTCCCATGAAAATATCGGAAGATGAACAAGAGGAAATGCTGATCTTCAACACCGACAGTCTTCGCTTTTCTAGCTTCAAAAAGAAGGCCCCCGCCAAGCGAACATTGCCCCCATCAGTTGTTCGCATTCCTGGACTTCTATGCATCAAAGGCTTAGGTACGGAGTACGTTGGGGACAGCTCTTGTGCCATAACAGCAACTCTGAACACAACATTTCCACCACCACTTGTTGCCTCCCCAAACACCTATTTTGTGTATGGGACAAAAGCATACACCTGGCTTCACAAAAACTGGGGAGGCACATGTTATATAGCGTTTCTCCTTCCTATATTGCTCCTCCTCTTCACCATCGCATCCGCCGCAGCAACGAAGTGGTCGACCAAGCAGACACTACCTCTCAACTGTTCCTGGATGCCATGAAAGGCATCCTTCTCTTCTGGGGACCGATGGAAAACAGCAGAGACATTCGCCACCTCATCAGGGTCATGGAAGCAACGGACATCACAGCTGGTATTCTGGCCAACAACACAGCGGAGCTCCAAGCGGTACGCCTCGTTTTACAAAACCGCATGGTCCTGGACGTCATCCTTGCTGACCGGAGGAGCGTGCCGCATCATCGGTACCAGCTGCTGTGTGTACATCCCAGATCATTCCTCATCCGTCTATGAGGCTATTTCCACGCTTCATCGAATCACCTCTGATCTTCATCAAGATACCGGCTCATGGTCCCTTGGCCCCTGGTTGTGGCAACTTCTACTGACTTGGGGATGGAAAGTCCTAATGATCGTCCTGATACCTCTTGTATTGATTTTCTTTTGCTGTCTTTGCATTCAATGTGGTCCCCCACTTTGCGGCCTCTGCGCAAGTGCTATCAAGCCAGTCCCTATAAATACTCATGTCGAGAACAATAAAATGATCGAACGTGAGATACAGCTATGACGGACATTTGATGGACATTGCAATTGACTAAAAATGATTTCGCTTATGGCAAAAGGAGGGACTGTGGGAAAGTAGGTCTGTTGTCTTGCCATTAGCTCAGCCATTTTGCGCTTCATCCTCCATTGCGACCTCTCTAAAGGGGTCACAAATGCTCTGTGGCTTCACGTCTTGATTCACCTCACCTCTGCACTGCCACCAACGCCCTGTTTCTGACCTGACCTGCCGCCACCTGCCTGGACTCATGCTAAAACCAGTCGAGCAGGACTGCCCATGCCCTGGTTTGCCACAATCTGACTGAACTCTTGCTAAACCCCAGTTTAACAGGACTGTTCACCTGCGCTTACTGCCCTCACCCTGCCCTTCGCCCTACAGGGCTTGACAGCTACCATCTGCTAGCTTATCAGATTGACCTCTGCTTGTTGTGTAATTATGGTGTTCACCTACGCCCTGCAGGGGCCCAACAGTGACCATCTGCTAACTTATCAGATTGACCTCTGCTTGTTGTGTAATTATGGTGTTCACCTACGCCCTGCAGGGGCCCAACAGTGACCATCTGCTAACTTATCAGATTGACCTCTGCCTGTATAATTATGGTGTTCATTGATTTACTGTACACGTCTCCCTTTGTATAATTATGGTGTTCATCGTTTTCTAAATACATCCCCCCTTTTCATAATCATGGTGTTCTTTCTTTACTATACACGCCTGGGTTGGGGATGAAGGGTATATAAGACGTGGAACCAAAGTGCTTCGCAGATTGCCTCCTCAGACAAGCTGCGGGTGTCTGTTGCTGATGCTCTCTCTCCATCTCATGAGATTGTAATAAATATCCTCTCTCTCGGCGCTCCAGTGTTGGTCTCAGTTTGTATCCCGGACCCATGGACGAAGGGTGGACCCTGCACCTTTGGGTGGTCTTCCAAGGAGACCCCCAAATCCACACTGCAAGGAGTATGTCGCCATATAGATTGCTAGGCCCTCTTTGATTACCCCCAGTTTTGGTGAACGTGCCCACAGCATCCCACTGGCCCATGGCCAAGCTGGTTAGTCCTTATTATCATTTGTGCATCTATATATCTCACATACACTCACCTATCACACCACCAGGCACTACATTCCAAAATACTATAGACGCACCTCGTGGTCATCATGTAAGACATGAAACCACTTCCAAGATAGGTTCAGGTATACGGTGAAACTAGACCGTGTGGATAGGTGCTTCAGTGCCCTACATACAGGTAGTAAGTGCTATACAAATGCTACAGTACAATACTGCCCTCCTCCGCTTGCTTTATTCTTATTGGATGTTTTGCTCACTTCTATGGGGTCATACATTTTAATTGTTCTTAGTGAATCTGAAGAGCATCAATGCGTCTGATAATGTGATATCACCAACAAGCAATACACTTAAGAAGTTAGGTTAATATGTACAACTAAATATAAATGAAGTCCCCCCCCCCCCAAAAGTGTGTAACTACTGAAATTAGCTGCATCAGTTTTGGAGCACGTCTCCTGGCCACAAGGGTCGCAGAAATACTTCCCACAAACTGCGCTAATAAGTACTACCACCCATACAGAATCAGAGGAGTTGCATGCTCAGCCAACCAGAAAGAGCATTAAGGTGGTGTCAACGAGTGGGAAAGTGCTACACAACTTTACAATACAATAGGCAAAGTGATAGCGTTGTGAGTAGAAGATCCCAGGACTGGGATGATAAAGTCTAACAAACAATGTATTATTTAAAAGCATCCCAGATCACATGGAAGAGAAAAGAATGGACCCAAACAAGTCATGTTCACTGCAAATGTAAACAAAATATGCCTGAACGTCCAAATAAGTGAGTCTGAACTGGGAAAATTGTTTAATACAACGCAAAATTAGAACAGGAAATACATTCCAGTTAGCACCGACTTCGAACTCGCTTCACACGTAATGCATAAAGTTATGCAACCACAGGGGGTGGGGTGGGTCAGCCTATAACAATGGCCACAAAGTATAGCCTTAAAAATAATAAAAGGATGCAAAGACATATTTCAGCTCCAAGCTCTCCCCGAAAAAAATTTCCTCTAGGTTCCAACTTTAGCAAAGTTTACTGCAAAATACAAACTGGCACTTTTTGGACACACTGCCAGGTAGTAGATTTTCAAAAATCCAAGAGAATGCAACAGGATTAACAAGATGACAGTGCGTGTTGGAACAACCAATTTGTTTGGTCGCAAACGTTTCCATCCCACTCGTTCCTAGGAAAACTACAACGTGCTTTGAGTGGGGTATGTACGAGTGTATGAGTTTGTCCATGGCTCCTTTGTCTTAACAGGGCAGCATTAACCAGAGCACCTGCGTAAACGTTTGCATGCATGCCGGCATAGCGATATTGGCTGCAAAGTCTTTGGTGCCGTTTCGCGCTTCAGACGGTGCGTTCCAGAGAAACAAGTGGGAAAACAAGCATTTGCAATGCAATAGGTCTTACATTTTCGCGAGTTTAAGCTATTGGCATTGTAAATGACAATGCCTTTTATTTAGGTTTTAAAAACGAAAACAAAAAATAAAAAGGCATTGCTATTTGCAATGTCAATAGCTGAAATTCGCGTAAATGCGAGACCTATTGCATTGCAAATGCTTGTTAGATTAGGGAGTAGAAACGCTCCCTTTCGGCCCGTGCGGCAAATTTATTAAATAAACAAACGCGGCCGCTAAAATGAAAGCGGACCGCGCTGCAAATAATTTTAAAAAATGTAAAAGGAAAAAAAAAAAATTGTGCTTACAGACTCATGAAGGACACCGTGTAACGCCACAAGTAAAAGATCCAGTCCTCGTGAGAGGTAACAAATGGCGACAGGGCGTTAACAAGGAGGGACTAACAAGCCTCAACAATCGGAAGCCAGCATTTACGAAGAACAATGACACCAGCCGATCAAAAATATGGGCGGAGAGAAGGTGAGGCTTCCACAGCATACTAGACTACTGCATGCCTCGCAGAGCGAGCAGTGCATGCGCGCTGCCGCTAGGCTCGACCTATAAACGACACCTACTCTCAGGGAGGCACACGCTGCCTGTCACTGCAACTCCACCCCGGACCCAAGTTGAAACTAGAGCAGAGCTGCGAATTGAGACCAAAAGTGATCTGGGCTGAGCAAGTGCCTGGACCTCTTGCTGCCTCATTCGGAAAGGTAGGTGGTGGGGAGACTGTTAAAGCAGCGCGGCAGGAGGGGATCAAGGGACGGGGGAAATCCTCACTCTTTGAAGTCAGAGTTAAGTAAAACAGTTTCCAGTCTGGTCCACAGAAGAGTGAGCGAGTGTACGTACCCTCGACCAGAAAGTAGACAATAACGTTCATGGAAGAGACCTACCAAGGTTCGTACAAGGTTTGCACAAACACTGGAGAAAGTATCTGGCACAGGAGTATATAGACATCAAAAGGAGTTCAGGGATTAATACTCAGTGCAGAACATTAACCTAGCTTACCATATCTAGGCCAGGAAAGACGTACACATGCGAGCCCTGAACATCATACCAAACTTGAAAGAAACCCATGTTCTCAAGTGAGACATAGACCATGCCAAGCCTTGATTCATGAGCGTGCGAGACTAAGAACATGTGAAACCTTGGCCCAAACAGGAGCAGCCAACATTAAGGCTTGGCTGAAGCTAAATTCATAATGGAGCCACACACCAGAGTAGGCCTGCATGTAGATGCTGTGTAAATTCTCCTTACAACCCCCAACCCCAGCCCAAGTCTGTAGTATGTACAATGGCCTCTATAGTTTAAAGGTGTGATCCATTCACAAGAAATCTACAGTTTAATCAATCAAGGAGCAAAATAATCTGATTTGTTTGATCCAAAACCTCAGAGACAGATGGTCAGGCTGGTAGTTGGGCACCAGCAAAAAAGAAAAAGAAATGCTCACACTACAGGTTTGAGCAGGCTTAAGGTCTCACACACTTAACACCTAGCCCTGCAAGGAGAGGCTTGACTGAATCTTTATCTACTTTGTCCTCGAAGAACACACAAGATGGATGGGGAACAAACTGCACCTAAACAACCTTCTAGAAATACTATCACAAGATATGGAGCTCACCAAAATTACTCTAGTATTGAACAGCATTTTACCCAAATTAGATTATATACACCATCTAAAACGAATAAATCTACATACATGAGCACGTCAAGGAAAAGAACGGATACATGAACCTTTAAACATACACTACCAGAAGAATGAAGAAACAGCTTGATCTCCCGTCCTTCAATAGAACACCCCTTGTAGAATTGCTTGGGATGCTAGCCACAGATCTTTAGATCAGTATGCCAGCTATTGAGGTCTTCTTAAAGTACCAGCTTTTCCAACTTACAGGTCTCCAGTGTGGAGAACTAGGACATACAGTTCTGTGGAATTGGTAAGTTTTTTTTTTAAAGTCAGCTTTGACTGTTTTCATGACAGATTTCTAAAAAAAAAAAAACCATTAGCAAAAGAATCTAGGGATTAGAATTTTAGTGTAAAGCAAACAGTATAAGAGTAGAATGTGTGCGCGCATTTTTGGGACACTAATATTGCAAAGGGGTATTGCATGCATTTTGTAGAAATGCCACTAAAATTTACACACACACACACACACACACACACACACACACACACATCTATATAATGAATGCAACTTGTGTTGGACAACCCCTTAAGGGGGCAGCAGAGCAGACCGGGGCTACTGAGCCTCAACTGTGGTGGTTGAGGTCCACTGATGTCCTAGGGCTCGTACTACAATGGCTCTGCAAGTTGGGCCAAAGTAAACCTCATCCGCACTAAAGTCTCAGGGCAGAGAGGCAATCAGTCATGGGCTTTTCAGGAAGGAAGTGTGTGTGGCAGAAGCTCAGAAATCTATCAACGATCAAACACAGTAACCTCAGTGTCCAGCCCAGTGCGTAGCCTAAGAAAAGGAAGTACTTTTAAATCAGAGCAATACTAAACACTACAAAATTAAACTTGGTATACAGGGCAGTAATTCTGGCAACTACTCTCCTTGGTGCCGCTACACTCAGAGTACCCTAATAATCCCACCCACGTGACTCCTTGATGGCTGGTCTCCACTTTCCCCCACCCAGTAGCTTAGGGCAAAAGCATGAAGGAGGCTGAGGGCAGTCTCAATTTTCCCCACGTCACATGCACAGTAAGTTTTGTGTTTTTTTATTTTTTTATTATTAGTGCAGCGGCTCTGGTGCTCGAGCATAGATGCAGACCCACTTGCTATAGCTCCCCCTAGCCATCATATGGTATTGGCCTCTAAAAGGTTAAAGCAGGCCAGACTGGGCTGTCAGCCACTAGGACAATTGTAGGCTAGCACAGTCAATACAGCAGCCTCGGTGCAGACCAGACCGGCCCAAGCAGCTGCAGTTCTGATTGCCCCGACAGTAACCAGAGTCTGTAGCAGTTTCAGTCAGAAACCAGGTTTGAGAGACCAGGAGGGACCAGCACAGGTCACTCCTAGCTTGTTTTGAAGCAGCCTGCTTTATCCAGATAGCCCCAGGACACAATGAGCTGCTCCTCCTGGACAATCTCTCCTACTGCAGGGCCAGGCAGACTCCTTCCGGCTCTCAACCACTAGGCTTGTAGGGACTTAGTCCCTCAGCTTCACCAGCAGGAAGTGTAGAATTCAGACGAGGTCTCCACAACTCTGGGAGACTGTCCGACACCAGCCCTGGTCACAGCAGTCCTTGGAGTACTCCAACATATCTGGACTATACCTTCATGCCACATTAATGCAGACCCTACACTTCCATTAGGTTTTACCATTTCCCTTCATTTCATTACAAACAGCACTTCCAGTTCTGGACTTTCATGTGATAACTGGTGTTGTAGCCCCAGTTAAATCCCACTGAAGCTTTTAGACTAAGACCTACATGTTCTACTCATACTACACATGTGCACTTGACATACACACAGGTTGCCAACGCAAGGTTTCAGGCATACTTATAACAGCAGAATTTACACAAAGGGGGCCTGTAGGCTACACCCAGTAACACGTAAAAAGTCTGGTCAAACTAACAGTCACAAAAACACAATATGCTGACACCACAGCTTTATGTGGTGTACCCAGGACAAGGACAGAAGCCAGCTGTCCACTTAAGAGGCAGGACAGGTCCCTGACTTCAAAGATTGAACATGCGTGATTAGCGTGATTCCAGGGCCATATTTGGGCGCGGTTTGCTTCACCAGAGGTGCAGACAAAACCGTATTTAACAAGAATTTTAACCCACATGAATCATGCAAACTTTGGGACAAACTATTTTTACATGTAAAAATACACATACTCTTGAATTCATTAAAAAACGGCATATTATCATGCACATAGTAACTGTACTACCACTTGGTAGCCCACTTCCTAAACAACCTCAATCAATGATTGAAACTAAATAAGAAACTTAAGTGAAATCTGACAGTTATATGGGCTCTTGTATTACTACAACTATCCTCAAAGATGGCCGTTGCCACACACACACACACACACACACACACCCCCCCCTTACTCCCAGACTCCTTACTCTACCCTTTCTTCACTACAGAATACATAACCAGCAATGGCAAAAATCCTCTGGTTAAACTGTTTCGAATGCTACAGATTTATGCAATTACATTGCTGAGCATTGTACTGTTATATTTGTTGTCCGCATAGTTTATTTTTTCCTTTCTTGAAAATATATCCAATAAAAATCCTTGAACAGAAAGTCAAGATACCCAATATACACATTGTCAGGACTCCATGCATGAGAATATGCCTATATACCAAGCAGGGGACATTCCTGCCACAATATTGTTTTTATTCTGGGAACAAGAAACAGCATTTTCACAGGACCTCATAAGGATAAAAGACAGTCAATGATACTGGTATCAAAGACCATCTGCTGGTTCACATTTCTGCAGCAGATGTTCAACTCACTGAGTTTATTTGCCGACCCAGGAACACGTGAGTGGTTAAAATATTCTTCAGACTAGACAAAGACAGAGGTAACAAACAGCTGGGTTCCATTACAACTAGTTTGAAGCCAAGAGACAGCCCAAAGAAACCTACCCAAATTTAGCAGATAGAAAAACCATTGCTAGAAACTTAAAATTGCTGGGAAAGTAACAAGTTCTAAATGGCAATGTGAAAATGCATTATGGACAGAATGCGAAATACCAGGAACTCGTAGGTCCAGTCTTTAATGAGAAAATTGACACAGTGTAAGTGCATAATTTGAGCTAGTGGTTTCTGGTGCTCAGCACCTGCACTTAATCATCCACGGGTGCTTGTGACAGCCTGTCATTAGGTGGAGTGTCTGGCTAATTTGGAGAGGCCCACAAGATCAGTTAATTTACATTAAAATGACTTACCTGCCACCCAAGCCATTCTTATAGCTTTGGGGGCCTGGAATAGTCTGAATTGTCACTTGCAGGAAGGAGTGTGATGGTTAGTAGTTGTGTTGTTAATATAATTGGCAGCATGGCAGGGGAAATGTGTGGTGCAAGCTGCAGTGGCCTCCTCACAAAAGCCTTGGCACTTTTTTTTTTCCCCCTTTTAACAAAATTAAGCACTGATGTCTACGCAGTAAAGCCACCACGATCACACATCGCATTCATTGGCAGGGAACAGCTCCTGGGCTAATCCTCTTTCACAGAACTAGACTTTAGGGAGACGAAAGCCAAGCAGCGCCAAAAGAGCGCTTCCAAAACTAAAAGATTTGGAAGTTAAGAGCAAGTGTCTAAGAAACAAAGTCAATACTGCAGAGAATATAAACTAGTTACATGTGAGAAAATCACGCTCTGTACGTGTTTGAGGTAATCGGGCTTGGAGCCGATGAGTTTGGGGTGGGGGGGAAAATATATATATATACACACACACACACACACACACACACACACACACACGTTGTAGGCCACTATGTATATCAAAGGCTGCAACACCTTGTTGGTCCATAAATATCTGCATAAAAATTAGCCGCCCTTATATTTTACGATCCTAACCTCTCCCAAATGTTAACACCATATGCACAACACCCAAACGTGCACTACTGCCAATGACAGTTGGAAAAGATGCCATTGTTCAAATGTGCATTGCTGGTAACAAACAGCTGCTGTAATGTCACAAAATGAGCGGAGTATGCAGAATTGGTCACAGTTACAGTGGTTCAAGGACTTGCTGCCAAAGCGTCCACCCTGGGTACTAAGGGAAACTGACTAGGGGAGTGGAAAGGTTCCCCGTTGTCACAGCTGGCCAACACATCAGTGCGGAGGAAAAGCTTAAGCAACCCACTGGTGGGTGACGAGGAACCAACTGGCTGCAAAAGGCCTGAAAGAAGACATGGTACAGGCACAAACGACTGGATTAAAAGGTCGGAGACTTGCCGTTCCACAGCCCGTTTGACATTGTATGGTACGAAGACTTAAAATAAATACATATTTTTAAAAACTGCACAGCATCACTGAATTAAAGGTCCCTGCAGTGGAGCTATAAATCACCAAAAAAACCGGAGTTCGAGATTTCTTCGTTCCAACAAAAATGAGGCTACATAGTCGTTATATTTCCAGGCTCAAGAAATTTTCAAAGTAAGCAACTTTCAATCCAAAACTCAGGAGGAGTCCGGGTTACAGTAATCCCCATCCCTGCCAACCCGGGTGCGACGATAGCAGGGCTTAGGCGTGGCAAACCGACAAACATTTCAAGATGAAGCAATGCAGCCCCCGGAGTACGGCATTTATCAAAAATGTGGCAATGTATCTCAATTCCTTCCATTCCAGGAGGGGCAAATTGCCAAATTAAAAGCTCCACGGCAACCAAAACGAAATTAGACCTAGCACCCCTTTAAAGCGGAAGGCTGGGGAGAGAGACTACAAACCTGACACAAATCCCATAACCTACGTTTATCAGCAGAGACATAGCCTCGGTTTCCGAAATCGATGCTTTAATCCTCACAATAGGTTGCCACACATTGGGTTCTAAAGACACTTACCAACAAAGACAACTCTGGTAACTAGATCAGTACTTCGCGTCAGGAATATTTCGTAAAGACCACGGAAAAATCATGCAAGAAACAGGCTTCATTTATCTTCTTACGTTAAACCGTGGTTATAGGATATTTTAATTTTTAAAATTCTCCCGATCTGACTTACAAACAGTTGCCCAGTGTTCGCAGACGATATTAAGATAGTTCGAGCTAGAACACCGAAGGAAACAAATGTGAGTACTGGCTGGAAACAGCTGGCTTTTTCTGACAGACAGGAAGCTGACGGGGAGACGGGGTGAAATTGCGGAGAGGATACAGACTTCACTTCTGGCCACTGAGTCACGGCTCACAAAGTAGCCTGCTGTGGCTGCTGAATCTCATGTTGCTGCAACCCTACCTCCCTTCCAGTCCCTGTACGTTCCCTCTACCATCTGCTGCCGCAAACACCTGGCAGCCTCCCGACTAAAGAGCAAGCCTACCCCATGAAGAAGGCATTAAACCTCTTTAAGTTTCCTTCAATGGCTGAAACTGTGGGATACAAATTAATATTGTGCAAATCCTGTTTTTTGCCTTGCATGACATTCTGCTCCACAAGGGAACAAAGCTCTCAGGAAGACCCATAGCGTTGTGAGACTGGAGGCCTTCATCGTGGACAGAGCACCCAGCACCTCTCCTCCCCCTTTACTACCTTGGTAAGGTATTTTAGTGGCCAGGGTAAGGACCCGGAGTACCACATTTACAGCCATGGGCACTGCTGGCCACGGCATCAATTTGAGGGGGAAAAGGCTCTGGATTCAACAGCCACATTCCTACTGGACTTAACACTGCTTCAATCCATACACTGATCCAACCGTAAATCGATTCACTAGCTCCTCCAATGAAGAGGTGTTTAGCAAATTGTAACTATCGCCTCCCCAGCTTCCACTCAAACAAGGACCCTTTCTTGGGCCCGTACCTCAGTACTCATCCCAAGCAAGGAGTAGGATGAGTCTGTACTAGTGCTTTGAGTCCGAGTTGTCTGCACGTTTGGAATCAAGCATGAAGACATCCGTTTAAGGATCTGCGCATGTGACCACCTGAGCGTAGTTTCATTTAGAAAGGAGCTATAAAAAGGAGTTTCTACGCCCAGTAGGAAGGCAGACAGGCTCTATTGCTGCATCATCTTGCCAGTGCTCCTCCCAGTGCCCAAACTCTCAGAAGCCCACAATGGCTTGCCAAATGTTGGAGTTGCCCAAACAAGGCTGTATAGTCTCAGTTCCACCTCAAGTCTCCTCCATTCACTATACTACACACCCTGCCCCTTTATCTCACTTTTGCAGCCTATTTTTCCATCCTTGCTTTCTCCGTGGCGTTTTTTTAGGGCTCACCTAGGCAGCACATGCACGGTCTTCGAGAAATGCTGTGTGCACTCCGAGTTCACAGCCTGCCAATTGATTGGTTTCTTCACGCGTCCTTCCCAAAAGTTTGCTTCTGTGTGGGTAATCCTTGTTTTTTGTCCCTCCTTTTAGTGTCTTGATCCCTCCCATGGAAATTTGCTCTGTTCCCGTTAATCGTCACATTTGCCAGATCACCCTCACATCCCAACATGAAGACCAACTCTGTATACAAGGTTCATGATTAGAAAACAATATTAGGGTGAGAAATAAACTGTCAAACTGATTTGTATGCATGGCTGACATTACAAACAAATATAAAAAAGTATAGATAAGCTATAGTTTCACAATGTCAATTGTTTTTTTAGCTATTACTACATTCCCAAAATGCTACTTGGCTATGTGCAAAGAGCTGTGTGCTCCCTTATTGGAGGGTTCGTTTACACCCCCCTTTCGTTTGTGCTCCTTGATTGGCGTACAAGGCCACCATCTTGGGAAGAAAGATTGCAAGTCCAATTAATAGAGAGCTACAGGAAAACAAGCAAAAGTTACAGCTTGTTAAACCGTTTGAATGTGGTGTAAGAAGCTCCTACGCTCATTTTGATTCGGATAATGCCCAATCCACTAGCAGGACCAGTGAGCCTTAGTATCGGTCATGGGGGAGGAGTTCGTTGGGGGGCATGGGCGAGGCAGACACCCAGCACACTGCGCATACTCTGTGCATGGCTTGTTCCGTTCAGCAGACGCCAGCGCGGCAGGCAGTTCCTGTGATGGACAGCGAGACGCTTGCTGGAAGGTCAAATGTATAACAGCCGAAGCTTATAAAAAGAGCGTCCACACTTTGAGGCTGCCTCAGCCGACAGTTCTTCTAAAGCAGAGAAACTACAAGAGTCCATTTATTCTGCTTAAAAACACAGCGGCGAGGCATTAGAAATGAGGTGCTTTATTCGTGTAAAAAAAAAAAAAAAAGCTTGAAGTCGACTCACTGGTTGTACGTCATTGATATAGGCACACTAAAACCAGTGGAGACATTCATCCCTACCCGCTGGCCGTTTCTTCCCAGTCCCTTCTCCCCCGCCCCCCCAATCCGTTTCTTCTCTACCCCCGTTTGCCACCCACACCATTCTCTTCCTTTCCCACATTCTCCCTCTCGTTCTAGAGAAAAGTCTGATAAAAATTAAGTTCTGGTCCTCAAATAAGTACCAGTAGTCTCCGCCTACTATGACCGGCTCAAATTAAGCACAGACTACTCCACTTCCTCAATACAAGTACTCAGAGTTTCCAAAGACACCTCAGTATTACTTCAGAGATACCACCAGTCTACATGCCATCCAGCAGCCAGTTGTCGCAGGCCTCATCACCAATTTCAAAAGGAAATTCAAAGCTCCACCAGCAAAAATATTTTCCATGACTGGCATTGGAAGAAAAAGGCTAGAATCAAACAATTATGTCTGGCATCCTTCTGTAGTGTACCTTTGTGCACCCCGGTGCTCCCCTTAGATACCCATTTGAATAGACCAGCACCAAGGACAACTCACAAGACACTGCAGCTGAAACTCAACAGAACATTTTCAATATCGGAACATCATCTTCTGAGAGCATGGAAAGATCAGAATCACAACACTTGTGTTGGGTAAAGATTACTGCCTAAGAAAGGAGACATCACTGATTTAAACAGGCTCAGTCTACTTCGAAACCACAAACTCAATGTAGTCCAGAAAGGCCAAAGCATATGTTTAACAAGATTATACATCCAACAGACTTCATGGTGAAGAGAAATCTCATACTTCGAGTCAGGCTATGAAAGACTAGCTCATGACAGGAGAAAATACAAAAATATCTATATCTATGAGGCATGCATATCTACTACTCTAATAATCTAAACTTTCAAAAAATGCACTACAACCACCCAAAGGAAGCATTAAAGAACAAAGTCTCACCATACCAACATGAAGATTTAGTGTACCAAACAATTTAAACAGCCATTCAACAAACGCGGTTTGCGTGCATTGTATACAGAAATATTGTCTATCACATCAAAGTCTGCCCTACTGGCTTTGCCAGTGCTAGGGAAAAAAGTAGCAAAAAACATTGCTTTCTGTGAGTAATGCATATAGGAAAAGAACCGAATGGGGTAAACACCACAGTGGAGTTTATTTTTCAGATTTAGAATAGTCCTCATGCATTCTAATGGAATGACTTCCTGGAAGGTATAACGATATATCACCAGCTGATAGCAGAATGAATACTCCTCTGGGTAGAGCCAAGCCAAAGCCCACTCCAAGCACGGTGTACAAAATTGGTTAAGATGTCATCCAGACAGCAACACCATCCAGCCAGACCTAAAAAGGGCAGTTCACCTTACATAGGTGTGTCATTATACAACAAAAATTAGAATAGTCATCCACTAATATTTGGTGTATTAAGTCATTCACAGACATACTACTGTGAGAATCCATGACAATATGTGTGAAGCTATGAAATAATCTGGCTAAGGGCGTGGAAAGTGGTTTCGGTGCATTTAAAGCTATTTTTGTATTTAAAATAAAGTACTGCATTCCATGCCTACTAGTACAACAGAACATGCTGCTCTTCAAAGCTAAAAATACTAACAAACTTACAAGTGAAGAAAAGGCATCTAAGATGTTTAGGTACTCCTTCTATGCAAGCGCACGATTAACCGGGCTCTATAAATCCGGATTGATTCTTACCTGGATTTAATAACGAATGTAAAACCAGCAGCAACGACTGACAGGACCATGGGTACGAATGTAGAGAGAAATAACCAAATGGAGCAGAGCAGCTTAAAAAGCCTCTGTAAGCAACTCTCCAACCCATAAAACTTTAAATTGGGCATCGGGGGGGGGGGAGAAACCCTGCACCAATCTCTCAAATAGTGCCATGTTAAGGTAACTCTGAAGATGGTGATAGAAAGGGAGGAGGGGGTTAGTACTTCAATACAACAGAACATTCCTTCCAACTGCCCCCCCATCTTTGCTGTTGCGAGAAAACAATGGCATTTGTAGGACTTAAAGGGCTTTAGGTCAAGCTCCACACACAACAGCTTGATTTGATAAAGAGCTGTGGTTCAAGCAGCTTCCTAAACTAATGATCATAGATGCTTGGGAGTAAGCACTATTTCTGTGGAAGCACACAGCTTTGCTCAAATCAAAAGTGGTGCTCAGATGAATTTTCATCTGGGCAGTCAGTACCCCCTCTATAGTACTCATGAAAACTTTCAGGATCACATGAGGTAAAGCGACCGCTGCGCTGTCAATCCAACCCAAAACTCTATCCGCCACTCCTAGGCAGAGGTGCAGGCAAACTTCAGACAAAAGCAATACAGTAAACGGCCACTATACAAAAAAGGTTCCCTTACCTACTGCACACCCAGACAAAGGACATTCCTAAATCGCACATTGAAGTGCTCAAGGCCCTGGCCTATAGTAATAAGAACATTTGCTAGACAGACAAGAACCTGAATAAAGTTCATCTTGAAATTAATTTGCAAGAAGTGCTAGTTCCTATCCGCTTCCTGAGGGTACATAACCACGAGACTCGGGCTTTTACTGTTGGGTAATTTCATTTTTTTTGGCTTTCCAACACAGAGTAGTCGACTGAATTAGTGCAGAGTTCATAATGTGTCAATCAGCACAGCTTTGAGGTGCTTTTAAATCATATGGAACATTTTTCCTTCGAGCAACCGTGAAACGTAATGCAATTTAGTCAATAAAACGAAAATGTAATTGTGCCAGTTTCTTAATTCGTAAACAATCTGGAAGCTAACAAAGGTGTCTTAATCCTAGATGGGTTCACTCCAAACCAATTTACTCTGTTAAATCTGCACTGAGGTAGAAAACAAAAAAGTGATGGAAAAAATGCTTGAGTCAATCTCAGCCACTGGTTATTACCCAGGGCTACATTCCACTCTAGACAGAAACCAGACTTATTCAATCAGTCTTGTATTGCTCCATAAGGAACAGCCCAGTCAGAAATGCCATGTCAGGTGAGCTTTAGATGAAAACGCAAGCACCCCCATAACAGCATTTTTGGGATTAGTAAAATGCAGTTTACCATTATCCTATGTACTTTATATCCGACGATTTTGGACCAAAACTTGCTAATCTAGCACTTAACGATCAAGCGTTAAATACTTATTACTCCTGTGTAATTCTCTCAGGCTAGATGTTTAGATGCCAGTACAATCAACTCAGTATTTAATCATTCCACGTCTGAAATTGAATGGTCTGCAAGACCCGAATGATAAAAGAAATCTGGAAAGAACTAAGTTATTCTCTATGATGAAAGATTATTTATATAGAAGTCAAAACATAAAAAAGTGTATGTTCAGTACATTAGAGACTTTCATATCCGAGGGGTGAATCCAGCCCTCGGACAGTAAACTAGATATTGGTCATTAAACTATTTAAATATCTAAATAAACCCTTGCTTTTCACGAGCTTGTAGAGAAGACAAAGTAAATACCGAATTTGAAGACCAAGTAAGCACCAAATTGAAAGCTAAGTCCCATCTCGTCCTCACTTTTATTACACTCTACCCGTTTGCGATTTTCACTACATCGCAGGCAGTCAACCCTCCTTACCCCCACCCATGCTTGTTCAACACGTTCCTGCTTGCAAGCTGCAAGGACGTGTACACTTAAAACACTTGCGATTAGATTTCGTGGCGATATTTTTAACTCCAATGAACTGCAAGCATCACATCCCCTTTCCAATGGCAGACATACGTTTTACCATCACTCACTGGAGAGCCAAAAAAAAAAAACTCCCTCAGCATACAAAACCAGCTATAAATAGAGGAGCTTCGAGCAATCGAGGTCTGTGGGCCATTAAGAGAAAGGACACAGGCAGCGCAGAGATGAAGGTTACAGCTAGCCACAAGAGATGTCTGGGGAATAGAAGGCACTTCTCTATTCCCGTACACCAGTAACAGAGCTGCTGTGCTGCAGCAACGTCTAAATCTCGAGAAGATTGGGGAGGGGGGGGTGGCAAACCATCCAATACCCAAGAACTCTTGCCTGGTGGTGCTAAGGTCATATTGCAAAGATCGAAACGAGATTAGTTCATCCACAACTGCTAAGGTTCTAGAAAAGTCACCATGATGCTTGCTCTATTAGCCTTTTTTCTGGTCCCCTGAGGGAGTCCGTACCCCGACTAGTTCCCGTTAGCCATTGCGGTCCTAAGGCTATGGTTACCATTTCAGTCCTGATGAAAGTTTCTCCCTTTGGCTTACAATGTAGTGAAGCCAGGTTATACCCAAGCAGTTAAGAATGTTTTAAACACTGAATCCCTATGAGTAATTACTCAAAAAAGGTCCAGTCTGAACTCTATAATGATAAATATTCATATTTCATTTAAATAGCATGAGGAAAGTGGTTTATTACATGGTGTAGTTGTGCCACATCACCGAATAAAAAGCTTGCCGTAATTTCCGTGCTTGCAGACCAAGCAGCACTCTGATGACTTTCCCAGGTCCCGTAGACTTGAGTTCAACTTTTGAGGGTTGGAGTCTGTCTTTCAGGCAGCACCTCGGCGCCCACAAGCAAGTAGGCTATCTTGGCTACCGAATTCTCTAAAGGTCTACTTCTTAGCTTTAATGGCCTTGTGGCTGTAACAGGGAGTCGGCAGACCAACTAAGTCACTCCTGTCCCATGGACGTGGCAAACTTTTCCCCTCGAGCGGGACAGCACAGGCACTTTGCTCTCTCTGCTAGGCCAAAGTGCAGTCCAGTGTTTGGGGGAGCATCTCTTTGCTGGGTCCAAATAGCAGCTGAGCAGTCCTTCTTCCAAGACGGGGGTGAACAGAGGTCTGGGCGCCATTTTTAATACATTTACGAGACTAGGGGGAATGCAGCAATTAACTAGCCAATCAGGTTACTCTACTAGGTCCCTCCCGTCTGAAGATGGCATCATGTGAAGTGTGGCATCTAGCTATCCCAGGGCGCTCTATTCTGCCTGCTCTCCACATGGCAGAACTCCTCTTGATGCGTGGAGCTCCCTTGTGGAGTGGACTACACTTCCCCTCGAAAAACTTGTTTAGCAACAGCTTTTCTCCCCTCTACCCAAAATGCCAGCCTATCCACAAATGAGCAGCTCCTAAACGTGACCATTTGCCACTTCAAAGGCGTGTTCCCCTCTTAAGCTCACCTTTTGGGTTCATACCCACTCTGGCCACCCTGCCAGGAGGAGGTCACACCTCTTCCTGGTAGGTCTTTTGTGCCCCTTCCTGAGAGTCATTTACAATTCTTTGTGGGGTGGGTGGCAGAATGTTGGTCTAGGACAGCAGCTGCCTGCACTGAAAACGCTACTGGAGAACTCTGGGCAGCAAAGAGGCAACATTCTTAAGTTCCACTTTGGAAAATAGTTACATTAAATTAGACTTGACCATCAAGTCCGGTTTAATGTAACAATTCTTTTGATACCTTGAAGAACCGACTATAGTAGTCCCACTTGGAAGTTAACACAACTGAGTTATCAGTGTGTAACTTCTTACTCGCCAATGGGGTTACTAGCAAAGCTTTCCACAGTAAAAACAGCAGTGTGGAGTTTTTACTGTTTGGGACATGATAAACAAACACGTTCTTTTGAATATAAAACATGCTGTCTTTAGTGCCCGATAGGTGGGACTTAATAGAAGGTCTGGGCTTTGCCATAAGTAGTATTGGCAATGCCTAGTTAGCAGTTTAAAAGCAGCTCTGCCAGCTACAATGGCAGTCTGGGTGTCATGTTTTACTTTGCCACACTCATAGTGTCAATCAATGCTGCAATTCACAAGATACACTTAATTTACCTGCCCTAGGTACACCTAGCACCATATAATAGGGTCTTCTAAGTAAGCCAACTTATGTCAATTGGGTATAAGCCAATTAGACATACACCTATGTGTTAGAGCAGGGGCACCAGTGTACACCAGCACAGAATCAAGGAACAGTAGGGCAAAGTGTGCGGACAGGGGCGAGGAAGAAAAAAAAAAAAAAAAAAAAAAAATGTAAAAACACCCCCACAATCTCACAAAAGCATGCGAGTCAGTTAAACCTTAAACTCAATTATGATACTTACACTTGAGGGCATGCTAATGGAGATAACTTGGAGCCTTTGGTCTAACTACAGACTATTTACATACAAATAGTAAGCTAATGGGGCAAATGCATCTCATAGAACCAACATGGTAGCTAGCGCATCATGCCTAGTGAATTTACAGCTTTGAGTGCAAAGAAAGCAAGTCTCCCATAACCAACAGATGTCTCATCCAAGTCAAAGATGTTGCTTCATACTACCAAAGGACTAGTGTCGGGGGGGGGGAGGTAGGATGAGTTACAAGCAACATTGATCAATAGAGTAGTGGGGCAGAGGAGTTTGCAGCCAGCTGGATACAGACCCAAAAAAAAAAAAAAAAAAAAAAGGGGGGGAGAGAAGAAGAGAGATCCTATGTGCCAATCACAATCAACGAATTGTAATGGGCAAATAAAAAGTAGTGTTGGTTCACCTCACTTGCGGTTGAAATGCTCTATATTGATCTTAATGTCGTTTGGCTCAAGGTCCTCATGGCTCAGATTCCTAGAATCTGAACCAGGAAAAGTAGAATCTGAAAATACTCAATGGAGTGCTGCACAGTGCCCATTCGAGGGGTCTAGATGACATGAAGCTACTGCTGGATTGTGCCAGTATGGATTCTACTTTGGGGCACTGCTGAAGTACCTCCAACAGACTCAGATGGTCAACTAGTAAGGAAGCACATAGAAAAGGGGGGGGGGCCAACACCTGAAACCAAGTAGCATAGTGTTCTTCATCAGGCGAAGCATCACACCTACTTGATCCACAAGATAACGCACTTTAGCCGAAGTACTTACTATCGGGCTGGTAAATGAGGTATAGTAAGGCTCCAGAAGGGTATAGCATTCGATAAAGTCAATGTACTTGGAACCATATTCATCTGTTACATGAGCACTTAAAGAAGCAGATGAATTTGCCCTTTAACACAAAACATCTTCAAACCGGCATGCCACACACAAGCCAGACTTTTTCTGTATTACCATTGTGAATGAGTAACAAACACCCTGCAGAGCTGGTCCAGATATCGACGACGCACTTCAGCTTTTCATCAAAATCAGAAGGAAAAAAAAAAAAAAAAAAAAAAAAAAGAGAAGTATATATATATATATAAAAAAAATTGTTACTGATGAAACTTTATTGATCACAATTGGTCTGTGCTTGGATACAATTACACAGGCTAGTGAAAGGTAAATCCAAACCATGTACAAGTTCAATATCCATGAGCTAAATGCAGCAGTCCAACCCTTTGAAAATATTACATCGCACTACAGGAAATACAAGGCATAATAGAGGTAGTGGAAGGACAGATACACACACCCCCCCCCCGCCCTCCCCATCTCCTGCACAAGAATGAGAAAGGAATTAGCCCAGTTAACCATACATTGCACAAGCCTATCTGCCATTAATCCCCAATGTGTGTGGAGGAATGTTTCTCCCATGTGAGAGTCTACCTTCTTGCAGTTTGTGGTGAAAACAGGGTTAAAACCCATTGGTGACCCATACATTCCTACACATTTCTGGAAATCAGACCATTCTGAATTCAGCAAATATTCACTGGTGTACATCACTCATGGTGTTCTAAAAAAAAAAAAACCTAACTTGAAATCCAAAACTAAAGAAAGTAGAACGAAATAGATCACAATGTTATAATCTGTAATTTTTTGCCCTGATTAACAATCTATTAAAGTAATATATTGTTACAGCCATCAGACACTTCTAGTCGCAGTGATGCATAGTGTTTGTTGGCGGTCCAAAAACATGCAATACTGAGAGCCATCAACTGGGCTACAGCTTGCAATGACTTTCATTGTGTACTGCCCATGCATCAATTCATATGGTAAAAATGTATGGTTACCCATTCTATCGTGATTTAAAGGATATTTTACAAAATGGGTTCTTTCTTGCACATTTGGAAGCCAAAAATGGAGAAGTTACATTTATAATTGGAATTGTGCTACTATTCCATGTTCCCTCTCTTCTGTTATAAACGGTACACAACTTTGACAAGAAATACCACAAAACACAAGGAAACAATTTTCACTTTAAATCCACTTATTCAGCACCCAGGGAACTGTGGTTCGCATGGATCCCACTATGTCATCACTGATCTATATGTGAAAACTACATTCAAAACAATTCATATTTTCAGTGTAAGAAGATAGTTACTTATCTATAAGTAAAGTTTTCCAACATTTGTAATCTTTCATATAGTCACACGCTTGCGTCATTCCCTGTTGTCAAAGAAATAGCTTGAAACAGTGTTAAAATGGCAAGTGGCCTGAAGAACAATGGTCGTATAGGAGCACATCTACCTAATTTTAAGCAACTAGAACTTCAGCCAATGAGGTGGAAGTGTCAGCTTTTCTATTTTACCCTAGAGATCACTGCAGCTTAGTTTCATATCACAAAGTGTGACAATAGTATATAATATATGAGCCTCCGATTGGGGAGGAGGTAGGGTCGCATGTGAATATATGCAAGAATACAATGTTGGAGAACTGGAGTTACAGGAAAGTAACCAATTTCTTCTCCAACACTGGATCTTTCATATATCACATGCTTGAATCAGAATAGTAATCAGTGAACATTGTAAAATAAAACAGAAGCAGACTCACGTTAACCGAAATCGGTTTTGGGGGGACAGCCTGTCCCTCCGCTGCGTAAACTTCTGCGTCCACTTCACTGCAGTAGTGCTTTGTGAACATGTGCCTGCTCCTCCAGGTGGTTACATGGCAGATGTCATGCAAGTACACACCAGAGCAGAGTGCAGCCGTTGTTACCATGTGCCCCTCATTTTTCCCTGGAACAGCGCTTAGCCTGACTGTGGCAGAAAGTAATGCAGGCCAAGAACCAAAATCCTATTTTGATAGGAGCGACCTATTCCTGGCTGTTTAATTAAAAAAAATAAAAAAAAAAAAAAAAAAAAACACAAATAACTGGTCTCTAGACCCACTTTTTAATGTATAACCAGAGGCGCCTACATAGTCTTGGGAATATAATGATATTTCTGCTGACATGGTTGGATTTAGGAAGAACACAGAATGACTGGTTCATTCTCGTAAAAATGAACAGGAACCTTGCACATGAATTTCAGATTTGTTCTCAGAATGACTGTCCCTTGTGAACTGGGGAAAAAGGTTCTTTGACAGTGAATACTTGCATTTTCCTTACTCTCCTTGTTGATGTCAGGCATAAGAAGTGCTTTTTTCATGAAATAAAATTTAAGTGAGGCTTGTGTATTGGCTCAAAAGGAGGTTGCCTAGCTGAGGATAGTACAGAGCTCCCACGGAACTGGACTGGTAGGCATCACAGGTAGAAATTTCCTGAACAGCCCCTTTATAAAGGGGCTTACAGTTTATTAGGAGAACATAGAAGAGAATATATTACTTCTATATCTTTTTTCTACATCTTTAAAAAAAATTATTTAACAAGCTCAATCGACATTGCATAGTTAAATATATCCGTATGCATATATCTAGGACACATTGGTAGCATATGTCCTAGATATGTCCCACAGCCCAAAGTAGATGGGTCCGAGCATCAGGGACACTAGGTCACATTATACGCCTCTGTAGTTTTGCCATGGTAACCAAATTTTTCCCACTTGGAGGCATCCTCTGCTTTTATACACTACTTATTCTGCTCGCTGGCACCAGTCAAGATCGATCTCCCATTCCGCCACCGCAGGGGGAGAGCCCGCACCCCATCGTCTGGCGATATTGCTTTTTGCTACGCCCGCAAGTGCTAGCCCGATTGTTATATTTGGGCCAATTTTCCTTCCCTTTATTCATTAGAAGGAGCCATCTGGCATCCAGCGGCACTCGCAACCCCAGTACCGTTGACATTACTGCAGTCACTTCTTGACAGAACGAATAGATCGCAGGAAACTCCCATAGGATGTGAAACAAGCATTTGCAATGCAATAGGTCTCGCATTTGCGAGACTTTAAGCTATTGGCATTGTAAATGACAATGCCTATTATTTATCTTTTTTGATAATTAACACAAATAAAAGGCATTGTCATTTACAATGCCAATAGCTCAAACTCTTGTTAATGCGACACCTCGGCCGCCATTGTCCCAGGCTGCTTGGAAAGTGAAAGAGCGCCTGCCGCGCTGAAAGTTGCAGGAAAGTATGTCATGCCTGCAGTAGGAGAAAGGCATTAAAGAAAATGGTGCTTAACAGCACGCAACGGGAAGACTATCACCGATTGGGGCGTTCTCCATGATGTAAATAGGAGATACCACACCGCCAAACAGAGATAGATCAGCACTTCGCCGAGGACACAAAACGCAAACACACTTTAAAAAGCTGCCAACAACATTACAGTTTGAGCCGGATTTGTTTATTTTTTATCTGTGTGCATGCCCAAAAAGCTGCATTTCTGGCGCGACTACATTCCCTATTCTGCTTACAATAAAATCTCCCATTCAGTGAAGTCATTTTCTGTGAGTGTGTGTATGGGGAGGGGCACGCTGAAAGTGTGCTTCTAGCCATTTCAACGTTCAGATGAATTTATTAATAAACACGGTGACAAAGTGGAGCACTTCCTGAATAGCAGTGAAAAATGCAGGCAACGCCTGATCACAGATCTCAAGTGGTCACGTCAGGTGTGGATGCGTTTCACCAGGACTGTTTCCCTGGGTATTCTGGAACGTGTTGTTGTGTATTTATTACCATCGCGAAATGCACGTGTACAACCAGATGTTATGGCTTTTCCCGTCAAAAAAAGCTAGTTAACATTCCAGCAACAACTATAATAGAGATAAAAGCGACTGCATGTGCTAATGATGCCTGGCAACTTGCGATCTGCGAGTGATGACTGACAACTGATACACACTTACTGATGACAGCAGCGGTGCGTGCGCTCGTCACGATAGTGGCAAGATTTCCTGGCACAGGCAATTCAACATCACGCAAAAAGGAGGGCTCTTGTTAACAGTGAGACCCATGTTTGTATCCTTGAGCCACAATCAAAACAGCAACACGAGGGTCCCACTCAAAACCAACCCCCACCCTCTTAACATTAAGACACAAGAACCTGATTGTAATGAAACGTACTTCCAGTGCCTGTTGCACAGGAAAAACTCGCTTCTGGACAACTGTTGACACGAAGAAAACAGACGGAGGGATAGGGAAACGAGCTGTAACCCTGTTACTGTTGCCCGATGTTTCATGCACTGAGTTTGTTTACATGGCAGCATGTGATCTAAACTTGAAACCTGTACACTTTACGGAAACGTTACCGGTTTCCAAAGGCAGAAGAAGGGAAACCGCGATAAACAGGCTTATAAAGCAGGCACAAGCATTCCCTTTAGCCCATTTTTTAGGCTTTGTTTGGAGATGTCTGGCTACACACATGGAGACACTTGGTGATCTCTCGCTGTTGTGTGTGGGGGGATAGCAGAAGCAGCGACGGGCGCACCCTCTGTTTAAAGGAAACGCTGCATTTGTGTTAAAGGACAGAAGCAACGTCGGGAGCAAAGCCATTTAAAACAAGCGCGGTCGCAGGAGCAGTTAGGCAGTAGCGAGGCTAGCTATGTATGCACACAAAGTCGAGTGAGGTCGGTGACATCACAGCAGAAATAAAGCGTGGCTGAACGCCCCCTGAGGCTGCCAAGGACGCACCATTTTCCACCGCGATTTCCAGCGGGGCTCTGCCTAAGTGGCCCCAGGCTGGCAAGGAGCGCTGTCCGGAAGGAGAAAATGCCGGCTGCACTGTTGAAGCCCCCGTTGTGGGGCCCCGTCTTTGGTGAAGCCTCACCGCGTCCGGAGGGTTGCCGTAGCAACCAGGGCCCTGCAAGGAGGGCCTGGCCTCCACGGAAACCCAGAGAGAGTGCTCTGCCTCCAGCAGCTAAGTAGTTCACCGTTGCCCGTGAGGACCCTCCGAGGTCAAGGAGTCCGTGGGGGCTAGTCAGTTCTCCTGCACCCCCAAGGAGATCGAGTGGCACTGTTGCCAGCGGATGGTCGGCTTGCAGGCAGCACCGTAGGGGAAAGAGTGAGGCGAGCGACCTGCTGCTGCCTCACTGGGTTGACGTGTGCCCTGCCCAGGTCAGTAAGCCGAGCGGGGAGGAGACCATTACGGAGGTCCCGCTCTGCCGCATTGGTTGACCAAGTGGCTGCATTGGTTGCCTTTACAGCCGCATTATCTAGGGAGGCGCGAGCCGGCTGCCCAAACACGCTAATCAGCGGTCGCGCACCAAGACTGCGCACGCAGAGCTGATTAGCAGTTCGCGGAGTGGCTCGTGGGTGTTTATAACAATACGCCCGTTGGGATTTAAACATTCAACAGTACGGGCGTGGAGGCGAGAATGAGGTCAGCGAATGAGGGCAGCGGGAGAGTGAGGAGGGGCAGAGAGCCAGAGGAGGGTGCGCGGCAGAACGCTTTGTCTGGACACTACGAGAGGCAGAACGGCGAGCGCTATTCTGAGAAGTTTGCTTTTGGCTGGGGGGGAAGTGAAGGAAGGAGCTGGCTCTACCCGAATGAAGAGGCAGTAAAGACAATACAAGCACACCCACCAAACGTGACGAAACCAAGATGGCGTGCGCTTGTCCCGATGGGCAGGCCGAAAAAGTTGCAAGGGCAATAAGAACAAGCCGTGAGCGTGCACATCGGCTGTCCGGGCGCAAGCTCAGATCGCCAGTGAAGACACGCCGTGAGCGTGCACATCTCCTGTCCCGGCGCAAGCTCAGATCGCCAGTGAAGACACGCCGTGAGCGTGCACATCTCCTGTCCCCCTTCCAAACTCAAGTCGACAATAGATCTCGCTAGCGACAGCGCTTCGCGCTGCGTCGCTAGGCGAGACCTAAAAAGGCTCCCTCCCGCTGGCAACCCCTCCTACACAGCGCTGTCTGTACCTTCCCCCATTTATGAAGCAATGTGCATGGATAATAAGAGCGGTGTAGTATTTTCAGCTGCACCAACCTGAATCTTGTGCGTATTGCTATTCTCTGGAGCTTTGCAGGGCCTCTGCCCAATTCTCATCTTCCATGTTGCCTAGATAGTCTATCCAGGCCCTTCGAAGGGAGGCCAGCGGGTCCGATGCGTTATTTATAAGTTTCCGATATATGGTTGACGTCCTCTGGTCAGGGATAGGAGCTACTAGCAGCCTGTCTTCTAAAGGGGAATGGTCTGGAAGGATCGTGAAATGCTGTAGTTTCTGACAGCTTGCGCCTGCTTGAGGGAGGAATAAGTTTATTTTGGACGGAGTGAGGTACACGAGCTGTAGCATGCAGAGTTGTAGGTTTTTAAAGCGAGAGTTACTGGATACCTGTTGTGGGAATTCCTAGGCAATCCCCCACTCCTCATCGTGTGGTGCACGCCCAAACTCCTCCTTCCACTTGTGTCGGAGGGTGTCCGGGTAAAGCATTGTTAATTCGCGAATGGCTTTGTACAGTCAAGTAATAAGATGACGGCCAGGGCCCATTGTAAGTATTGTTTGCAGCACAGGGCATGATATAGGTTCTGTCTCTAATATGTTCCATTGGGTTCGGCATATCCCTCCACTATCCTTCTCACTCCAAATAACTGACTAATATCCACCACTCAAATTACTTTCATATTTCACCATACTAATTCACCACTAATCCTTTATGGGTTACAGAGTAGCGTGCTACTCGCCAACAAAGCGCTTCAACACCCACCAGGGGTAACAGGCGCTATATGAATGCAAACCTTTCTTTCCCTTCTATCCCTCCACTATCCTTCTCACTCCAAATAACTGACTAATATCCACCACTCAAATTACTTTCATATTTCACCATACTAATTCACCACTAATCCTTTATGGGTTTCCGGAGTAGCGTGCTACTCGCCCAGAAAAAAAAAAAAAAGCAATTCAACACCCCATCAGGGGTTAGAAGCGCTATATATATGCAAACCTTTTTTCCCTCTTCTATCCCTCCGCTATCCTTCTGAATCCAAATAACTGACTAACATATCCACCACTTAAAATTTACTTGCATGTTTCACTATACTAATTCAACACTAATCCTCTATGGGTCCCGGAGTAGCGTGCTACTCGCCGAAAAAGCGCTTCGACGCCTCGTCAGGGGTAGTAAGCGCTATACAAATGCAATTACAATACAATACTATATCTTGATATCGCAACACAATGGACGCCAACAGAATAATTCCAAGGTGAGGCTTGTGTTAACAATTTGCCTCACCCAAACGAGTGAAACAGAAATTCTCCCCCCTCAATCTTCTGTACTGAATATTAAATAAAAAATAAAAAAAAGGGGGGGGGGAGAAATGTGCAAAGACGGCAAGTCAAGCCTTTGTTTTTTATTGCCACATCATTGAAAAGCGCTCCTATTTTGTCCAGATTATCCTTCCTTCAGATTGCTGGTGGAGGCACATCCCATGTCATATCTGGGTTGTCTTTGGGGACAATACGGTTGGAAAATTAGATGTACCAGATCTGCAGTACTGTAAATGGTGAAAAGCCTTAAAACCTGTGTCTTAGTCAGTCTTTAGACCCTGAACACGTTCACATATTTACCAAACAGGGCAAGGAAATCAAAAAGTCTCGTCCAACATTTTTTATTAAACCACATGATGGAAGACTGGATCCAAGAAAACCTGGTCTTTTTAAAACAGCTACTCACAAGCTGATGAAACCCTGTTTGCAGTTCTACATTGCTGCATCAATTATGTCAGATGAAGTAATTTCTCCTCCTTTGAGGTTAGTTTAAACAGTTTACTACTTATCTGGGATTAGGTCCAGCAATGGTGCAATTTCATGCCACATCTGTCGATCATAGTGACATAAAATAGCCAGAGTGTTAGCTGCTTTAATAGAAGTTGCTGCAATGTAACTAATTCTTTTCCCCAGTCTTATATAAAGCTCTCAATTCGGGGGTACAGAGGATGGTGTAACAGGGTTTTTAGATCCCCCTCTGAGCAGCCGAAGTTGGCTTTGGGTGACCAGCAACGTTCCCTCTAATATTTTTTGCTCTATGCGCGGCAGTGTAAGGTGTCTGTGCACTGCACCCAAGTCTATGAGTCAAGAAACCGACCATGCATACCACACTGGCCGAAACTGGAATTCCAGGTAAATTAGGCATATGCTCACATTACTTTAACATTGGTTACACTAAACTGGTTTATAAACCTGCATTGTGCGTTACACCTTCTGTGATGCAGCTTTTTCTCGGCATTCATACTGCACGCATGAGCTAGGAAATTCATCGGAAAGACTAAGCCAGATCTGATCCTTCAGAAGATCCCTCATGAACTGATACAGCAAGTGGCAGGCAAAAGATATGGTAAAGACTAATTAAAAATAAATTATTTCTCCAACACTTCCATTTCAATTGATTTGTTGTACAATAGATAGTACCACTGCAAAATGAGGCTGATTGACACCATAAGAAATTACACTTGACTGATAATACACTGAGGATGCAGCATCAGATTGTAACCCCAAGAGCCATTCTTCAGACTGATACATCACTCTAGAAACCGGAGTTCCTGAGACCATGCCATAGTATTATAGTAGGTGGTGTACCACAAATGCACGCACACTTTCTACATTCTGATGGTGGGTATCAACCTGTCTCCCTGCCCCTCCATGCATGAAGGAGTTGGGAAAATGGGCACATTTTAATGGTGGCCCGTTGGGGAGGCTACAGACAACATGGGGGTACAATTCCTTGCACTGCCAGTTCAGATAAAGTCCCAACAGGATTGCACATATGCCGCAGTGCCTTAAATGGACTGAAATTTGAGAGGGATTTCTAAAAGGGGCATGGCCGAAGAAGTGCAACTAAGCATCCTTTCGAAAAATTACTGAAAACATGTGAACCAGAATCCTGCACTTCAAACTGCTGCAAACCTAATCAGAATTTGTGCGCCTTTGGGCGTTTTGTTTTATACATCCAGGCATAAAACACCAATAGACGTAGGCATAAAACACCAATAGACGTACACCTAAAACAAGCCAGACCTATTGGCTTTGCAAATGCTTTTTAGCTGTATCAAACAAATAACAATGATTTTGTGACAATGTGAACTGAAAAGGTCTGCCTTTTACACCAGTTCTCTGCAGTCACTCTGTAAGACACTTACAGTCTAACATCTCTCTGAAATCCACCATATTCATATCTCACACCTCTCATTCCTCAACTTTCTTCACTCTCTCCTGCACATACTGCCTTTCGTCTCCTCTACTTCAACAGCTACCCCGCCCCCCGATCAGTCTTGTTTCAAGCACTGCATTTTGTTTCTCTTTGGCGAGGTCTTATTTTGAAGGTTGTGTAACTCCACAAATGTTGCCCATAGTTACAATATGCATATATGTGAATATCACTCGGTGGTCTTTAGAGGCGCCAAAAATTGGAGGTGCATATAATCTGAATACCTTTAGGACCCAATGACGGGCACTGTGAGAAATAGTTACTGCATTCTGCAGATCTCAATCATATCCTAACAATAACACACCCACAGTTTCTACTCAATAACACACATGGATGGACTCTGTTCACAACATGCACTGTAGGATTCATTCTGCATTTAAAAAAAATGTGAAAGCTGGGAAAATGGCCCATTTGACTGCTGTTGCGATAGTAAAATACATCAATTTACATGGTTCAATGGGCACCGGTGCCACTGCTGCATCAATGGTAGCTACACCCCTGGTAATAGCATCAGCTCATGCACAGTACAAGAAAACAGCAGCTGGTGCCTCTAAAAGAAAACGCCACAATTAGTGCGGATGCATAGCTTCCATTGGTGCAGCGACACCGAGGCCCACTGAACACTGATTATTGCTGTATTTCACAGGTCAAACAGTCAAGGAGCCCCATTTTCTTCCTTGCACTGGTGCCCATGCCAAACTACCTACGCCACTGGTGCTATGTAACAAAGTAAATTCCTAGAGTATTCGAAGATAATGGAGAGGCAAATAGATATCTATTTCGTGGCTGATTTTCAAAAATACTAGGATTAATCCTGGCTTCCCCAATTAACCAAATAGTGTAACTGTACGCAAATATTTTATTTCAGTAATCCTCCATTCTATGTCATATTAAAGCACTTTCAAATAGGCGAGTTGATAATAACATGCACGCGGGCCACACAAGATGCACAGGACAACTGACTAGTCTTAGCTCACAAGCATGTCGCCAGTGCGAGGGAAGGAATATTTCTATGTTCACGTTTAAAAACTGGCTTTTAATAAGTGCCTCTCAGTGCAGTTATATAAAGTGACCAAATTAATGTCAAAGCTTCAGCATATTAAAGAATGGTGCTTTTTGAAGAGACTCATCATATTTTATTTGGTCAGGGACCAGCTTGCACCAAGGCTAAACTGTTGATACGGAAGGACCTGTGCACAGACGCCAGAAGAGTCAGTTAGCTGGCTGATCTTTAGCTTTTTAATCATCACCCCAAGAGAGGAATAGGTGGGCCAAGAACAGCAGAAACCATCCTTGCTGCATCAACTGTTCGCTCGTAAACATGAAAACAAGCATTGGCATAGCCAATGGGTCTCGCCTTTGAGACCGCATAAAAGTGTTTAGCCGTGCAGCACATTATAGAGACAAACTTTGAATGATTTCATAATGAGTAAGTGTCCTGATTATGAATCTGCTGGCGAAAACAGCTGTTACTTCAACTCTTCCTACACCTCCACAGGGCCTGGATATTGTCTTAGGCTTGTACACGAGAACACCACTCTTGATGAATATATGCACTTACATCACAAGCATAACAGTGAAAGCTTCCCTCACGAACAAAGAGGGTATACAACAGTGCACTTTCTTCACACATACAAATCAGGTACAGCAATAGTCGCACTTCTACAAAACCGACATAGCCTGGGATGCAGCTGTATCCATTTTCCTGTCAAACATGCCGGGTGCAACACAGGCACTGGGAGTACAAACTTCACTCACACAGACACAACAGCAACCTACAGAGCTCCAGAGCAAGCTTGCACCACAAAAAACGGGTACAGCAAGGGCAAGAAAAATGCAATCTGCTCTCAAACAAACAAGTTAAGCAGCAGTGCCAGTGTCCTCACAGATGGGGCAGAGCATGTGCAGCAGTGGTGCAAGCTTCACTTACTAATACAGGTGTACATTATTTCAGTCAGCGTTAGTCCAATGTTCACTTGGACTGACAGAATATGTACAGCACATGCAACTGCACTCTTGTAGGCAACCGGTACGAGAAGAGAGAAATGAACGGTCCAGCCTGCCCTGTAGGCAACCGGGACAAGGGAGAAATGAACGCTGCAGCGTGCCTCTCCACAGGCAGGTGAGCAACCCAAGGTCCTCCGACCATATACTCACCGCATACAGGCTCCCCGCAGCACTCCCATGGACTGCCACAAATATTTTTTAAAAGAACAGCCCTCGAACATTCCTGAAGCCGGGAGACAGGGCTATGCAACTACCAGTCCCGCTGGGGCAGTGAAGGGAGCGCAAAATGGTGGAGCAAGCGCACAATGCCTGCCCAAGGGTCTGAATCACACAGCACTGTGTTTGCGAAGCGGGCCGCGCTCACCTTGAAAGTAAAAAAA